>CM046880.1:503212899-504412899 GCA_025667525.1 Glebionis coronaria | reverse complement strand
TATGCGTATATGCGACTTAATTTTATATTTACGTATTATATTTAAAAAAAATAGTTTATATGTTCGATATATGAAAGTTATCATCATTTTTGTATATAATTTCTTCTAATCATTACAAATATAATTTTTTATATTTTTTAACGAATCGGGTTGCCCTGATGAATCGACCGAGTCGACTTAAAATCCGGTTTACAAGACATCAGGAATGTGTCTAACATATAAATGTAGTTTACAATGATTTAAACTCGTGTTTCGTGGTATGGTGTATGTTACAATCATGTGTAGTTAGTAAAGGTGGGCATACCCGGTTCCGAACCCGTTCGGTTTTGATTGGAAAAAAACCGGTTTTTGGTCGAAGACCAAACAAACCGGTTGGACCGTTTAGCCAATTCGGTTACAAACCGATCCAAAGGGTAAAAACTATAACCGGTATAATCGGTTACTAACCGGTTAACCGTTTTTTCGGTTTTTTATGGTTTTTTGTTTTTAGAGCGTATGATGAATCGTAGGAAAGCTGTAAGACTACAATTATTAAAAACATCACTTTTATTTAATAGAGCAGTACAAATGTATTGAAAAGGAAATACAATTGAAAGGAAATACATCACACAATCACACATTATACATACACATAATTAAAACCAATAACTAATCGGACTCGAAACTGTCTAGGTTGACTTCGTTATCGGACTTTGACCTAGCTTCTATATCAGCTTCATCTTGTGACAGTTATTCATCGGTGAGTGATGTCGCTTCACCCGTTTCTACCTTATAGTGAAATACCTCTTCTTCAAAGTCTAAGGTGTTTTCAAGACTTGAATTGTGTTGTACCCGATCTTGTGCATCTAAGTGATCTTTCAAGCACATACACATCTCCAAAGACGTTGGAGTGAGTCTTGTTCTTCGATTAGATAGATCTCTTCACTTGTTGAAAAGGTCGATTCTGAAGCTACCGAAGTAGCTTGTACGCTTAGCAAGTCGCGAGCCATTTGGGATAAAACGGGCCACATTTCTTCCTTTGCTTGCCACCAAGCCAATATATCAAAGCCTAAAAATTAATCGGTGGCAAGCTGGATCCATTTTCCGAGGTATACATCTTAAATTTGTTGGACGCTTGTTCTTCAAACCTTGGCCTTTTGTTTGTGCTTTCTTGTAAAGCATTTATTATTTTTGTTATCGGATTCCTTGAACTCAAACCCGATGAAGAAGCAACATGTTGTGAAAGAGGTACGTTACCATATGTTTCAAAGGAAACTTGCCATAAACCCTCTAAGGCACCGTTGAAAGACTTTTTTGCATCATATGCATATTTCACGTTCTTTTCAAAACACCCCAAATCATTCGTAACTGAGTCAATGAACATCTCTACCCAGTTTACATTGAAAAATGGGTTTAACGCGGCGGAACAAGTGATTATTGATGGCAATTTTTGAAAGTAAATTTTTAGCTTTGCTTTCACTTGGTGAGAGGGTTATGAATAGTAATACATTATTATATTATCTGGCCCATTATTATATTGTTTGTTTGTCGCCATGTATATCACATACATGTTGAATTCGGTTTGGTTGTGCCTTTGATTATATTACCTTATCGTTTTCTTTGAATTGGATATTTTAGTGGGACTTAGCCTCATTCCTTTTACTCAACTGCAGTATACAACCAGCGGTTGAGGAATTATGACGTTTTTTTAACGAAAATTATGATAATATCTGAGCGTCCCTAACGGGGTATCATTATAACTCGGATTTTGTGTCGGCTGACGGGGTAAGCTTGCCAAGTTTGCAGCCATGGTGGCTATGTCTCTATATCTGATTGCTCGATAATTTGATCTAAACATAAGAAACCCCTTACTTTCCACTGTCTTTAGAACTTGAGTGCATGGTCAGTTCGTAACTTATTACAGTTTTGCGTTTACTTGGTGTGAGGCTTATGAACAGTGACCCATTATTACATTATTTGCGTGATTGTTATATTGTTTGTCTGGCAAGGAGTGTGTTGTTTGTGGCAACGTATATCATATACGCGTTGGGTGTTTGTGTTTCATGCAGATATGTGTTGGGTGTTTATTGGTATACACGTATATCAGTTACGTGTTTATAGATCACATGATCTGAATAAGCTACGATGATACTATTTGAGCATCCCTAACGGGTTTTTTTATAAGTATTCGAATAATGCGCCACGTGGCAGTGTAAGCTTGCCAAGTTTGCAGCCATGACGACCATGCCCCATATTCGATAACTCGATTATTTGAGCCTAAAGATGATAAAATACTTAGTTCTTCTCTTACATGAGTTATTTTTCATGCATATGAAAAACAAGTTGTTATTCAATAGGTAAAATTTTCTTCTTTTCTAGACTAATGTAAAACGACACTATACGCAACCACATAAGCTTGTAGCTACGCGTGAGAATCATATCATTTTGGTCTGGTCTAATTCGGATTGAAGGTAAAAACAATTTACTCGAATCCAACCCTATATCAACTCATATCTAAGGTAACAAGATCATTAGTCTACTCGTCTTTTTCGTGTGACTGTTGTCCCTCCCCCTGGAATCCACAATAAATGTTAAACCGATGAGACGAGATAATATGAATACACAAGATCTGTTAAACGGATGAATCAAGATGACATGGATATACATGAAATGTTAAACGAGTGAGTCAATTTGATACTGATATACTTAAAAGGATAAATGAGTAAGTCGAGATAATATGGCTATCGTGTGAGAAAATGACCGCATGTACATTACATAGGTTGAAGGCGTTGAGTTAACTTTTTGTACTAGACGATGAAACCATAGGTGAAAATGATTGTTTGCACATTTGAGACTCGAATGCAACGGGTAACTGTCCTATTAAGGTTTCAATATTTTGTTTAAATAGACTTAGTTAATTTTAACATTTTAATTTTTCTTTTTTAATTTATTTGAAGGTTTTTAATTTATTTAGATCATTTTGAAATTAATTACACGAATGAATTTTTTATAATTTATTTAAAATTAATTAAAGTCTTTATAAATAAATATTTAATTAGGTCAACTCCTATAAATTAGGTCGTATATAATTAAAATCATTTATAAAGCTTTTTTTTAACATAATTTAACATAACTTATAAAGCTTGAAACAACAAACGACGATGTTAAAAAAACCATTTAAATTATTAACACTTAAATAAAACTATTATTTTTTAAGTGGGTCTGCTAGCTCTCATTGAATGGATAAGAAAAGTTGAATGAATGGGTCTTGCCCCTTGTTCAAAACTGCTATGAAAACTATTACTTGTGTCGTGTGCCAAAATCAGCACCGCCATCACTACCTTTAACCTTATAAATTAATCACACCACACATGAAACCACCACTGTTACTTGATTTACTTTTATGTAAATATGTTTTAATTTATTTTTGTTTATGTTTTTTAGGTTTTGTTCTATGTGTAGGTAGTGTTTAAGCTCGCCACTGATGTCTGCCACCACCATCACAGCCGAACCACCAATTGAAGGTTTCTTTATAATTCTCTTTTTGTTTTTATGTGAGGGTGTTTGTTTCAGCTTATATACTTGGTTTATGGCTTATTTTGGTGTTTGGATTATGTTTCATAAGCTCGACTTTTATGATTTATTTTGACACTTTTCGGCTTACACAAGTTTCTTATGTTATAATAAGCCAAAATTCTTTGAAATAAGCCACAAACAGTGAGCTTATGAAACATAAGCCCAAAACTAAATAACCCATAAGCCGGCTATATAAGCAGCAGAAACAAACACCCCCATTTTTTTGACTTGAGATTTATTGCCTGAAGATGCCATATGAATAGTAGGGTATAAGACTTTACTCAGCTCGTTCTTGTTACTGTTTTCGTTTGTGTGCTTTTGTTACTGAGTTACGATGTTTGTGGAACTCTATGGCTTTAGACTTGAAGCTCATTGACATAATTGATTTAGCAAATGTTACACTAAGATCAGACACATAGATAAGGAAGAAGAATCTGTATTGAATATATTCACTTGACACTCTAAAATTAGAAAAGTTTGGTTTCGAGAAACTGTCATAAAAAGCTGTAAATAATTATAATGTACTAGAGTGAAAGAAAACCAAGGTAATTGAACAATAATGGATTGGTGCATATGCTGTAAGTCAGGAGGTGTATATTATCTGGTTTTCATGCTTGTGCTTGGTATGCATCTTGAGTTGGTTATTTGTTGTAGTGTATTGCTATTTCTTATCGTATATAATGCTATTGTGCTAATGTTATACTTAATTTCATATACCGCCACTACTACAAGTAATGCCAAACAAGCCTATGAACCATGTTCAGTAATATTTAATAAGCCATCCTATAGACAGCCACTTTAAGTACTAGTAACTTAACAGTAGACACAAGCTATAAGCACTAGGAATATAGACCCCAACAGAAGATTGAGACTTGAAGGTTGCGTCTTTAGTTTCCTCTGCGGATACCTGTCGAGGTTACATTCCAGACTTCAAGTTCGTCTTTGGTATCCCAAGCAATATTGTCATTCTTTTCAGTAGAAGAAGCATTAACGTACACAATACTGAGAACATAAAAGAGATAGAGTTGAGAAAAAAGGTTGAAAAGTTAAAGAATATATTAACATTATGAAATGAAACCAAAAAGCAATAAAAATGGTTCCACAAGAATATAATAAGTAAAAATAAGACAAATATCATCAAGTTAGTACCCAAAGATCATATATCAATCAAACCATTTCACATGGCAGAACTATTGATAAATCTCTAAAAATGGTTAAAAATCGGTTGACTTTTGATATTTTGATTTTTTTTATTGTGTTTTTATTTTTTAATGTAAATTTACAAGATATATATCTAAAACTAATGAATACATTAATAAAATTATAAAATATATAAGAATTTCAGATTTATATAAAATAATGATAAAAATATACAAAATAATGCTAAAAATATATAAAATAGTGATAAAATATATAAAATAATGATAATTTATAGTACCCGCCGAGAAACCGATATATCGCCGCCAAGACGATATATCGCTTGGCGGTGGTCGACCGCCGAGACCCCGCCGAGCGATATTTACAACCTTGTGGAGATCCAAAAAAATTGCAGAAGGTAGGTTGTGTTTTTGAGAGAGAGTGTAGATTTGTGGGTGGAAAGAAATGACTTAATGTTATTTTATTTATTTTATTGTACTGTATCTCTTAACTTTATTACTCCACTAGAATTCTACAGTAAGTGGTAAGAATAATACATATAGTTGGGTCAAATAGATTTATTTTAGGCAACCTTCTCAACAACTAAGAGATCCATTCGAGGCACATGGGGACTAATTGAAGTAATGAGCCTCCCAATATTCTAAGAATCATATAGAGTAAAACTTTTAAGATTTTGATTCAAAGTTCTAACATGATCCGAATTAAGCAACAAAAACGAAGAAAACAAGAAAAAAAACTGGTAAAACAACGAACGACCCGACCCGACTTGAAAAGAGCAAAGATTATTTTTGGCGTGTATTAATTTGTGCACACCCTGTGACGGATTCCTAGGTCCGCCACTGTATGGATGTATTGTTTATTTTATAAATCACCATGAATTTAACATAAATAAAGTTTTAAAATATGCATCTAAAGTGAAATATAAGCATCTATACTGTGATAAGTACTTAGAACTCAAAAACTTTAAAAAGGAAAAGTAAACAATTATGTTGTGATAAGTTTGTATGTCACTGTAAGAATGCCTCAACTATAATAAAATATATAAATGTTCATCTATAGATACTTACTGGTTTATGTAAATGTCATCCTGACTACCAGTGTTTATGTGTGTGAATTTAAATAGTCATGGTTAATAGAAAAATGATGTCGGTATGTGCAAAGGGACCTGAACTCATTACACAATGTTAACTTAGACTGAGAGCAAGTTACACGTGCAGGTGGACCAAGATTCATTACATAGCACAGGTTGTAAAAGAACTAAAATCACCATAGTCGCATTACTACGAAATAATACATAAAGATGTCCAAATTCGACAATAATACTTAGGTGATATTGTATTAGAACACTTTAAAGTGAACCTTCAATAATACTAAACGGTAAATCTGATGCGCTAATGCACATGGCATAATATTACCACCACACAATGCTACATGTGAGTCAGATATGCTTGTCATTAATCTTTGTCACAATTGATATTTTCTAAGACCTATGACAAAAAGATATTCATCGATGTTATATTACTTTCTTAAGTTCTAAATTTCATTACTGCATAGCGACTCACTCACATTACCTAAAGCCTATACCAAAAATCTAAATTCATCAGGCACATATTCACTTTTTGGCATTAAAATTCAGGAACCAAACAGCCCTCTACATATCACTTTACTACTAAAACTTTCAGCAAGCAAGACAATCTTTAAAGATCACTTTTTTTTCTGCGCACAGTTTCAGCAAACAAACAGCCCTTTATATATACTTACGAACTTAAATTGGCTTTTATCAGTGCCACAAAATGTCCAAAAAGTAACAAATAGGAAACTGTGTAAAATGCGTATTTGCAAGCGTTTATCTGGGTTTAGTGTAAAGAAATATGTCTCAAAGATTAATCTTAATTAAGATTTGGATCTTTGCCTTCAACTTGAACCGAGTTCCATTAAATTTAAACGCCCTTTTGCTCATTTTGTATCCTACTTCTATTATTTAATAGTTTTAATACTACTAGTGTTATAAGATTCTTAATTCTAATATCATATGAACTGTTATTAGTCACTCTTCTATCCTATTAATATCCTATAGTTTTAATACTACGACTACTAGTGTTATAATATGCTACTGTCATTTAAAAAGAAGAATGTTTTGTACTCTTAATGTCTTGTAATGAACTACATTTACAAGTATTTTGCCTACTGTTCGAATTTGCAAGTGATACCAGAACGGCGAAGGAATGCATTCTGCTATAATATTATTTTTTTCTATTGCCACTTTTTAAGCACAATGTTTATAGATTGGACCATCTATAACATTTTCACTACTGCTAGCTATTCCATCCAGTTGTAAAAAAAACCCAACAATCTCTTAATTTCTTATCCCATTCATCGCAGTTATGACTATTAATAAGAGTGATATCCAACCGTAATTCTGGAGAATTTTTACGTGGTCTTAAAGCATTCCTCGAGCATTGGAAAACATTGTTGAACCTCATCTCCGGAGAGATAGCATGCCCATGTGATTTATGTGGTAACTCAGAAACGGGTTCAATCGAAACTCTTTGGAGACACATATCTGAAAACGGGTTTGACTCGACTTATACCATTTGGGATAAACACGGTGAGACGCTTCCTACGACACCTCCGCCACTAGTACAAAACACACCACAACCACATTCACCCGAATACGATAACATGGCTGCGTTCCTGGACGAATTATTCGTCCGGATAATGAGCCAACTCAAACAACAAGTCCCCAATGAAATGAAACAACGGGGCCTCAACCAAATCATACAACAGGTCCTCAACCAAGTCAAGCAACGGGTCCTGACACTGATAACGAGTTTGAAGCGCTATTTGCCACGGCCACAGACAAGTTATACCCGAGTTGCACTTGGATGACTTCATTGGACTTTCTTTCAAAGATGTCGCATGCCAAGGTCTTAGGTAAAATATCCGACAGTGGGTTTAAACTGATTCTAAAAGTTCTCCAAGAGGCTTCCCCAAAGGGAAGGATTCAAAATCCCGACGTCATACTACGAAATGAAGAAGACATACAAAAAGATCGGATTAGGATATGAATCGATCCACGCATGTATAAATGATTGTTTTTTGTTCTGGGGATCGGAGGAGAACAAAATTTTGAATTATTGTCCAATTTGCAATGCGAGTAGATGGAAAGACCTCAAAACAAAGGGGAAGAAAGTTGCCAACAAGGTGGTGCGTTACTTTCCGTTGATACCTAGACTACAACGTTTGTACAAGTCGCAACACACTGCAAAGTGGATGACCAGCGTTACGAGGGCTTGATAGATCATTGGAGGCGTCGCCATACGGATAAAGACGGCAATTTTCGTACTCGGGAAAATGAAACGCTCTATGTAAGTAATTTTGTACACTTTAAATTTATGTGTGTGAGTAAGATGCATCTACATTGGTTGCTTCCTTGCTTGCATAGGTGGTTTTCTTTTTGGTTACGATACAGGTTATTTAGTTGCTTTGCTTGTTAATTTTGTACATCCAGATGGTACGTATAGGTGTTCGTGTTGCGTTTTATTTGTACGTTTGTATAAAAATTTGGTGTTGTGGAGCAAAGTAGAGCTGTTTGAGAATGATATGTTTGAGAATGATATATACAGTAGTTACTAGTTTAAATCAAAATTCGATTTGATTTGTATCTGAATTTGTTGTATTGATTCATACAGTTAAGTTTAAATAGTCATGGGCGATATGGTTACACATTTTTTTTGTAAGTTAAAAACTTAACATTTAGCCGATACTTATACTAGAAGTAGGTATTACTTTTCTTATTCTTTAAATATTGATCTTAACCACTGATTAG
This sequence comes from Glebionis coronaria, assembly GCA_025667525.1. Lineage (NCBI taxonomy): Eukaryota > Viridiplantae > Streptophyta > Magnoliopsida > Asterales > Asteraceae > Glebionis > Glebionis coronaria. Next base: position 504,404,357 of record CM046880.1, on the reverse strand, counting down.
GATAGCCTAGAGTAACGTTCGTGGCTACTCCCAAGTGTAAAGTATCGCCTTGTTTGCTGTGGAAATGTGGAGCCCCAAAATGGTATCCATGACCAAAAGAAAGGGTAGTCGAATAGTTAGGTGTTATAAAATGAATGTATTTGGTGAAATCTGATTTGAGGGCGTGTTAGATTGGTGATTTCCCTTGTGCTTGTAAGCAGAAGAAAATAAGCACTCATAAAATAGTGTTCGAACTTGCCTTTGCTTTGAATAGATATATATGTATGCAATAACCAGATATAGAAAAGTAGGAGTGTCAAATGGGTTTAGTGACTGCTGCACCAATTACCAAACAACCTTCAACATTGTTATATTTAACTTTTTTTTAACTACATAGGCACAAATGAAGGCAATCCAAGATGCAATCACCACCGGAACCATCCCGCCCAAGACGGATAGAGAAATCTTGGCTGAAGTCACTCAGAGCAGAAATCGTGCACATATAGCGGGTGTAGGCAGGAACTTAGCGGGTATGGAAAATTTAGATTCTGGGAGGTCACAACCGGACCCAGGTTACTGTACCCGGGAGCAATTAGAAGATCTGAAGAGGCAACACGCTTTGGAAAAAGAGGAGCAAAGAAAAGTATTTGAAAGTCAACAAACCGCCTTGAAAGAATTTGTGGAGTTCTTCAACCGTCATCAAGGTTCTCCTGCTTCACAGTTTCATATTCCTGACTTATACACTCCTCAAGTGTTTCCCGGTTCTATCTATACTCCCGGTGGCCCTATTTGTACTTCTCCCGACCCTAGTTCTACGCCTCTAAACCTTCATAATTGTTACACCCCAACCTTTGATCCCGAAACTAGCCAAAGTGGTGATCAAGATCATAATGGCAGTGAAGATGGTAATCGTGAGTATGATGGCGATCATTCTGATGGTGAGTAGGGAGTATGTAGGTTATTAGTAATTGTATTGACATCTCTCTTTGGTTTTTTATTATCGGACTAGTCTATGTATTAGCTTAAGTGTATCGTGTTAAACGAATACTATGACTTTGGCTGTTTATGAATGAATGAATGGATAGATGCATTTTGTATTAAATTTTTCCAGCTTTTGTTTTGGTATATTTTTTCCGGAAATAATATGGATTTGCAGAATTTAGCTGCTATTTTTTACTAACTAGTAGCTTAGCGACGACAAAAACTGTAGCTAAATCTACATTTGTCGTCACAAATAAGTTATAGAACCAATTTTGAGACTCGTTTTTAGCGACAACTACGTCGTCTCTAGGTGATTCCCGCCAAATTTAAATAATGTTTTTAATATTTATTTATAGTTATTTAATAAAAATTAATCAAAAAACAATTAAAGCAAGAAAATTTATTAGCGACGACTTCCAGTTGTTGCTAAAGCGCAACGCCAGGTCAGCAGGGTGTTTTTCGTTATTTTAATGTGGGCCCCGCGTCGTCGCTAAATGTTGCCCCTTTGTCGTCACAAAAACTTTCTGCGACGCCATTTGGCTACGACACATTGTCACGAAAACATTTTGTGACGATATATTATCACTTTTGGCTATGACACGGGTTTTAGCAAAAAGTTTCTAATGTTGTAGTGGATTTACTTTTATTGTAAAAAACAAAGGCATCAACACTGAGGCTGCACAGATGACATATGCAACACCAAAGAAGAAGCTATTCATGCAGCAACTATCACGGGACATGAGGACGTACCTGTTAACAGTGAGTCAGCGCTGTTGAAAGCCGTGGCGATGCAGCCTGTTTCTGTTGCCATTGATGCTTCGGGATTTGACTTTCAGTTATACAACAGTTGGGTATGGAACTACTACGGATGGCATCAAGTACTGGTTGGTGAAGAACTCATGGGGCACGAGTTGGGGTGAAGATGGATACATCAGGATGATTAGAGATGTTGAGGCTAAAGAAGGGATATGTGGCATTGCCATGATGGCTTCTTATCCAACAGCTTGATATGTGCCTGCAAGTCGGATACTTCTGATGAATATATATTAATCAATCCCTTTCACCCTCTTGACGATATTTGTCTGTGTATTATTGTCCTGTAAATCAAGACAACTCAGTAAAAATGGTGCGGTTGTATGTAACTGACTGGTTTGAAACCTTACCAAAGTTATTGAATATATCATCTTATGACGTTGATTATGGAGTTCACTCACTTAACAGTTTTAAATTTTTTTTATTTGCATGTCCATTACAAACAGAACGATGGACTCACATTTGAATGCAACTCTGTGTCAGTTAAGCTTCAAGTAGGTTGCAAGTTCTGTCAAATTTGATTAATGGATGCTGGTGCTTGTTAGAGGCTCAAATGTCGTACAATCTTGGTGGTCAATATCAGGTTTCAAGTACTTTCTGTTAAAACATAAGTGATATGATGTTTCGTTTCAATTTACTATTAAGGGTGGTAAGATTTTAAGTAATATGTACTGAACTAGGAGTAGAATCTAGCCTAATCTAGTAAGGTTAATGAATGCTCAATCGAACAGGCTAAACCACTTTTTCTGACCTCATTGTTTCTTAATCCCTCATATAAGCTTTACATGTAGTTGATCACTACAGTAGAGGACACACAAGACATAGCAAATAAATGCAAACTTATGAGAAATTGAGCACCAATAGTATAGGGCTCACGCAGTTTGTAGGACACACATAGCAATTAAAAGCAAACTTAACATGCTGTAGGCGAAGTAAGATTCATGTTTTTGTGCTCTCTCAACTATGTGAAGACATGGGGCGCATACCACAACCATTTCATTTAACCTGAAAAATTAAAGGTGAAAAAATTAACGGGTCAGGCGGGTCGTTGGATACTGGGTCAGGTGTGAGCCAGGCTTTAGTACAATTCAGGTTACGCCCATATCTTACAACAGTCAATGCATTAATTATGACTTAAGACTATTTGTCTCGTCACCCGTAGCTTCCTATATCGCTTTACTTTGTTACTGTGGTGAATTTGAAATATGTACTTTGATAACTGCATAATGGTTAAGATGAGGTTACTGGTTGAACTGAAACCGTTGTGCAGCATGACTTATATTAAGACTAACAAGACACTTTTTAAAAGCAAATTTGAATCACTTTGAGTCTGAAATGGACTATAGTATCATATTGGTCGTTTCCAATGGCTCCAATGACATTCACACCTTACCATGTATAGGACGGTATGAGAATGTCTTAGCGAGTTAAGTGTAACATTCTACAATTTTTCATATAGACTGGTTTGTTGTCCGTTGCAAACTGGTGCACCAGTCTTAACTCTCAAATCTATAATGTTAATGCTCTACCAAATCATAGTACAGTTTGTCTCATCATTGTTTATTACCTAGATAAGGTATGTTATTATGTGGATTTAAGTAGTTGATGCTTCTGAGAGATTGGTACTATTGCCGTCATAGTTTAGTGAAAAGACACTAGTATGATACTCGTCTAATTCATTGTAAATTGATTATTGTGTCCCTGTGGTATAATTTGTTGCTACAGTTCTTACTTTGTTTGAACTATTTTGTGCAGATGCATATTTTTGTTAAGATCCTCACTCTCGAGGTCGAGAGATCAGACACCAGCGACAACATTAAGGCTAAGATTCAGGACAGGGAGAGAAAGCAGCTTGAGGACAGTCGTACTTTGGCCAATTATGACATCCAGAAGGAGTCAACACTCTATCTTGTCTTGCGTCTTCTTGGTGGTATGCAAATCTTTGTTAAGACCCTCACGGGCAAGACCATAAAATTGGAGGTTGAGAGCTCTGACACCATTGATAGTATAATTTGCAGCTTACATGTTATAGTATTAACAACTATATTTATAACAATTATACTCCGTAATACTTACAAGAATAAGTCATCACTAGTTATTACTCCTAAGTACATTTTTAAGTCTTACAATTAGATTAGATAAAAAGCTATTGATTGATGCAATCGTTATAGTATACCACGCTAACTAAAAGTTGGTTTTGGTTATGATAATTCACACTCGAGGTTAAAATACTGGAAGCAGATTACATGTTCTCAAAACGACTACTATTTTAGTGAAAACAGATTAAAATATTTAAGATTACAATATGCCAAACAGGTAATGACATAATTCCGTATATATATGATACACTGAATATTTTTGCTAAAAACTATCGACAAAATAATGTTGTAAATTGTAAACAGTCGAGTATAACTTTTTTTTATATTTGACCCGATTGTTAGAGAGATATGCCCAAACTGACCCATTTTCACATAAATGGGTTGATCATATGTAGCTGCCACCATGTTATAATCTCAAGAGGATGAAATTTGTTTGACTTTTAATTTGCAATTTATGAAAATATTTTACATGTAGGATTGGTCTGTCGAATGATAGTAGCAAGGTCTCTTATGCTGAGATGATGACGGATGACGAGCAAGTATCAAGGGACGAGAGATGTTTCAGACTCTGGATCACTAGTCTTGGAATTACTTCGAATGTTAATAATGTGTTCGAGGATCTCAGAAACGGGTGCGTACATGTATTACATGCAGCACATGTTTTAGGTCTCAAATATCACAAGTATTTTAGCATAATTATTATCAGTCTGTGTAAGAACAATGCTACACGCTTTCCATGAAACGTTGGCTAATTTACACCTCAATGTCAGTAAGTTTGATTAAAAAGTATGGGAACCTAGGAAGTAATTTACGACATTGTTTTTCCATTTGTTGCTGTAGATCGAAATTCAGAAACATTTGATTGTGAATCTCTTGTTCATGCAGCTGGATCCTTCTGGAAATTCTAGATAAGGTTGCTCCGGGGACAGTTAACTGGAAGCAAGCAACTAAACCTCCTATCAAGATGCCGTTTAGAAAAGTCGAAAATTGTAATCAGGCTGTTCGGATTGGAAAATATTTGAGATTCTCCCTTGTGAACATACAAGGAAACGATATAGTTCAGGGGAATAAGAAGCTTATACTAGGTAACAACATAATGATATTCTAGTCATTTTCATTGCATCTAAGTAGATACATCAAAACGGGTCAAAATGGGTTTGTGTTGAAATATGTAGGTCTAGTTTGGGTTGAAATGGCTTGGTCCATATACACTTATTGTCGATATCCTATCATGTGTTCATTCTTCTATTTCAGCTTTCATATGGCAGTTGATGAGATATAACATGCTTCAGCTTTTAAAGCACTTGAGAACTCGCTCCCATGAGATAACAGATGGTTATATTTTGAAGTGGGCGAACAGAAAAGTGAAAAACAGCGGCAGAACTTCCCAGATGGAAATTATAAGGTCAGATAAGAAGAAGAAAACATTTTACTTGCTCGATGTTAATTGATATTTCTCATGTTGTTTTGCTAACAATCACACTCGGATTCTGGTGTAGCACTTCTTCATTCTTTGTGTTTTCATAAATGTTATATTTTGATAATTTTATGTTGTCTGCATAAACGATAAATGAAATATGTTGTAACATTTAACTAAAACATAACAATAATAATTATTTGCCGTTATAAAACACTCTCGCGAAACACGTGTACTCGTCTAGTATATATATCGTTATACAAAATGTTCGTGCCAATATAGAAACTGATTCTATGATTTTAAAAATGTTGGAGGGAACTCAAATTTTATGGATTAGCCAAGTTGGTTATTACTTTCCGAGTCCGAGGGGCATATTTGATCATTTATGTAATGTGACTCTAAACTACCAGACGCCTAAAAAGGATCCTGCGATGGTGGTTGGTTGGTCTGCACTTGAAAAGGGTTCTGAGATGGGGGTTGGTTGGTCTGCAGTTGAAATGGATTCTGAGATGGCGGTTGGTTGGTCTGCACTTGAAAAGGATTCTGAGATGATGGTTGGTTGTTCTGCACACCAAATTGAAATGGACTGGTCGATGGTGATGGTGTTGGGGTGCCTGAATTAAAAGCAAACGTTGGTGTACCAGCAGAAGCTGGAGCAAACGCAGGTATAGCAGGACTTGGTGAGTCTTCTTGCATACTGTCTTCCATGCTCGTTTGATCATTGTTGTTAAGTGGAGCTGCATGAGTTCCAAACGGAGCTTGAGAAAACTGATGTGTAGCACTAGCTGCATTGAATGAGAACATTCCAAATGGGGACACGATAGCCGGAGTTGATGAAGCAGCTGCAGACACAAAATTGAATACATGTGCTGGTGAAGGTAAAACAGTGCTGGCAGCTGTGGGTGAATGGGTGGCAGTCCCGTTAGTAATACTTGAATTATTGGTTGAGCTAATGTCCTGTTTGACATTAGAAATACCCTTAGCAACAAATGAAAATGGTGACGAAGCCGTATCCGCAAGTGATTCAGAACTCCCAGTTGACTGAGTATAGCTACTTGATGCAGCAGGTGAGGTCTGCAAGTTATTTCCCACCTTTTGCTTATCAACAAGAGAACCACCAGGAGATCCAGAAACAGTTTTTGAAGGAGATATAATTTTAGATGTTGTTGCAGGAGTTTGAGAAACTTCAGTAGGTGCTGTCCTGGGTTTCGCATTTTCACCCAATGATATAGATATATGCCCATTAGAATCATTGTCATCATACTGAGAATCCTTCACAAGACAAACAGATAAGTAAAAAAGCGAAAACAAGAAAATACAAATGAACAAAACGACGGTATACGTACGTCATTTACACTAATCCGAAAAGCACATTTCTTCTGAGGAGGCTCTGCTGGCAGCGCCAATGTGGAATCGGCATTTGTAGTTGGTGCATTAGAATGGTTGTCATCATACTGAGAATCCTTAACAAGACAAACAGATAAGTAAAAATGCATAGTGGAACATAAGAAAATACAAATGAACAATACGTACGTCATCTACACTAATCTGAAAAGCACGTTTCTTCTGAGGAGGCTCTGCTGGCAGCGCCAATGTGGAATCGGCCTTTGTAGTTGGTGCATTACCTAGTACTGGTGCTGTAGAATTCCCATTCATAGAGCTTAGCACATTAACGGGAACTGCAAACCGTTTTGAACCATTCTCTTCTATACAGGGCTGACCCTCTGATTTCTGATTATTTTGTGAGCTTAACAGAAACTTTGATGATTCAGCTTTGTCCAGGCTTCCAGGATCCAGGTTAGATGTCAGTTTAGTAGCTGATTTCTCAGTTGTTCCAGCAAACCTGGATGATGAAGGTTTTTCCTTTGGGCTCATTCTTTCAAGGTGTTCAAATATTATGGATGCCGCCTGAGTTGACTCGGTAGGAACAAAGGCATAGCCTGAATTAATCTTGTTGGTATCTCCATTTTCCACTATTGCCTCAGAGGCTTTCTGCTCAGGTTCACTAATTATTAGCAATTTATGACCACTTGAATCAAATTCACTTTTATGTTTTGATAAAGAACTTTCTTGAGAGTAAAGATTCGCTTTCTGCCGAATTCTATGCATCGATCCACCAGACCCAAGATCATCTATTACAGCGCTCCTACGTTTACCAGCCTGAATCAAAATTTAAAAATTAGCAAGATTTCACATATTACACAAAAGTATATAACTAATACAAAAAAATCAATAACACAAACAGATACCATCTTGTTTCCATTTGACTCTTCAAGTTTCCAAGCAGGGTGAGACAAAATAAGTGACGTCGTTGGCTGAAATCAAACAAATCGTGTTCTGAGTCTACTTCACCCAAAAAAAATATTATGAAGCAAGAATAAAAGGATAACTTTAACAAACCCTTTTGCCTAAAGTTGACGGCCCTCTGATATAAGGTGAGCGTGCCATGCGGTACATTGCTGATCTGCCACGAGATCTAGGGGTTTTCATACCATTTTCAGATCCCTTCAAGCTACCTGTAGTTCTTGGTGCGAGTGATGTGATAGGCGTTCTTGGGAGAATGGTTGTGTTATTTAGCAACACTGAATCTTGTCTTGGTGCTTGGCTGCCAAGCATCAGTGTGGATGGTGATACTTTAGAAGGCCTAGTGCACATGTAAGCCTTTTTTGGAAGCTCAGCAGGTGAGGCAACATCCTCTTGGAAGGCCTAAAAAGTCAATTATAAGTATGAGTACAACCCTTTTTTATGAAGTAGAAAAATAGGTATGAGAAATTCAAAAGTCGCAATGTTTTAGCTAGAATAGTTGGTCTGGTAATAGTATCTAAAGCAAGAGAAAGGGTCAGGAATCATTCTAAACTACTTATGTATCGTAACAATGAATTAATATTTACAAATACTCTTAAACTCGACTAGAGCACCTAAAAGAATAAGCATTTGCAGCACTCAGATTAAAAACTTACACTTGGACCTTCCTTCTGAAGCTCGTTCCTTTGTTCTTCATTGGTTCCTGGTAACAAGTAAATTTTGTAAGGAACAAAGAAATCATAAACTTGAGATCAAGAGAGGTGATATAAAGAAGATGTAATTTAAGAACATAACACCAATTCAAGTGATTTAAGAACAAAGAAATCAATAAAATTTACCTATAACAGGAGGCTGAGTTAACCCCTGATTCCGTTTCCAAAAGGCGCCGAGCACACGATTAGCCCCCGCGTAAAGCAGCCTCGAAAACAAGACAGATTTGGCAGTATCGTTACAGTTAGGGTTTGTAATCGTAGTTGAAGGCCGATCATATGGTGTCGTTTTCCTCGAAACCTTCTTATTCCGGAACTTTCCACCGGTGTATACGTCGATCGCCCTCGTCATCGAAAAAAAGACAGATTTGGCAGTATTGTTAGGGTTAGGGTTTGTAATCGCAGTTGAAGGCCGATCATACGGTGTCGTTTTCCTGGAAACCTTCTTATTCCGGAACTTTCCACTAGTGTATACGTTCATCGCTGTCGTTATTGAAAAAGTAGGGTTTTTATTATTTGTGTTTTTGTGTGTGCGAATAATTGTATTTATAAGCTTTTTTTAATGTTATTTATGGAATTAGTTTTTTTACCGACAAACCCCCTTGTAGAATTTAGTTTTGGTTTTTACCGACAAACCCCCTTGTACTTTTTTTTTGCAGTCGAGTCAATATATCAAAACTATTTTTGTGCCTAAAGATGGTCAAATTCCTGTAGATATCAAATCCCTGGCTACCCAAGGAATCGTTCATGTAGTATGTAGTTTTATCACAATTTATTGACGTTTTTTTACCTTACTTTCATTCGGTATAATTTTGTTTAAGCCATGTGATGGTTACAACTTACATCGGCAATAGGTACTTTAATCGCCTCAACAAAGGAACCAATAAAAACTAATAGTGGATTTCGATTGGGCTTGGAATATGCTTATTAACTTGAAACATTGCAGGTTCCTGTTGAATCAATGCATGATACAAAAGTGGGAATAGTTTATGAGCCAACAGCTTTGATACAAGCTCTTGCCAACTTGTTAATTGGAAGCATAAACACACAAAGCTAATGGGGGCATAACAACATCAACGATAACAGTACATCATTTGGGAATTCCTCGATCTATTCAGTCCCTTCAAATACTACTCGAGTACAGGTTAGTGCATTCCAAGGTATCAAATTCCTGGAAAACATTGTGCAATGTCAGGAGATGGCTTTACATAGAAAAACAAGTACTCCATTCATATTGTAAATTTATAGTAACAACCTAGCAGAACTCTATAGAATGTAGCTGATGAATGTCGTCTTATAGCATTTTGTTTACAAGTATACTGTTGCGAACTTATGATTTAAGTAGATCATTCCTTACGAGGCGACACTTTTATTTGTACTTTTTTCACGATTTTGTCAAACAGAATATCACATTACCGATTATTTTATATACCAAGTATGATTTTGACGGCACGAGAATTGAATGAGAGCACAATATCTTTCTGATTGGAAACTGTTGTAAAACCCAGTCTCACTGTTGAACCACTATGCTAATAAAAAATTGGTTTCGGTTATGATAATTCACACTCAAGCTGAAACACGTCCCACAGTTCCAATAATCGAAAATAAGCTAGACATCAATAAGCTTTTTGGCTGCAATAAGCTATAAGTGCTTATTTGAATTTTATGAGTTGTACAAAAATTGAGATACGACTTTCTACTAAACCAATTTGAACAAATCTTTCAGGAATTGATTAATAGCGAGAAAAAGTGAATTTGAAAAGATAAATTCTCATTTAAGCCTAAGCTTTTTCCACTTAATAAGCTAAAATGGATTATTCAAAAGCTATTTTATGAAAAAAAATATTTAAGCTACTATTTAGACACTTTGTTAAGACTCTTATCAACCTACTATGACAAAGAACTGAACTAGAACTATGATTTCAAATTCACTACCTCAAGAAAAGATTACTATTTAAGCTTATTCAAAAGCTTATATCTACAGATCTAATAAGCTATGGAACTTAATGCTTAAAAACAGAATAAGCTGGATACCTAAGGATCACAAAACACCTATTACTTCTACGTATATAAAGCTGTGTTGAAAGAAAATGATCTGCAAACTAGGCTAAAAACTTGACCCATACATAACTTTTTGGCCATTTGCCTGTTTGACAATAGTACTTTGACTTCTTTGTAAAACTAAGCGAAACAAGACGAGTCCTAAGCATACTAATGAGTATATAAACTAAGATTTACACATTGAATCAAACAAAATCACAGAAAACGCAACTAAACCAAACACTGGTTAACAGCTTATGATCAAGCACCAACACCGAAACTTGCAGAATCTTAAAACCTTCTTGAAATAGTGAACTACTCATATAAAAGTGATTTGAGCTAAAACATAGAAGAAAATCTTCCTAAAGCGCCAAAGGAACATCAAGTCCAAAAATGTAGAACTCGTGACATGGTCCGAATCCACAAATCCAAAAATGTTCCATCTTATGTTTGTGTTTTGAGTTTGCATATCAAGTCTAGTTTCGAGTATTAGACTTGACGTATTAGGTGCAAGCATTAGGAAATGAAGCCTCCTGCACTGAAAGAATAGTACATGGTTGAATTTGAACCACATTCTTCAGATTGAAATACCAACCGTGCACTATAAGCTGCAAATGTTGTGCTTTCAACTTATTCTTTGATTTCGTGATTACCTTCTATTGCCATCTCAGTATTTTAGATGTTAATGTCTGCATATACCTGAGATATTCCGTTAAAAATTGTTATTCAGTATGTTCAAGAACAAAAGCATAATGATCTGATAAAGATTCAAACTTTAACCATCCGCCGTAATCCCAATGCGGTTGATAGGTTTAACACCCCCAAATCTACACGCAGCGGAATACATCTTTGGGTGCTAAACAATGATACTACAACACATAATTTATAAAGAACGACTCAAAAAGAGACGTTTTAGATTTATCGTTCCTAAAACATTTGTCAGAGTAGCGTAGTCCCAAGACATCGTAACCAAAGTACAACCAAAACAAAAGATTTAAATTGTTTTGAACAAAAGGAACGCCAAATATTCAAAGAGTTTATATTGCAAAGTAGTGCACAACATTCATTCCCGTGACCTCCAAGCTTCCACTTCCTGATTACCTGAAATACATGTGAGTAAAACATCAGCAAATATGCCGAGTGAATCTATAGGTTTATGAAATCAATTTGAACACAAGCAAAGATTATAAGTTTGTGGCATGCTTATAAGCATCAAATAATAATTTGCATCAACAATGATAATTGTATATAGCATAAATTGCAATAAGCTCATGGAACCGAGCCCTTAAACACTCCCATATCAGTCTAATAAGACGAGAGATTTATTAATTGTCGTTACCTCCAGATTATTGGTACATTGCCGTATACCTGACTTCTCAATACAAAATGTCCAAACAGTGTGGAGGTCGGGCCTAAGCTTCTATGACAAGTCCACAAAAACTGAACCGGGGCGGCTTCCCCCATAGATCTATTAATTGTACTAGCGGCTAGCCCATCATAAGCTAGTTAACGGTCCATAATTGAGGCTTTAACAAAGGCAATCACTTAATGCAATTTAAAGGCAACCACGGGTCCATTCATAGAGGGACAAAGCATACCATAAAAATCTTGTGTTCTAAGTTTATAAAAACATGTATTCCCCCTCGCGGGTTTAAAATCATTTAATAACTAGTATAAAGCGAGGCTATAGACTCACCTTAGCCAATAGTGGTAATGAGACGATCGCCGACGATAGATGATGCCTTTCAAACACGAGAACCGCAACCTATCAAATGAGGTGCGTTCATTAATAATAGACTCGAGAAATAAACCATACATAAGAATATAAAACTCGACTCATATAATCACGACAAACTCGAGAGAAAACGATACAAGTGATACTATTACACTCTCCTATATATTCATTTTATTATTCTATGTCTTTAATAAAATCTGCCGGAACATCCCAAATGTCCAAGCCGTTTTCCCATACTTAAACATATCAACTTTTTATGATACTACTCAAAGAACTCACTTACTATATATAGAAAGTCCTCCCAAGAGCCCATCAAAAGATTTTACTTCTAAAGTTCCCTGCCCGACTCATCTTTGAATCACAAAATCCGGACAGTTTAGCGACCTTGACTTACGAAACCATTTTGACCATTCTAAACAACTCCATTTGTAAAACCGCCGCTTGATTCTAAAAATAGACTCAAAATACTAAACTTGGAGCCTGAGAACAGCCCTTGAATCATTTTTAAACTCATTTTATAGTCCCCGAGATTCGATCCAAATATCGACAACAATTTTCGGATTGTGTCAACACTCGTCACTCGGTACACGAAAATCAAACTAGTGTAACTTCCACCTCGTTTGGAGTTGGAAGGCCTACTTTATATCAAATCGAAGCTAACGAAATTATCTACAACATAATCCCATCATATCATCCTATATTCAGACTTAAGACCCTCGAAAATGGCCTCAAACCTACTGCCTAAAATTGACTATAAAAATCTCTTACAAAATCAAGTTTTTGATCAAAACCAACAACTTTTATCATCATTCTAACATCCTAACATCACCATAAACCAATCCTAACACTTGTATCATCATCAAAATCAAAAACTCAAAAATTAAAATTCAACTTTTTAACAAAAACATTACATAAACATCATTTGATCATCATCTCTAACACATGCATGATCAAAATCACCACCTAACAAGCCTAGTTTTTTTTTATCAAAATTCAAAACTCAATGCATGTAAGTAAAAATGGTATCATTAGAATCACCTTTCAAAAATAGGAATGGGACTTGTTTTGTTTTTGGATGGATCAAAGTTGATCATCAAAAAAAATTGATGGAATGGATGGTGGTGGTGTAGGCCAAAATGGAAAAGGAAGAAGAAAGATGGTGATTTTTGTTTTAATGAATTTTTTTAAATGAATTGTGTTAGTGGAAAACATATATATAGTGTAAGGTTAGGGTAGTTTTTGTCAATTTGTGATAGTTTTGGTCCAAAATGTAATAAAATAGTTTAAAAGGGTAAAAATGTAAATTGCAAATTTTTAAATATTTACGAGACTCGGGTTTCGTAAAAATACTTTTTAAAAGTTTAAACGCACACGAAAAGTAATATAACGACTCGATACGTAATTAAAACGACATCGTCGAAAATATTAAATATCGAAACGATCGAAAATAAAATATAAAATTTTTGGCATCCGTCGGTATCGCGATCACTAGTAGTCCTCGTTTCTCGTCAAAATATTAAAATATAATATTTAATATCGGTTTCAACTTAAACCGTTAAACATAATAATATTTAACGTTATAAAATACTTCAAAATAATTGAAAATAGAATTAAATTATGACCTTATTTTTACGGGTTTTACATCCTCACCACCTTAAGGGAGCGACGTCCCGGCGCTCAACTCACCTCATACACGAGTTGATCACTACCCGGAAGGATGACGACATTCCTTATAAAGAAGTATTCACGTTCCCACGTGAATCTCGATCCACGATCTCCACTGGTTCTTTTACAAAACGCAACTTGTCGTCAAGTTGTATCTCACCAAAAAGGAATAAATAAATCCTTATCCACAAGTCACCCGTCAAGCTCGACACATGAAAATTTTATGAATCACACGAAGCTCATTCGATAACAAGAATAGATGAAAGGATTTTCGGATAAGTCTAGTTAAAAAGAATGTTTCAAATTAAAGGATATCCATCGGCCGGATAGCCATGGACACACATCAAAAAGAACTAACAAGAAAAACATTTTCGTCATCGGAGGGTGCTCACACGCGGGTCCCTACTCAAAAGATAATACAAAGACACCATCTCACTTTCGCCAACGTGCATTAAAGTCTCAATAAATATCGTCGTTGAAAGTCAAAAAGATATTACATAATATGTGTTCTATATGATCGGACGTCATCGGATGATGCCGTCTCAAGTTCTCACAACTTAGATCATTTGACTAGATCACATACCACATAAGTACATAAAAAAAAGGTCGAACATAAACATCGAGTATAGATCTCCACCGTTAATCATCGAGAAAACCTTGAAAGAACCCTTGATAATAACCACTTGATCTCAAGAGTCTTTCCACTTACGGTGTCGGCTTCAACATACTCCTCGAGGTCGTAACGAATTTATTAACTCCATTCATTAAGAGATTCGGTCCTCAATCATTCCACAAGTACACGCATAAATCATGGTGACACTTATCGTTTCTTCTTATACACTGCTTCCCGAGATTCATTTTAAACTCAGAATAAAATAGTGATCTTCAATACGAGGAACAGAACGATATAAAAATAAACTCAATAAACGCATAACGGACAAGATGAGGTAAAATGATTTAAGGTTGACGATCGATGAGGGATCTCGACTCACGTAACCGTAAAACATAATAATTCACAACACTAGAAAAATGAGAGCGAAGAACGGATTAAATATTAACATTAAAATAACGTTTGTCACAATTATCCGTCCCGGATTTGGTATTACCTTAAGACTCAATTGAGGTACTTTCTTGATAAAGATGATATATTAAAAATAGAAGTTAAATAGCTTCATAATTTATTTTGGTTGTCTTAAGAAACTTTGAAACAATGACATGAATTTATTAATTAAACTCATATTGATGGTTACAATTAGAAAATATAATTTCCAAATTAAATCACTATTAGGAATATAAATTAAACCGGTAATTTCATTACATTTAAAGTAAAGTATTATAAGTCAATTACTTCAAAAGATAGAACATAATTTCATTTTAAACATTAGTTTTAGTTATACAAAATATGATGTATAAATTTGACCTTTTACATGTGATGGTTATTTCGATAACTGAGAATCATTGGAAAAATGTATAAAAGTTCCATAAAAATTTTATAATACCTTGTAGGAATACATTAAGGTGTTTATCATTCCAAAATAAATATGGGTTACATTCGGGTTTCGAAATGTGACAAGATAACAAACGAATACGAATGGAAATAATAGTCAACAATTAGTACGAAATCAATGGTACAAAAGGGGACCAAGAAAATGTCGTATGAATTCTTAAAGAGAATAATAAGATAAAGGCGTAGATGGTAAGACGATAAGAAACAGTAGATTAAACAAGTTGTCAATTTCGTTAGTGCGGTCGGTGGTTCACCAATATCAGTTTGTTAACTTAGCGGTGGTCGATACATGATCGGAAATAAGATCCATACAGAAATTTAATCAAAGAAAATTCCTAATAATCTCTTGTAATTAAAACAAATCAAATGAACGATGTTAGTGTTTAAAGAGAGAAGTCAAAGCACGATTCGCAAAAGTAGATTTCGAGACAAACGAGAGTGACGGACGTCATCCCGGATATACGGAAATCACTCTAATGATAATTCATTATTCACGTGCGGAGACATTCCAAAGATCTATAAAATCGCATAAAGAACATTGGACGAGAAGGAAGGATAAAACATCGAGACTTTCAAGTCATTTATCAACAGTCAGTAATTAGACGAACGGTCAAAAGAAATCAGTTATAAGATAAAATGAAGTAACAAGTGGAAAAACGATTGTCGAGTAAAAACATACTTATAATCACGTAATTCGTTCAAGAAAAGGTAAGAAAACATATGCGGATGCATAGAAATTGCGCTACTTGCATAAATTATGAAGGTTTTTAAAACTACTTTTCATTTTATTTCATTTTATTTATCTTTATCATAAATACAAGTAAAAAGTTGATTATTATCAAGATTTTTAAGTTGACTACTATTCAGCCTAGCATGGCTCCTTCTAAATTAGACATAGGTGATCAGGCCATGTATAATTTAGGAATAGCAATGTAGTGCTCAGTTTCGTCGAAAAGTATTACGTTTCTTATGTTTATATATAAACCATGCCATCTGTAAAATGGAATTTAAAAATAATTTATAAATTTATAGGATACAAGTAATTTGTGAGATACTTAATAGGCAACTTTTAATCTTACGAAAAGTATTTTATAAGACCAAAGTAAAAATAATTGGTGAAAATATTCGTAAAACAATATCAGATTTATTTATAATATGACATTATGACAACGTATAAAGTAGTCAAAGTTTTGCAAAAGTGGCAAATAGTAGCTCATAAAACAACCAATGAAATGGTTACAAGTTGTTAAGGTTTCAAAAGGTTATAAGGTTTAGACGAAAATGCCATGAGACATGTGATAAAAATGTCGACGAAGAATGTGAAGACAAAACTTCAACACTCGACCCAAATTAGTGGAAGGTTAAAAGAAAACAAAAATAAAATAACATCAAATGACAAATGAGTCATATATATGAAAAGAATAAAACAATCCACATGTGTATTCTATGTAAGATACTCGACACAACATGCTTTTAAGAAAATATATTATTCATTTTCAAATTACACCATTAATCCGGTAATTGCTAATCCTGTAATGTTTCTATTTTTAAACATTTTCACATGCAACTAGTATTAGTTAGTTGTAAAATAATATTCGTTAAAATTTTACGATCTCAAGTGAACTCAACTCTTCTTAGAAACGTTTAAAACTCATGTTCTAAAATTTTTTTTTTTTATCAGATTTAACTTTTTAATATAAGCCGATTAATTGACCCGATAAACGACATCTCCAAGACTCGGAGTCTAAAGCATTTTGATGCAAAACGACGTTTCAGACGACTTTCTAGTTTTACCCGAGACCGGAAACCCCATGTAAAATGACCAAAATACCCCTGCAAGTTCTGTGCAGGTTTGACTATTTTATTTTAAAAAAACGCAGGTTTTATTTTTAAGTTTTGACCTGTTTATACACCCCCTGTAGTTTTTCCATTAAATATAATTTTTTTATTTTTGACATTTCCTAACGGCTCAAAAATATATATATATACACACATGTCTTGTGGATTTTTCAACAACGAAAAATAAATCTCGTAATGAGCATCAAATAAAATATAGCATGATGAATGACAGAAAATGCTTCAAGGTATTCAACACGAAATTTAGGAAGCAAGACGGTGAAAGACATTCGTAATTTAGATTTCAAAATGCAATGTAGGCAAATCTCCTTGGTTCCACGATTGTCAAAAACACAAAACATAACAAGAAAAGAATGGAACATTGACATGCTACACTCCGAGAGCGAGAAGGTTAATGAAAAACAAATGATACAATTTTATATAAGTAAAATCGTATCCCAATCTAGCGCCATAATCTAGACGATGATTTATAAAATGACGATGACGTTACTGAGATATAAGCGAACAATACACTTCGGAGTCGATACATATAACTGTCAACGAATTAAATCTTCGCATGTCGTGTAAAACGATAATAAAAATCAACAAAATATTATGAAAAACAATGATATTATTCAACACGATTTTAAGAAATGTTTCAAAATGTGTGACTCACACGATAGCGGTTAGTCTATTCCAAAGACACATTGAGCTACACAATGGTCTAGAAATTACGTTTCAAGACGTCTAAACACAAACAGTCGGACGACGATTTGGATATCTATATAGATATCTCAAAGGGTTAAGCAATAAAAGTAACGCGCGTAAATGAAGGTATGTAAGGTCATAATATAAAAATTTTGCAATAAAAGCAATTTAAATACTTCAAAATAAATACAGAAAGATCATGAAATTCATTGTATTTATTTAAGTTAATCATTAATAAATGACAAACTTTTATCGAAAAGTTTAACGACATAAATATATATCGATAAAGGGATCCTAGATATAAATATATATCAATAAATGGATCATAGTATTTATTTATAAATACTTGCCAATAAGGTATACGTAATAACGCATACTAAAGTGGTAATCCCAGAAGTAGCTTGAACCTAAAGTCACGCGAAGTCCGGTGCATATGACTCTTTGAAAAATAAAAACTGACAGTTATAGTTTAGGTTTTTAAAATAAAGACCTAGTTCTCTATAACTCATGGCTCTGGTACCAATCTTTAACACCCCAAATCTACACGCAGCGGAATACATCTTTGGGTGCTAAACAATGATACTACAGCACATAATTTATAAAGAACGACTCAAAAAGAGACGTTTTAGATTTATCGTTCCTAAAACATTTGTCAGAGTAGCGTAGTCCCAAGACATCGTAACCAAAGTACAACCAAAACAAAAGATTTAAATTGTTTTGAACAAAAGGAATGCCAAATATTCAAAGAGTTTATATTGCAAAGTAGTGCACAACATTCATTCCCGTGACCTCCAAGCTTCCACTTCCTGATTACCTGAAATACATGTGAGTAAAACATCAGCAAATATGCCGAGTGAATCTATAGGTTTATGAAATCAATTTGAACACAAGCAAAGATTATAAGTTTGTGGCATGCTTATAAGCATCAAATAATAATTTGCATCAGCAATGATAATTGTATATAGCATAAATTGCAATAAGCTCATGGAACCGAGCCCTTAAACACTCCCATATCAGTCTAATAAGACGAGAGATTTATTAATTGTCGTTACCTCCAGATTATTGGTACATTGCCGTATACCTGACTTCTCAATACAAAATGTCCAAACAGTGTGGAGGTCGGGCCTAAGCTTCTATGACAAGTCCACAAAAACTGAACCGGGGCGGCTTCCCCCATAGATCTATTAATTGTACTAGCGGCTAGCCCATCATAAGCTAGTTAACGGTCCATAATTGAGGCTTTAACAAAGGCAATCACTTAATGCAATTTAAAGGCAACCACGGGTCCATTCATAGAGGGACAAAGCATACCATAAAAATCTTGTGTTCTAAGTTTATAAAAACATGTATTCCCCCTCGCGGGTTTAAAATCATTTAATAACTAGTATAAAGCGAGGCTATAGACTCACCTTAGCCAATAGTGGTAATGAGACGATCGCCGACGATAGATGATGCCTTTCAAACACGAGAACCGCAACCTATCAAATGAGGTGCGTTTATTAATAATAGACTCGAGAAATAAACCATACATAAGAATATAAAACTCGACTCATATAATCACGACAAACTCGAGAGAAAACGATACAAGTGATACTATTACACTCTCCTATATATTCATTTTATTATTCTATGTCTTTAATAAAATCTGCCGGAACATACCAAATGTCCAAGCCGTTTTCCCATACTTAAACATATCAACTTTTTATGATACTACTCAAAGAACTCACTTACTATATGTAGAAAGTCCTCCCAAGAGCCCATCAAAAGATTTTACTTCTAAAGTTCCCTGCCCGACTCATCTTTGAATCACAAAATCCGGACAGTTTAGCGACCTTGACTTACGAAACCATTTTGACCATTCTAAACAACTCCATTTGTAAAACCGCCACTTGATTCTAAAAATAGACTCAAAATACTAAACTTGGAGCCTGAGAACAGCCCTTGAATCATTTTTAAACTCATTTTATAGTCCCCGAGATTCGATCCAAATATCGACAACAATTTTCGGATTGTGTCAACACTCGTCTCTCGGTACACGAAAATCAAACTAGTGTAACTTCCACCTCGTTTGGAGTTGGAAGGCCTACTTTATATCAAATCGAAGCTAACGAAATTATCTACAACATAATCCCATCATATCATCCTATATTCAGACTTAAGACCCTCGAAAATGGCCTCAAACCTACTGCCTAAAATTGACTATAAAATCTCTTACAAAATCAAGTTTTTTATCAAAACCAACAACTTTTATCATCATTCTAACATCCTAACATCACCATAAACCAATCCTAACACTTGTATCATCATCAAAATCAAAAACTCAAAAATTAAAATTCAACTTTTTAACAAAAACATTACATAAACATCATTTGATCATCATCTCTAACACATGCATGATCAAAATCACCACCTAACAAGCCTAGTTTTTTTTATCAAAATTCAAAACTCAATGCATGTAAGTAAAAATGGTATCATTAGAATCACCTTTCAAAAATAGGAATGGGACTTGTTCTGTTTTTGGATGGATCAAAGTTGATCATCAAAAAAAATTGATGGAATGGATGGTGGTGGTGTAGGCCAAAATGGAAAAGGAAGAAGAAAGATGGTGATTTTTGTTTTAATGAATTTTTTTAAATGAATTGTGTTAGTGGAAAACATATATATAGTGTAAGGTTAGGGTAGTTTTTGCCAATTTGTGATAGTTTTGGTCCAAAATGTAATAAAATAGTTTAAAAGGCTAAAAATGTAAATTGCAAATTTTTAAATATTTACGAGACTCGGGTTTCGTAAAAATACTTTTTAAAAGTTTAAACGCACACGAAAAGTAATATAACGACTCGATACGTAATTAAAACGACATCGTCGAAAATATTAAATATCGAAACGATCGATAATAAAATATAAAAAATTTGGCATCCGTCGGTATCGCGATCACTAGTAGTCCTCGTTTCTCGTCAAAATATTAAAATATAATATTTAATATCGGTTTCAACTTAAACCGTTAAACATAATAATATTTAACGTTATAAAATACTTCAAAATAATTGAAAATAGAATTAAATTATGACCTTATTTTTACGGGTTTTACAATAGGTCTCATGAATAGGAGTGTTATCAAACGAAGAAGAATAACTATCCGAACCAGTTTCATTTGTTATCTACAAGTTAACGAAAGTTGCATCTCCGATAAGTAGCCCAAGATCAGGTTGGTTCTTGATCAAGTGACTCACCGTTGATGTTGTGGTTCTTGGTCAGTTTCTTACTTTCTCAAGGCCTCTGTGTAAGTCGCCACGTCCTTTTATCACATCTAGAGATGAACAGTTTTTTGGCTACCAAAAGAGAATGAGCTGATTCAATTCAGTGTAATCGATATCAGAATTAGCAACATTGGTAATTTCTCTCATTAACTTAATAATATACTAATTGATCTTGTTTATCAAATGAGTTTGAGGTGTGTAACGGGGAGCAATATTTTCTATTTATGCATTATCGTAACGTGAAGCGTCGTGTGTATGGTTCGACCATATACTTGTATCATTGCTTATTATGTAGACATCTAGTGTCGAAAGAATGCATAATAAAGTGCAGGCAAAGTAGTTATAAGAAATTTCCTTGTATGAATCCTACATCGCCTGGGTGAAGTAAACAGACATGTGGGAGTTGAGTATAAAAACAAAGACTTGTGAATGTAATAGGCATACCTTTCTCGGCCTTTTGGCTAAGATCAAGTGTAGTATCTGTTCTTATCAGTTTAATATCTGATATGTGAGCCATCGGCTCACTTGATATTAATCTTATTTTTTAATGGGGGAAGAGCTCATCACAGTAGCTTGCTGATGGGGTTCTTCACGTGTTGCCTAGGCGTTGCACTACTGCCTTGGCTGGCGCACCCCTCCAATCTATAGTTTAAACTTTTTTAGCCTTGGCTAAGATCAAGTGTAGTATTTTTAACCTAGCTAGCCGAGTCTTCAATTTTGCTGTCAAAATTTAAGACAAGGTCAATATACTTCTCAACCCATTCATGCAGAGGCCTCAACACTCATGATGTTGTGGACAATAAGAAGAAAAAGAGTAAAGGAAGCGCGTGGTTCTTGAGACATTTGAAAAAGAGTCCGGTCTTCGGTCCATTTTTTGGGCAAAGTCGGTTTCCGTCAGGTCTGGTCTTGGTCGGTCCGGCTTTCAGACCGTAACAACCCATGTAAATATGCATACAAAAAATCACGGGTCACTGAAATAATCGACGTTTTTTTTGTATTCCCACAACAAATAAAGTTCCACAATACCAAAGACTATGATATGTGCTTGTCGATCTATCAATCTTTCTGTTCTCTAACTTCCGAACTGGTGTATACTTATGTTTTTATTTTCTAACGCTTTCATTGTACGAAATAGAATTCATTATCTATTTTCTTTGTCTCTTTTTGAAAACCTGTCAATTGACAGGTCAGTTAAGTTAAATACAATACAATTCCCTAAATAGATACATTATCAGCCCACGCATAATTAATAGAATTGAATTTGTTTCAGGAAGTTAGGGAATTAAAAAGATGAGAAGAATGAGCAAAATAAGCATAAACTTGGTAAGATCTTTAGAGAACAAGGCAGGATTGTAAATATCTTGAAGCTTTTAGTTACAGCTTGTATGGCCTGCACGCCGTTCAGATAATTTCACGTTTCCTAAGTGAAGTCTATCGTTGGTTTCTTAATGTGTGTCTACGTCATTAGCCAAAATTTTCATGTGCTATCCAAACACATTCTTGACATAAATATACTAAACACCCAATACTACTACTAAATGTATGATTAACACAACAGCCTAGCAATCCTCGATGGTGTTGATGTCACACCATTATCATCCTTGTTAATAGCATCTATACTCCAACTTGGATCCTATCGAAACGCACATAACTTTTTGGTACAAACAGAAGGAGGCATCTAGTAGTCAACTGTCCAGTTAAACATGGCTGGACTGTATGATTTTGGTATAATTTAAGTTCTACAGCTAGCTTTAAAGGTAATTTTGGGAAATAGTATTGTCTGTATACGTAAGATCTTTAGAGAACAAGGCAGGATTGTAAATATCTTGAAGCTTTTAGTTACATCTATCTTCCGTTTTCGCTAGAACAAATAGAATACCAATATACTTTTAACTTGCAAAAGAAAATTAGCAGAAAAGTCCCAACTTGCGACTTTAACTTCATCTTGCCAAATATAATATTAGAACTCAGAGACTTATATGAAAGTGAAGATGCTTACAGTCGGAGAGTGGTGGTCGTCACCATAACTATATGATCAAGTCTTCTTCCACTACAAGAAAAACCACCTATAGTGACCGAACTGATTTCGTCACTAACAGTATTAAAATTCGTCACTAAGTCACTTAGTGACCAAATCTAGAGTCGTCACCAGTCGTCACTATAGCTTCGTCACTAATTCCTTAGAGACGAAACTAAAAATCGTCACAAATTAATGACGAAAAAAATGGTCACTCGTGTCCTAGAGTGACGACTGGTTCAAAACTATGAGTGACGAATATTTTGTCACTATTTCGTCAGTTTAGTGACGACATTTTCGTCACTGTCAAAGTCGATTAATGACGGAATAAATGGTCACTCATGGGTAGAATACCAGCAAATTAAATCCAGCAGTGACGAATCTTTCGTCACTGGCTTTCACTAATAGTGACGAGAAAGTCGTCACAGTGTGTTAGAGACCAAATATTTTGGTCACTAATAATCAGCCTACAACAAAAAAAATGGATCCAGTTTTTATCTTCGTTTTACTGCTAAATGTTTTTGCAAACAAACTATAATCTAACAATTATTATAATGCAAATCTTACATAATAAGTTTATTTACACATAAAAAGTGGTCGAAATTGTGTACAGCAAGATCACAGAAATAATTTGGTCAAAATGTACTTGGTTATCAAATTTTGATTTGCATGGGAAAACATGCTATAACATTTACCTATCCCGCTATCTCCAAACAAAGATCATAGTAATTGAAGGCTTGGTCATGCCGGTCACACGTACCATTCCACTGATTTGATCATAGGTCCTCTGTGAGGAGCTCGATTCCCTTCAATGACATATCACACTCTAATCAAGGATGTATGCTAAAAACATGAGTGCAAATTAAAAAGTACAGACGTTTGATAACAAAAATAATAATGCTACTTACCAACGAAGAGTTGTATATCATAAAAGTAATGTTATTCACCATGTCTCGGTTTTTTTGCAAAGATTCCAAATCCATGTATTGCAGATTTCCTGTGGAAAAACAACCTAATAAAAAAGACGAGAAAGAACTTGAATATTAGGTGTTCTAAACACACATATAAGTTCACTATCAATTAAATGTATCTCCTAATTTTTCTCATAATCCACTCTCTTCATTGGTTTGATAATAAAAAAGGTGGGATTTGTTGTTAGTTATGTCTTGATGAAAGTTTTTTTTCAAGCGAAAAAAGTGAAGGTTGTTAACCATAGCCCTATAACATTTTTGTTTCTTAATTATTGAAGTCTGAGAGTGTGTCATTCAGCAAGCAAAATATCCAACGATCTAATTATGTTCAGACCATCAACTAGCTTCATTTAGCAAATTTATAAAAAAGAGAAGATGTGAAGGATCTGAAATTATTAGTTAATATGCGATACAAGAACCTAAAACAAGACTACAAACCTGGTGGTATCTGCATAGCACATGCAAGATGAGCTGAGCGTCCATCTGTTGTAAGTTTCATTGCACCTCCAGCAAAAACAATGAGTTGATACATCAACTATATCATTATTGAGGTCCTATGAAAATTTCTGTTCATGTGGGATCCTGACTATCATGAGCATGAGCTTAGTTTCTCGAGAATTTCTTATTTTTATATATCATAACTGTTACTTTAATTCAAAATCTGAAAGTACAGATCCTAGCTCTTCAGTATGACATGAGCAATTACCTGTAACTGGACAAAGGCAGCAGGGTGGTGAAACTTCAGGTGCCCCTGGACGACATAAGTTGCATAGCCAAAGGACTCCATCAACAGGTTCCAGTTCCCATAACATCTTGGATGAACCTGTGATTATATAGGCATCATCGATAGTTCAGGATCAATTACAAGATGACGCTAAATAGAGGACAGGCGGAGATAAACAAATTGTTTGCATATTCCTGAAAGGATGATTATGTGTCTATTAGATAATAATTTGTATTTTTATGTATTGTCAAAGGAATGAAAGAAAAACTGCACTGTTTTGTGGGTGTGCTCTTTGATGTCAACTTCGAATTTATCGTGAAGGAATTATTTCTCTCTAAACCAAAAAGATAACCTGCTAATGAAGGAAACTTCCTTGTAGCTGTATAACCTAGAGGCCAGATAGATCCATCATCATTAACGCAATTTAAATCTTTGACCATCTTACCAAGCTTTAATACTTCCAAATCCCCTACTATAAAAGGGCCACTTTTTGTACCCTTAAACTTTGTCTGCTAATATACCTGATAAACATATTCAACGCATGCATATAAGTAGACTGAAATCCAAGCGGATAAAAAAGAACAGCCAAAAGTTCCAATTTCAAAAAAAACAAATACATCTTTTATAGAATTACCTCTTCATTCATATCCTTACTGGGACATCTCTTTACTACTTCAGGTGGATAACTGAAAACGTTTTGTAGGAAGGGTTGCTTTGAAAATACGCTCCAAGGCCTCGCTTGGAAATTGAGAAATCCACATCAAGTACATTTTTATAAACGTGCCGCAAAGCCCTGTAAACCTGGAAAAGTTAAAGACCAGCATTAAAACATATTTAAAATTACAATACAAAGAACATAAGTAATCTATTGTATGTTATCTGCATCACAATGAGAGTCTATTCAATTACCTACATCCACGATGCAAAAAACAAAATGAATCACGAGCTCTAGTTGCATATGTAAAGTTTTCAAACTGAGTGCTAGTTAATCATATGAGTATCAGGACCGTGTCCATATGCCATGTAACCTACGCAAGTTTTCAAACTGAGGATATAAAAACATTAAGACATATCCGAAGTACTCATGTTTCTTTGCCAATTACTTCTTAATTGTCATTTTTTCAAACTCTTTAGCGAAACTTTCATAGAGAATTCTAAAAGTACTCTATAGAGAGTATCATACATTCACCTTCAAAATTCTCACAGCATAAGCATACATTATTTCTATGAAGTTTCATATATGTGAGTCACGAGGTTTAGGTTCTAAGCCATTTCTTTGGCGGATAACATAAAAATTTCAAAAGCGAAATATGTGCATTTGTAAATTTTCCGCTAACACATTATATATCACACGAAATGAAATAACCAATCTAACAGAAACTTACTAACAATTTTCAAGCGCATATAAGAAGTATCTTACCTTATAGTCGACATCGGTGAAGTTTGACACATAACTTAACTAAGCATAAAATTTATACAAACTAAGCATAAAAATTTATAAAACACAAACACGTTGTTTTGATCAATTACATACCTAACATGTATATCAAAGTATCAAACAAGACATAGGCGCGTGCACGACCAATATGACTAAGAGCATATACGTATAATGGAATTTTGCCAAGTACTAACGGCTTGAGCGTTTCTAGTTTGGTTAATGAGTTGAACATATTAAATATACTATAAATTTGGAAACATAAATAGTAAAGAAATAAGAAGGAATATATACAATTTGACTCTTACGTGATCACTGACCTCTTGACCTCTGATATCAAAATATCTTTTATACCATCTTCATGTGCAACTTCATTAACTCGTTGTAGAAGGCTATCATCAAAGTTCCTGTTCATAGGCAAAACGTAAGAAGAATCATGAATATTTTTTTTTCAAACGGGACCGAATCATGCCTAATGACTAACTTAAAATCGAGTTTATTTTTTTACTTATTTATCAACCAAGTAAACAATGATTAGAAACACAACCCTATTGGAGCGGGAACAATTAAAACAAAATGTACTTACAATGGCAATTCTTCTTGCACTCATTTCCTGCAAAATCAAAAAGTTTTAAAATCATTATTTGGACAACTTAAATTATCCAGAAAGAAACTAATAAGTAAAAGCGATACATGAAATGTGTTGAAACCTGAAACTTTTCACTTGCAAACTTTTGACATAGCTAAGGCGGTTAAGATGTTGTTCGTCAATTGGTTTGATTATAACTAAGGCGATTTAAGCAAGTAATACAATTAGAATGCAAGACTTCATATATACTTAGCATACCGTGGTTTTTGTGATAATGTATTTCTTTAAGATATATGGTTGTTGCTATATTTTCCTCTGTCCTACTGAGTGAACTTTGTCCACTTACAACACTCTAAACCTTAGCATAAGTATTCAAATACTCCGTACACGTTTATTTAAAACAAAAGGTGAATTCTTGTACCTCTGGGAAAACCACTCACCTCTAAAAGTGCTTCCGCTTTGCTCATTTGGCGACTCACAAATTTTGAGTAATTAGCAGCTCCTTATACCTGTGCAAGTTTAATCAAATGATATTCTGATAAAAATCAGACATGCTTAATGATTTAAGTATTTTAATAATGACAATGTGCAATTGTTAATATAAGTTCATATTAACAAGTCCTTAAAGATACAGAGGTAAGCATTTCAAAATAATTATCCCAAACACTCCCTAAATTGAACTACAAACACTATTTCTATAAGTAAAGTCAAAAAATTGATATATGATCAATGTCTAACATGGCTGTCCAGAATATGCTATGTCATCAAGCACCAACCTGCCATTATCCCACACGTGACATGTGAATCTACCCAAGAACCTTATGAGCCGACCTCACTTGCCATGTTTATTGACTCAATTAGAAGACCAGTTTGTTGTCTTATGCACACAGTTTTCCGTTTCTTCTTATACAGTGTTTATAGACTCAATTAGAAGACATGGTTGTACATTTTACAGAAAGTGTTCAGAGAAGCCTCATTGATTTATTGGCTAAATACAATGCTCAAGCATTTCAACTTACCATCCATCTAAAATTATAATAAAGAATAAAAATAACTACGAACAGATAAAGTAAACAGGTCAAGATTGTCGCCTCTACTTACCATCCATCTAAAATTATAATAAAAGAAAATAACGAAAGGATAAAGTAAGCAGTTAGACGTACGTACAGGATCTGTATCATAGTATCTCACAATCTTTTTGCCTGATTTGGTTCCGCTGCCAGAGGTTGAAGCTGATATGTTTGTCTGGTGTTGAGCAGCATTATCTAGGCCTTTATTTGAACCATCATTTGATGTGTATCAGATGGCTGAAACAAAACAGCGCCTCAGTAAACAAACAATGTATCAGTCGATATAAAAATATCATAACTTGAGATCAAAATCTAATTCTAAACCTCAAATCCGACAACATTTTCAACAAAGAGCATAACAGGAGGTTGTTTCAGTTGCGGTATGATTTCAAGGATTGTAAGAAACGAAGAGGCCTGTGCATCAGCAGACTGTTTCTGAAGACCTAAATAACAGCTTTAGCTCGATAATATACTAAATTCAATGTTATAATCAGAATGTAACAAACATTATGAACATTACCTTGTCGGGTATATGGCTGACATGGTGGAGAAAGAAGCCAAACATTAGCCCGGTAATGATCAAGATCAGCAGCAGTCAATGTCTGAATATTCACCACATCCACAAAGAACAAAAATAACTATCTGAATAATATCCATAACATTTTTGGGGCATTTAGGATTGGTTATTTAAATGTTTATTTTATTAAAGTATTTTCTCTATCCTTATAACTACTATTTTAGGAGTGTTTATTAAAGTATTTTCTCTATCCTTATATCAACATTCGAGACCAGATGTCTACCTTATAATCGGTTTTTGCTTCCTAAGGTCCCAAACCACTAAAACCAAAAAGCATATCATCATAAATCTCTCTAGAAAGAGATTAGCTAACCAAAATATGGTAAGTCATGTGCATACCGGTTGTTCCATTAACAGAAGTGGATGCGAAGATAGGTTGAACTTTCCTGTTCCACGATAAAAAAGATATTTCACTATGTTTTGCTGATGCACTTCCCTGTATGTAGAGTTCTATTAGATGTCTAAAAGATGAAGCGTATGTGTGTGAGAAAAGAGTCTCAAGCAAATATGCAATATCATAGCATAATTTTAATTGCCTTGGCGCCCATTATTCCATTGAACTACTGAACCTGTTAATTTCAACTTAAGTAGAAAATAGAAGTGTACACTGTCACTCGTACAAACATATACTGCCAAGAACATGAATAGCATTCTACCATTTGCACTTATTCAAGACATCTCAATAGTCCTTTATTTTGGTTCAGTTTTTCCTTTATATTTCCTTTTGAAGTGAGTCTGCAATACCAAGTCCGTTGTCTCAGACCAACATGAAAGATGACCACGTATAAACTTGACTACAGAACGGACTTCGAGCACTATTACCAAAAAGCAAACAAGCAAAACTTGCATACTTTGTACTGTACCTTTGATCTTAAGTATCTGTTTGTTCCATAAAATTTGGTTTAAATACTTACGCGTATAAACCTTAAGCCTGAGATATTTATTCTACAATATCTACTTAGTCTACATGGAGTTTCAGGAACAGGTCTTGTGGGGTAGGCAGCAACTAAATTGATCTTGACGTACTAATGTTATGATCCAGAGAATCGTATTTTCTTATCACTTGTGATGATCCAAATTCTAATGGATTATAAAACTGGAAAGCTAATATTAAGATAGTACAGAGTGGACTGGTCATATCACGTACAGCTGGACCAACCGACTTAAAACGATAATAATTTAGTAATACTATGCACCTAACACGTTACTTTGCATTATCCACAGACAAGCACTAATTCCAGATAGTACACCAAGCAATCTCTCTTTTATTTATAGCAGAATATTGCACCTTAGGATATATATTAGTGAGTACTACTGAAAGATAAAACATGACGACTAAAGCACATGTTGAGGACTTTGATAAAATTAATGTTGTGTCTTCTATATTTTCAGATTCTGATAAAACTAAAGTCCCTCAATATACAAATGGCATGTTCATTTACTTGTTGTCTGGTTTAGCACTTCGCTTCAGTATATAAATGGCATCATTCGCTCATAAATACCAAACTGCCAATGTAGGTGTATCCACTATAATTTCACTCATAAATACAGAGTGCATCATTTTTAAGGGCCAATGAAAGTAAAGAGCATAAACATATAATAAAACTTACAGAAGTTGATGCTTTCAGCAGCTCCCGAGTTGCCATAGTTGCATTGCAAGAGGCTAGAAGTGTGAAGATTAATTTTAGGGCTAGCGGACCTCTGATATCAAATAATTGCTCACTTCTAGAGAAAAAATATCTTATATATCATCTTCATGTGTAACTTCATTAACTCACTACAGAAGGCTATCATCGAAGACCCTGTTCATAGGCAAAACGTAAGAATACATAAAAAAATGCAAGTAATGAATGCCGAGGGTGCATGTTACAAGATAAAAACAGAATCTCTTAAGTCCCTAACAGCAAAAGATACTATTAATTCCTACTCGCGAGTAAATTTTAGATACACATAACTTAAGACAGACAATAAATGTACAAGAGCATATAGCACCTAGCTTACTTGAACAACATTACCGAAGCATTTGCCAAAAACAGGGGATTATATGTTGCTGTTCTATAACATTTTCCAAAAACATGTGTCTCCATAAATAAGTATAATAACTACCTGGCCTAGCTGAGCAACATTTTATGGAAGACATATTTCATAGAACAACAAATTATTTTGTTATAAGATATCAACCAACAAAGAACTATAACATTGTTAACACCAGTGATATTTGCATACTCAACAAACGCATAACACACATTGATATCCTGCATTCTGCAAGATGTTAAAGGAACCAACCTTTCTAGTTCTGATTGCAACACCATCTGGCCTCAAACTTTGGAATATTTTGGCACACAAATTAATGTATAAGATGTATACTCCTATTAGTTCTGCATATCAAGATCACTTTAAGGAAAGATGGTTCATGACATCTCACATAAATCTCCATTAAGTTCGTATATAGCTGCCATATTCTGCAAAACTTCTAGTTCATGCAAAAATAAGTATTTGTACCTGTTAAGAACAGAAGCATAACTAACCGCAACTAAACTAACTGCAAAAAGCTGTGAGATGCACAAGCGGTATTGTCGAGTCACTTTTTTTTATCTAAACTGCTCCACTGCACAGTTATAGTAGTGGTAGTGGCAAATCCAACGCATTTGCTTAGGAACGAGCGGCCAAAAGCCACATTAAGTGCATTTTAATGCACAAATTTCTTTGAGCTAACTTATTTATTATCAATAATATTGTTACTGAAACAATATAGTATTGTTCTGTTATCATATTTGACACAGTAATTGTCATGATACTATGAACAAAGTAATTGATGGTCAACCCGATGCATTTTTACCCCTACACCGAGTAGTGCCTAGTTTGACTTCTTGTAGTATTTGTTGAAGTATAGTCCTGTGTGGATTTCTTATATAGGGTATTTGTAAGTGTGCTTCCCTATAACGTGGTTAAGTTGGCTTACATAAGTTTATTACGATAAACTTATATAAGCCAACAACTCTCAAAATAAGCCAGAAAATTGGGGCTTATGAAATACAAGCTGAACTCAAATAAGCTGATAAGCCCACATATAAGCCGAAACAAACACCCCTTAAATAAACCATAAACTCTAAGCTTATTTTTTCAAATTGGTCATATGGCTTAGCCAAGCTTATGCCTTATAAAATCAGTTTATGCCTTCTAGGTTTTTAAAAGTTTCAATAAGCCAATAAGCCTATCAAATATGCTTAAACTACCTGAGAATACATAATGTGCATCCAATATGCCTATCAAATAAGCCAATAAGCCTACCTAATAAGCTCGTCAATTAATCAGCTTAACATAGCAATCAAATCAATGACTAATTTAGCATTAATTTATAACTCATAGCAATCAAATTAACAACTAGTTTAGCAGAAAATTAGTACTGGAGAAGAAGGTGAGCGGCGGTGAGCGGTTGTTAGTGGTTGTGAGTGGTGGTGTACGGTGGTCGGTGGTTATTGGATTCATATTTAACGGTGTGGGGTTTTGAGAGAGATGGTTAGTGGTGTCTTGATATGGGTCGGACCTTATAGTGGGTTTATTTCTTTCAACTAACCCAGGCTCGTGTTTTTTACTCTTATCAAACTGTTTTTACCGGTCTGGGTTGGTCCGGTCTGGTACGGTCCGGTCCGGGTTAGTCCGGTTCAGTTTGGTCTTTGGTCCGGTTTTATAGGCTAAATGGACAAGATTTTAGTAAGATCGAACTGGACCGATTGGACCGAAGACTGAATTGGTCCAAAACCTCGGATCGAAATTGTTCGGTCCGGTTCGATTCGATCCGAGTCGGTTTTGGGTCTGTCGTGCTCAGTCCTAGAAAATGTGGTATTTTTATTTGTTGGGTAAATTATAAAATAAAATAAATGTGATTTAATATTTAAGTTTTTTTTTTTTACTTTTACATATTAATAAGAAGAGATTTTGACATATGCAAAAGTGTAATTTAATGACTACATAGTGACCACTTATAAGTTTCGTCACTCACTTTGTACTAGTGACGAAAAATAGTGACCATAAATTATATTCGTCACTGTTCAGTGACGAAATAAAAAAGTGGTCACTCAATTTTGGTCACTAAAGGCCTTTTTTCTTGTAGTGTTCATTTCCAATGCTAGCCCTGGATATGTCTCTCTTGTTTAGTTTCCTATTCTGTTGTATCTTTGAGAAATCCATAGAGTAGTCTGGGAGACGTCCCTTTTGGTCCCAGTCGCCAAATTGTGGCACTGACATCCATGGTGCATTCTTCTACATAATGAAAATAGGTTATTGCTAGACCATCACGTAAAAAAACAACAAAAATATTATTGTAAACAAGGGTAAATATAATGTAGAGGAAAAGAATGATGATACCTGTTCCATACGAATCAGATGTTAAATATACTACAATAACTTGATTTTCTTTATAAAAACTGAGAAATGCAATACGTAAAATTATAGTAAAGTGGAGATATGTATTGTATGTGTTTGCGTGTGTATGACAGAGAAAAAGAGCAACTTACAGCTCATATTGAGGTGTTGCTATATATTGTGTAAATACCGATTTGCTATTTTTGGGGTTTGGAAACTAGTCTCTACACGAATGAGCCGGTTTATACACATGAAGATAAAACTGTTGCCCCAAGTACTGCCTCCCCTAATCTTGCGACCGTATGTTCCACATGCCCAAATTGTCCAATGCAATATATATTGCAGTCCATGCCTTCGGGTACACCTGTCATCACAACATTATCGGAAAAAATTTAGTGTCGTGTAAATCAAATGCATTATATTGCATTGCTTTCTTATATATTTAAAAGCTCAAGATGTACTGAACAATACTATGAGCAACCAGTGTCCCTCAAATTGTAGTGAGACCTACTCGCTTGTGTCCATTGCCCACCTTCCATCCTGTGATTAGTAAAAACAATTCTACTAGATAACTAAACAAGTACATGAATATGTACTTTTGCTTACCCAACAACAAAGAAGGAATAGCCATCGATATGCCAGGATTGAATGATGTCCTCCCAGTTTTGGAACACGATATTGAAGTAATAAGCTAGCTTCAAAGGAGTGCATATGTTTGCTTCCCGTTATAGAAAGCCACTGTCCCACGTGGACATCAAGTGGAATTGTTGGTATTCTTCCGCAAGACATGTCCCCGAATCCTGAAGTTCATGAATGTCATCAATCCTACACTGGATATTTTAAGTCTTCTTTGTTAACAGAAGATATATGAAATCGTCAATGCAAAAGGAACATATAGTTTGAACACGATGTTCAACTAAGCAAAGTAGGACAGTTAGCATAATAAGAGGATTAAGCTAGAATACAAATGCGGGATGCCAAACACACCTTGTTCAACATCAAAGGTGTGTCCATTCCGAATTCCCATCCATTACTATTATGTGTCTTAGTCTCCACAACAAAAACAAAGAAGTAGTTTACAGAACTTTGACTTTTTAGGTCAAATAAACCAAATTTAATTTCAACACTCATACAAAATTCCTACTTATACCCGAAAAACTTTCAGTTCACAAATTTCTACTGCATAAAAGTGAAACGCATGGAGAGATTTACATGTTATATTGGCTGTAAAACATATTTCAGTTTACATTTTCATATTAGAATGTTTGACTAGGATAAGTCAAAGTTCAGTTTTAGGATCTGACCTGGTGGCCTCATTGTTACCAGTCACCAGCAAGAAATAAATCAATAATGGTTCCTAAATTGCCAAAGGAACCGATAGGTTTTTCTGGATCAAGGTGTTTCACAGCAGGACTCGTGAGATGGAAAAAAAATGTCATAAAGATTGGAAACGTTACCAAACGCGATTGATAGGTCTCATGAATAGGCATATTATCAAACGAGCAAGACTAACAATCTGAACCAGTTTCATTTGTTAGATACAAGTTACATAAGTTGCATCTCCGAAAGTAGCACAAGATCAGGTTGGTTCTTGATCAAGTGACTTGCCGTTGATGTAGTATTCCGATCTAGACCAAGATCACCCACAATTCCTGTTTTCGGTTGACTTTTAGGACCAGAAATACGCAGTATTGAATGTAAAAACATCACTCATTGCTTTAATCGAAGGATCTCCACATCTATAATAGACTAATAGTAATAACTAGTATCCGGGGACAATCCTGCAAGATCCATACGCCAAAATACAGGATATCTCATATGAACGAAATTGAATGTTAAGTTATTTGGTCAAATATTTAACTTTGAAGTAAACTACAATGCTAGCTAGGCTGTCGGGATTTAATGATTTTATCTTGTCCCCAATTTGGAAGTTACCTGCATTTTCACAAGTTATTTGGTCACTTCGTGTATCATACGGACACCAGAGTGGAAGAAATTGAACTCTATACGGGCTGACATGAATGAACTTATGGTGGTACTAGTTGGAATGCTGTCATTCTCAGTCCAACGGATGTTTGACATCTCATTTTGAGAGTGACGGTAGGTCACATATATTCGATTATAGTGTTTGGGTATAGTAAACTTGGTATTTGATTATTCACCAAGTCGTAAGTTTTAACTAATCATAAGCTCATCTAATTATCTGATCTTTTAGAGGTCATTTACATCAAATGCTCAAAATAACAAAGTTTTCAAAACAACTCAAATCACACGCTAACACCTTACCCGCATCTGAACCACTCATGCCTCATGTTATGCTAATTGTAAAAACTAACAAATTTATGATCAAAATCAACAAGAAATTATAACAGAGAACCCAGCCAACCACCCCTTGGCTCTCTTTATCAATGAATCAATTACAATATCTCTGAATACAAGAATGAATCAAACAAACACGCTCACAAACTCACACGATTGATCAAGAAGTATCAATCTTATTTTCTCTCACTAGAAACGATAACAGAAAGATAAAAAACTGAATGAATGAATAAAATGAGTTAGTTAGGTAGCTTATATACTCCCACTCGCACAACTGTCTCTAAGTTTCACATGTTGGCATAATCAGCCCTTCAAGAATATAGCTTCTTCCATTCCAATGCAAATACTCCCCCTCCATCTTTAGCTAAGTTATTTTAATGCCCTCCAGGTTTAATAGCTTACTTCTTAATACTCCCCCTTAAGCTCTTAACCTGCAAATGCATTATACAAACCAAGCATACTACAAAACTTCTTATGATCTGATATAAGCAATCCTTTAGTAAAAATATCTGCAGTATTATGTTCAGATTTAACTTTTATAGGTTTTATATATCCTGCAGATATTTTCTCTCTTAAGAAATATAGATCAATTTCAAAATGCTTGCTTCTTTCATGAAGCACTGGATTCAAAGAGATTTGAATAGCAGAACTGTTGTCACAGTTCATATCAACAGGTAAAACAACATTCACTTTCATATCATTAAGCACTTTATGAATCCACATGACTTGACAGCAAACATTACACATAGCCCTATATTCAGCTTCTGTGGAAGATCTAGAAACAACACTTTGTTTCTTACTCTTCCAAGAAACTAAATTGTTCCCCAGAAAAACACAATAACCAGTCAAAGACCTTCTGGTTATCTTACATTTTGCCCAATCTGAGTCCACAAACACATTCAGCTTACTACAATCCCCTTTCTTAAAAATGATACCTAATCCAGGTTCACCTTTCAAGTATCTAAGCACTCTGAATGCAAGTCTAAGATGAGAAGTCATAGGACTATGCATGACTTGACTAAGGCAATGTACTGCATAAGCAATATCAGGTCTAGTCATAGTCAAATATATCAGTTTTCCAACAAGTTTTTGATATGAAGTAATCTCAGTTAGTTTTTTATCCTCACCAAATTTCTTGTTAAGCTTCTTACTATCTGGATTAACTTCAATAGGAGCACCACATGGTTTACATCCTAACATACCAAATTCTGACAACAACTCAGTGCAATATTTTCTTTGTGTTAGACAAATACCATTATCAATGTCTATAACCTTAATGCCTAAAAAATATTTAAGTTTTCCAAGATCTTTAATAAGAAACTTGGTACTTAAAAACTGTTTAAATTTATTAACTTCATCAAGGTTATTTCCAGTGATAACAATGTCATCCACATAAACAAGCAAAACTAAGAAAACATTGTTGCTATTCTTAATGAACAAAGAGAAATCATTAGGACTCTGAACAAATCCATTTTCAGTAAGAACAGAAACAAGCTTCTCATTCCATTTTCTAGGAGCTTGCTTTAACCCATACAAGGACTTAACCAATTTACAAACTTTGTTACCATTCTCATCACCATAACCTTCAGGAATTTTCATATACACTTCTTCATCCAGTTCTCCATATAAAAAAGCATTATTTACATCCAACTGAAATAATGGCCAGTTATTGCTAACAGCAAGACTTAAAACACATCTAATTGTTACAATTTTAACCACTGGTGAAAAAGTTTCATCATAGTCTATTCCTTCTCTTTGATTAAAGCCCTTAGCTACTAATCTAGCTTTAAATCTCTCAACATCACCACTAGATTTATATTTAACTTTCCATATCCATTTACATGGAATAGCCTTTCTACCCTCAGGAAGATCAGTAATAATCCATGTATTATTTCTGTTTAAAGCTTCCATTTCAAGATTCATGGCCTCAATCCATCTGCTATCTTTGATAGCTTCAGAATAATGAGTAGGCTCATGAATTTTATTAAGATTAGTGGTGAACACAAAATTATCAATGCTTAAATTGGCATAACTAACAACTTTATTAATACTATATTTAACATTCTTGTTAAGCACAAAATCCTTATACTTAGAAGGAAAAGTAGTTTTTCTACTTGTTCTCCTAACAGTGTTCTCTGCTGCTGGTTCTGGTGACCAATTAAACATATTTCCAAAAGACTCAATGCCTTCATCCTCAGAGGAATTATCATCATCATTACTAATGTTTGGTATACCCTCAGAAACCTCTTCTGTTGCATACTCAACCCTAGTGTCCTTCCTACTAGAATCTGTATTAGTATTAGATGATCTATCTACCTCAGAAATATTATCTGTATCAGTAGTATGAACACCTTCTTTGCTATTACAAGATTCTACAGTGCTGTCACTAGGTTTATCATTAGTTTCAGGTACAAGCCTATGCTTACTACCTATACTATCTCCATTATCATCATCAGATTCACTAGGCACTTGACTGTTTATGTTAAAAAAATTTAAATCATCAACATCATTTTCAGAAAAAACAAACTCTTTACTAATCACATCATTTTTGAAAGGAAAAACTGTTTCATAAAATTTTACATCTCTTGAAAACAAAAACTTTTTACTTTCCAAACTAAACAGTTTATATGCCTTCTTATCAAAAGCATACCCAACAAAAACACATTTTTCAGACCTAGACTCAAATTTGTTAGAAACATTTAACACATTTGAAAAACACAAACAGCCAAAAACTTTTAAATGGAGAATACTTGGTTTAGACTCATAAACCATTTCATAAGGACTTTTACCAGATAAAACAGCAGTAGGTAACCTGTTAATTAAATAAGTAGCAGTTAGCACACATTCAGACCACATGTTTAATGGAATGCCCCCCTGAAACATGAGGGCTCTAGATGTATTAAGTAAATGTCTATGTTTTCTTTCCACAACACCATTTTGTTGTGGAGTATAAGCACAAGTGGTTTGATGAACAATACCATTAAGTTTAACAAATTCAGAAAACCTGTTATTAACAAACTCAGTTCCATTATCACTTCTGAAAATCTTAATATTTTTATTAAACTGATTATCAATAAGCTTGACAAAACTTTCAACACATGAAAACACTTCAGTTTTACTCTTTAATAAAAAAACCCACACAGATCTAGTATAGTCATCAATCACAGTTAAAAAATATCTAAATCCTTCTCTACTAGCAACTCTATATGGTCCCCAAACATCAAGATGAACAATATCACCAAGCTATTTGGTTTTATGATAACTCAAAGAAAAAGACTCTCTAGTTTGTTTAGCCTTATGACAAACATCACAAGGTTCCAAACCTTTAAGTTTAAATTCTGAGTTATCTTTTCTTAGAACATCTAGCACTTGATCTGCTGGATGTCCTAACCTATTATGCCAAATAGAACTAGCCATATTACAACTTCTAACACTTTTATTAAACATAGGCCTACCTTCATCAAGAAAATATAAACCATCTTTTTCACTACCAGTCCCCATTAGGACATTGTGAGCTAAATCCTGAATCACACAACAATTTTCATTAAAGCTAACATTAACTTTATTATCTTTAGACAATTTCTGAACAGACAAAAGACTCACTTTATATCCAGGAACAACCATCACATCTTTAATCACCAAATTATTAATTTTAAAACATCCAATTTTTTCACATATTCTAAAGTCCCATTAGGATGAGCTACACTTATGTGCAAAGAAGACACATCAATAACATCAAATAATAATTTTTCAGAAAAGGTTGTATGCTGACTGGCTCCTGAATCAATAATCCATCCAACATAAGTACAATAAGTACTAATGTTGGAATTGTAGTTAAAAAATCTACAAGATAAAAAAACTAACCACACAATTATTCACTCTAAAGGTACCTGCAATGGTTGCAGAACCCATTGAGTTATCTCCAGAAACATTCAGCAATTTTATGAGCCTTTGATATTGATCAGGAGTAAGATTATGAGCTATATTCTTACCCTGATTACAATTGCCATCATTAACACTAACATTATGAACATTGTTTTGAGTTGTATTATTATTATTTATTTTAAAGTTAGGAGGATACCCAATTAGCTCAAAACATCTGTCAACTGTATGACCCTTCATGTTACAATGAGTACACAAAAGATTACCATTTCTATATCCATTAGACCCAGTCCTATTACCACTCCAATTATTATTATTTCTGTTAGAATTCCCAGTATTAGAATTTCCATTATTATTATTTCTGTTTGAATTCCAATTATTGGAATTCCCACCAGACTTAACAACAAAAGCAGAAGGACTAGTCTTAATATTTTTAGATCCATTTCTATGTGATTCATCCCTGGACAAAGTAGCAAAAGCAGTTCTCAAATCTGGTATGAGATCAGAAGTAAGAATCTGACTCCTCACAACATTATAGCAATCATCAAGCCCCATCAAGAACTGCATCAGTCTGAGAAGCTGATCATGTTCTTTAAGGGCTTCAGACCCATCACAAGTACAATCAGGTAATTCAAAAAGTGCATCAAATTGTCTCCACAAAGAATTACACTCATGATAATATTTAGATAAAGACATACCAGATTGAGTTAAAGTGTATATCTTATGATGAAGATTATATATAACAGAACCATCTTGCTTATTATATGTTTCTTCTAATTCATCCCAAACATCTTGAGCATATTTAGAAAATATTTGTCCTTTATATAAATCAGGTGAAACACAACCAAGTAACCAAGAAAGCACAACAGCATTACACCTATCCCACTGATCTCTAGCATGACCATCATTAGTATCTTGCACACAATTACCGTTAATGAATCCAAGTTTATTTCTAGTTTGCAAAGCAAGTTTAACAGCAGCAGACCAAACTTTATAATTTTCAGTGCCCTCAAGTTTGAAGGTAATCAATTGAGAACCAATATCTTGAGGGTGTAAGTAAAGTGGATCATAAACATCAAATTTAACCACATCAGCTCCCCCTTTAGGTGGACCATCACCCTTAGGAGAACTAGGACCAGACCCGGTCATAGAGAATGACAAAAAATAAACCAAACAATGAAGAACACACTCAACAGGTCAAAAAATGCAGTTCTCAGGCTTCCAAACCACTCAATAGGTGGTAGGTCAAGAGCAGAGACCTGAAAGTGGTCAAAACAAGAACAAACAGAACAACAAGAAACACAATCCTCCTTGTATCTCCTCTACAAACCAACAATAAACAACCACAAATAAGCCTCAATCAATCAACACCAGTAACTAACTAATCCCATCGACACCTAAAAACCCCTCTAAAAACAAAAAACCTAAATCCTATAAGAAGGTGAGAGAGGTGTTACGTAGCACCCGCAGCAAAACCAAGCAAGAACTCTGAATAAAGACTATTCAGAGAAATCAACAATACAACCACAATAGATCAAGAAGATCTAAAAGTCAACGCAGCGGAAAAACAACCTGCACAAGAACAAACACAACCAACCAATACAAATGAAAACAAAAAACTCACCAAGATTAGAACAAACCCTAATATCTGATTTTAGGGTTTTTCTAATTAATCACCAAAAAACAACAATTAAACCCAATTAATGAACCCACAGTTCATCAGTTAGACCAAGAAAACGTTTTAACCAAAAACCCCCAAAATTAACTGAAACCCTAATTTCAAAAAACCCAATTAAGTTTGAGAAAATACGAATTGATTTGTAACAATAACAATCCAACCACCAAGAAGCCAAGATCTACACAAATAGATCAAAACCCCCAATTTTCAAAAACCCTAATTTTTAAAAAATGATTTTAATCACGATTCAGAGCAACCAGGCTCTGATACCATGTAAAAACTAACAAATTTATGATCAAAATCAACAAGAACTTATAACAGAGAACCCAGCCAACCACCCCTTGGCTCTCTTTATCAATGAATCAATTACAATATCTCTGAATACAAGAATGAATCAAACAAACACGCTCACAAACTCACATGATTGATCAAGAAGTATCAATCTTATTTCCTCTCACTAGAAACGATAACAGAAAGATAAAAAACTGAATGAATGAATAAAATGAGTTAGTTAGGTAGCTTATATACTCCCACTCGCACAGCTGTCTCTAAGTTTCACATGTTGGCATAATCAGCCCTTCAAGAATATAGCTTCTTCTATTCCAATGCAAATACCCCCCCTCCATCTTTAGCTAAGTTATTTTAATGCCCTCTAGGTTTAATAGCTTACTTCTTAATACTAATGCTATACACATAGACTATGAAAGATTATAATATCAAGTACCAAAGAGACTAGCTACCTCTGTTAACACGATTCACTTCTTAAATAAAGAAACATTGTTGTGATATAACACAAGAAATGACACGATATAATAAAACAAAAGATAGACAAGTTCAACGAGTTATTGACATCTTTAGCACAAAATAACCCATCAGTAGCCACATTCATGAAAGTTGCTAGTGTTGACTTCATCATCACTCTTGGAAGAATTCTTGAGACGGTGATTCACGCTCTTAGACTTGGTCGTATGACTGCTCTCCCCATCCTTTTCTTGTTGGCGCCTTTGTGTTGTGAGCTTTTGACTTCAGGCGACTCTTTAGCATTCACAATTTGTATCTATGCCAGATATAACTCAAAAACGGACTAGGTCAAGGGGTGTTCACACCCATTAGCTCAACCGAGCACTATCTAATATCGATGATGGGTTGGATTTTATTATAATAGCACCAATCAACTGATGATTGAAATCGAGAATAAAGCTAAAATCGTTACTTTTAACAACCCTCCCAAAAGTAGTCACAACACAAAACTAATCCAGAAACAAGTCATAAACAAGAATCCTATCTTCTCTCAAACCCACATTCAATCCTTCCTCGCCTTCATTGCTCTGTGTTTGCTGATGCTTTTGTCCATCACAATTGTCCCCCTTGAAGTCCTTTGCCTTGTGCTCCTCTTGGTATTTTGCTGCTAATGCTCTAACGCCTGCCCTCTTGACCCGCTTATTTGGTTTTTTGACGCCAAACGTTGACACTGGTTTAGATATGAGATTGGTTCGGGTGATGAGACATGTGGTGCGTTTAGGTCGAACAGGTTAAGATGTTCAAACTGTGTGATTATTATGAAAGTAGTATAGCCCCCGAAGAACAACAATGTTGTTGTCAAGACAAAAAGTGTTGATTATTAACATAAACAAAAAGGTTAAAATGAGATCTAAAATGTGTTTGATGGAGTTTTGAGAGAATCACATATTTGGATTGTTATAAAGTTGAAATGATGGGTTGGTTATTTATAGTAAGTGAGAATGCCTGCCTTTAAGTGTGTTAGTTTTTACAAATTTTCAGCCCTTGATGGATCAAGATAGGAATTTGACGGCTTAGATGATATGTATGTCACACAGATCGGTGACATGGCAAATGAAAAATTAGGCGGGTTATGATTTTTTGAAATGTTTTGAATTGAAAATTGAAAAATTAGGCGGGTTGTGATTTTTTGAAAAGTTTTGAATTGAAAATTGAAAAATTAGGCGGGATGTGGACAGCTAAGATGATATGTATGTCACACGGATAAGTGACATGGTTTGTATTTAAGGAGTATATACTATTTTTATTGGGCTTCTTTTTATTCCCTTGGTTTGATCCATTAGATCGGTGACATGGCAAATGAAAAATTTTGAATGATAAATTAGGCGGGATGAGATTTTTTGTTTGGTATAGCGAAAAGTTTTGAATGAAACATGTTTTGAATTTAAGCGGTTAACTTACTTTCCCAAAATTATTCTAGTAGTAGTACTTTTTGTTTCTAAAAATGGACTAGACGTCTAGACGCACATCACTTTTATTAACAATTGATTTTTATGTTGATAAAGATAATAAAGATATCAACAACATTCATGACTTATATTTTTTAAATATGTATTCGCGGATAAATAAGAAAATTGTCTATAGGAAAATAATTAACGATATGCTAACTGAGTCGATTGTTTAATCGATATTCGGTGACTCGACCGAGTTTATCTGATGATGAAATAAGTGAAACAGTTGTTAACTGATATATAATGAATACATCAAAGAGTATAGATACTGAATACGTAATATAATGGGCTAGACCAAGTACTAAATCGATGCATGGGTCTAATGTACATAATTTGAGAATTGTCTATGGGTTAGTGTACATAATATGAGAATTGTCTATGGGTAGGTAGTTAACGATATATTATATGAGTCGATTATTGAACTCATATTTCGGTGACTCGGTCGAGTTGATCCGATGATGGAACCGAAAAACGGTGACTCGATCGGGTTGACTTGATGCGAGAACCAGTGACTCGATGGTTCAACCAAGTTGACCTAATAGTTAATCTCGTGACCCGATAATCGATTTGGTAATCCGATACTACATATCTCTACCATATGTAAAGAGAAAATAGCATTTTTAAAGCTTAAAATCTTAAATGGTATAGTAAAATCGACACTAGAGTAATTTAGTTTACTAAAAAAATACCTTTTTCTCACTAAGATATTATTGTCATGCGTTTATTTTATGAACTATAATAACTTTCTCATAGATTTGAAGGAAAACCACCATATAAAACGTATAAAAAATAATTTGATTTGTGTCGTTTCACGTCCAAAATTTGTGTTTGTCCTACATAGATCGAAGATAACATATTTTGCTGAGTTATATAGTACTGGTGTAGTGTGTTTTGGCAACTTGGTGTTAGTATTTATGTAGTGGGTTAAGGTTGAGCTGGCTTTTAAGTCACCGCTGACCGACTAATTCATACACATTGTCACATTTTTCTCAACCTTAAATATGTATGTATATAGTCAACTTTTTGTCCATAATATGTTCTCTTTCGTCAGTTTGAGTCTTGGATAATTGTTGTTGATTCAAGCCTACTTTTTTTTGTTAGAATGTGAAATGACAAATTTTATTACACTATGTATGAGCTCAATGCGTACCATTAATTGTTATGTCATAGTGTAATACACTAAGGGCACCCTCAACCCATAGAAATTTTTTGGGTTAAATAGAGGACACGTCACTGCCATGTGGTTACACACATCTATAAACCATCACCGATCACAATGCATTAAACACTGAAAAGCATAATAAAATATTGTTTCGGTTTTTTAATGGCTTAGTTTCAATGTTTTTTTGGTTAATTGGTAGTGGAGGACCCCACTTTTATAGGCTATTGTTCGTATGTCTAGGTAAGAACCCCATTTACACGAATCTGCCACTTAGACCTCTTGCAATGGATTAAACTATCACATGTTATGCTTTTGAACGTACGCCAACAGTACCCATTGGAGATGCCCTAATACGAGTATTTGACTCAGGTATGTATATATAGCCAAACCTGAGTATATTATGTTATCGTTTTCGACTATTTTTAACTTTCTCAAACCACCCAAAATAGGGTTAATATTCAGAAAGGTTACTAAAGTTTGGCTAAAGTAACGATTTTGTTACTAAAGTTTAAAACCTTACAGTTAGGTTACTATTGTATACGGGTTTGATATATTTGTTACTAAACGTTCAAAAAAACTATCTTGCGGTTACTCATGAGATAGGTTACCGGTTAGCAGGTTTTGGTGGGGCCCATTTTTATTTTTTGGCCAAACTTTAGTAACAAAATTGTTACTTTAACCAAACTTTAGTAACATGCGTGTATATTGACCATATACGTTTTGGTCAGTTTTTTTTTTCGTTTTTCGTTTTCGTCAGTAGTTTTACGATTTCGCAAGTAAACTTACGTTTTCGTCAATAAGATTACGTTTTCGTCAGTAAGCTTACGTTTTCGTCAGTAAGCTTACGTTTTCGTCAGT
This sequence comes from Glebionis coronaria, assembly GCA_025667525.1. Taxonomy (NCBI): domain Eukaryota; kingdom Viridiplantae; phylum Streptophyta; class Magnoliopsida; order Asterales; family Asteraceae; genus Glebionis; species Glebionis coronaria. The sequence continues at coordinate 504,359,407 of CM046880.1, read as the reverse complement.
AAAGTTACGTTTTCATCTGTAAACTTACGTTTTCGTCTGTAATTTTACATTTTCGTCAATAAATTTACGTTTTCGTCGGAAAACTTATGTTTTCGTAAGTAAAATTACGTCTTCGTCGGTATTTTTACATTTTTGTCAGTAATTTTACGTTTTCCTCAGTCAACTTACGTTTTCGTCTGTAATTTTACGTTTTTGTTAGTACTTTTACGTTTTCGTCAGTAAATTTACGTTTTCGTTAGTAACTTTATGTTTTCGTCAATAAATTTACGTTTTCGTCAGTAAATATACGTTTTCGTCAGTAAATTTACGTTTTCGCCAGTAAATTTATATTTTCGCTAGTAAATTTACGTTTTCGTCAGTACTTTTACGTTTTCGTGAGTAAATTTACGTTTTTGTCGATAATTTTACGTTTTCTTCAACGTAAAATACTGACGAAAACATAAAAAATTGATGACGACGTAAATTTACTGACTAAATCGTAAGTTTACTGACGAAAACGTAAAAATACAAAGGAAAATATTCATTTGCTGAAGAAAACGTAAGTTCACTGACGAAATCGTAAATTTACTCACAAAAGCGTAAAAATACTGACGAAAAGTAAAAATACTAAGGAAAATGTAAATTTATTGACGAAACTGTAAGTTTACTAATGAAACGTATATTTATTGACGAAAACGTAAATTTACATACGAAAGTGAAAATTTACTGACGAAAATGTAAATTTACTGACGAAAACGTAAAATTACTGACGAAAATGTGAATTTACTGACGAAAACGTAAAATTACTGACGGAAACGTAAAAGTACTGAGAAAAATGTAAATTTATTGACGAAACGTAAATTTACTGAAGAAAACGTATATTTACTGACGAAAACGTAAATTTACTGACGAAAACGTAAATTTACTGAGGAAAACGTAAAATTACTGACGAAAACGTAAAAGTACTGAGAAAAATGTAAATTTATTGACGAAACGTAAATTTACTGAAGAAAACGTATATTTACTGACGAAAACGTAAATTTACTGACGAGAAGGAAAATTTACTGACGAAAACGTAAATTTACTGACGAAAACGTAAATTTAGTGATGAAAACGTAAAATTACTGACGAAAACGTAAGTTTACTGACGAAAACGTACGTTTACTGACGAAAGCGTAAGTTTACTGACGAAAACGTAAGTTGGAGTCCACGTAGACATGTGATAGGTGTGTAAACACCCATCCTTTTACCACTTAATTCTGGCTAAAACGAGACCAAAACACGTATTTAATATCATTTGTTTGGAATTATGCGTGGTTTTTGTGTTTATTGTGTTTTCAGAGCCAACCGGATGAATTATGGAGAAAACATGGGATTGCACGGGATTTATGGAAGAAAAAGACTCAAGACGAAGTCTATTGTCCAAGAGATGCAAAAGATTTGAAGTCACTGGGCCTATTTGACGATTTATCGAAGAAAAGGACCAAAGATGGAAGATTTACATAAGTCGAAGAAACTCAAGTCTATTAAACGAAGAAATTAAAAGACGAGTTGAATTTAATCGACAACAAATCCCGAATCAGAATCGAAAACGTCAACTTTTCTGAAAAGACGAGAAGACAAGAAGAACGGGAGAAAGCCCACTCACCAACCAAAAGACAAGGCTATATAAAGCCCACACCTCACACTTTTCATTCAGTTTTTTAGTTTTTTCTTTCCCCACTTTTTTTTTCTCCTTTCTGTTTCGTAGGATCACCAACACCACTAGGGTGTTTGGTGATTTTAATCTTTGTTCTTCAAATCTTATAATTTTAATCTTTGTTTTGTGATTGTTAAAACATTAATCATCAATACAAGTTCTTGTTTAATCTTTCCATTTCATCTTGTTCATCATCATCTTTCTTTTCAAGTACTTAAGTTCTTATTTGATTGATTTGATCTTTAAAAGTTGTTGGGATTTATGTTTTTGTTGATGGGATTTGTAGTTTATGGTTAGTAGATGCTTAGTGATTAGTTTATTTAAGTTTTTGGTGAAAAACTTGGTGATTTTTGGATTAAAATTAATTTTCCCTGTTCTTCGGGTAAGTTTCTGTTTTTGAGTTTCCCAGGTTCCGGATGAACCAAAAAGTTCCGGATGAACCAAAAAGTTCCGGATGAACCAAAAACTTCCGAATGAGCTAAAAACTTCCGGATGAACATAAGTTCCGCATGAGTTGATAGTTCCGAATGAATTCCTTTTTCAAAAGTTCCGAATGAACTGAAAGTTCCGGATGAACAAATCTTCCGAATGAACTGAAAGTTCCGAATGAGTTTAAAGTTCCGAATGAATGTGTTTTTGAAAAGTTCCGAATAAACTTCCTTTTGAATCTTCCGAATGAGTTTTTCCTTTAAAAGTTCCGAATGAGTGTTAAAAGTTCCGGATGAACACAAAAGTTCCGAATAAACTTCCGACTCAAAGTTCCGAAGAAAGTTCCGGATCAACTTCCGAAGAAAGTTCCGGATCAAGGGTTCCGAACCAAGTTCCGAGTGAAAATTTCCGAATCAAGGTCATTCTTCCGAATCGATCTTCTTTTGAGCATGTTTAATTGTTACTGTTCTTACTTGTTACTGTTATTACTGTTCTGAATATTTACTTTTTATTTTAATTCAAGTTTTTATTAATTGTCATTAAATTAATTGTTTTTTATTTAAGTTTTCATTTTAGTACATTTAAACTTTTTAGTAGATTAGAAAACTAAACCCCCTTTTTTAGTAACCAAGAACAATCATTCCACTTAGAACCGAGATCAATTCGAGAGGATTCCGAGAGACATAATTGAACCCATACAAAATCATAGTATCAACATGCAACTTATAATTACAGGTAAAAACATTATGGTTAACTTGAAGTTCAGGTAAACAACACATTAGTAACCCAAATGTAAGGTTTTAAACTTTAGTAACAAAATCGTTACTTTGGCCAAACTTTAGTAACCTGCGTGTATATTAACCCCCCAAAATATATAGCTATATTTTTTAACCATATCCTTCTTTGTAGGGGTGTAAACGAGTCGAGCTTTTAACGAGCTACTCGAGCTCGAGCTCGTTTAACTCGAGTTCGAACTTAGTACTCTCGAGCTCGAGCTGATCTCGAACAAATATTAGTGTTCGTTTAATTTGGCGAGCCGAGCTTTGAAAACTAATATTAGGCTCGGCTCGTTCAAAAAATCGTTTAATTGTCTCGAGCCGAGCGAGCTTAACGAGTCGGACAAGCTATTCGAGCTCAACGAGCCGAACGAGCTATTCGAGCTTAATGATAAATCTATAAGTATATAAGTTACATACACCTTAGCTTACTCATTAAGTATTAGTATCATTTTAATAATCATAAACGAGCTTTCGAGCTCGAGCTTGAGTTAATAAACGAGCCTATCAAGTTATATTTGTTATAATAAAAGTTAATCTAAATAAAAGTTAAAAATAGTAAACGAGCTTCGAGCTCGAGCTCGAACAACCAAAAAACATTTGAGTTCGAGCTCGACCCATATTATAAATTTTTATACGAGCTCAAGCCGAGCTCGAGCCAGGCAGTTAATAAACAAGCCTGGCTCGTTTAGGCCAAAACTCAACTCGGCTCGGATAGTTTACAACCCTACTTCTTTGTACGCAGTGGTGGTGGCCAAATCCACTTATGCTATTAAGTTAATTTTGGTGAAAATGTTGAGGTTTAGATGCAAAGCTTTAACGTGTGATTTTTGTTTCATTTAGTCAGTTACGAAGCAGTAATTGCGAAGCGTGTGTTTAAGCTTCATCTAAGTGGGTGTTTGGATGTGCTTATTGAAAACAAATTATTCATTTTAAAAACTCCATTTTGAAAACTCCATTTTAAAAAATAGTGTTTGGATTTAATATTCCAGTTTGAAATCGCAATAATCAAATAATTACTTTTTTTAGTGTTTGGCAAATCTGATTATTTGATAATAAACTCCATTTTGAAAGCTTACTTTTCTAAAACTCCGTTTTGAAAATGGAATAAGTAGCTCCCCACTAACTTTTTCAAAACTCCATTTTGTAGCTTCTAAACGCAAATAATCACTTATCTCTATTTATTATCCAAACACTTTTTTTTAACTTATCTCCATTTTGTAACTGAGATTTGGAGATAATCTCCTCCTAACCGCACATCCAAACACCCCCTAAGTTTTAAGGCAACTTTGGCTTGATTAAACACTTTGCGGTAAATACTTGGAACCGAATTTTTAAATTGAACCTAAGATCGTTTTCGTCTTTGCAAGATCGAGATCGTAAAGTAGGATCGAGATCGTAAGATCCTACTATAATGTAATTTTCTTAGTAATATTTGCAATATTTTATAAATTTACAAATTAATATACATCGTAAACACAAAATTATACGAATATTTCATAAATATCTGGTCCTAAATTATGATTATGAAATGTATAAGAATATTTACATGTTATTTTTAGATTATACAAAATAAAACCTATAAAATTTGTAGTTTTTTAGTTTGTCGCTTGGGAAAAAGTAAGACCTGATCGTAGTAGATCCTATGATCTTATGATCAAGATCGAGATCCTATAAGATCTTAATCATGCAAAGATCCTACGTAATATCCGGATCGTTTTTGCTTTGCAGTATCGTAAAATCGTAAGATCTTACGATCAAGATCGGGATCTTGACAACCTTGCAAATTTCCATAACTGGTGGCATGTAACAATACTCCTAAACTAGGGGGACTAAAACTGTCATCGGCCTGAAACTTATAAAAACGGGCACAAATGCAATTTTAAGCTATAAGTCGAGTTCTACTTAACCATATAAGCTGAAACACGTCCCACAGTTCCAATAATCGAAAATAAGCTAGACATCAATAAGCTTTTTGGCTGTAATAAGCTACAAGTGCTTATTTGAATTTTATGAGTTGTACAAAAAATTGAGATACGACTTTCAACTAAACCAATTTGAACAAATCTTTCAGGAATTGATTAATAGCGAGAAAAAGTGAATTTGAAAAGATAAATTCTCATTTAAGCCTAAGCTTTTGCCACTTAATAAGCTAAAATGGATTATTCAAAAGCTATTTTATGAAAAAAAAAATATGTTAAGCTACTATTTAGACACTTTGTTAAGACTCTTATCAACCTACTATGACAAAGAACTGAACTAGAACTATGATTACAAATTCACTACCTCAAGAAAAGCTTACTATTTAAGCTTATTCAAAAGCTTATATCTACAGATCTAATAAGCTATGGAACCTAATGCTTAAAAACAGAATAAGCTGGATACCTAAGGATCACAAAACACCTATTAATTTTACGTATATAAAGCTGTGTTGAAAGAAAATGATCTGCAAACTAGGCTAAAAACTTGACCCATACATAATTTTTTGGCCATTTGCCTGTTTGACAATAGTACTTTGACATCTTTGTAAAACTAAGCGTAACAAGACGAGTCCTAAGCATACTAATGAGTATATAAACTAAGATTTACACACTGAATCAAACAAAATCACAGAAAACGCGACTAAACCAAACACTGGTTAACAGCTTATGATCAAGCACCAACACCGAAACTTGCAGAATCTTAAAACCTTCTTGAAATAGTGAACTACTCATATAAAAGTGATTTGAGCTAAAACATAGAAGAAAATCTTCCTAAAGCGCCAAAGGAACATCAAGTCCAAAAATGTAGAACTCGTGACATGGTCCGAATCCACAAATCCAAAAATGTTCCATCTTATGTTTGTGTTTTGAGTTTGCATAGCAAGTCAATTTTCGAGTATTAGACTTGACGTATTAGGTGCACGCATAAGGAAATGAAGCCTCCTGCACTGAAAGAATAGTACATGGTGGAATTTGAACCACATTCTTCAGATTGAAATACCAACCGTGCACTATAAGCTGCAAATGTTGTGCTTTCAACTTATTCTTTGATTTCGTGATTACCTTCTATTGCCATCTCAGTATTTTAGATGTTAATGTCTGCATATACCTGAGATATTCCGTTAAAAATTGTTATTCAGTATGTTCAAGAACAAAAGCATAATGATCTGATAAAGATTCAAACTTTAACCATCCGCCGTAATCCCAATGCGGTTGATAGGTCTCATGAATAGGAGTGTTATCAAACAAAGAAGAATAACTATCCGAACCAGTTTCATTTGTTATCTACAAGTTAACGAAAGTTGCATCTCCGATAAGTAGCCCAAGATCAGGTTGGTTCTTGATCAAGTGACTCACCGTTGATGTTGTGGTTCTTGATCAGTTTCTTACTTTCTCAAGGCCTCTGTGTAAGTCGCCACGTCCTTTTATCACATCTAGAGATGAACAGTTTTTTGGCTACCAAAAGAGAATGAGCTGATTCAATTCAGTGTAATCGACATCAGAATTAGCAACATTGGTAATTTCTCTCATTAACTTAATAATATACTAACTGATCTTGTTTATCAAATGAGTTTGAGGTGTGTAACGGGGAGCAATATTTTCTATTTATGCATTATCGTAACGTGAAGCGTCGTGTGTATGGTTCGACCATATACTTGTATCATTGCTTAAGATGTAGACATCTAGTGTCGAAAGAATGCATAATAAAGTGCAGGCAAAGTAGTTATAAGAAATGTCCTTGTATGAATCCCACATCGCCTGGGTGAAGTAAACAGACATGTGGGAGTTGAGTATAAAAACAAAGACTTGTGAATGTAATAGGCATACCTTTCTCGGCCTTTTGGCTAAGATCAAGTGTAGTATTTGTTCTTATCAGTTTAATATCTGATATGTGAGCCATCGGCTCACTCGATATTAATCTTATTTTTTAATGGGGGAAGAGCTCATCACAGTAGCTTGCTGCTGGGGTTCTTCACGTGTTGCCTAGGCGTTGCACTACTGCCTTGGCTGGCGCACCCCTCCAATCTATAGTTTAAACTTTTTTAGCCTTGGCTAAGATCAAGTGTAGTATTTTTAACCTAGCTAGCCGAGTCTTCAATTTTGCTGTCAAAATTTAAGACAAGGTCAATATACTTCTCAACCCATTCATGCAGAGGCCTCAACACTCATGATGCTGTGGACAATAAGAAGAAAAAGAGTAAAGGAAGCGCGTGGTTCTTGAGACATTTGAAAAAGAGTCCGGTCTTCGGTCCATTTTTTGGGCAAAGTCGGTTTCCGTCAGGTCTGGTCTTGGTCGGTCCGGTTTTCAGACCATAACAACCCATGTAAATATGCATACAAAAAATCACGGGTCACTGAAATAATCGACGTTTTTTTTTGTATTCCCACAACAAATAAAGTTCCACAATACCAAAGACTATGATATGTGCTTGTCGATCTATCAATCTTTCTGTTCTCTAACTTCCGAACTGGTGTATACTTATGTTTTTATTTTCTAACGCTTTCATTGTACGAAATACAATTCATTATCTATTTTCTTTGTCTCTTTTTGAAAACCTGTCAATTGACAGGTCAGTTAAGTTAAATACAATACAATTCCCTAAATAGATACATTATCAGCCCACGCATAATTAATAGAATTGAATTTGTTTCAGGAAGTTAGGGAATTAAAAAGATGAGAAGAATGAGCAAAATAAGCATAAACTTGGTAAGATCTTTAGAGAACAAGGCAGGATTGTAAATATCTTGAAGCTTTTAGTTACAGCTTGTATGGCCTGCACGTCGTTCAGATAATTTCACTTTTCCTAAGTGAAGTCCATCGTTGGTTTCTTAATGTGTGTCTACGTCATTAGCCAAAATTTTCATGTGCTATCCAAACACATTCTTGACATAAATATACTAAACACCCAATTCAACTACTACTAAATGTATGATTAACACAACAGCCTAGCAGTCCTTGATGGTGTTGATGTCACACCATTATCATCCTTGTTAATAGCATCTGTACTCCAACTTGGATCCTATCGAAACGCACATAACTTTTTGGTACAAACAGAAGGAGGCATCTAGTAGTCAACTGTCCAGTTAAACATGGCTGGACTGTATGATTTTGGTATAATTTAAGTTCTACAGCTAGCTTTAAAGGTAATTTTGGGAAATAGTATTGTCTGTATACGTAAGATCTTTAGAGAACAAGGAAGGATTGTAAATATCTTGAAGCTTTTAGTTACATATATCTTCCGTTTTCGCTAGAACAAATAGAATACCAATATACTTTCAACTTGCAAAAGAAAATTAGCAGAAAAGTCACAACTTGCGACTTTAACTTCATCTTGCCATATATAATATTAGAACTCGGAGACTTATATGAAAGTGAAGATGCTTACAGTCGGAGAGTGGTGGTCGTCACCATAACTATGACCAAGTCTTCTTCATTTCCAATGCTAGCCCTGGATATGTCTCTCTTGTTCAGTTTCCTATTCTGTTGTATCTTTGAGAAATCCATAGAGTAGTCTGGGAGACGTCCCTTTTGGTCCCAGTCGCTAAATTGTGGCACTGACATCGATGGTGCATTCTTCTACATAATGAAAATAGGTTATTGCTAGACCATCACGTAAAAAAACAACAAAAATATTATTGTAAACAAGGGTAAATATAATGTAGAGGAAAAGAATGATGATACCTGTTCCATACGAATCAGATGTTAAATATACTACAATAACTTGATTTTCGTTATAAAAACTGAGAAATGCAATACGCAAAATTATAGTAAAGTGGAGATATGTATTGTATATGTTTGCGTGTGTATGACAGAGAAAAAGAGCAACTTACAGCTCATATTGAGGTGTTGTTATATATTGTGTAAATACCGATTTGCTATTTTTGGGGTTTGGAAACTAGTCTCTACACGAATGAGCCGGTGTATACACATGAAGATAAAACTGTTGCCCCAAGTACTGCCTCCCCTAATCTTGCGACCGTATGTTCCACATGCCCAAATTGTCCAATGTAATATATATTGCAGTCCATGCCTTCGGGTACACCTGTCATCACAACATTATCGGAAAAAATTTAGTGTCGTGTAAATCAAATGCATTGCATTGCTTTCTTATATATTTAAAAGCTCAAGATGCACTGAACAATACTATGAGCAACCAGTGTCCCTCAAATTGTAGTGAGACCTACTCGCTTGTGTCCATTGCCCACCTTCCATCCTGTGATTAGTAAAAACAATTCTACTAGATAACTAAACAAGTACATGAATATGTACTTTTGCTTACCCAACAACAAAGAAGGAATAGCCATCGATATGCCAGGATTGAATGATGTCCTCCCAGTTTTGGAACACGATATTGAAGTAATCAGTGTTGGGCCGATTTCACAGCCCATCAAGATAATCCCAAAACCCAAATACAGACAGTTATTTGACAGTTGTAAAATGACGGTTATTGGCAGTTATTACAAAACTCCAACCGTTACAATGGTTGATGAAACGATACAACGTTTCATCACACCGCTTAGAAAACTATATATAGGGTATTTAATTGTAAACAACAAGATGATGAATATTTGATGATTATTTGATAACATTTATATCAAAGCTTGAATCAAAACAACTTTGCATATTCCTGTATATCTTGATTGAGTTCGAAGATCCAAGACAAAGATTAAATTCAATAATTGGCATCAGAGCTTTTGGTTATAGAACCAAATCATCATATACCATTTTTTCGAATCAAAAACAACCCACACAAAAACTTTTCGCAGATCTTTGCACAAAAGAATTAAACACAAATTCATAGATTTCATCTCAGTGTTTAACAAAGGGAAAAATCCAACCCACCGCCTGAATCCTTGATTCGGCAATAGGGGTTTCTTCCCAGAAAACTTGCAAACATCAAAACCCACGAAAAGATTTCCTTGTCTAATCAAAAATTAGGCACGGATTGTTTTTTTAAACACAGATTCGAAAACAAGGAAGAAAAACATACCAGGATTCGGATATCAACTCTCGAAAAAATTGGGTAAACCCCAATCAAATCCATAATTAGGACTTGATAACCCAATAAGAATCATCACGATTCGATATATCTGAACAACATACCAGATCCCCAAATTTCTTACGAAAACCTAATTTTCGCAAGAACATAATCAGGAGAATCAAACGTTTTTTCAACAAAACGTTTGAATAAATCAAAGGGAGGATTATTAAATCCGCCATTTGATTCACATAGATCCAACGAAACCATTTTTTGGGTTACTGTGAAACAAGGGAAGAGAGAAGAGACGGAGTAAACAAGAAAAAGGAGAGAGACAGAAGGCTTATTAAACACACATAACGTGTGTTAATAAGTGACCACATATAAGCAAAGGACCGGGTATAAGGATACCCCAAAAAAGGAAACGGACGGATTTTATAATCATCCAGACCAAAGGATCAACGGGCCAAAAAGCCCAAACCAGGTTTTATTAAAACCAAACTATCCATCTTATTATTATTTATAGGTTTTTAGAAAAAAAAAATTTGAAAACTTATAAACTTTTAAAATAAAATTTTATTTAGTAAATTATACTTTTAAAATCATAAGTAGATTTTATTAAATAAAAAAACTTAGATATAATTTTTTTAGTGTTTTCACTATTTATTATATTTTAGAATTATTTTAGGGAGTAATTAACCTTATTTTTATTCACTATTAAAATAATAGAAATTTCCAAGGAAAATTTTTTTTTACAAAAAAATTAAGCCTATTAGAATTAAAATAGCCTATTTGGCGTTAGAGATCTCATTAGAAAAATAAATATATTTTTCTGGACACTATAAGTGTCAAAATTATTTTAATTAGGAAATTTCTCAGTCACTATCATTAAGATAATTAATAATATGACTAATGAAGATGGAGGAGGATCGAAGAAGGAGGTTAGTACCACGAGTACACCTCACTTCCAATGTCCTATGCTTAAATCCTCGAATTATCCCTTATGGGCAATTCGAATGCAAATCATTCTAGAAGCGAATGGTTTATGGGAAATGGTAGATCCAACGTATACTACCCAAACTGATAACAAGAAAGACAAGACCGCAATGGCATTTCTTTATCAATCTTTACCCGAAGAACAACTGCTTCAAATATCGAAGCACAAGACCTCCAAAGAAATATGGGATGCTTTAAAATTAAGGCATATGGGGGAGGAAAGAGTCCAACAAGCGAGATTACAAACGCTCAGATCCGACTTTGAGACGTTACAAATGAAGGAAGATGAGTCAATAGACACCTTTTCTGGAAAATTGACACAATACGCGAACAAAGCCGCTAGCTTAGGACACACTTTTGAGGATTCGACACTAGTTCGAAAACTCTTAAATGCTGTACCTGATAGATTCCTTCAAATCGTCGCATCAATCGAGCAATACTCAGATTTAAATAAGATGACTCTAGAAGAAGCGATAGGCCGACTCAAGACCTACGAAGAAAGAATTAAACATAAGAAGGGTAAACAAGTGGACAATCAAGAAAAACTGATGTTCACACGACATGAGAATAGGGGAAGGAATTCTAGAGGACGTGGACGTGGAAATTACAAATCTTCACAAAATAAGAACCACGCAAAATTCAAGGATGAGAAGCAGAAAGAAGAAACTTCTCAAAATAACCAAAGAAGAAACTTCAACACAACAAGGAATAATAATAAAATTATTTGCTTTAAATGCGACAAGCCAGGGCACATAGCATCGAAGTGTCGCACACAAATTAAAGCAAATGAACACTCAAACCTAGTCGAAGAAGAAGATTTAGAGCCAACCCTCCTGATGGCAATCTTAGAACCTCAAAATAAGAGAAAACGACTTAAGGATGTTGAAGAACAAGAAGTCTCGCTACACAAAACTGATGTAGGATATAAAGAGACAAACATGGATAGTCAATGGTACCTAGATAATGGGGCAAGCAACCATATGACTGGAGTGAGGGAACACTTCAAGGATCTAGACGAGAAGGTTAGTGGAAAAGTAAGATTTGGAGACGGTTCATACATAGAAATAAAAGGAAAAGGTTCAATCATAATAGAGTGTGATGATGACGAACAAAGAATCATATCACATGTCTACTACATACCAAGCCTAAGAAGCAATCTATTGAGCCTTGGACAATTCACAGAAATTGGTTGTAAAGTAGTAATGGAAAACGATGAATTACGACTTTATGACATGGATAACAAGATCTTCCTAAAGGTCACAAGACAAAGGAATCGACTCTACAAGGCAAACCTAAGGATAGGCACACCTATCTGCCTTTTAGCAAACTTACAAGACACATCATGGTTATGGCACGCAAGATTAGGACATTTAAACTACAAGTCACTCACTACGATGACTCAAAAGAAATTAGTCCATGGAATACCTACCATTAAACCTACAACACAAATTTGTGATGTTTGTTTAATTGGAAAACATAGTAGAGCGCCATTCCCAAAGAAAGCCAAAACTAGATCTACATCACCATTGGATTTAGTATATGGAGACTTATGTGGACCAATCACACCACCAACACCTTCTGGAAAGAGATACATATTCTTGCTAGTCGATGACTATTCAAGATTTATGTGGGCATATTTCTTAAGTACAAAAGATCAAGCTTTTGATACTTTCAAGGAATTCAAGGAGACAATAGAAAAGGAGCTAAGAACAACATTAAAGATGTTGAGAACTGATCGTGGAGGAGAATTCACTTCAAGTGAATTCACACAATATTGCAAAGACAATGGCATAGCACGACAACTTACCGCACCTTATTCACCTCAACAAAATGGAGTAGTAGAAAGGAGAAATAGAACGATAATGTCTATGACAAGATGTATGATGAAAGCAACAAACATGCCACAAGACTTTTGGGCTGAAGCTGTTAGACATGCCATATATATCCTAAATAGTGCATCCACTAGAGCACTAGAAGATATCACTCCATACGAGGCAATTAAACAAAGGAAGCCAAATCTAGAAACCCTAAAGATTTTTGGCTGCATAGCTTACGCAAAGGTTCCATCACAAAATCTAACAAAATTGGATGATAGAAGTATCAAAATGGTATACTTAGGAACCGAATATGGATCAAAAGCATATAGACTATTTGACCCAATAAGAAGGAGAATTTGCGTTAGTAGAGACGTGAAATTCAAGGAGAATGAAAAATGGGATTGGAGCGACTATTTAGATGAGCACATCAACGAAGAACCTGAATGGATCGACTTCATAATAGATAACCCTAACAAAAATGATCACCCTAATCATGAACCAAGGGATGAAGACGAACCACATGACGAAGACGATGACTTTAACAATTTTGACGATGATGGATATACATCACCAACAAATAGCTCACCTACACATTCTCACACGACTCAAACACCATCAACAAGATCATCTCGAGTAAATTCCCAAGCTACACCAAATAACTTGACACACTCATTCAATCAAAGAAATAGCGAATCAAGAGCATCTACAAGCTCTCACTCACGATTTGATCATACACCTATAAGGGGCTATAGATCATTGAATGATGTTTACGAAGATACTGAGGAATTACTACTAGCAGAAGATGAACCCAAGAATTACAAGGAAGCTTCAAACGATCAAAAATGGATAGAAGCAATGAAGGATGAGTTAGATTCTATAAACATAAATAACACATGGGAACTCACAACCTTACCCTATGGACATAAAGCAATTGGCTTAAAATGGGTGTTTAAGACAAAGAGAGACGCAAATGGGAAAATAATCAAGCACAAGGCTAGATTAGTAGCAAAAGGCTACATACAAGAGCATGGCATAGATTTTGAAGAAGTTTTTGCTCCTGTATACAAGAGCATGGCATTTCTGCATGGAGATTTAAAAGAAGAAGTATACGTTGCACAACCTGAAGGATTTATAAAGAAAGATGGAAAAGTCTACAAATTAAGGAAAGCACTTTATGGATTAAGACAAGCACCACGTGCATGGAACATAAAGCTAGACAGCACCTTGAAGTCTTTAGATTTCAAGAAGTGTGCATTGGAACAAGCCATCTATACGAAGGCCACAAGAGACTCAATCCTATTGATAGGAGTCTATGTGGATGATTTAATCATTACTGGCACAACTAAGAAGGAAATAGACCTCTTCAAAGCTCAAATGGAAGAAAAATTTGAAATGAGCGACTTAGGATTATTAGCATATTATCTTGGCATAGAAGTCACACAATCAAAGGGTGAAATATCTATCAAGCAATCTGCCTATGCAAACAAGATACTAAATGAAGCTGGAATGATTGACTGCAATGAAACATGGACACCAATGGACCCTGGAACAAAGCTAACAAAGAAGACTGAAGACACATTGGTAGACTCAACTGAATATCGAAGCATAATTGGATGCTTAAGATATTTACTACATACAAGACCCGACTTAAGTTATTCTGTTGGATTACTTAGTCGATTCATGCAAGAACCAAAAGAGCAACACATGAAGGCAATAAAGAAGGTACTACGTTATGTAAAAGGAACAAAAGATCATGGAATCACCTACAAACATAATGGAGGAAACCAAATACAAGGATATAGCGATAGTAGCTATGGAGTTAACACTCTAGAAGGCAAAGGAACTACTGGCATTATATTTTACTATGGAGAATCACCTATTAGCTGGAGTTCACACAAACAAGCCACTGTAGCACTATCATCATGTGAAGCAGAATTCATAGCCGCAACTGCAGCAGCAACTCAAGCATTATGGTTAAAAAGACTACTTAGCAAGCTCACTCATACAAGAGAAGAAAAGATTACCATAATGGTGGACAACAAATCAGCAATACAACTAATGAAAAACCCAGTTTTTCATGGAAGAAGCAAGCACATCGACACTAGATATCACTTCATTCGAGAATGTGTTGATAGAAACGACATACAAGTGGAATTTATAAGTGGCGAATATCAAAAGGCTGACATACTCACAAAGGCACTACCAAAGATACGATTTCTTACGATGAGGCAACTTATTGGACTACGAAATCTACAACAACACTGAAGACGCATTTTGTGATTATGGGGGAGATGTTGGGCCGATTTCACAGCCCATCAAGATAATCCCAAAACCCAAATACAGACAGTTATTTGACAGTTGTAAAATGACGGTTATTGGCAGTTATTACAAAACTTCAACCGTTACAATGGTTGATGAAACGATACAACGTTTCATCACACCGCTTAGAAAACTATATATAGGGTATTTAATTGTAAACAACAAGATGATGAATATTTGATGATTATTTGATAACATTTATATCAAAGCTTGAATCAAAACAACTTTGCATATTCCTGTATATCTTGATTGAGTTCGAAGATCCAAGACAAAGATTAAATTCAATAATCAGCTAACTTCAAAGGAGTGTCTGCAGTACCAAACAACACACCGTTGACTGCATATGTTTGCTTCCCGTTCTAGAAAGCCACTGTCCCACGTGGACATCAAGTGGAATTGTTGGTATTCTTCCGCAAGACATGTCCCCGAATCCTGAAGTTCATGAATGTCATCAATCCTACACTGGATATTTTGAGTCTTCTTTGTTAACAGAAGATATATGAAATCGTCAATGCAAAAGGAACATATAGTTTGTACACGATGTTCAACTAAGCAAAGTAGGACAGTTAGCATAATAAGAGGATTAAGCTAGAATACAAATGCGGGATGCCAAACACACCTTGTTCAACATCAAAGGTGTGTCCATTCCGAATTCCCATCCATTACTATTATGTGTCTTAGTCTCCACAACAAAAACAAAGAAGTAGTTTACAGAACTTTGACTTTTTAGGTCAAATAAACCAAATTTAATTTCAACACTCATACAAAATTCCTACTTATACCCGAAAAACTTTCAGTTCACAAATTTCTACTGCATAAAAGTGAAACGCATGGAGAGATTTACATGTTATATTGGCTGTAAAACATATTTCAGTTTACATTTTCATATTAGAATGTTTGACTAGGATAAGTCAAAGTTCAGTTTTAGGATCTGACCTGGTGGCCTCATTGTTACCAGTCACCAGCAAGAAATAAATCAATAATGGTTCCTAAATTGCCAAAGGAACCGATAGGTTTTTCTGGATCAAGGTGTTTCACAGCAGGACTCGTGAGATGGAAAAAAAATGTCATAAAGATTGGAAACGTTACCAAACGCGATTGATAGGTCTCATGATATGTATGTCACACGGATAACTGACATGGTTTGTATTTAAGGAGTATATACTATTTTTATTGGGCTTCTTTTTATTCCCTTGGTTTGATCCATTAGATCCGTGACATGGCAAATGAAAAATTTTGAATGATAAATTAGGCGGGATGAGATTTTTTGTTTGGTATAGCGAAAAGTTTTGAATGAAACATGTTTTGAATTTAAGCGGTTAACTTACTTTCCCAAAATTATTCTAGTAGTAGTACTTTTTGTTTCTAAAAATGGACTAGACGTCTAGACGCACATCACTTTTATTAACAATTGATTTTTATGTTGATAAATATAAGAAAGATATCAACAACATTCATGACTTATATTTTTTAAATATGTATTCGCGGATAAATAAGAAAATTGTCTATAGGAAAATAATTAACGATATGCTAACTGAGTCGATTGTTTAATCGATATTTGGTGACTCGACTGAGTTTATCTGATGATGAAATAAGTGAAACAGTTGTTAACTGATATATAATGAATACATCAAAGAGTATAGATACTGAATACGTAATATAATGGGCTAGACCAAGTACTAAATCGATGCATGGGTCTAATCTACATAATATGAGAATTGTCTATGGGTTAGTGTACATAATATGAGAATTGTCTATGGGTAGGTAGTTAACGATATATTATATGAGTCGATTATTGAACTCATATTTCGGTGACTCGGTCGAGTTGATCCGATGATGGAACCGAAAAACGGTGACTCGATCGGGTTGACTTGATGCGAGAACCAGTGACTCGATGGTTCAACCAAGTTGACCTAATAGTTAATCTCGTGACCTGATAATCGATTTGGTAATCCGATACTACATATCTCTACCATATGTAAAGAGAAAATAGCATTTTTAAAGCTTAAAATCGTAAATGGTATAGTAAAATCGACACTAGAGTAATTTAGTTTACTAAAAAAATACCTTTTTCTCACTAAGATATTATTGTCATGCGTTTATTTTATGAACTATAATAACTTTCTCATAGATTTGAAGGAAAAACACCATATAAAACGTATAAAAAATAATTTGATTTGTGTCGTTTCACGTCCAAAATTTGTGTTTGTCCTACATAGATCGAAGATAACATATTTTGTTGAGTTATATAGTACTGGTGTAGTGTGTTTTGGCAACTTGGTGTTAGTATTTATGTAGTGGGTTAAGGTTGAGCTGGCTTTTAAGTCACCGCTGACCGACTAATTCATACACATTGTCACATTCTTCTCAACCTTAAATATGTATGTATATAGTCAACTTTTTGTCCATAATATGTTCTCTTTCGTCAGTTTGAGTCTTGGATAATTGTTGATTCAAGCCTACTTTTTTTTGTTAGAATGTGAAATGACAAATTTTATTACACTATGTATGAGCTCAATGCGTACCATTAATTGTTATGTCATAGTGTAATACACTAAGGGCACCCTCAACCCATAGAAATTTTTTGGGTTAAATAGAGGACACGTCACTGCCATGTGGTTACACACATCTATAAACCATCACCGATCACAATGCATTAAACACTGAAAAGTATAATAAAATATTGTTTCGGTTTTTTAATGGCTTAGTTTCAATGTTTTTTTGGTTAATTGGTAGTGGAGGACCCCACTTTTATAGGCTATTGTTCGTATGTCTAGGTAAGAACCCCATTTACACGAATCTGCCACTTAGACCTCTTGCAATGGATTAAACTATCACATGTTATGCTTTTGAACGTACGCCAGCAGTACCCATTGGAGATGCCCTAATACGAGTATTTGACTCAGGTTAGTATATATAGCCAAACCTGAGTATATTATGTTATCGTTTTCGACTATTTTTAACTTTCTCAAACCACCCAAAATAGGGTTAATATACACAAAGGTTACTAAAGTTTGGCTAAAGTAACGATTTTGTTACTAAAGTTTAAAACCTTACAGTTAGGTTACTATTGTATACGGGTTTGATATATTTGTTACTAAACGTTCAAAAAAACTATCTTGCGGTTACTCATGAGATAGGTTACCAGTTAGCAGGTTTTGGTGGGCCCCATTTGTATTTTTTGGCCAAACTTTAGTAACAAAATTGTTACTTTAACCAAACTTTAGTAAAATGCGTGTATATTGACCATTTACGTTTTGGTCAGTTTTTTTTCCGTTTTTCGTTCGCACTTTTACGTTTTCATTAGTAATTTTACGATTTCGTCAGTAGTTTTACGATTTCGCAAGTAAACTTACGTTTTCGTCAATAAGATTACGTTTTCGTCAGTAAGCTTACGTTTTCGTCAGTAAGCTTACGTTTTCGTCAGTAAAGTTACGTTTTCATCTGTAAACTTACGTTTTCGTCTGTAATTTTACGTTTTCGTCAATAAATTTACGTTTTCATCGGAAAACTTATGTTTTCGTAAGTAAAATTACGTTTTCGTCGGTATTTTTACGTTTTTGTCAGTAATTTTACGTTTTCCTCAGTCAACTTACGTTTTCGTCTGTAATTTTACGTTTTTGTTAGTACTTTTACGTTTTCGTCAGTAAATTTACGTTTTCGTTAGTAACTTTATGTTTTCGTCAATAAATTTACGTTTTCGTCAGTAAATATACGTTTTCGTCAGTAAATTTACGTTTTCGCCAGTAAATTTACGTTTTCGCTAGTAAATTTACGTTTTCGTCAGTACTTTTACGTTTTCGTGAGTAAATTTACGTTTTTGTCGATAATTTTACGTTTTCTTCAACGTAAAATGCTGACGAAAACATAAAAAATTGATGACGACGTAAATTTACGTTTTTGTCGATAATCTCGCTCTCTGAGCAGGAGCTGGTGGATTGTGATCGCAGGACAAGACCAAGGATGCGGAGGTGGGTACATGGATGGTGGATTTACTTTTATTGTAAAAAACAAAGGCATCAACACTGAGGCTGCATATCCTTACCAGGCAGCAGATGACACATGCAACACCAAAGAAGAAGCTATTCATGCAGCAACTATCACGGGACATGAGGACGTACCTGTTAACAGTGAGTCAGCGCTGTTGAAAGCCGTGGCGATGCAGCCTGTTTCTGTTGCCATTGATGCTTCGGGGTTTGACTTTCAGTCATACTCGAGTGGTGTTTTCAATGGAACCTGTGGTACTGAATTAGACCATGGGGTTACAGCAGTTGGGTATGGAACTACTGCGGATGGCATCAAGTACTGGTTGGTGAAGAACTCATGGGGCACGAGTTGGGGTGAAGATGGATACATCAGGATGATTAGAGATGTTGAGGCTAAAGAAGGGATATGTGGCATTGCCATGATGGCTTCTTACCCAACGGCTTGATATGTGCCTGCAAGTCGGATACTTTTGATGAATATATGTTTATCAATTCCTTTCCCCCTCTTGTCGATATTTCTCTGTGTAATGTTCCTGTAAATCAAGACAACTCAGTAAAAATGACGCCTTGTATGTAACTCACTTGATCAAAACCTTACTAAAGATATTGAATATATTGTCTTATCTTATGACATTGATTCTGGAGTTCGCATAACAGTTTTAGGTTTTTCTATTTGAATGCAACTCTGTGTCAGTTTAGCTTCAAGTAGGTTGCAAGTTCGTTCAAATTTGATTAATGGACACTTATACTGGTTAGAGTCTCGATATATATCTCAAGTAAAGTCTGTTCTTCTACTAGTCCATGGTCAGGTTTCAAGTACTTACTGGAGTATGATATTTCGTTTCATTTCCTATAATTTCTAGCAATGGGTTGCGCCAACCTTGCTCAAACTTGCTTACAGTTTACGCTTAATTTTTCATATAGCTCATATGGATTTTTTTTATTGAATTGTTAAGCCTGCCTTTTTCAAACAGGCAACTGAAATATAGTTCGTAGTTTTCTTACAAGCATTTAGTGGATACATCATGATGAAAATAAGGTCCGTATGATATAAGGAATTATCTTCTTAGACAACAGCTTAAGATGAAGAAAATTAACAGACTTTTCTTGCTCCGAGTCTTTGTTACCTCTCAAAGGCAAATATGCAATCTTGCTCACATGTATTTAGGATGTATATATCATGTATTGGAAGCATTCTGCTGCACACTTTCTTCTTAAGCTATTGCGAGAGATGAAACTTTACTGATATCACACAGTTGTCTCTATTCCTGTAAGTGCAGTTACACATAGACTACAAGGATCTTTGGTTGAATTTTGTGATCAATATGCGTAGAGTTTCTTTACGCATTTCACTTTGACCACTTTTTCTGGTCTCCAGTTCATTCGTAGAGTATCTTCGTTCATTCATGGTTACTGCTTTTCTTCAGCTCCATTATGGTGGTTTATATGACACTGATCGAGATTCTATTATCCTATCGTACCTCTAAGATATGCTTTTGCTTCTAGTCTTAGATCTTAGATACCCCCACTATGTTACTCGTATTCTGGTATGCGTTGATCCAAAACAAATCTTTTCGTAGTCATTCCTCTTAATTAGTCAACATCATTTTGAGTACATGGTACCTATATATAGACATAAAATAATCCAAAGCAAAGAACAAATCTAATCCTTTCAACAGTATATAATAGAACAAATCAAAGTTCAACTTCCCAATAGGACAGTTTCAACGTAATCGTAGTTAGATCTTTCCTTGCCATACCAACCACGTAGTCAGGTGCATTTCGGTTTACGTACTCCTGACAATTTAACATCTTCAATGAAAATTGACCTCAATGTAAGCATATTCATTTGCCTATTTATACCATTCTTCCTCATGGTATGAAGAGTACCGCTCCACATTCATAATTAGCTATATATAAGACAGGATAGTCCATTGTACAAGAAGCGAAACTAAACATGGGTTTGTCACTCAATAGATCTGTTATCCTAGTTGTGCTTCTTGTTTTTGGGATGTTGGCATGCTGTCTCGAACACTTAATGAAGACACAATGTTGCAAAAGCATGAACAATGGATGGCTCGTTATGGGCGTGTATATAGGGATAACGAGGAGAAAGAAGCGCGCTTCAAGATATTCAAGGACAACTTGGCATACATAGAATCATTCAATAATGCTGGGAACCAAGCTTACAAGCTGAGCATAAACAAATTTGCGGACCAAACAAATGAGGAGTTTAAGGCCGCTCGTAATGGATTCAAGTTGCCATCTGCTTTAACATCTACTCCAACCACGCCATTCAGGTATGCAGATGTGACTGCGGTTCCTTCTAGCATGGACTGGAGGAAGAAAGGAGTTGTTACTCCAATCAAGGATCAAGGTCAATGTGGTAAGTAATCTTAGATTCCGATGTATATCAGAAAACCATTTTTTTGCTATCGTCCATCTTACTTACTGTTCTATAATCAACAGGAAGCTGCTGGGCCTTTTCGACAATCGCTGCTACTGAAGGAATAACTCAACTTACCACTGGGAAACTGATTTCCCTATCGGAGCAGGAGTTGGTGGACTGTGACCGGAGTGGTGAAGACCAAGGTTGCGGAGGCGGGTACATGGATGGTGGATTCACTTTTATTGTCAAAAACAAAGGCATCAACATTGAGGTTGCATATCCATACCAGGCAGCAGATGACACATGCAACACAAAAGAGGAATCTGTACATGCAGCCAAGATCACTAGACACGAGGATGTACCTGTTAACAGCGAGTCAGCACTTTTAAAAGCTGTGGCTATGCAGCCTGTTTCTGTTGCTATTGATGCCGGAGAGTCTGATTTCCAGTTTTACTCCAGTGGCGTCTTTAATGGAACTTGTGGAACTATGTTGGACCATGGTGTCACAGCAGTTGGGTACGGAACAAGTGATGATGGTGTCAAGTACTGACTCATGAAGAACTCATGGGGAACAAGTTGGGGTGAAGAGGGATACATCAGGATGCAGAGGGACGTTGAAGCTAAGGAGGGACTATGTGGTATTGCTATGATGGCTTCTTATCCGACTGCTTGATATAAGGCCCGAGACCAGGTTACTAAGTATTAATTTATGTAAAATCAACCTTCCAACATCTTGTTAATATGTCTTCACTTGTGGCGAAAGTCCAAAAAACTATGTATAGGTGCAATTATATGTAAATTAATGGTTATTAAGACCTTTGCTAAAATTCGGGAGTTATTTGGGACCTGTCCTAAAACTGCTTAATATAATTGCAATATACAAGTATGGTCATAGATTTAGAAGTGTCGTCATGGATTTTGAAGCGTGGTTAAGAAAATCTCACTAACTAAAGTACGTGGTCGGAGTGCTTTACCTACATATAGAAACAGTCACTAGCGGAGGTCATAGAGGTTCTTCATTTGTTCATTAAATTTCGAATTCTGTTCTGAGTTGCATTTTGGCGAAGAAGTTTTGGTATCATAAAGAAAATAATCACTCTTTATATGTGGAGATGATAACCGTAAAATTCATTTTCTGTAACAAGGTTTCTACGAATTGATTTATATAAAATAACGACAAGATGATATTGCAAAGAGTTTGATTTTACATAGTTCAAAATCACTATCCTAGCTTAGGCATAAATCGTATAGTTGGATACGATGCCATCATAGCAATACCACACATCCCTTCCTTAGCATCGATGTCTCTTTGTATCTTGAAGTATCCCTCTTCACCCTAATCCGCGCTCCATGAGTTCTTTACCAGCCAGTACTTCATGCCATCATCAGTGGTTCCGTACCCAACTGCTGTAACTGAATGAGTTAAATGAGTATCACAAGTTCCATTAAACACACCACTCGAGTAAAACTGGAAGTTAGACGCGTCAAAAGAAACAGAAACAGGCTGCATAGCCACGGCATTTAGAAGAGCTGATTCATTATTGGCAGGTACAATCTCATATCCACTAATTGTGGTTGCATGAACCGCTGCCTCTTTTGTGTTGCAAGTTCCATTTGATCCCTGGCCCTGGTAAGGGTATCCTGCCTCGGTGTTTATGCCTTTATTTTGAATTATATATTCAAATCCATTCACGGGTACCCACCTTTACACCCGTTGTCTGCATTGTTCTCGTCACAATCTATCAACTCTTGCACCGACAGTGAATCTAGTTTCCCTGTCGCGATTTTAATAATCCCTTCGGTAGCAGCAATTGTCGAGAAGGCCCAGCAGCTTCCTATGGATAAAAATATTAATAATAACTGAAGTGTATAAGTTAAAAAGTACCAAAAGGGTGTTTATTTTGGATTTCACAGTCGACTTACCGCATTGACCTTGAGCTTTAACTGGCGTAACAGCTCCTTTCTGTCTCCAATCCATGCTAGACGGAATACCAGTCACACTATCATACCTAAATTTCACGTTTTGAGCCGATCTTAGTGCCGAAGGGACCCTGAATCCAGTATGAGTGGCTATAAACTCCTCCTTCGTTAGGTCTGCAAATTTGTTGATACTCAGCTTGTAGGCCGAATGTTTTGAGTTGAAATCTTCTATGTACGCCACGTTGTCCTTGAATATCTTAAACCGTGTTACTTGTTCCTTTTGGTCTCTATATGCTCGGCCATAATGAACCATCCATTGTTGATACGTTTCTAGTATGGCCTCTTCATTTAGCATACGCGACGATACCTGACATGCCCACATTATAAAAGCCAACCACAGGACTAGCATTATTGATCTATTCAGCAAAAACTCCATAGGAATTATGTTATAAATTTGTAAGTATTACTCGAATTTTGTGTGCTCTCTAGTTCATGAGAGAAAATGGTTTATATATCCATTACAGCCCTAATATTTGTCAATCACCATATCAATTACAGTTAATGCAGAAATATTCACTGAACATCAGGACAGTCAATTTGCCAAAAAAAATCTTTCTTTCTTTTGAGTTTAGGAAAGTTGTTGTACTAGGAGAATCTTATTAAAAAACAACTTAGAAATCTAAAAATTGAGTAACGTTGTAGCACTTATAAAAAGAATAAAAATACGGATTTTTTTCTTAAAACTTATTATCTTAATCTTAACTACTTATAAGGAAAATCTTATTCAAAAATAACTTAGAAAACTAAAAAGGGTTAATTACCTCTAAATGTAGCATAGTTGTTACGATTTCCTTTTTATATGTATTGATCTATTTTTTTTTCTATTGTATGTACTAAACTTGCAATTTTAGTCTTTTTTTTTGTATTTTATGACCAATTTGCTCCTCGTAGGTTAATAAAATGAAGGGTAAAATCACCATAAAATATATTAAAATGCCCAAAAATGCAAGTTTGGTACATATAATAGAAAAAAAAATAGTTCGCTACATATAAAATGAAATAATGACAATTATGATACATTACCAAACCATTTACCCAACTAAAAATTGAGTAATGTTGTATACCCATAATGTGTCTAATATTGTTATACTCAATTAAACCTACTAACAAACTCATTCGGATTCTGGTGTAGCACTTCTTCATTCTTTTTGTTTTCATAAATATTACATTTTGATAATTTTATGTGTTATGCATCAACGATAAATGAAATATGTAGTAACATTTAACCAAAACATTACAATTATAATTATTTGCCGTTATAAAACACTCTCACTAAACACGTGTACTCGTCTAGTATATATAGTATATATATATCGTTATGCAAAATGTTTGTGCCAATAATATAGAGACTGATTCTACGATTTTAAAAATGTTGGAGGGAGCTTTTCAACTCAAAATTTTGGATTATCTTGTGTCCTAATTAATCTTCCATTAATTTTGAAATTTGTTTTGTAGTATATGTCCTAAAAAAATCAGTTTTTATAATATGTCCAAAAGGCATAAAACAAATCAAGGTTCCTGTTCTTATGGAAGAGTTTAAACGTTGCGTCATTAGATCCCCTTCCATGCCATGCCATCCACGTAGTCTGCTCGTGTTCATTCGCACGGGAACCTTGCAAATTGACCCCTAAGTAAGCATGTTGTTCAATAAATAGGCCATTTTCTTGACTTGATATTACATCAACATTTAGTAACTTATTTCATTAAGAATCATAGTTCTCTTGTGAGAATTAGCCAAATCTAAGTATGGGTTTATCAGTTTATAGAGCCACTATTCTAGCAATGCTGCTGGTTTTCGGTATGTGGGCATGTTAAGTCACTTCTCGAACACTAAATGAAGAAACCATGTTACAAAGGCATCAAGGATGGATGGCTCGTTATGGACGTGTGTATAGAGATGATGTAGAGAAAGAAATGCGCTTTAAGATGTTCAAGGACAATGTTGCGTACATAGAAACATTCAACAATGCTGGGAACCATGCTTACAAGCTGAGTGTTAATGAATTCGCAGACCAAACGAGTGATGAGTTTAAGGCGACTCATAATGGATTCAAGTTCCCATCTGAGTGAACATTAAGCGAAACGACACCATTGAGGTATGACGAAGTGACTTCGGTTCCCTCAACCATGGATTGGAGGAAAAAAGGAGTTGTTACTCCAATCAAGGATCAAGGTCAATGTGGTAAGCAAACTATAAACTGAATAATAACTCAAACATCAAACAACGTACCTTTTGAAGTTGTAGTTTATCGATATTCATTAATTTTTTTTAATCGATTGGAAGCTGCTGGGCGTTTTCCACAATCGCTGCCACCGAAGGAATTACTCAACTCACAACTGGGAAATTAATCTCATTATCGGAGCAAGAGCTGATGGATTGTGACAGGAGCGGTATTGACCAAGGGTGTGAAGGTGGGTACATGGATGATGGATTTAAATTTATTGTCCAAAACAAAGGCATCAACACGGAGGCTGCATATCCTTACCAAGCAACAGATGCAACTTGCAATACAAAGAAGGAATCTATCCGTGCAGCCAATATCACCGGTCATGAAGATGTACCTGCCAATAGCGAGGCAGCTCTGTTGAAGGCTGTGGCTATGCAGCCTGTTTCGGTCGTCGTGGATGCGTTAGAATTCCAATTTTACTCTAGTGGTGTTCTTAATGGAACTTGTGGTACACAATTAGACCATGGGGTTACAGCAGTAGGGTACGGAACCACTGATGATGGTATGAAGTACTGGCTTGTGAAGAACTCATGGGGTGCGACTTGGGGCGAAGAGGGATACATCAGGATGCAGAGAGACATCGAAGCTAAGGAAGGGATATGTGGAATTGCTATGATGGCTTCTTATCCAACTGCCTGATATATGCCTGAATTTATGATACATTCGAAATCAACCCCTTTGATCTTCTTGTCCATATGTTTCCGGTTGTCTCATGAAACTTGAGCACCTGTAAAAAATGTGTATCATTTGTATGTAAGTCATGGTAAAATATATACTAAAGATGGTTAATTATCCGGAAACATTTGTGTATGACATGGGGCGAAGAGGGATACTGTTAAAAAACATAATATCATACACAAAGCAGATCTTTACACTCAACCAACCACCCTTGGTGTAATTTATTATAAATCAAGATTCAGAAACAGAAAGATAAAGATTAGTCCCCAAGTGCTAATCGAACGATTACAATAGAAATAGTGAGAACGTCGCAACTAGGTTGATCCGTTCTCCCTCACAATACAAGAGATCACTCAAACACTCAACTATACAAGATGAAACATCAAACTCCCAGGTCAAACCTCCATGGATGAGATGAGAGAAAGAAAGAGAGTTGTTCACACACACAGATATGTGTGTTGTGTTTGTGATGATAAGAAACCCTAGTCAATGACTAGGGTGATATACGCCTCTTGGTCAAAGGGTCACAACGGCATCAAAGCCCACCAAGAAATAAGCCCAAGGCCCAAAAGCAAAGCTGAAGCCCAAATACAAGAAACCTGAAAATAACAAGCACAAGCCAAAAAATATAACACAATACCAAAGTTAAGTGCACCCTTTGGTAGATTGATAAAACAACACCCTTCCTCAATCTGACAAAGGAGAGAGCAGAAAACATCATTTACCAAACATGTTCACAAGCCTCAGCTGTTCACATAGTTTCAGGTGCTGATGAATCCCATGAGCCTTAGTAAAAATGTCAGCAGTTTGATCAAGAGAGGCAACCTTGATGGTGTTGATAACACCATCCTGAACCTTTTCCCTTACCAAATGAACATCAACTTCAAAATGTTTAGTCCTC
Source organism: Glebionis coronaria (assembly GCA_025667525.1). Classification (NCBI taxonomy): domain Eukaryota; kingdom Viridiplantae; phylum Streptophyta; class Magnoliopsida; order Asterales; family Asteraceae; genus Glebionis; species Glebionis coronaria. Next base: position 504,332,269 of record CM046880.1, on the reverse strand, counting down.
TCATGAAAAACAGGATTGACAGCAATTTGAATAGCTGCACTGCTATCACAATAAAGATCAACAAGGAACAAGGATTTCAACTTTAGATCACTAAGCAAGTTAGTGATCCAAATAACCTCACAAGTGGCACTTGCCATACACCTATACTCAGCCTCAGTTGAGGATCTGGATACTGTGGGTTGCTTCTTGCTCTTCCAAGAGACAAGAGGCCTTCCAAGAAATACACAGTATCCAGACACAGACTTCCTGGTTTTAAGGCATTTAGCCCAATCAGCATCAGTGAAACAAGACACCTTTAAAGATGTATCCTTATAGAACTAAATACCAATACCAGGAGAGTTCTTGAGATATCTAATAACCCTTAAGGATATTTTAAGATGAGACTGAAGGGGTGCATGCATGTGTTTGCTAAGGCAATGAACAACATAAGATATATCAGATCTGGTATGGGTTAGGTAAATAAGTCTCCCAAGTAATCTTTGATACTCAAACAAATTTAACAGAAATTTATAATCCTTGCTTTCATCAACAGCCAAAACACAATTTTCAGGTAAAGGGGTTGCAACAGGTTTAGCTGCAAGCAAACCAAACTTATGTATGAGCTCTAGACAATACTTCCTTTGGGTCATGCAGATCCCATTGGAGTTTTCAAGAACCTCAATACCTAAGAAATACCTCATAATACCAAGGTCTTTAATCATGAATTTGGTTTTAAGAAAGCATTTAAATGATTCAGTTTCCTCAATGCAGTTACCAATAATGATAAAACCATCAACATAAACAATAAGAGCAATAAACATGTTACCATTCTGTTTAGTGTGAAGAGAGTAATCAAATTTACTTTGGCAAAAGCCATGCTCAACCAAGACAGTGGTAAGTTTTGCATTCCACTGCCTTGGGCTTGCTTGAGACCATACAAAGCTTTATTAAGCTTACACACCTTACCTTTATTCTTGCAATTGAACCCCAAAGGAAGAGTCATGTAAATGTCCTCATCAAGATCACCATACAAGAAAGCATTGTTAACATCAAGTTGAAAAAGAGGCCAATCATTAGAGATAGAAATACTAACAAGACACCTAACAGTAACCATTTTAACAACAGGACTGGAAGTCTCATCAAAATCAATGCCTTCCCTTTGACTATAACCTTTAACAACAACCCTAGCTTTAAACTTGTCAACAAGACCAGAAGACTTGTATTTGATCTTATAGATCCATTTATTGTTAATAGCCTTTCTATTAGTAGGAAGATCAACTAAGGTCCAAGTATTGTTCCTTAAAAGGGCTTCAATTTCATTGTTCATAGCCTCAACCCACCTACTATCTTTCACAACTTCATAGTAGGTGGATGGCTCAACAGATTTGTTAAGAGTGGTAGCAAAGCAAAAGTTGGTGGTATTCAACCTAGAGTAATTAACATGCTTCTCAATACCATACTTAAGTTTGCTATCAAGGACAAAATCATTAAGCTTAGCAGGCAGCTTAGTAGGTCTACTAGACTTTCTAACAGGTTGCTCCTCTTCTATATAATGGTCCCCACTGTGATCAATGAAATAACTAGAAGAATTTTCATTTTCAAGATTGCCCTCAGAGCAGGTTTGCACATTCTCACCTATGGTGGTTGCAGGGTTCTCCTCTTGATGATCCTCAAAGGCATCATCAGTAGTGGGGTGAACCCTACCATCCAAACCAGGTAATGCTCTCTCATCATCATTGGGACTTGTATTTGTTTGGTTATCAAAAAATGTTAAGAGATCAACATCACTTGTAACAACTACATCAGTTGAGTCCTTTTCACTATTGTTTTTCATTTTGAAAGGAAAGACAGTTTCATAGAATTTCACATCCCTAGAGAAAAGAATTCTTCTATTATCCAAGCTAAACAGTTTATAAGCCTTTTTAACAGAAGAATATCCAGTGAGAACACATTTCTCAGACCTAGGTGTGAGTTTGTCACTGTTATTCAGACAAGTAGAAAAACACGGACATCCAAAACATTTCAAATGAGAGAGATTTGGTTTTTTGCTAAAAAGCAAGTCATAGGGGGACTTACCATTTAAGACAGAAGAGGGGAGCCTGTTGATCAAATAAACAGCAGTTAAAATACATTCAGACCAAAAATGATAGGAATCCCACCCTGAAACATAAGACTCCTAGCAACATTGAGTAGGTGTCTATGTTTCCTTTCAGCAATCCTATTTTGCTGAGGGGTATGAGCACAAGAGGTCTGATGGATGATACCCAAAGAAGAGAGCATAGTGTGAACTTTGTTATTGACAAATTCAGTCCCATTATCAGATCTGAAAATTTTAACTTTGGCGTCAAACTGAGTTTTAACAAGATTAATAAATTGAGTTAACCATTCAAACACTTCATCCTTAGATTTCAAAAGGTAGGTCCACACAGCTCTAGAGTAATCATCCACAATAGTGAGGAAGTATCTATACCCTTCCTTACTAGGAACCTTGTAAGGGCCCCACAAGTCCAAGTGAACAAGGTCACCAAGTTTACTGGACTTATGATCACTCAAGGGAAAGGGTTCCCTTGTTTGTCTAGCCCTGTGACAAGTATCACAAACAGATATGGAGGTGTTTTTAGAAAGTTTGAGGTCAATTTTGAGGGCATTGAGAACTTGGTCAGAGGGATGACCAAGTCTACAATTCCAGATATCCTTAGAGGTATTGAAAGTCATAGCAGTATTAACAGTACCAAGGCTTTTAGTACTAAGGTCATCAAATAAGTAGAGCCCCTCAGATTCACTACCAGTCCCTAGAGTAGTCCCCTTGGCCAACTCCTGAATGTAACATTTATCCTCATCAAAACCAACAAACAATTTACTATCCTTAATAAGTTTGTTAACAGACATCAAGCTAACATAATAACCAGGAACAACCAACACATCATGAAGAACAACATTGTTAGAAATCTTGAGGTTACCAATGTGACTGATATTGGCAACAGTGCCATTGGGGGTGACCAACAGAGATGTTGAGGTTGGAAATATCAACAACATTGAACATACCCACTGTAGAAGTGGTAAGATGTTGGTTAGCCCTAGAATCAATAATCCACCACAAAGTAATAGTTTTAACAAGAAATTTAGAGTTTCCACAAAAGAACTTAGACAAATTCACATTGAACCAGACATTAGCATTAAATAAGGAAATTCTACCTGCCATGTTAGACTGAGTGTTACCAGAGGAATCATTGATCAAGTTGAGAAGCTTCTGCATTTGTTCAGTGGTGAAAGAGTTTGGAGAATTACAAGTGGAAGCTTGTTTTTCTCCAGTTTTGATATCACAATTTGCATTAAAGTTGGGTTTAAAAACAGTTTGCCTTTGATTATTACCCCCCCTTTTTAACATAACCAGCAGGATAACCAATCAATTTAAAGCATCTATCAGGAGTATGACCAATTTGATTGCAATGAGTGCACAAAAGATTAGGGTTAGGACCCCTAAAGTTTTTAGACCCATTGCCCTTGTTAGGGGTTCTATTAGAAACATTGGAAGTGTTTCTCCTATTTTGATTAAAGGTCTTAGCAGCAAAGGAAGTAGCATTCAATTTTGCCTCTACATGATCAGAGTTATCAGGAACACCCCTATGAGATTCCTCTCTAAAAACAGTGACATAAGCCTCCTTAACATCAGGGAGTGGATCCCTGGTGAGAAGAGCAGTCCTAACAGGCTGATAACAGTCATCAAGCCCCATAAGAAAATGCATAAGCCTCATGATTTGTTGATGCAAAGCTAATTTAGTGCTAGCAGAACAAGAACATTTAACAGCGAAAACACATTTAGGAATCTTAGACACAACATCAAACTCTCTCCATAGAGAGTTTAACCTATGATAATAATCAGATATAGAACTACCCCCTTGTTTAACAGACCCAATTTTTTGAAGCAGATTATAAACAATGGAACCATCAACCTTGTCATGAGTTTCATTAAGCTCTTTCCAGACATTAGCAGCATTTTCAGAATAAACAAGACCCATATAAACATCACTAGAAACCACATTCATAATCCAAGTAAGAACCATAGCATTGCATCTATCCCGTTGAGCACACAACACTTCATCAGTATAAGACTCTCTTAAGCAAGACCCATCAACAAAAGCAAATTTGTTCCTAGCTTGTAAAGCAAGTCTCATAGCATTGTTCCACATTCTATAGTTCTCAGTCCCCAACAGCTTGAAAGGGACAAGGACAGAGCTGCTATTATCACTATTATGAATGTGAAGTGGGTTTCCAGCATCCAAGTTACTGATGAGAGCAACAGGATTGGTGGTGGTCTCAGGGAAGCCCCCACCCCCACCATTTCCTCCACCACCATTGGGTGGTGGAAGAGGAGCACCACTAGCACTCATAGCTCACACACAGAGAGAGCAAGAAAAAACACCCAAAGCAATAACTAGAAAGCAAACCAAATAGATAAACCAAGGCAGGTAAAATAAAGTAGATAGAACAAGACAAATATAGCCACAATAAACATTCAGAAGGTGAGCATGATACAAGGCTTTTGCCCGTATAAAAATTAAGATTCGTTGTGTTGGTATAATCGAATTGATCCTGGTTAACTATGCGACTCAGTCGTTCTTTGGTGAAACAAATAGTTATGTCGTTGTAGTAATTAAAAGTGCAAGACGTAAATGAAAATGACGTTAATTTAAATCTAAAACTAATTTAAAATAAATGGCGAGAAATTAAAGCGTGACGAAAAGTAAAAGGCACTAAAAGTAAATGGGCAATTAAAGTTAATAACGCAAACTTAAATCTAAACTAAAGGCAAACTTAAAACGCAACTAAAACTTAAAACTAAGGCAAGGCTAAAATAAATCTAAGGCAAGTAATCTTAAAGTGCAACTAAGTAAAAAGACGGGAAAAGTAAAGCTTGAAAATTAAAGAATTAAAAACTGAAATTTAAAAGAACCTGAAAACAGCTCATCCAGAATAATCCTTCGTTCGGAATAATCATTCATCCGGAATGTCACCTTCGTTCGGAATGATTCTTCTTCACTCTGAATATTTACCAAAACCCTTGATCCGGAACAAAATGCTTACTCGGAATAATGGTTCATCCGGAATATGTCACTTATCCGGAATATTCAATATTCCGAATGAACAAAACTTTGATTCGGAACTTAAGCTTGATTCGGAATGTTGCTGATCCGGAATATTTTCCGAATGAATTCCCTTGATCTGGAATGTTGAAGATTCCGGATGAAGACCTTGATCCGGAATAATCAATTATTCCGAATAAAACTCCTTGATCCGGAATATCTTCCTTGATCCGGAATATCTCATTGATCCGGAATATCTTCCTTGATCCGGAATGTTTCTTCACAAAGCCTTCACTCGGAATGTTCCGAATAAAACACCTTGATCCGGAATCTCTTCTTGGTTCGGAATGTTCCGAATGAGCCTTTTGATCCGGAATATTAAATATTCCGAATAAACGACTTAATTTAGAACAAATTCTTCACCGGGAATATTTGCTTGATTCGGAACACCTGCTTGAATTCCTTAATTCGGAATACCTGGGGAAAACAGGAAGAACGAAGAACACGGAACAAGAAAGATAACACGAATCTAATCTAGATCAATCAAAATCAAACAAAAGATTAAATCAAACTAAACAAATAACATCTACTAATCATAAACAAACAAGCCAAAACAATCAAACTAACAATACTAATCAAAATAATCAAAACCCACTTTAATCAATTTAATAAAAACTCAAAAACATAAACATGAACATAAACATAAAGATTAAAGATTAAAGAAAGGTAGATAGGAGATCACACAATAAAAATAAAGATTGACAATAATTAAAAGGAAACTTACTTGAAATTAAAGGAATTTAAGGTGCAAGACAAGTATTTAAATTTGACAATTAAGTAAATGACATGTATTTAAATGTGCAAGGTAATGAAAATGGAAGAACTAGTGTCACTCTAGCCAACAAGAATGAAATGTAACTCCTAATGTTCTATTTATAGGGGAGGATTAGGAGGTGCTTAGGAAGCTTCCTCCCCTCTTTCTTCTTTCTTTAATTGCATGCTTAAGTCCTTAATCTTCTTAATCTTTTGACTTTAATGACTTCGTCTCGGGATTTCTTCAAACTCGTCTTGTAATTCTTCAATAAATTAGACTTGAGTTCTTCGGCTTTTAGTAAACTTCCGTCTTTTGACTTTTTCTTCGATAAAATCTTCAGAATTGGTCTTGGACTTCCGTTCTTTTTGCACTCTTGACTTCTTGACTTCGTCTTTCGTCTTTTTCTTCGATAAAAGCCCGTGAATGCCCGTGTTTTCTCCCTTTTCCACATTTTCGTCCTAAATCACAACAAAAACACAAACCACGCATAATTCCGACATTTACGACATAAAATACACGTTTTGGTCGGGTTATTATTGTAATTAAGTGGTAAAAAGGATGGGTGTTTACACACCTATCAGAGCACCAGAAATGTCAAGCTGTGGAATAGGATTGGCCAGAGCAGGTATCCACACCAGTCAAGGCTGGAGGGACAAGATGTTAACCGAATCCGTTTGCACCCACACACAAGACAACAGTGACCCACAAAAGTAACCAAGAAGGAGGCAAGAAAGAAAAATGAAAGAAGACTTACAGCGGAAACAGCAAAAAAGACACCCAATCTCTAGATTCACTTAGTCTAGAGGATGGGTGAACCACCAATCAGAAACCCCCAAAATAGTAATAAGTTAAGGTTAGTAAACCCTAACAAGTATACCTATGTAAATTAGCCAAAAAATGGTAACGACACCACCAAGGTGATACCAGGATACCAATAATAGATAAAACCCCCAAAAATTAAATTAGGGTTTCAAGAAACCCTAATCCAATCTTCAAGATTTTTAACGGCACCACCGAATAAATCAACGACAATACCTAATAAAGCTTCCTGGGCACCACATAATCAAAACCCCAAAAAAAATTAGGGTTTGTGAAAACCCTAATAATATTTTCCAAGAAAACTAATGGCACCACCAAAACAAGCTTCCAGAAGCGACAAGAGAGCAAGAATCACCACCTAAAGTATAAAACCCTAAAAAATTAATTAGGGTTTCGAAAAAAATCAAAAAGTTGATTATAATAAAAAGAACCGAGAGAGCTTCGATGGCTGAAAGATCTATAACCAGAGCTCTGATACCATGTTAAAAAACATAATATCACAGAGAAAGCAGATCTTTACACCCAACCAACCACCCCTTGGTGTAATTTATTATAAATCAAGGTTCAAAAACAGAAAGATAAAGATTAGTCCCCAAACGGGTGCTAATCGAACGATTACAATAGAAATAGTGAGAACGTCCCAACTAGGTTGATCCGTTCTCCCTCATAATACAAGAGATCACTAAAACACTCAGTTATACAAGATGAAACATCAAACTCCCAGGTCAAACCTCCATGGATGAGATGAAAGAAAGAAAGAGAGTTGTTCACACACACAGATATGTGTGTTGTGTTTGTGATGATAAGAAACCCTAGTCAATGACTAGGGTGATATACGCCTCTTGGTCAAAGGGTCACAACGACATCAAAGCCCACCAAGAAATAAGCCTAAGGCCCAAAAGCAAAGCTGAAGCCCAAATACAAGAAACCTGAAAATAACAAGCACAAGCCAAAAAATATAACACAATACCAAAGGTAAGTGCACCCTTTGGTAGATTGATAAAACAAAAGATACATCAGGATGCACAGAACTCGACTAACAATTCTCAATCAGCAACATCAAAACATAATGTGTCACCTGAACTCTAAGATGAATTGAACTATATATATGTTTGTTCGAATCGGCCTTATATTTGTATATGAGAAAATATCTTCTTAAGCAATACGTTTCTTACCAACTTAGAAATGATGACCTTTGGATGTGGTTTTATGGCATCTGGGAAAAGAGAATAGTTCTTGCAACTATATATGCTCTCGTGAAGGGCTATTATACTGTTTTACATATACGAAATTACTATAGATTATAGTCCTATCGAATAATCCTCAACTGTAGAAAATGTATCAAAGATTTAAGAACAACACCATAAACTTATTCCACCAATCACCCTTTTATTTTTATTAATTGCTTGAGGCTATTACTTCAAATGTAATACTTAGAGTGTGATCGTACTTAGAAAGGAAAGAAACATAATTAAGATCAACAGAATGATCAAGAACCAAAACCAACAGATTGTATCATTTACAAGTGAGAGAAAACAAAATAAAGTGGCCTAACTATGTGCTAATGTGCCGTTTATATACTCCCTAACCAACCCTAATAACTTGAGCAGCTTCTAACCTTTAGTCCTTCAACTTTTAGTCCTTCAACTTTCAGCAAGTTTACAAGTTGAACCCTACACTCAAACAATAATAAGAACAATTTATGAAATCATGCATGCACTTTACCTTGTGTCCAAGAATAGACCATGAGAGTTGAGTTTACTATTTTAGTCATCCTTCTTAACGCTCCTCCTTAAACCAACTCTCTTAAGGTCATACAAACCAAGACCTTCACAAAAAATTTCATGTTCACAAACACTTAAACCTTTTGTACTGCTATATTATTAGCAGACTTGACCTTAACAGTAAGGGTGAGCAGAAACCGCACCGCAAACCGCAACCATAGAATCAGCAAAAAACCGCACCACAAAAACCCCATCGCAGCAAAAACCGGTGGATCGGTTTTAAGAAAAAACAAAACCGCAAAATGCGGTACGGTTGCGGTATTGCCCGTAAAACCGCACCACAAAATCCGCACCGCACCACACATTAGTTATATAAAACCGAAAAAACGGCACATGGATAATTTAACGTGTGTTATAAGGGTTCTAGTGCATGTTATCATTAATATTGTAAGTAACTTATGTGTTTACATTAAATATATGCATTGCTATAACCGAAAATACTAACTTTGTGAACCAAAAACCGCAAAAACCTACATTACTTATATAAATCATAAGTGGTGGTGCGGTGCGGTTAACACCCGCAAAAAACCCACAAAACCCACAGAAAACCGCAAAACCGAAACCGTAAAAACCGCGCGGTGCGGATTCATAATTTTTAAAAACCGCAATTGCGGATGCGGTGTGGTTTTTGCCAGAATCCGCACCGCACCGCACCATGCTCACCCCTACTTAACAGTACTCAAGATTTATTAGGTAAAGAGACAAATTGCCCTTTGGGAAATGAATAGTGAACCGATAATGGAGCCTTACAATTCGAGCAAACTAAATAAAGCATTATGCGGCACACATCATATGGAAAATAAAGGATCAACTAATACATGAATCCATGCCAGCAAGCCAGAAGGCATAAACATTGCCCATGTCATGTAGACGAGGCACTTTGAATGAGCAAATAGATGTTTTGGGAATGAAATGATGGATTGATCACCATGATCAATTTCAAAACAAGATCGTCAATAAATGATCAGAGACGATCGAATTAACATGTATGGGATATGTGAAGGATCAAGAAAGTTTGATGGGGTAAATATGTTAGTATAGGAAATTGTGGTTGTCGTTCTCGTACCTATTGTTAATCCATTTAGATTTGAGTTAGAATGAACTGGTCTTTTTTTTGTTTTTAATAGTCTAAGGTGAGTCTTCGTGTGCTTCTAAATTGATTTGCTATTTATATGATTTGTTATTTATAAGAAAGTTGTGAATTTGGCTATTTATATGATGAGGTATATAAATGTTGAATCATGAATCATGAACTGTAAATCATTGGAAATTGGGTGAATAATTGCTATTTGAATCATTAAATATAAAGAGCAAACAAGGTCGGGTTTGCCTTCAAAAAGTGGATTGCTTTAAGTAAAAGAAGGGTCTTATATGTTAAATTTATAGCCTATTGCTTTGGTCGCTGCTTTACTCTATGGAATCTCCCCTTTGCAATGATCGCTAGGAATGTGAGACACAATTAACATCTGAATTGTTCATCATTCTGATGCTCTTTTGTAGGTGTTGGTTGTAACCAAGAATGAACCTTTGCATATCGTGGTTGTATCAGGTTAGACCTGCTCTTGCTTGTGGGTGTACGGTGGTCATAAATCCTTCTGAGCTCATGCCATTGTGGGTGGACAATGGTCATAAAGCCTTCTGAGCTCATGCCATTGACTACCTTAGCTGCAGCTGAGCTTGCCCTTCGAGCAGAAATCCCATCGGTATGTTCTAAAAGTTTGCACTAATTATATATTATAAATATGCAAATACTAAAGTTTCCAAAGAACGACGTTTATAGTTTCTTTTATTCATTTCTGCATACAATCAGTACTATTCAGAAGACGTCGGTTTGTCAGTATCTCCATTCACTCATTTATCCATATTAATATTCATATAAGAGAATGGCAGGTTGTTTGCCAGAATAATTTTACGAATCTTGGAAGTAGTTGAGTAGTTTTTGGTATGGATTTATTGTGAAGCAACATTTTGATTTAGCTTTTCAGGTTAGTGAGCTTGATTCGTGCAGGTGATGAAGGTGATCCATCAAATATCTATCTTCCTGCAAATATTAAGAGAGTTCTTGACACATCAAGTACTTAATCTGTATGCCATTTTTGACATTTGGGAGTTCATGGATACCACGAAAGTAAGTTATATATCACAAACATGTCTTACAGCTTTACTCTTATTCTTCTTTCATCTTCCTTATGGTGTAATGGTTTAAAATCTTGAGTCAAATAGCGAGATGTTACTTTGCGTTGTAGGACCTTTAATTTTTAAGTGATTTGTTAAGTGTGTTCAAAAAGCACATATGCTTAAAACTTTGCACTTTAGGTGATAATGTTAGGATTTGCTTATTTTGTAAATAGTGAGGTAAAGCTTGTAAAATAAATAATCATGAGTTGATTCAAATTGGATGGTTAATAGTTAATTGAGGATCTTTAGTTACAATCGTTCTAAAACCGTAAGAAATGAAGTACTTGACAAAGAAACAATCGTACTTCAGATATGTCTTAACGTTTTCATGTCCTCAGTTTGGAAACTTGTGTAGGTTATATGGCATATCGACACGGACCTGATATTGATATGATTAGTATAGAACCAATTTATCCACTCGTGTTGACTTATAAGAGTCTTTGCTCCTTGCACTTGTGTTCAAATCATCGAACTAATTTAAATAAGAAAAGATATTTCTTGCAGGTTACCAATAGAGCTAGAGTCCAAGGATCCTAATTAGCACCCATTAGCTTTAAGTGTTTGGTCTTGCTGGGAGTTTTTGAAAGATATGGATGATCTCGAGTGCTTGTACTTATATTTTGTGACTTAGCTTTGAAATAATTTTTTATTGAGTAAATTTTTTACCAAAAAAGTAATGCATGAATAAGTAGCAATCACTACAGACTCCACTCGTATTACACAAAGATCGTACGTTTAGATACGAGTCATATAGGATAGAAATGCGCGTTTTTGTAACCACTTAGATACCATTAACATAAATGGTTAATATGCTAATATGATTATAAGTGACATGTATATTTTGTGTTATGTATTACATGTTACATGTTTCACATCAACAAAAAGATAAAACTATTTAAATTGAAAATCGTAATAATATTTTCCCTAATCAGTCTTGATATTATTTGAACCAAAAGTTGTGTTGGAAAATATTTTGCAACAAAAAGAGTTTGGGATATTTTTTTTGAACAGCAAATTTTATTACCATGACACTAGCAAGAAGCTAGCACACAATTATAATGAAATAAGCAAAGGGTTACGTAACCAATCTTGTTGATCCCATCAAACTTAGATCGAATTACTTGTTGTATTATCAAGATAAATCAGGTATAATCCGTAGAGAAACTTTGTGTAACTAACAATCTAAGTGTTATGCGGAATTTAACACTTATAAAAAAGAACAAAGAACAAAGAACAAAGTAACACACATGATTAGCAAACTTTCCACTTCGATTGATGATAACCAGAACAATGTATGAAAAGCGTTTTTTTCACATCTAACCCTAAGGCCTCCTTTTATATTATAAAGAGCCTTGTACAAAAAGCTAATATCAACTAAACATGGAAGATATACAAATATAAACAAAGAAAATAACATATTCGACCATATCTTCCTAAAATAAAGAAACCTGTTGATCCATGCAAACCCGCAATGGGTGGGAGTCTTTCTTTCAGTGGTTGTATGTCAGTGGCTACACAACTAGTGATTGTGGATGAAATAATATTCTTCAGTAGATAGAATTCACTTGTCAGCGTCCAAGGACTTAGTTATTCTATTCCCAACAATCATCCCCTAAACTTGATATTTACACTAACTATCAAGTTTCTAAATAAAACAAAATGTAGAGAGAGTATTCTTATAAACATATTCATCCTTGGATTTAAGAATGAATAAATCTCAAAAAGTTAACACTCAAATCAGTTGTGTAGTCAACCTTCAACTTGGTCTTGATCATCTTCTTTAAATTTTCTTGTGACAGTGTGTAACACCCCACTTTGATAAGCGGACCGTTACGCGTAATTATGGCGTGTCATCAAAGAATGCAAGGTAATTGTTAGGACCATTGTAATAGTTATATGTAATAGGTTGACTAGGAGGTATGTAGTTCCTCCTGGTCCTAGTCGTAGTAGGAGCAAGTCCTGCTCCTGGTCCTAGTCGAAGTCAAACTTTATTATTTACTTAATATTCTGTTAGGATATGCATGAGATATGTTAGGAAAGGATATGCATATCAGTTTTACACGTTTTCTTTAATGATGTATTAGGGTTTCCTTGAAGTATAAAAGGAACCTTAGGCAGAAGGGTTAGAGACACCTTCACAAAAACGTAGTTCTAGTGATTATCAATATTAGAAATCCTTAGAAAGGATCAAGTCTTTATAGTTATTCTGTTCTTCTTAATTATATTTATATTCTACATTCATATTATGTATAGAGTCTCTTTGTGATTTGACTTGTGATTACAGAAGTCATTCACCGGTCCTGACAGGCTGCAAGATCTACATCAAGTAGACCCAACAAGTGGTATCAGAGCCTGGAAGGGTCTCTATACAAGAAGAATCAAGTTTTCTAATTTCTGACAATTTGTTTATCATGTCTGCCTCAACTTCTACTCAAATAGGAGAAGACAGCACTCCTAAAATTGTGCAACCTCAGCAGATCCTGGCTACGGTCTCCAACACGAATGGAAAATTCCCTCTTTTGAAGAAGGGTGAATATGATAACTAGGCAATGAAGATGGAATGGTGGATCACCAACACTGATCAAGATCTTTGGAATATCATTCTGAATGGGAACAGCAGGAAGCTTACTGGACGAGACAAGAACGGTAATATTACTCTTCTTGACCCTAAATCTCATAAGGAAATCATAGCTATTCAGAAGGAGGTAAAAGCAAAAACGATTTTGCTTCAATCTCTTCCTGAAGATCACATGGGTGACTTCTACCATTTGGATGATGCCAGAGAGATCTGGAATGGCATAAAAGCAAGGTTCGGTGGGAATGAGGAATCAAAGAAAATGCGAAGATCCATGCTGAGAGATGAATTTACCGAATTCAAAATCTCAGAAACTGAAGGTCTAAATCAAGGGTATGATAGGTTCCAGAAGATATTGAGCCAGTTGAATCAAATTCGGTCAAAGCCTGATGATGGTGACATTAATGCAAGGTTTCTTAAAGCCTTACCCTACTCATGGAATCAGGTGGCGATCTCTCTCAAAGCCAAAGGTGGGCTTGACTATCTCACCTTTGATGATCTGTTTCATAGGCTCAGAACTTTCGAACCTCATGTGAGAGGATTTCCTAGTGACTCTTTTCCCACTCCTGCTAATTCAGCCTTTGTGAGTTCTATGGCATCTAGTCCCATGTCATATGCAAGTAGCCTAAGCAATACTGTCTCCTCTCAGCATACTGTTCAGCATACTTCTGCTCCTGATCCTGCTGCCAAGTCTGGTAGTATGGTAGAAGTTGTTCTTCATTCTTTTGTGGCTGACGTTAATGCTGAACAACAACTTGCTTTTGATGACTTCAAACAGGTCGATAAACTTGACCTGGATGAAATGGATCTTAAATGGCAGATGGCCATGCTTACTCTTAGGGTACACAAGTTTGAAAAGAAAGCAGGAAGGAAATTTAATTACAACCCTCGGGAGCCAGCAAGATTCGATAGAAGCAAGGTGCGATGCTATAACTGCCAGCAACAGGGTCACTTTGCAAGGGAGTGCCCTAGCAAGAATGATCAGGAGAAGAGCAGGTACTCCGCTTTCAAGGTTCAGGAGATAAAAGATGACAAGAAGGCATTGGTATCTGTTGACTCTATGGTCAACTGGAATGATCATCATGCTTCTACCCTGGAATCAGCTGAGTCCTCGACTGACGTGTTTGCAATGATTGCTGGGAATCTCTCTGATGCAGAAGAAGCAGACGAGTTTGCTCTTATGGGCATCTCACCTCAGGTACAACATTGTCCTCTTGGTTGTCATGATAAATACTCAGAATTGTTGTCCCAATTTAATGAAGTAAATGATCAAAATGATAAGTATTTTTTAGAGGTTCAAGCCTATAAGGCTTCATTAAACACCTTGGAACAACAAAAGAGGTGGTTACAAGATACACAACGTGCGTATGAGGATAAAATCAGGATACTAAGCATTGATTTAGAAAACACTACAAATATGCTTAAATATACAGAAACTGAAAGAGATGCTAGTATCAAAGAAAAAGAATAGATGCAAGCTAAATTAGATGCTACAATGCTAAGATTTGACAAATGGCAAAAGGCACCTAAAACTCTTTCAAAATTAATTGATAGTAGCATGTCTGGCAGAACTAAAAGAGGCTTAGGATTTGAAAAATATATTGATTCAGAAGATGTATTTGATTTATCTTTCTCAAGTGTCTTTGATGCCGACAAAGAGGATGAGGGCAAACCTAGTTACAATAGGTTTAAACCAGCAGCAGAAATGCATGCTGTCCCTCCTCCTCTTACTAGAACTTTTATGCCCACTTCATGGCATAATGACTCGGATGGATCACAGATGCTTGAGTCCCCAACAAGTTCTACTAATACTAATGACTTTGTCTCATGTACTTTCAGTGACAAAGCCGGTGACTCTGCATCTAATGGTTCAAGTGACGAGTCAAGACCTACAAGTTCCAAGTCGAATGAACATGCTGCTACTGGTGCTAGGAAGTGTGAAGAAAAAGTTGCTGTCAAGTCAAGTGTGTCTGGTCCTTGTTTATTGAGTCCTAGGAAGAATGTTTTTCCTAGAAATGTGTGTAATAAAGTAGGCAGTATGAAACAATCTCATTCTAATAAAAGGTCTTTCAAAACATGTTTTGTTTGTGGCAGTTCCTTTCATTTAATTAAAGATTGTGATTATTATGACACACAAGCACCTGTTAAGCATGCTTTTCCTGCTCCTGGTTCACCAGGAGCTGCTTCATATGCTTCTAGAAGACTTAATCCTAGTGCTCCAATGTTTAATACTTCTAGAGTATCCTCTCCTTTCACGTCTGATTATTGGAGAGATAGTGGATTCCAAACAACCAGTAATTATTTTCAAAATTTTAATCCAATCTATCCGCATAATTTAGACCACACGTATTTTGGTTTGGGAAATTTGGGAACTGTTGTTAAGCCCTCAGCAGGTTGTTCTTGGTCAAATAATAATACCCATATGATGCATAGGCAACCAAGGAACAATGGTGGATCTCATCAATCTTCTTGGCATTCTTCAAATGATCCACAAGGCAGGCTCAAACCTGAACAGGTTTGGGTCCCCTTAAGACACTAATTTTTGCATTTTTATTATCTTGTTGTTGTAGGTTACTCCATACCAGGATCCTAGTCTAGGCATTGTTGATAGTGGTTGCTCGAGAAGCATGACTAGAAATAAAAGTCTTCTCTCTAACTTTGTACCATTTCATGGTGGCAAGGTCTATTTTGGTGGAGGTGAAGGCAGAATCACTGGCAAAGGAACGATAAAGACTCAAAATCTTAATTTTGAGCAGGTCTACTATGTGGAAGCACTTCAACATTTCAACTTGATATCGGTCTCTCAGATTTGTGACAAGAAGCAGTTTGTTCTCTTCACCGATACTGATGCACTTGTGCTTTCCAAAGACTTTAAGCTTCCGGATGACTCAAAAGTTTTACTCAGAATCCCTAGAAGACACAATCTCTATAGCATCAAGTTGAATGAAGTCCACCCTACTGGTCAACTAGCTTGTCTGGTTGTAAAAGCCTCAGAAGATGAAGCCACTGAATGGCACCGAAGGATGGGACATGTGAACTTCAAGACCATTCACAAACTTGCCAATCTGAATCTGGTCTCTGGTTTACCTCCCAAGACGTTTCGTAATGATATAAATTGTATTGCATGCAGCAAAGGCAAATAGCACAAAGCATCCTTCAAGGCCATTACTGCTCTAAGTCTTATTACTGAACCATTGCAGCTTCTACACATGGACTTATTTGGTCCTACTTCCATCAGGAGCATTGACCACAAGCAATTCTGTTTGGTGGTGACTGATGGTTATAGCAGGTTTACGTGGGTGTTCTTCATGGCTGCCAAAAATGAGACCTACTCAATTCTTAGAGATTTTCTTACCTTGATAGAGAATCAGTTGTCCAAGAAAGTTAAAGGTATTCGTTGCGACAATGGAACCGAGTTTAAAAATAAAGACCTCATCGCTCTTTGAAATGCTAAGGGAATCAAAAGAGATTATAGTGCTGCTAGGACTCCTCAACAGAATGGTGTGGCAGAAAGAAAGAACAGGACACTAATAGAAGCAGCAAGAACTATGCTTGCCGATTCCAAGCTTCCAACCATGTTCTGGACAGAAGCTGTTAATACTGCAAGTTATGTTTTGAATAGGGTTTCTATTACCAATCCTCACAAGAAGACTCCTTATGAGCTACTCACGGGCAAAGTTCCAAATATTGCTCATTTGAAGCCTTTTGGGTGTCCAGTCACCATTCTGAATACTAGTGACTATTTGGGGAAGTTTGATGGCAAGGCAGATGAAGGATACATTGTGGGATATTCAGCTCATTCTCGGGCGTATCGTGTCTACAATCTTCAAGCCAAAAGGATAATTGAAACTATTAATCTCAGGTATTTTGAGGAGAAGTCAAACATCCAAGGCAAAGGTCCAGAATGGTATTTTGATCTTGATTATCTTAGTGATTCGTTAGGGTATTTTCGTTTCAAAACTAACCATGATGCAGGACCACAAGTGTTTGCAACTTCTAGTACTGGTGTTCCTTCTAGTCTTTCTGATTCAGATGATGAGGATGACATTTTTGTGGTTCCATCCTATTCCACCACAGTTTCGCCCACTCCTCCTAGTGATGCATCTCCATTGGATGTACAGGATTCCCAAGCAGCTCTTGACACTCTTCTCAAACAGCAACAAGAAGCTACTAAAGCAGCATCTCAAGGTAGTTTTGAGTTTCCATTGGTTGAGCCTACTGACAAAGTTGCTCCTGGTACTCCAGCTTCTGCTCCTAGTGCTAGCTTATCACCTACTGGTACTCCGGCTAGTGAGTCTGCTTCCAATACACGTTTCTCCAGTCCTTCTGATTTGGGGAACCATGAAAAGAAGTCTTCTACCAAGCTGGATGATATTCATAAACAACCGGTAGATGGGATTTTCCAAAATGCTTCATATGATGCTGACTTTGTTGGTGATCTCAATAACTTGGCACCAGAATTGGAGGTTTCTTCCAATCCAGTCTTGCAATCGCATAAAGATCATCCTACCACTCAAATTATTGGAGATCCTGGTTCTACTGTCAAGACACGCAGAACGCACCAGAAGGCCTCGTCTGATCATCATGCTCTTGTGGGCTATATTGAGGATCAAAAGCGTAACAATCATACGGACTTTCAACACTGTTTGTTTGCTTGTTTTCTTTCACAGGTGGAACCTAGGTCTGTTTCTCATGCACTTGAGGATCAAAGTTAGGTGGAGGCTATGCAGGAGGAAATGCAGCAATTCTTGTTTCAGAATGTTTGGGTTCTGGTTGACTTACCAGATGGAAAGACAGCTATCAATACCAAATGGATTCTCAAGAACAAGAAGGATGCACTGGGAATTGTCGTAAGGAATAAAGCTAGGCTTGTCGCACAAGGACACACTCAAATTGAGGGCATTGACTATACTGAAGTCTTTGCACCGGTTGCCAGGATCGAGGCCATTCGTCTGTTTTTGGCCTTTGCTTCATATGTTGGCTTTACGGTGTTCCAGATGGATGTCAAGAGTGCATTTCTCTATGGCAAAATTGACGAGGAAGTGTATGTTACTCAACCTAAGGGGTTTGTAGATCCACTTCATCCCAAGAAAGTCTACAAGGTGGTCAAGGATCTTTATGGGTTACATCAGGCTCCTAGAGCTTGGTATGAGCGTCTTTCAACTTTCTTGTTAAAGAATGGCTATAGAAGAGGTACTATTGACAAAACACTATTTCTTCGGCGGAATTCCAAGGATATTATCCTTGTTCAGGTTTATGTGGACGACATTATCTTTGGTTCTACAAGGAAGGAGTGGTGTGATGAGTTCGAACACTTGATGAAAGGCGAATTTCAGATGAGTGCAATGGGAGAACTGTCATTCTTCCTTGGTCTTCAGGTCAAGCAACAATCGGATGGGATTTTCATCAGTCAAGATAAATATGTCCATGAGATTCTTCAGAAGTTTGACATGGATCCTCTTAGACCAGCAGCAACTCCTTATGAAGTTGCTAAAATCAAACTTAAGAATGAGCCAGACCCCCCGGTAAATGTTCACATGTACAGGTCTATGATTGGCTCTCTCATGTATTTGACTGCATCACGTCCGGACATTATGTTTGCAGTAAGTGCTTGTTCTAGACACCAGGTAACTCCAACGGTTTCGAACTTAAATGTCGTGAAGAAGATTTTCAAGTATATCAAGGCTCAACCTAAATTGGGTCTATGGTATCCTAGAGAATCTCCTTTTGTTCTAGAAGCCTATAGTGATAGTGACTATGCTGGTGCTAATAATGATAGGAAGTCTACTACTGGTGGTTGTCAATTTTTGGGTCTTCGACTTATTTCATGGCAATGCAAGAAACAGACAATCGTAGCTACTTCTTCAACAGAAGCTGAATACGTTGCGAATGCTAGTTGTTGTGGACAAGTTTTGTGGATCCAAAATCAGATGTTGGATTATGGTTTCAATTTTATGAATACCAAAATTTTTATTGACAATCAAAGCACTATTTGCATTGTTAAGAATCCTGTTTTTCATCAGCGGACGAAGCATATTGAGATTCGGCATCATTTTATACGGGATGCCAATGAGAAGAAGCTGATACAGGTTCTTAAAGTTCATACGGATGACAATGTTGCTGATTTGCTGACTAAAGCTTTTGATGGTCCTCGGTTTAACCACTTGGTGGTTCATATTGGGATGGTCAATCCTTGAGGTCTAGGATTGAGGGGAGGCAAAGCCTAAGGGGAGGCTTTGTGTACATATTAGGTCAGACTAACGTATTAATAGTATTTAACAACATAGTTTCTTGGTTATGATGGTGTGTGGTGCTTATGATGGAGGATTTTTGCTCTCTTCTAGTGGATATGGCCTTACATGACTGGCTTCTGGTCCTCTTTGGTCAGCTTCTAGTTATAATTGGTTGGCTTCTGGTGGTTTAAAATCCTTCCATGTCAAGTGGTGTTTGGCTCCTGGTACTGGTCTGGCATACTGTCCATTCCTTTTGTCCTTTGTTAATCACGTTTTGCTCCTGGTCTGACCATTGTGTGCTTTGACTTTTGGTCAACGCTCCCATTCCTGGTATTTACATGTTTGAATTCCGCATGTTAATTGGGAGTAGGTTATTATGTTAAAAAGGGCAAGTGGTTACTATGCAATTATGGTTTAATTTGAAAGGGCAACCCCCCATTAATAGGGGTCAATGAACAGTTACCACTTTCTTTATATATGGTCAACATACACCCTTGACTCACTCATTACAATTACCACACACAAAACCGCTTCTACTCTTTACACCCTAATCCCAATCCTTCTTCCATCAATTCATCAAGATCCATGGCTGCTCTTGCTTACCAACCTGCTCACAACCGTGTTGCTTATCTGGGTGATGGTCCAAATCGTGAACATTTTGCTGACATCTTGGATTTCATTGAAGCTTCTAACTTAAGGTTTGCATTTACTGTCTGTCCCACCATATATGATAGTGTGATTCGTCAATTTTGGGCGTCTGCTCAACTTGTGAATGTGGCTGGTCGTCCACGTGCACTCCATGCTACCATAGATGGACGTGCATATGTGGTGAATGAGGCTTCTATTCGCTCTTTACTTCATCTTCAGGATGAGGGGGCGTTGAATCCATCCCCAATTCGGAAGTACTGGAGGGGATGGCTGCTATCGGTTATGAACATGGGGGGAAGTTTAACTTCCAGAAAAATAGGTTTTCCCCCCAATGGAAGCTTCTGGTTTACTTTTTAATCCATTGTATGAGTCCCAAGTCTGGGAGTTGGGATGCTTTCCCTACTCCTTTGGCTACTGGTCTTATTTGTTTAGCCCAGGGTAGAGTGTTTAATTTTTCTCATTATCTATTTGAGGGGATGGCTAGTAATTTGTCTACTGCTGGTTCGAGGAAGAAATTTCTTATGTACCCTAGGTTTCTTCAACAAATCCTTGTTTGCATTCCACGTGATAGGACTGAGCATGTGCCGTCTAAACTTACAGCTAAAGTGTATTACAATATGATGAATGGGTTTACTGGGGATTGGAGGCCCCTGACTGAAGCCATGTTAGGGTTGGCTCAGGGTCCTATGGGTGAGGAGGAGGAGGCTCCTGAGTTTGTGGTGATTGATGATGATCCAATGGAGGAGGAGGCTCCTACTGCTGGTGCCACTCCTGTGGTAGAGGAGGAGCTAGTTGAGGAGGTGGTGGTTGAAAAACCCTCTCCTACCAAGGCTGGTCCTTCCTCAGTTCCACAAAGGTCTCCATTTGTGGAGACTCCACCTCCTAGTCCTGCCCCACACTCGACTGATACCCCGTTTGATGCTAGTACTCCACAGGTTGACCCACATGTTGCTTCGGGCTCCAATGATGCTTTCCCTGATCCAAGTTCTCTTGGTGGGCAGGCAGAGGAGCCTACTACACTGATATCTTTGCTTGATCTTATGCGCAGGTACCATGAGCGGATGGTTTGTTTGGAGGCTGATTTAAACCAACATCGGAAGCTTACAAGGGAGTTTGTTCTTCCTCTGGATGATCGCATCAAGGCGTTGGAGACTCAACAACGTCGTCGCAAGAAGCATGTGGTCCATTCAGATTCTGAGGATGAGGGTGCGGAGAATGTTGAGGATGGCTTGACGTTGTTGGCAAAGGCTGCCTTTGCTGATAAAGTTTATGATGATTTGCCGGTTCCTCCAACTTCCTCCAATGTTCCTTCTCCTGGTGCTATTCCCCCTTCTATGGGTGGTGATTCTGATCCTGCTGATGGTTCTCATGCTGGTCCCTCTCATGATCCGAAGGGAAAAGCCCCAATGACTGATGCTCCATCTCCTTCTCGCAAGCGTACTCGTCGACAGCTTGAGGAGGAAAGGCTTGGTGAAGAGGCTGCTCGTCGGGTTCAGGCTGAGATTGATGAAGCGGATAGGGCTGCTGAGGAAGAGCTTCGAGAGCGCAGGCGTGCCCAAATTCAGCATGATGCCATGCATTGGAGTGATAGTGAATGGATGCAAGTGTTGACTGTTCTCACTCGGGATTATGCTCAGTTTAAGGATCTTTTAGGTGACGTTGTTGATGAACACAATTGTATACCGAAGGCTATGGTATTGATGCGTAAGCATCAGTTGGCTCTTGCTGCAGAACTTAAGAAACAGAGAAGGAACATACCTTTATCTCGGGCTGAGGAGCGCCAACAGATGCAGCGTTATGTGAAATTTCAGTCTGCTGCTCATTTTAATGCTCCTTGGACTTGGGCTCGGGTGCGGGCTTTGACTTTTGATGAGCTAAAGGCTCTTTATGAAAAGATGGTGAAGCGTCAGAGTCAACCTATTCCGGAAAGAATTATTTACCATCCTCGTGGTGTGACTGCTTCTATGCCTGCTGGTTCTACTGGTCCTTCGTCTGCACCCACTCCTGGTTCTGCTGGTAGTCCTTCTGGTTTTGTTGCTACTTCTGTTGGTCCTGCTACTACCATCTTTGCTACTACCACCACCACTCATGCTTCCACCACCACACATGTTACTACCACCACCACACCTGTTACTACCACCACCACACATGTTCCTGCAAGCACCTTTGTTGATACCACCATACCTACTGCTACTACATCTGATGTGCCATCTCCATCACCATCAGCTCCTGGAACTCAACCTAATCCTACTTCTGATGTAGCTCCTAGTGGTCCATTGGGTGGACACATTCATGAGTCTACTTCTACTGCTTCCCCTGCTGCAGCTGCGGTTAAGGTAAAGGTTGAATCAACACCTTCTGATCCCACACCAAGACGTTCCATTCGCCAGAAACTAGCTCGTCGTGTTCGCTGTGGTAAGACAGTTCCTTTTGAGAAGCGTGATCCTGAGAATTTAATTGATGCAGCTTCTGACAGCGATTCTGACTTACCCTTGGGCAATGGGAACATTACTGGTTATATGGTTGAGCGTTCTACAACACTTCCTGGTGGTGTATCCCATCGGATTACTTTAAGTGATGGGTCTGTGCGATTGGCAACGGGTTTGCAGGGTGTGTTATCTTGGGCTGACCGTATGGATCTTATGGCGTTGTTTGGACTTGTTGATTCTAGTATGCCGTTTGACCCCATGGCTGTGTCTTCATGGCCTGGTATGCGAATCTGGGCTGATCTCAAGCTGATGTTGGATCCTCCTCCAAATGCTCCTGTTTCGGGCATATGGAAGGATCAAATGCAATGGGAGATTCTGCGCTGGAAGCTTTATGCTGGATGTGGAGTTCATGTGTTGGAATTAGAATCTGGTCATATGGTGTTTATGCTGACGGATGTGGAGTATCCTTTGACTATTTCTTCCATGGAGGCGATGTTGGCGAGTCACTTGCAAATTTCTACTGCTCCTTCTGGAAATGAGTCAAGTATGGCCACGGCATTGGTAGAGGGTATTCAGGCGCGGTTGCTAGCAGATAAGAAGGCTGCTTCTGGTATGTAAGGTGATTGGGTTGTAAGTATTTATACTTTGTATTTTTGTTCTTATTTTTATTCTTTTCACCAGTGTGTACAGTGATTGGTGAACTTCTTCTTTATAGTTAAAAAAACAAAAAAACAAAACACATTTCATAAAAAAAAATACTTTTTATATAATATCTGCTTATACTTTAAACACAGTTTAGCTTTTATACTTGTACATAATATCCCTTGGCTGTTTCACAATGTGGTTCCTGATTTGAGCTTGTCCTGGTACTTGGTTTCACTTGGTGTTGGACGTGGTCCACACAACAAATGGTTCTCAACCTACCATGTCTAATCGACAAGAAAAAGTTGATTCACCTTGAGGGTACGGCTCCTGGTGCGATTCTAAAATCCGTTGATGGTTGCCAGGTTACCCAAAACTGGCTGGTTTTCACTTGCCATAGTCTTGGACTGAAAAGTGGCTAATCCAAGGGGGTACGGCTCTTGGTAAAGATCTTATCAAATCCGTTGATAGCTGTAATAGCTTGCTTAAAGCTATAGGGTTTTCAACTCACCGATGCTTCATTGCTAAGAGTTGGCGAGTCCAGAAGGGTACGGCTTCTGGTAAAGACGCATCAAATCCGTTGACGGTTGTGATGGTTTGCCTAAAATCATCAGGGTACTCCCACTCACCATTGATTCACGTTCTAAGAGTTGGGATGGGTTCTAGTCTCCCAGGGTGATGCTTATTCCACCAGAATTACTAGCTAGCCCAAGAGCGAGCAGCTACTTGGTAAAGGCTCATCAAATCTGCTCATGTTGCTGAAAAGATTCAACACGATGCTGATTTGTTACAAGCTTTGGAGAAGCTTCTAGTGTTTCATGTTGCGGCTGTTACTCTGATTCTTATATTGTTGATGCTGCTATTTGTTTTGCTGATACAATCCTCGGGCTTTCTTTGCACGTTTTCCAGGAAACTTGAACTCAACAAGTCAAATTCAAGTTTAGGGGAGGATTGTTAGGACCATTGTAATAGTTATATGTAATAGGTTGACTAGGAGGTATGTAGTTCCTCCTGGTCCTAGTCGTAGTAGGAGCAAGTCCTGCTCCTGGTCCTAGTCGAAGTCAAACTTTATTATTTACTTAATATTCTGTTAGGATATGCATGAGATATGTTAGGAAAGGATATGCATATCATTTTTACACGTTTTCTTTAATGATGTATTAGGGTTTCCTTGAAGTATAAAAGGAACCTTAGGCAGAAGGGTTAGAGACACCTTCACAAAAACGTAGTTCTAGTGATTATCAATATTAGAAATCCTTAGAAAGGATCAAGTCTTTATAGTTATTCTGTTCTTCTTAATTATATTTATATTCTACATTCATATTGTGTATAGAGTCTCTTTGTGATTTGACTTGTGATTACAGAAGTCATTCACCGGTCTTGACAGGCTGCAAGATCTACATCAAGTAGACCCAACAGTAATATGTAGTAAAACATACATGACTATAGGGAAAACCAGAATCAAACATCGGTTCCCAAAATAAGCGCAAAACATAAATAAAGTAAATGAAATGAATGAAAGACTAAACAAGCATAAGTATATGAAGGAAAAAGGAGAAGAAGTCTATGGTAGCTTCCATCCTATGCACGTCCTCCAAATGCTCGAGTCTGTCCTTGGGTACCTGTTGTTTTGGGACATGGAAAGGAAAGTAACGGTTGATTATAACGCTTAGTGAACGGATATATGACATAGTATGAATGGTTGAAACATAAATAAGACTAATAGCAGCGGAAATGTATAAGTCCTGGAAAACCTAGTTGTCTGTCATGTTAACTGGTTTTAGTTCAGAAAACATAGCTTATGTTACTTATGAAATTTGTATTAGTTAATATACCAAAAGCCAATATACGTCATGAGGTCAACAACGTGCATGAATACTTGGAGGGGTGACCTCGTCATGCAAATTAGAGGGGATGCCTCTAATTAACTAGTAAGTGGGTAGGAGTGATCAGCTCCTTGTGAAGGATGCAAGGCACACACTACATTCACCATGAAATCGTGACTGAAACATGTAACTAGGATGCACCCATACGCCCCACATGATAATATAATAATATAATGGCCAAATAACTGAAAAGGGACGCCACGAGCTATCACTCCACCGTGGTGAAGTCATAACACTAGTGCCTCTAGTGTTATGGTTACGGTACCTCCATAACTAGGTGAAACTAGTCATGCATGTATATGGCTAAGGTAACTAATAAAACATAAGCATTTAATTTGTAGCTACTGGGGAAAAACAGTTGGCTGCATACGGGAAATCCTAATGAAGGAAGAGATTGTCTTTACTGAAGGACGAGAAATCCGTACCTTAAGTCCAGTGAACGAAGAAGACGAACGAAAGGAAGTCCTACTTCGATCTCACTTATGAAACATAAATAGTATACGTGTATAAGTATTCTGATTACTGATTACGTAACTGATTTTATATCGTGTCTTAGCTTGATTTATATGTTCATGCCTTGTTTTACTGATTTTAATGTTATGTTGTGTTTATCATGTATTTTGTATGTTCTGATTAAGTATTACTTGTATTTCTTGTATTATTATACTTGTTGTGTAATAATAAGTAACTTCCTAAAAAGAGCAGGTTTCCTAAAATAGAAAGTTTAAAAAAATAGAAAGTTTCCAAAAATAGATTATCTTCTTAAAATAGATAAGTTTCTAAAAATAGAAAGTTTCTGAAATTAGTAAGTTTCCTGAAATAGAAAGTTTCCATATTTAGAAATAAGCTAATAATAAAAGCTTAGTTTTACTGATTAAATATACTAAGTCATGTGATTAATAATATAGTTTATTAATTATAAAATGTTAATTAGATAAACTATAGGTTGTAAGATTTAATTAAATATAAGCATGATTTAATTAACTAAAGTGTATAAAATACTTAGGTTAAACATGTATTAATATTTATATTAATATAACCTAATTCATGATTATTAATTAATTATATGTCATGTTTTAATAATTAATTAATTACTATAGTCTAATTTAAATAATAAAATATTTAGGTTATAATCATGTATTATTATTAATAATAATAAACCTAAGTCATGTTTTAATTAAATTAATTAGGTATCATGTTAAATTAATTTAATTAACTTGAAAAAATATATGCACATGTAAACTAATTAAACTTGAAAAAATAATTAACCCGATCCCGTGTATTATTTATTAAACCGTGCCGTGAACCGAACCCGTGAACCAACACCCCCGAAAACAGTGGCAAACTGGCCTAAGCCGGTTGCCCCTGCTCTCGGCAAGTTGCCACCAGTGGTCTTGTCCTGCTCGCACAACCTCTGACCACAAACCAACCACAAGGACACCCCCGCGTGAGTCGGGGTGCCTTGTTCCCTGTTGCCGACCGTAACCCAACACCACCGAGACCTTTGTCTCGTGTGGTGGTGCGAACCAAGCGACACCAAGAGTCGTAGGACTCTCGGTTGTGCGGTAGCCGAACACCAAAACCCGAAAACAACCTTTATTATTACCCACCATGATTTTAACATGTTAATTAATCTTAATTAAATATTCCCATGATCACATGTTCATAAAAACAAAAAAAATTAATTAGAAAGGTTTTCGGATTACCCAAAACACGTGGAATGAATAAATCTTGATCTCACGAACACACTCCTAATCAATAATTAAAATCAAAACCCAGTCCTCCTTTTGGCTTGCTACCGACGGCTAAACCAGAACATCGCGTTCTCCTTTTGGGTGTTGTTGGTGGCATAACCAGAACATCCCGTTCTCCTTGTGGGTGCTACTGGCGGCATAACCAGAACATCAGGTGCTCCTTTCCGGTACTGATGGCGGCATAACCAGAACATCACGTTCTCCTTTTGGGTACCGATGGCGGCATAACCAGAACATCGCGTTCTTCTTTTGGGTACTGATGGCGGCATAACCAGAACCGGCGGTCACCATGAGGTTTGCTAGGGTTTTTGCTTTGTTTTGAAAATGTGATAAATGAAAATGTAATGATTAACCTTCCTAACATATTTTTGTGAAGTGGGTTGGGTCATAAGGCCCGTTTCCTTTCTTTGTATCCGCGGGTAGGTGGGGCCCACAAGGGAAACCCGAACCTTTTCATGCTTAATAATTACGTGTTCGTACTTTTGTATTGTTACGTTATTATAATTTATTCGTGTTATTATAAATACTTGTACGTAATCGCAATAATAATATACGTAAATACATACTTATGTGTTCGTGATTCTTACGTTCATGATTATAATTATTATTGATAATAATTATCTTGTATTATTACATACTTAATACTTATCGTGTAATAACACGTACGTAATTCTTGTAATTAATATTCGTGATTCTTGTTCATGTTATATAAGGAAAGTTGTAATCTTATACGTACGACTATTAGTGTACTGTTCATGGTAAAAGCATGCGGGTTTTACAACTCTTCCCCCCTAAAAAGAATAATTCGTCCCCGAATTATAGATAAAGTAAACTGAAAGAGAAACATACCCGAATCAAACTGAGAGGGTATGTAAGATAAAAGGACATGCAGGTGACATGGTAGAAGGAACGTGGAATGTGACATGTCTTGAAAGGACATGGAACATGACGTGACTGAAAGGATGTATCTAATCGATAAGAGAAAACGGATAAGAAGTCCAGATGTACTCCTCCATTCCAAGTGGCTTCCCGCCCAGAACGGTCCTCTAAACGGTCTTGGCGGAAATAACAATATTAATATTCATGACTTTTGGTTGACGATATGAGTCAATAGGGTATCGTATTACATGATACGAGTCAATGTGGTATCGTATTACATGATATGAGTCAATAGGGTATCGTATTACATGATATGAGTCAATAGGGTATCATATTACATGATACGAGTCAATGTGGTATCGTATTACATGATATGAGTCAATAGGGTATCGTATTACATGATACGAGTCAATGTGGTATCGTATTACATGATATGAGTCAATAGGGTATCGTATTACATGATATGAGTCAATACGGTATCCTATTACATGATACGAGTCAATGTGGTATCGTATTACATGATATGAGTTAATAGGGTATCGTATTACATGATAGGAGTCGTGGTATTGTATTACATGATATGAGTCAATAGGGTATCGTATTACATGATAGGAGTCAATGTGGTATCGTATTACATGATATGAGTCAATAGGGTATCGTATTACATGATAGGAGTCAATGCGGTATCGTATTACATGATACGAGTCAATGTGGTATCGTATTACATGATAGGAGTCAATATGGTATCGTATTACATGATAGGAGTCAATATGGTATCGTATTACATGATATGAGTCAATAGGGTATCGTATTAAATGATAAGAGTCAATGTGGAATCGTATTACATGATATGAGTCAATAGGGTATCGTATTACATGATATGTGTCAATAGGGTATCGTATTACATGATACGAGTCAATGTGGTATCGTATTACATGATATGAGTCAATAGGATATCGTATTACATGATAGGAGTCATTAGGGTATCGTATTACATGATACGAGTCAATAGGGTATCGTATTACATGATACGAGTTAATGTGGTATCGTATTACATGGAGGGAAAACATTGGCGGGAAAACATTGGAGGGAAAACCTTGGCGGGAAAACATTGGCGGGAATAATTGGAGGGAAAACATTGGAGGGAAAATGTTAACAATTTCCCTCCCTTTTTTAGCATAAAAGAAGAACCACACACACTCCTTATCATCACAACCACCAACAGATCACACACACTTATCATCACAAACACATTGTTATTATGAAGATGTTGAAGCATGAAGCTTTTCCGTGCAAGTGTGGACATGGAGATGTAGTTCTTCGAGAATCGTGGCAAACTGAATCTTTTGGTAGACTGTACTATGCTTGTCCATGTTCACGGGTTCAACCTCCAGTTTCATATGGATGCAAAAATGTTTTATGGAAAGACGAACGCGTCCAACTACTAATCAATTCTCTTGGAGGTTCAATGAGCTTTTCTCCTCCAAGCTCTTCTTCAAGACCTTCAGCGAGCTTTTCTCCTCCAAGCTCTTCTCCCAGACCTTCAACGACTCCAATTTCTTCTCCAAGCTCTTCAACGTGTGCAAACTGTGTGCGCTTGAATGGAATGATAAAGGTACTTGAGAGTACAGTAGCGTTGTACCGCAACCCCGATAGGCACACAATTGATTCAGCTGCACTACTTCACGACCTTTACGATGACATGGGGAACCTTAGTTTTAACTAGTTTGTGATGTGTTTTTTTTCGTGTTTACGAGTCTAATATCGTTGTAATATCCATGTTTAATTAAGCGCGTGTTTAAGTGTCCGTGACGAATAAAATTATGTTTAGGAGTGTTTGTCTATAAGTCTCCCATGTGATATTACAAAAGGTTTTATGTAATATTTGGAATAAATAAATATTTGTTTTATAAATGTCTCATTTTTATTATATAAACGTCGCAGAAATAAAATAACATCGGATCGATAGTTAAAATAATAATTATTTGGAATAAATAAATATATGTTTTATAAATGTCTCATATTTATTATATAAACGTCGCAAAAATAAAATAACATCGGATCGCTGGCGACATGTCGCCAGGGATACTCTAGTCAAACTTTAACCAAAAAGTATATCTGCTTTTTTGCCACGTCAGCGATGTCGCCAGGGAAAAGGGGTTATCTCTGACGACTTTTAAAATATACATATATTAATATTTTAAAAGGATTCATACTAAAAGAAAATATTTAAAAATATAGTTAAAAATTTAGGGGTGACATTTTCGACCCTAAAATATTAACATATAAAAATATAATGTTTTAAAATGATTTTTAATTATTAGAAATGTATTTTATAATACATAAATAAATTAAATTAACACTACGTTATTAGGGTCGAAATTTTCGACCCTAAAATCGTGGACCCCACCACCTTTTTGACCAGCCATTTTGGGTTGAAAAGTTGTGGCCCCCACCATGTATTTAGGGTCGAAATTTTCGACCCTAAATATCCACCGACCCTAAATACCAATTTTGTTGTAGTGTTTCATCTCGAACTCTCAATGAAGAGTCCATGATCCAAACACATGTACAATGGATGGCTCTTTATGGGCGTGTCTATAAAGATGAAGTGGAGAAAGAAATACGTTTCAAGATATTCAGCAACAATGTTGCATACGTAGAAGCCTTCAATGCTGGAAACTGGGGTTACAAGTTGAGTGTCAATGAATTTTCAGACCAAACAAATGAGGAGTTCAAGGCAATTCGTAACGGTTTCAAGTTCCCAACTGAGCTAACCTCTACCAGATCTGCATCATTCAGGTATGAAGATGTATCTGCGGTTCCATCTAGTATGGACTGGAGGAAGAAAGGAGATGTTACACCAATCAAGAATCAAGGTCAATGCGGTAAGACAGTCGCAATTTTCAAATAAAATACCCTTCCTTTTGTTTTAACTTATCCATATCACTTATTTTTCTTTAATCAACAGGAAGTTGCTGGGCGTTTTCGACAATAGCTACTGAAGGAATTACTCAAATCAGCATCGGGAAATTAATCTCGCTCTCTGAGCAGGAGCTGGTGGATTGTGATCGCAGTGGACAAGACCAAGGATGCGGAGGTGGGTACATGGATGGTGGATTTACTTTTACTGTAAAAAACAAAGGCATCAACACTGAGGCTGCATATCCTTACCAGGCAGCAGATGACACATGCAACACCAAAGAAGAAGCTATTCATGCAGCAGCTATCACGGGACATGAGGACGTACCTGTTAACAGTGAGTCATCGTTGTTGAAAGCCGTGGCGATGTAGCCTGTTTCTGTTGCCATTGATGCTTCGGGGTTTGACTTTCAGTTATACTCCAGTGTATTTTAGCTAGGGAGTATTTTTAGAGACGACTCCAAGTAGTCGCTAAAAGTCAAAAGGGCCCCACCTGTGTACCTTTTTCGTTGGTTAAATCTTTAAAATGTATCATCGCTTTTTGCGACAACAAACATCATAGCCAAAAGTAAAGGACAATTTTTTATTTTATAGGTAAACTAAATTAGAGCCATATTACAAAATAAAAATCCCTCCAATATTTTCAAGGACGACGTCGTCCTCGCCAAAAGAGACATCACCTTTTTATTTTTATTTATAATTATTAAAATTAGTTTTAATAAATAGTATAAAGGAGTAGTTTTGTGTAATAGTGTTTTAAAAAGTATTTATAATTATTAAAGTCAATTTAAAAGTTCTATAAAAATGTAGTTTCGTTTTTACTCTAGTTTTTAGTTGAAATGTGTAATTTTTTAAAATCGATTTGACTCGGTCAGGTTAATCGGTTGACTCGATTTCGGTCGAAAAATCATGTCATATTATACCTGGTTTTACGCTTTCGAAACTCGGTTAGACTCACTACTTAATTTTATATTTATGCGTATATGTGACTTAATTTTATATTTACGTATTATATTTAAAAAAAATAGTTTATATGTTCGATATATGAAAGTTATCATGATTTTTGTATATAATTTCTTCTAATCATTACAAATATAATTTTTTATATTTTTTTAACGAATCGGGTTGCCCCGATGAATCGACCGAGTCGACTTAAAATCCGGTTTACAAGACATCAGGAATGTGTCTAACATATAAATGTAGTTTACAATGATTTAAACTCGTGTTTCGTGGTATGGTGTATGTTACAATCTTGTGTAGTTAGTAAAGGTGGGCATACCCGGTTCCGAACCCGTTCGGTTTTGACTGGAAAAAAACCGGTTTTTGGTCGAAGACCAAACAAACCGGTTGGACCGTTTAGCCAATTCGGTTACAAACCGATCCAAAGGGTAAAAACTATAACCGGTATAATCGGTTACTACGGGTTAACCGTTTTTTCGGTTTTTTTATGGTTTTTCGTTTTTAGAGTGTATGATGAATCGTAGGAAAGCCGTAAGACTACAATTATTAAAAACATCACTTTTATTTAATAGAGCAATACAAATATATTGAAAAGGAAATACAATTGAAAGGAAATACATCACACAATCACACATTATACATAAACATAATTAAAACCAATAACTAATCGGACTCGAAACTGTCTAGGTTGACTTCGTTTTCGGACTTTGACCTAG
Source organism: Glebionis coronaria (assembly GCA_025667525.1). Lineage (NCBI taxonomy): Eukaryota > Viridiplantae > Streptophyta > Magnoliopsida > Asterales > Asteraceae > Glebionis > Glebionis coronaria. Next base: position 504,299,967 of record CM046880.1, on the reverse strand, counting down.
CTTCTATATCAGCTTCATCTTGTGACAGTTATTCATCGGTGAGTGATGTCGCTTCACCCGTTTATACCTTATAATGAAATACATCTTCTTCAAAGTCTAAGGTGTTTTCAAGACTTGAATTGTGTTGTACCCGATCTTGTGCATCTAAGTGATCTTTCAAGCACATACACATCTCCAAAGACGTTGGAGTTAGTCTTGTTCTTCGATTAGATAGATCTCTTCACTTGTTGAAAAGGTCGATTCCGAAGCTACCGAAGTAGCTTGTACGCTTAGCAAGTCGCGAGCCATTCGAGATAAAACGGGCCACATTTCTTCCTTTGCTTGCCACCAAGCCAATATATCAAAGCCTAATAACTAATCGGTGGCAAGCTGGATCCATTTTCCGAGGTATACATCTTAAATTTGTTGGACGCTTGTTCTTCAAACCTTGGCCTTTTGTTTGTGCTTTCTTGTAAAGCATTTATTATTTTTTTTATCGGATTCCTTGAACTCGAACCCGATGAAGAAGCAACATGTTGTGAAAGAGGTACGTTACCATATGTTTCAAAGGAAACTTGCCATAAACCCTCTAAGGCACCGTTGAAAGACTTTTTTTTGCATCATATGCATATTTCACGTTCTTTTCAAAACACCCCAAATCATTCGTAACTGAGTCAATGAACATCTCTACCCCATTTACATTGAAAAATGGGTTTAACGCGGCAGAACAAGTGATTATTGATGGCAATTTTTGAAAGTAATTTTTTAGCTTTGCTTTCACTTGGTGAGAGGCTTATGAACAGTAATACATTATTATATTATTTGGCCCATTATTATATTGTTTGTTTGTGGCCATGTATATCACATACTTGTTGAATTCGGTTTGGTTGTGCCTTTGATTATATTACCTTATCGTTTTCTTTGAATTGGATATTTTAGTGGGACTTAGCCTCATTCCTTTTACTCAACTGCCGTATACAACCAGCGGTTGAGGAATTATGACGTTTTTTAACGAAAATTATGATAATATCTGAGCGTCCCTAACGGGGTATCATTATAAGTCGGATTTTGTGTCGGCTGACGGGGTAAGCTTGCCAAGTTTGCAGCCATGGTGGCTATGTCTCTATATCTGATTGCTCAATAATTTGATCTAAACATAAGAAACCCCTTACTTTCCACTGTCTTTGGAAGTTGAGTGCATGGTCAGTTCATAACTTATTACAGTTTTGCGATCACTTGGTGTGAGGCTTATGAACAGTGACCCATTATTACATTTTTTGCGTGATTGTTATATTGTTTGTCTGGCAAGGAGTGTGTTGTTTGTGGCAACGTATATCATATACGCGTTGGGTGTTTGTGTTTCATGCAGATATGTGTTGGGTGTTTATTGGTATACACGTATATCAGTTACGTGTTTATAGATCACATGATCTGAAAAAGCTACGATGATACTATTTGAGCATCCCTAACGGGTTTTTTTATAAGTATTCGAATAATGCGCCACATGGCAGTGTAAGCTTGCCAAGTTTGCAACCATGACGACCATGCCCCATATTCGATAACTCGATTATTTGAGCCTAAAGATGATAAAATACTTAGTTCTTCTTTTATATGAGTTATTTTTCATGCATATGAAAAACAAGCTACGATGATACTATTCAATAGGTAAAATTTTCTTCTTTTCTAGACTAATGTAAAACGACACTATACGCAACCACATAAGCTTGTAGCTAGGCGTGAGAATCATATCAGGTTTTGGATCATTTTAGTCTGGTCTAATTCGGATCGAAGGTAAAAATAATTTACTCGAATCCAACCCTATTTCAACTCATATCTAAGGTAACAAGATCATTAGTCGTCTTTTTCGTGTGACTGTTGTCCCTCCCCCTGGAATCCACAATAAATGTTAAACCGATGAGACGAGATAATATGAATACACAAGATCTGTTAAAAGGATGAATCAAGATGACATGGATATACATGAAATGTTAAACGAGTGAGTCAATTTGATACTGATATACTTAAAAGGATAAACGAGTAAGTTGAGATAATATGGCTATCGTGTGAGAAAACGGTGAAAACGACCGCATGTACATTACATAGGTTGAAGGCGTTGAGTTAACTTTTTGTACTAGACGATGAAACCATAGGTGAAAATGATTGTTTGCACATTTTTCCGACTTGATCCGAACATTACCAACCCGACTCGAATAACATTTTTTACATTGTATTAATGATTAAATAAGCCACTTTTTAAACTTTTTCCTAATACTAGGGTTGACACGAACTCGAATTGACCCAACCCGAATTGATCCAAACCCGAGTGACCTGATTTTTTATTAGGCTCAGGTCCGGATATGATTTTTTAATGTCAATCCGAGTTGACCCGACCCGAGTTAACCCGAGCCCGACCGGATCAACCCGAACCCAGTCGGGTCAACCCGAATCACACCCCTATAAATTAGGTCGTATATAATTAAAATCATTTATAAAGCTTTTTTTTAACATAATTTATAAAGCTTGAAACAACAAACGACGATGTTAAAAAAACCATTTAAATTATACATGTATTAACACTTAAATAAAACTATTATTGTTTAAGTGGGTCTGCTAGCTCTCCTTGAATGGATAAGAAAAGTTGAATGAATGGGTCTTGCCCCTTGTTCAAAACTGCTATGAAAACTATTACTTGTGTCGTGTGCCAAAATCAGCACCGCCATCACTACCTTCAACCTTATAAATTAATCACACCACACATGAAACCACCACTGTTACTTGATTTACTTTTATGTAAATTTGTTTTAATTTATTTTTGTTTATGTTTTTTAGGTTTTGTTCTATGTGTAGGTAGTGTTTAAGCTCGCCACTGATGTCTGCCACCACCATCACAGCCGAACCACCAATTGAAGGTTTCTTTATAATTCTCTTTTTGTTTTATGTGATGTTAAGAGGGTGTTTGTTTCGGCTTATATACTTGGTTTATGGCTTATTTTGGTGTTTGGATTATGTTTCATAAGCTCGACTTTTATGATTTTATTTTGACACTTTTCGGCTTACACAAGTTTCTTATGTTATAATAAGCCAAAATTTTTTGAAATAAGCCACAAACAGTGAGCTTATGAAACATAAGCCCAAAACTAAATAACCCATAAGCCGGCTATATAAGCAGCAGAAACAAACACCCCCATTTTATTGACTTGAGATTTATTGCCTGAAGATGCCATATGAATACTAGGGTATAAGACTTTACTCAGCTCGTTCTTGTTACTTTTTTTGTTTGTGTGCTTTTGTTACTGAGTTACGATGTTTGTGGAACTCTATGGCTTTAGACTTGAAGCTCATTGACATAATTGATTTAGCAAATGTTACACTAAGATCAGACACTGTATTGAATATATTCACTTGACACTCTAAAATCAGAAAAGTTGGTTTCGAGAAACTGTCATAAAAAGCTGTAAATAATTATAATGTACTAGAGTGAAAGAAAACCAAGGTAATTGAACAATAATGGATTGGTGCATATGCTGTAAGTCAGGAGGTGTATATTATCTGGTTTTCATGCTTGTGCTTGGTATGCATCTTGAGTTGGTTATTTGTTGTAGTGTATTGCTATTTCTTATCGTATATAATGCTATTGCCGCCACTACTACAAGTAATGCCAAACAAGCCTATGAACCATGTTCAGTAATATTTAATAAGCCATCCTATAGACAGCCACTTTAAGTACTAGTAACTTAACAGTAGACACAAGCTATAAGCACTAGGAATATAGATCCCAACAGAAGATTGAGACTTGAAGGTTGCGTCTTTAGTTTCCTCTGCGGATACCTGTCGAGGTTACATTCCAGACTTCAAGTTCGTCTTTTGTATCCCAAGAAATATTGTCATTCTTTTCAGTAGAAGCATTAACGTACACAATACTGAGAACATAAAAGAGATAGAGTTGAGAAAAAAGGTTGAAAAGTTAAAGAATATATTAACATTATGAAATGAAACCAAAAAGCAATAAAAATGGTTCCACAAGAATATAATAAGTAAAAATACGACAAACTATCATCAAGTTAGTACCCAAAGATCATATATCAATCAAACCATTTCACATGGAAGAACTATTGATAAATCTCTAAATTCAATGGGCAGTGGCTACTTGCTCATCAGTAACCCTTTTACTAGCACGTGTATATATAAAAACTATCGACTATTTACTTAGAAAATTAAAACTTAGTTCATGCATTAAGAACGAACATATAAGAATGTACCATTTCTCTATAACCTTTAGGCTTGTAGAAAACAAAAGTCTTGATCTGTGCACAAAGAAAAAGAGTAAGTGAATAACTATCAACTCACATCACAAAATTTGGAAAATAGAATAACAAACAAACTTTGGTGTGTATGGATGCAGGGGCGAACGTACATTGTAAGAAGGGTATGCACTTGCATACCCTGTGAATTAGTGGCTTAGTGTAAAAAAGTTACTTTTGTGTTTTTATTTGGTTTGTGCATATCTTATGAAATTAGAGTGCATACCCTTTTCTAATCTCGTCTTAATATAAATGAAGACACAATTTAAGAATGTAAAGAACTTAAAGTAACAACAATGGAGATCCAGTGTTGTAAATATCGGTCATGGCGGCCGATATATCGGTGATATATCGCTTGGCGGTGGGCCACCGCCACCCCATGGAGCATATCGGCCAACTTGGCGTTTTGGTCAAATATCGGTCAATATCAGTCAATATCGGTCAATATCGGTTAAAAATCGGTTGACTTTTGATGTTTAGATTGTTTTTTATTGTGTTTTTATTTTTTAATGTAAATTTTACAAGATATATATCTAAAACTAATGAATACATTAATAAAATTATAAAAATATATAAGAATTTCAGATTTATATTAAATAAATTTAAAAAATATATAAAATAATGATAAAAATATATAAAATAATGCTAAAAATATATAAAATAGTGATAAAATATATAAAATAATGATAATTTATAGTACCCGCCGAAAAAACCGATATATCGCCGCCAAGACGATATATCGCTTGGCGGTGGTCGACCGCCGAGACCCCGCCGAGCGATATTTACAACCTTGTGGAGATCCAAAAAAATTGCAGAAGGTAGGTTGTGTTTTTTAGAGAGAGAGAGTGTAGATTTGTGGGTGGAAAGAAATGACTTAATGTTATTTTATTTATTTTATTGCACTGTATCTCTTAACTTTATTACTCCACTAGAATTCTACAGTAAGTGGTAAGAATAATACATATAGTTGGGTCAAATAGATTTATTTTAGGCAACCTTCTCAACAACTAAGAGATCCATTCGAGGCAAATTGGGACTAATTGAAGTAATGAGCCTCCCAATATTCTAAGAATCATATAGAGTAAAACTTTTAAGATTTTGATTTAAATCTCTAACATGATCCGAATTAAGCAACAAAAACGAAGAAAACAAGAAAAAAAACTGGTAAAACAACGAACGACCCGACCCGACTTGAAAAGAGCAAAGATTTTTTTTGGCTTGTATTAATTTGTGCACACCCTGTGACGGATTCCTAGGTCCGCCACTGTATGGATGTATTGTTTATTTTAAAAATCACCATGAATTTAACATAAATAAAGTTTTAAAATATGCATCTAAAGTGAAATATAAGCATCTATACTGTGATAAGTACTTAGAACTCAAAAACTTTAAAAAGGAAAAGTAAACAATTATGTTGTGATAAGTTTGTATGGCACTGTAAGAATGCCTCAACTATAATAAAATATATAAATGTTCATCTATAGATACTTACTGGTTTATGTAAATGTCATCCTGACTACCAGTGTTTATGTGTGTGAATTTAAATAGTCATGGTTAATAGAAAAATGACGTCGGTATGTGCAAAGGGACCTGAACTCATTACACAATGTTAACTTAGACTGAGAGCAAGTTACACGTGCAGGTGGACCAAGATTCATTACATAGCACAGGTTGTAAAAGAACTAAAATCACCATAGTCGCATTACTACGAAATAATACATAAAGATGTCCAAATTCGACAATAATACTTAGGTGATATTGTACTAAACGGTAAATCTGATGCGCTAATGCACATGGCATAATATCACCACCACACAATGCTACATGTGAGTCAGATATGCTTGTCATTAATCTTTGTCACAATTGATATTTTCTAAGACCTATGACAAAAAGATATTCATCGATGTTATATTACTTTCTTAAGTTCTAAATGTCATTACTGCATAGCGACTCACTCACATTACCTAAAGCCTATACCAAAAATCTAAATTCATCAGGCACATATTCACTTTTTGGCATTAAAATTCAGGAACCAAACAGCCCTCTACATATCACTTTACTACTAAAACTTTCAGCAAGCAAGACAATCTTTAAAGATCACTTTTTTTCTGCGCACAGTTTCAGCAAAGAAACAGCCCTTTATATATACTTACGAACTTAAATTGGCTTTTATCAGTGCCACAAAATGTCCAAAAAGTAACAAATAGGAAACTGTGTAAAATGCGTATTTGCAAGCGTGTATCTGGGTTTAGTGTAAAGAAATATGTCTGAAAGATTAATCTTAATTAAGATTTGGATCTTTGCCTTCAACTTGAACCGAGTTCCATTAAATTTAAACGCCCTTTTGCTCATTTTGTATCCTACTTCTATTATTTAATAGTTTTAATACTACTAGTGTTATAAGATTCTTAATTCTAATATCATATGAACTGTTATTAGTCACTCTTCTATCCTATTAATATCCTATAGTTTTAATACTGCGACTACTAGTGTTATAATATGCTACTGTCATTTAAAAAGAAGAATGTTTTGTACTCTTAATGTCTTGTAATGAACTACATTTACAAGTATTTTGCCTACTGTTCGAATTTGCAAGTGATACCAGAACGACGAAGGAATGCATTCTGCCATAATATTATTTTTTTCTATTGCCACTTTTTAAGCACAATGTTTATAGATTGGACCATCTATAACATTTTCACTACTGCTAGCTATTCCATCCAGTTGTAAAAAAAAACCCAACAATCTCTTAATTTCTTATCCCATTCATCGCAGTTATGACTATTGATAAGAGTTGGACTTTTATTTCCAACCGTAATTCTGGAGAATTTTTACGTGGTCTTAATGCATTCCTCGAGCATTGTAAAACATTGTTGAACCCCATCTCCGGAGAGATAGCATGCCCATGTGATTTATGTGGTAACTCAGAAACGGGTTCAATCGAAACTCTTTGGAGACACATATCTGAAAACGGGTTTGACTCGACTTATACCATTTGGGATAAACACGGTGAGACGCTTCCTACGACACCTCCGCCACTAGTACAAAACACACCACAACCACATTCACCCGAATACGATAACATGGCTGCGTTCCTGGACGAAATTATTCGTCCGGATAATGAGCCAACTCAAACAACGGGTCCTCAACCAAATGAAACAACGGGGCCTCAACCAAATCATACAACGGGTCCTCAACCAAGTCAAGCAACGGGTCCTGACACTGATAACGAGTTTGAAGCGCTATTTGCCACGGCCACAAACAAGTTATTCCCGAGTTGCACTTGGATGACTTCATTGGACTTTCTTTCAAAGATGTCGCATGCCAAGGTCTTAGGTAAAATATCCGACAGTGGGTTTAACCTGATTCTAAAAGTTCTCCAAGAGGCTTCCCCAAAGGGAAGGATTCAAAATCCCGACGTCATACTACGAAATGAAGAAGACATACAAAAAGATCGGATTAGGATATGAATTGATCCACGCATGTATAAATGATTGTTTTTTGTTCTGGGGATCGGAGGAGAACGAAATTTTGAATTATTGTCCAATTTGCAATGCGAGTAGATGGAAAGACCTCAAAACAAAGGGGAAGAAAGTTGCCAACAAGGTGGTGCGTTACTTTCCGTTGATACCTAGACTACAACGTTTGTACAAGTCGCAACACACTGCAAAGTGGATGACCAGCGTTACGAGGGCTTGATAGATCATTGGAGGCGTTGCCATACGGATAAAGACGGCAATTTTCGTACTCGGGAAAATGAAACGCTCTATGTAAGTAATTTTGTACACTTTAAATTTATGTGTGTGAGTAAGATGCATCTACATTGGTTGCTTCCTTGCTTGCATAGGTGGTTTTCTTTTTGGTTACAATACAGGTTATTTAGTTGCTTTGCTTGTTTTGTACATCCAGATGGTACGTATAGGTGTTCGTGTTGCGTTTTATTTGTACGTTTGTATAAAAATTTGGTGTTGTGGAGCAAAGTAGAGCTGTTTGAGAATGATATGTTTGAGAATGATATATACAGTAGTTACTAGTTTAAATCAAAGTTCGATTTGATTTGTATCTGAATTTGTTGTATTGATTCATACAGTTAAGTTTAAATAGTCATGGGCGATATGGTTACACATTTTTTTTGTAAGTTAAAAACTTAACATTTAGCCGATACTTATACTAGAAGTAGGTATTACTTTTCTTATTCTTTAAATATTGATCTTAACCACTGATTAGGATAGCCTAGAGTAACGTTCGTGGCTACTCCCAAGTGTAAAGTATCGCCTTGTTTGCTGTGGAAATGTGGAGCCCCAAAAGGGTATCCATGACCAAAAGAAAGGGTAGTCGAATAGTTAGGTGTTATAAAATGAATGTATTTGGTGAAATCTGATTTGAGGGCGTGTTAGATTGGTGATTTCCCTTGTGCTTGTAAGCAGAAGAAAATAAGCACTCATAAAATAGTGTTTGAACTTGCCTTTGCTTTGAATAGATATATATGTATGCAATAACCAGATATAGAAAAGTAGGAGTGTCAAATGGGTTTGGTGACTGCTGCACCAATTACCAAACAGCCTTCAACATTGTTATATTTAACTTTTTTTTAACTACATAGGCACAAATGAAGGCAATCCAAGATGCAATCACCACCGGAACCATCCCGCCCAAGACGGATAGAGAAATCTTGGCTGAAGTCACTCAGAGCAGAAATCATGCACATATAGCGGGTGTAGGCAGGAACTTAGCGGGTATGGAAAATTTAGATTCTGGGAGGTCACAACCGGACCCAGGTTACTGTACCCGGGAGCAATTAGAAGATCTGAAGAGGCAACACGCTTTGGAAAAAGAGGAGCAAAGAAAAGTATTTGAAAGTCAACAAACCGCCTTGAAAGAATTTGTGGAGTTCTTCAACCGTCATCAAGGTACTCCTGTTTCACAGTTTCATATTCCTGACTTATACACTCCTCAAGTGTTTCCCGGTTCTATCTCTACTCCCGGTGGCCCTATTTGTACTTCTCCCGACCCTAGTTCTACACCTCTAAACCTTCATAATTGTTACACCCCAACCTTTGATCCCGAAACTAGCCAAAGTGGTGATCAAGATGATAATGGCAGTGAAGATGGTAATCGTGAGTATGATGGCGATCATTCTGATGGTGAGTAGGGAGTATGTAGGTTATTAGTAATTGTATTGACATCTCTCTTTAGTTTTTTATTATCGGACTAGTCTATGTATTAGCTTTAGTGTATCGTGTTAAACGAATACTATGACTTTGGTTGTTTATGAATGAATGAATGGATAGATGCATTTTGTATTAAATTTTTCCAGCTTTTGTTTTGGTATATTTTTTCCGGAAATAATATGGATTTGCAGAATTTAGCTGCTATTTTTTACTAACTAGTAGCTTAGCGACGACAAAAACTGTAGCTAAATCTACATTTGTCGTCACAAATAAGTTATAGAACCAATTTTGAGACTCGTTTTTAGCGACAACTACGTCGTCTCTAGGTGATTCCCGCCAAATTTAAATAATGTTTTTAATATTTATTTATAGTTATTTAATAAAAATTAATCAAAAAACAATTAAAGCAAGAAAATTTATTAGCGACGACTTCCAGTTGTTGCTAAAGCGCAACGCCAGGTCAGCAGGGTGTTTTTTGTTATTTTAATGTGGGCCCCGCGTCGTCGCTATGTTGCCCCTTTGCCGTCACAAAAACTTTCTGCGACGAACCTTTAGAGTCAACCCATTTGGCTACGACACATTGTCACGAAAACATTTTGTGACGATATATTATCACTTTTGGCTATGACACGGGTTTTAGCAAAAAGTTTCTAATGTTGTAGTGGATTTACTTTTATTGTAAAAAACAAAGGCATCAACACTGAGGCTGCATATCCTTACCAGGCAGCAGATGACACATGCAACACCAAAGAAGAAGCTATTCATGCAGCAACTATCACGGGACATGAGGACGTACCTGTTAACAGTGAGTCAGCGCTGTTGAAAGCCGTGGCGATGCAGCCTGTTTCTATTGCCATTGATGCTTCGGGGTTTGACTTTCAGTTATACTCAAGCGGTATTTTCAATGGAACCTGTGGTACTGAATTAGACCAGGGGGTTACAGCAGTTGGGTATGGAATTACTGCGGATGGCATCAAGTACTGGTTGGTGAAGAACTCATGGGGCACGAGTTGGGGTGAAGATGATACATCAGGATGATTAGAGATGTTAAGGCTAAAGAAGGGATATGTGGCATTGCCATGATGGCTTCTTATCCAACGGCTTGATATGTGCCTGCAAGTCGGATACTTCTGATGAATATATATTAATCAATTCCTTTCACCCTCTTGTCGATATTTCTCTGTGTATTGTTGTCCTGTAAATCAAGACAACTCAGTAAAAATGGTGCGGTTGTATGTAACTGACTGGTTTGAAACCTTACTAAAGTTATTGAATATATCATCTTATGACGTTGATTATGGAGTTCACTCACTTAACAGTTTTAAATTTTTTTTATTTGCATGTCCATTACAAACAGAACGATGGACTCACATTTGAATGCAACTCTGTGTCAGTTAAGCTTCAAGTAAGTTGCAAGTTCTGTCAAATTTGATTAATGGATGCTGGTGCTTGTTAGAGGCTCAAATGTCGTACAATCTTGGTGGTCAATATCAGGTTTCAAGTACTTTCTGTTAAAACATAAGTGATATGATGTTTCGTTTCAATTTACTATTAAGGGTGGTAAGATTTGAAGTAATATGTACTGAACTAGGAGTAGAATCTAGCCTAATCCAGTAAGGTTAATGAATTCTCAATCGAACACGCTAAACCACTTTTTCTGACCTCATTGTTTCTTAATCCCTCATATAAGCTTTACATGTAGTTGATCACTACAGTAGAGGACACACATATTGCAGTACAGACATAGCAAATAAATGCAAACTTATGAGAAGTTGAGCACCAATAGTATAGGGCTCACGCAGTTTGTAGGACACACATAGCAATTAAAAGCAAACTTAACATGCTGTAGGCGAAGTAAGATTCATGTTTTTGTGCTCTCTCAACTATGTGAAGACATGGGGCGCATACCACAACCATTTCATTTAACTTGAAAAATTAAAGGTGAAAAAATTAACGGGTCAGGCGGGTTGAATACTGGGTCAGGTGTGAGCCAGGTTCTAGTACAATTCAGTTTACGCCCATATCTTAACTTGTTTTTTATAAACAGTCAATGCATTAACTATGACCTAAGAATATATCTTACAACAACAAGCCATATTTGACCCGTCACCCGTAGCTTCCTATTTCGCTTTACTTTGTTACTGTGGTGAATTTGAAATATGTACTTTGATAACTACATAATGGTTAAGATGAGGTTACTGGTTGAACTGAAACCGTTGTGCAGCATGACTTATATTAAGACTAACAAGACACTTTTTAAAAGCAAATTTGAATCACTTTGAGTCTGAAATGCACTATAGTATCATATTGGTCGTTTCCAATGGCTCCAATGACATTCACACCTTACCATGTATAGGACGGTATGAGAATGTCTTAGCGAGTTAAGTGTAGCATTCTACAATTTTTCATATAGACTGGTTTGTTGTCCGTTGCAAACTGGTGCACCAGTCTTAACTCTCAAATCTATAATGTTAATGCTCTACCAAATCATAGTACAGTTTGTCTCATCATTGTTTATTACCTAGAGAAGGTATGTTATTATGTGGATTTACGTAGTTGATGCTTCTGAGGGATTGGTACTATTTCCGTCATAGTTTAGTGAAAAAACACTAGTATGATACTCGTCTAATTCATTGTAAGTTGATTATTGTGTCCCTGTGGTATAATTTGTTGCTACAGTTCTTACTTCGTTTGAACTGTTTTGTGCAGATGCATATTTTTGTTAAGATCCTCACTCTCGAGGTCGAGAGATCAGACACCAGCGACAACGTTAAGGCTAAGATTCAGGACAGGGAGAGAAAGCAGCTTGAGGACAGTCGTACTTTGGCCAATTATGACATCCAGAAGGAGTCAACACTCTATCTTGTCTTGCGTCTTCTTGGTGGTATGCAAATCTTTGTTAAGACCCTCACGGGCAAGACCATAAAATTGGAGGTTGAGAGCTCTGACACCATTGATAGTATAATTTGCAGCTTACATGTTATAGTATTAACAACTATATTTATAACAATTATACTCCGTAATACTTACAAGAATAAGTCATCACTAGTTATTACTCCTAAGTACATTTTTAAGTCTTACAATTAGATTAGATAAAAAGCTATTGATTGATGCAATCGTTATAGTATACCACGCTAACTAAAAGTTGGTTTTGGTTATGATAATTCACACTCGAGGTTAAAATACTGGAAGCAGATTCCATGTTCTCAAAACGACTACTATTTTAGTGAAAACAGATTAAAATATTTAAGATTACAATATGCCAAACAGGTAAAGACATAATTCCGTATATATATGATACATTGAATATATTTGCTAAAAACTATCGACAAAATAATGTTGTAAATTGTAAACAGTCGAGTATAACTTTTTTTTTATATTTGACCCGATTGTAAGAGAGATATGCCCAAACTGACCCATTTTCACATAAATGGGTTGATCATATGTAGCTGCCACCTTGTTATAATCTCAAGAGGATGAAATTTGTTTGACTTTTAATTTGCAATTTATGAAAATATTTTACATGTAGGACTGGTCTGTCGAATGATAGTAGCAAGGTCTCTTATGTTGAGATGATGACGGATGACGAGCAAGTATCAAGGGACGAGAGATGTTTCAGACTCTGGATCACTAGTCTTGGAATTATTTCGAATGTTAATAATGTGTTCGAGGATCTCAGAAACGGGTGCCAACATGTATTACATGCATCACATGTTTTAGGTCTCAAATATCACAAGTATTTTAGCATAATTATTATCGGTCTGTGTAAGAACAATGCTACACGCTTTCCATGAAACGTTGGCTAATTTACACCTCAATGTCAGTAAGTTTGATTAAAAAGTATGGGAACCTAGGAACTAATTTACGACATTGTTTTTCCATTTGTTGCTGTAGATCGAAATTCAGAAACATTTGATTGTGAATCTCTTGTTCATGCAGCTGGATCCTTCTGGAAATTCTAGATAAGGTTGCTCCGGGGACAGTTAACTAGAAGCAAGCAACTAAACCTCCTATCAAGATGCCGTTTAGAAAAGTCAAAAATTGTAATCAGGCTGTTCGGATTGGAAATTTGAGATTCTCCCTTGTGAACATACAAGGAAACGATATAGTTCAGGGGAATAAGAAGCTTATACTTGGTAACAACCTAATGATCTTCTAGTCATTTTCATTGCATCTAAGTAGATACATCAAAACGGGTCAAAATGGGTTTGTGTTGAAATATGTAGGTCTAGTTTGGGTTGAAATGGCTTGGTCCATATACACTTATTGTCGATATCCTATCATGTGTTCATTCTTCTATTTCAGCTTTCATATGGCAGTTGATGAGATATAACATGCTTCAGTTTTTAAAGCACTTGAGAACTCGCTCCCATGAGATAACATATGGTTATATTTTGAAGTGGGCGAACATAAAAGTGAAAAACAGCGGCAGAACTTCCCAGATGGAAAATTATAAGGTCAGATAAGAAGAAGAAAACATTTTACTTGCTCGATGTTAATTGATATTTCTCATGTTGTTTTGCTAACAATCACACTCGGATTCTGGTGTAGCACTTCTTCATTCTTTGTGTTTTCATAAATGTTATATTTTGATAATTTTATGTTGTCTGCATAAACGATAAATGAAATATGTTGTAACATTTAACTAAAACATAACAATAATAATTATCTGCCGTTATAAAACATTCTCGCGGAACACGTGTACTCGTCTAGTATATATATCGTTATACAAAATGTTCGTGCCAATATAGAAACTGATTCTATGATTTTAAAAATGTTGGAGGGAACTCAAAGTTTATGGATTAGCCAAGTTGGTTATTACTTTCCGAGTCCGAGGGGCATATTTGATCATTTATGTAATGTGACTCTAAACTACCAGACGCCTGAAAAGGATCCTGCGATGGTGGTTGGTTGGTCTGCACTTGAAAAGGGTTCTGAGATGGGGGTTGGTTGGTCTGCAGTTGAAATGGATTCTGAGATGGCGGTTGGTTCGTCTGCACTTGAAAAGGATTCTGAGATGATGGTGGGTTGTTCTGCACACCAAATTGAAATGGACTGGTCGATGGTGATGGTGTTGGGGTGCTTGAATTAAAAGAAAACGTTGGTGTACCAGCAGAAGCTGGAGCAAACGCAGGTATAGCAGGACTTGGTGAGTCTTCTTGCATATTGTCTTCCATGCTCGTTTGATCATTGTTGTTAAGTGGAGCTGCAGGAGTTCCAAACAGAGCTTGAGAAAACTGATGTGTAGCACTAGCTGCATTGAATGAGAACATTCCAAATGGGGACACGATAGCCGGAGTTGATGAAGCAGCTGCAGACACAAAACTGAATACATGTGCTGGTGAAGGTAAAACAGTGTTGGCAGCTGTGGGTGAATAGGTGGCAGTCCCGTTAGTAATACTTGAATTATTGGTTGAGCTAATGTCCTGTTTGACATTAGAAATACCCTTAGCAACAAATGAAAATGGTGACGAAGCCGTATCCGCAAGTGATTCAGAACTCCCAGTTGACTGAGTATAGCTACTTGATGCAGCAGGTGAGGTCTGCAAGTTATTCCCACCTTTTGCTTATCAACAAGAGAACCACCAGGAGATCCAGAAACAGTTTTTGAAGGAGATATAATTTTAGATGTTGTTGTAGGAGTTTGAGAAACTTCAGTAGGTGCTGTCCTGGGTTCCGCATTTTCACCCAATGATATAGATATATGCCCATTAGAATCGTTGTCATCATACTGAGAATCCTTCACAAGACAAACAGATAAGTAAAAAAGCGAAAATAAGAAAATACAAATGAACAAAACGACGGTATACGTACGTCATCTACACTAATCCGAAAAGCACATTTCTTCTGAGGAGGCTCTGCTGGCAGAGCCAATGTGGAATCGGCATTTGTAGTTGGTGCATTAGAATGGTTGTCATCATACTGAGAATCCTTCACAAGACAAACAGATAAGTAAAAATGCATAGTGGAACATAAGAAAATACAAATGAACAATACGTACGTCATCTACACTAATCTGAAAAGCACGTTTCTTCTGAGGAGGCTCTGCTGGCAGCGCCAATGTGGAATCGGCCTTTGTAGTTGGTGCATTACCTAGTACTGGTGTTGTAGAATTCCCATTCATAGAGCTTAGCACATTAACAGGAACTGCAAATCGTTTTGAACCATTCTCTTCTATACAGGGCTGACCCTCTGATTTCTGATTATTTTGTGAGCTTAGCAGAAACTTTGATGATTCAACTTTGTCAAGGCTTCCAGGATCCAGGTTAGATGTCAGTTTAGTAGCCGATTTCTCAGTTGTTCCAGCAAACCTGGATGATGAAGGTTTTTTCTTTGGGCTCATTCTTTCAAGGTGTTTAAATATTCTGGATGCCGCCTGAGTTGACTCGGTAGGAACAAAGGCATAGCCTGAATTAAGCTTGCTGGTATCTCCATTTTCCACTATTGCCTCGGAGGCTTTCTGCCGAATTCTACGCATCGATCCACCAGACCCAAGATCATCTAGTACAGCGCTCCTACGCTTACCAGCCTGAATCAAAATTTAAAAATTAGCAAGATTTCACATATTACACAAAAGTATATAACTAATACAAAAAAAAATCAGTAACACAAACAGATACCATCTTGTTTCCATTTGACTCTTCAAGTTCCCAAGCAGGGTGAGACGAAATAAGTGACGCCGTTGGCTGAAATCAAACAAATCGTGTTTTGAGTCTACTTCACCCAAAAAAAATATTATGAAGCAAGAATAAAAGGATAACTTTAACAAACCCTTTTGCCTAAAGTTGACGGCCCTCTGATATAAGGTGAGCGTGCCATGCGGTACATTGCTGATCTGCCACGAGATCTAGGGGTTTTCATACCATTTTCAGATCCCTTCAAGCTACCTGCAGTTCTTGGTGCGAGTGACGTGATAGGCGTTCTTGGGAGAATGGTTGTGTTATTTAGCAACACTGAATCTTGTCTTGGTGCTTGGCTGCCAAGCATCAGTGTGAATGGTGATACTTTAGAAGGCCTAGTGCACATGTAAGCCTTTGGAAGCTCAGCAGGTGAGGCAACATCCTCTTGGAAGGCCTAAAAAGTCAATTTTAAGTATGAGTACAACCCTTTTTTTATGAAGTAGAAAAATAGGTATGAGAAATTCAAAAGTCGCAATGTTTTAGCTAGAATAGTTGGTCTGGTAATAGTATCTAAAGCAAGAGAAAGGGTCAGGAATCATTCTAAACTACTTATGTATCGTAACAATGAATTAATATTTACAAATACTCTTAAACTCGACCAGAGCACCTAAAAGAATAAGCATTATTTGCAGCACTCAGATTAAAAACTTACACTTGGACCTTCCTTCTGAAGCTCGTTCCTTTGTTCTTCATTGGTTCCTGGTAACAAGTAAATTTTGTAAGGAACAAATAAATCATAAACTTGAGATCAAGAGAGGTGATATAAAGAAAATGTCATAGCCCGCAAGGAAACAAAAAGATGTAATTTAAGAACATAACACCAAGTGATTTAAGAACAAAGAAATCAATCAAATTTACCTATAACAGGAGGCTGAGTTAACCCCTGATTCCGTTTCCAAAAGGCGCCGAGCACACGATTAGCCCCCGCGTAAAGCAGCCTCGAAAACAAGACAGATTTGGCAGTATCGTTACAGTTAGGGTTTGTAATCGCAATGGAAGGCCGATCATACGGTGTCGTTTTCCTGGAAACCTTCTTATTCTGGAACTTTCCACCGGTGTATACGTCGATCGCCCTCGTCATCGAAAAAAAGACAGATTTGGCAGTATTATTAGGGTTAGGGTTTGTAATCGCAGTTGAAGGCCGATCATACGGTGTCGTTTTCCTCGAAACCTTCTTATTCCGAAACTTTCCACCGGTGTGTACGTCGATCGCTATTGTCATCGAAAAAGTAGGGTTTTTATTATTTGTGTTTTTGTGTCTGTGAATAATTTATATATATAAGCTTTTTTTATGTTATTTATGGAATTAGTTTTTTTTACCAACAAACCCCCTTTTAGAATTTAGTTTTGTTTTTTACACTGGCGTACTTTTAGCTTAATCGCCTTAACAAAGGAAACGATGAAAACTAATAGTGGATTCGGATTGGGCTTGGAATATGCTTATTAACTTGAAACATTGCAGGTTCCTGTTGAATCAATGCATGATCCAAAAGTGGGAATAGTTTATGAGCCAACAGCTTTGATACAAGCTCTTGCCAACTTGTTAATTGGAAGCATAAACACACAAAGCTAATGGTGGCATAACAACATCAACGATAACAGTACATCATTTGGGAATTCCTCGAAGTATTCAGTCCCTTCAAATACTACTCGAGGTCTCGAGTACAGGTTAGTGCGCATTCCAAGGTATCAAATTCTTGGAAAACATTGTGCAATGTCAGGAGATGGCTTTACATAGAAAAACAAGTACTCCATTCATATTGTAAATTTATAGTAACAACCTAGCAGAACTCTATAGAATGTAGCTGATGACTGTCGTCTTATAGCATTTTGTTTACAAGTATACTGTTGCGAACTTATGATTTAAATAGATCATTCCTTACGAGGCGACACTTTTATTTGTACTTTTTTCACGATTTTGTCAAACAGAATATCACATTACCGATTATTTGATATACCAAGTATGATTTTGACGGCACGAGAATTGAATGAGAGCACAATATCTTTCTGATTGGAAACTGTTGTAAAACCCAGTCTCACTGTTGAACCACTATGCTAATAAAAAATTGGTTTCGGTTATGATAATTCACACTCAAGCTGAAACACGTCCCACAGTTCCAATAATCGAAAATAAGCTAGACATCAATAAGCTTTTTGGCTGCAATAAGCTATAAGTGCTTATTTGAATTTTATGAGTTGTACAAAAAATTGAGATACGACTTTCTACTAAACCAATTTGAACAAATCTTTCAGGAATTGATTAATAGCGAGAAAAAGTGAATTTGAAAAGATAAATTCTCATTTAAGCCTAAGCTTTTGCCACTTAATAAGCTAAAATGGATTATTCAAAAGCTATTTTATGAAAAAAAATATGTTAAGCTACTATTTAGACACTTTGTTAAGACTCTTATCAACCTACTATGACAAAGAACTGAACTAGAACTATGATTACAAATTCACTACCTCAAGAAAAGCTTACTATTTAAGCTTATTCAAAAGCTTATATCTACAGATCTAATAAGCTATGGAACCTAATGCTTAAAAACAGAATAAGCTGGATACCTAAGGATCACAAAACACCTATTACTTCTACGTATATAAAGCTGTGTTGAAAGAAAATGATCTGCAAACTAGGCTAAAAACTTGACCCATACATAGTTTTTTGGCCATTTGCCTGTTTGACAATAGTACTTTGACTTCTTTGTAAAACTAAGCGAAACAAGACGAGTCCTAAGCATACTAATGAGTATATAAACTAAGATTTACACACTGAATCAAACAAAATCACAGAAAACGCAACTAAACCAAACACTGGTTAACAGCTTATGATCAAGCACCAACACCGAAACTTGCAGAATCTTAAAACCTTCTTGAAATAGTGAACTACTCATATAAAAGTGATTTGAGCTAAAACATAGAAGAAAATCTTCCTAAAGCGCCAAAGGAACATCAAGTCCAAAAATGTAGAACTCGTGACATGGTCCGAATCCACAAATCCAAAAATGTTCCATCTTATGTTTGTGTTTTGAGTTTGCATAGCAAGTCTAGTTTCGAGTATTAGACTTGACGTATTAGGTGCAAGCATTAGGAAATGAAGCCTCCTGCACTGAAAGAATAGTACATGGTGGAATTTGAACCACATTCTTCAGATTGAAATACCAACCGTGCACTATAAGCTGCAAATGTTGTGCTTTCAACTTATTCTTTGATTTCGTGATTACCTTCTATTGCCATCTCAGTATTTTAGATGTTAATGTCTGCATATACCTGAGATATTCCGTTAAAAATTGTTATTCAGTATGTTCAAGAACAAAAGCATAATGATCTGATAAAGATTCAAACTTTAACCATCCGCCGTAATCCCAATGCGGTTGATAGGTCTCATGAATAGGAGTGTTATCAAACGAAGAAGAATAACTATCCGAACCAGTTTCATTTGTTATCTACAAGTTAACGAAAGTTGCATCTCCGATAAGTAGCCCAAGATCAGGTTGGTTCTTGATCAAGTGACTCACCGTTGATGTTGTGGTTCTTGATCAGTTTCTTACTTTCTCAAGGCCTCTGTGTAAGTCGCCACGTCCTTTTATCACATCTAGAGATGAACAGTTTTTTGGCTACCAAAAGAGAATGAGCTGATTCAGTGTAATCGATATCAGAATTAGCAACATTGGTAATTTCTCTCATTAACTTAATAATATACTAATTGATCTTGTTTATCAAATGAGTTTGAGGTGTGTAACGGGGAGCAATATTTTCTATTTATGCATTATCGTAACGTGAAGCGTCGTGTGTATGGTTCGACCATATACTTGTATCATTGCTTAAGATGTAGACATCTAGTGTCGAAAGAATGCATAATAAAGTGCAGGCAAAGTAGTTATAAGAAATGTCCTTGTATGAATCCCACATCGCCTGGGTGAAGTAAACAGACATGTGGGAGTTGAGTATAAAAACAAAGACTTGTGAATGTAATAGGCATACCTTTCTCGGCCTTTTGGCTAAGATCAAGTGTAGTATCTGTTCTTATCAGTTTAATATCTGATATGTGAGCCATCGGCTCACTCGATATTAATCTTATTTTTTAATGGGGGAAGAGCTCATCACAGTAGCTTGCTGCTGGGGTTCTTCACGTGTTGCCTAGGCGTTGCACTACTGCCTTGGCTGGCGCACCCCTCCAATCTATAGTTTAAACTTTTTTAGCCTTGGCTAAGATCAAGTGTAGTATTTTTAACCTAGCTAGCCGAGTCTTCAATTTTGCTGTCAAAATTTAAGACAAGGTCAATATACTTTCAAATCTTATGTTGAACCTTTTGATGAAAAAGTCAACATGTAATTTTAGACGTTGAATAATAAGGTCAAATAACAAAAAGCATTTTTTTGATAAAAGCAAGTTTTAAATCAGAATTAACAAAATATCTGATGTTAGTACTTAGTACTATTTCGCAAATACTGAACTTGACTTGGCGATGTTACCTTGAATCTACTACCTGAAACAGCTACGACACATTAAGACTACTGAAGTAAACGACCAAAAGAGGAAAATTATTACATGTTTCGATCATGTGTGATTGAAGTTACGCCCTCGATTCCAGGAGCATAAGATTCTTCAGTTTTGCTAACAAATTTGAAGCGTACAACCGCAACATTCTAGCTATGTATATATTCTAAGTTCTAACACCAACTAGAGTTCTGTCGCACTCCACAAACAAAAACCTCAAAATAATACAAATCCGTACTATAGAAAAAGCTCAGTCCTCACACCTCGGTCTTTTTTATGGTGCATGACCTCATGTGTGACAACCCGGCGAAAGTTGGAAGCAAAATGAATTCAGTATAGTAGTTTTAGTCATTGTCTCTTAACTTTCAAAATTACATGACACTTTAATGAACCTTTTTTTTCTGGAAAGGCGACACTGTAGTGAACATTATACT
Source organism: Glebionis coronaria (assembly GCA_025667525.1). Taxonomy (NCBI): domain Eukaryota; kingdom Viridiplantae; phylum Streptophyta; class Magnoliopsida; order Asterales; family Asteraceae; genus Glebionis; species Glebionis coronaria. The sequence continues at coordinate 504,278,904 of CM046880.1, read as the reverse complement.
TTGGCAACTACTACATAATTTCTGAATTGAACACATGAATAATACTGGCTCCAAATTATGATACAAGCACAAGAGAAATATACTGCGCATAATTACTTGCATCAAATTATCAAGTAAACTCAACCTATCGGAAACAATGAATAGGTTCCTTTACGAGTTTAGGATATCAAATAATGCATATTGCAGGAAAGCTTAAAACGAGTTCATGCTTGTACATATAGAGAGGTAAACATTCAAACAAATACTGATTGCTTTTGGCGTAGAGGAGGACATTTGCAAAGCACAAGAAAAAAAGGGGACAAAAGAAAAGCAACAAGAATAAGCATCTCTTTGGCCATTTCTCAAGATCAATAATTACATCAAGACCCATTAAATTGCTTCAAATATACATTAAATCGACTTTTATGTCGAATTAGAGCTCATAACATGTAGAGACAAGCTAGGAACAGAGATGTAACTAGTCTCTTCTTAGTCCTACACATGTAATTCTAGGAGATTATGTTATAAAATCGCTAAAATTAACGAAACTATAATAGCTAGGGAGAACATAGGCCTCTTGATTCCTATGGAATTTCCGAGTCATGGAAAAGGGTGTGGACGAAACTCAGTCGTCAATCCACCCTGATCCATCACGAAATCATCAAAAGACGTTACACCAAACTCACCATCCAACATCAACAATGGTGAGTTAGTGGAACAAGAAGCATAAGATGTTCTAGAGGAGCAACGAGCTAGCCGTGCTTTAGCCACGGCTAGATCATGCTGAAGCTGGAACATCTTATCTTGCAAAGACGCTATAGCACCAATGCACCCGTACACGGGGTCTTTGAGACGTTCCTCGGCCTCAAACACTAGAGAATTCACGGCATCTTGTCGTTGTGGTTCAGGAACTTCGTTAAGGATCTTGGTGACATTGCTAGCACCAAAGACCTTGTGAACTTTGGCGAACTTTTTGGGCTCGTCGGCTCGGAAATAAGGTGCAAAGAGGCAGTGAGGGGTGCACCTTCTTTTCATGAACTTGCAAGCTGCACAAGAAGAAGTGGAACGTGGCTCTTGGGTCCTCATAGATTGGCTTTTTTAATTTTACCTCCCGCTTTCTTTGCAAAAGTATTTATATATATAGCGCGCTTCATATGGGGGCCTTGTTTAATTTAGTGAACCCCTTGCTTTAGTGAGTCATCCACTTTTTTTCTATCAAGTTTTTTTCTGTACACTTAAAAAAAATAAAAACCTTATGTAACATAATAATATATGGATGTTCTTTATTTCTCAGTACAAACCGCTTTGTTCATCTTATAATAAATGGAAGAATTACATATAATTATTCCACACACTTTTTGTTGCATAAGAAAAAAAAGAGAGTATTTAAATTTGGAGTCAATTAGATAGGCTAGGAGATTAACCGTGCATGGTAGCGTATAGTAACAATACTGGCCATATCTAAACTTGTACTTATATGTAAGACCCATATCAGTCGGGTAGTGCTCGCTATCGACTTGCTTTTCCGGCTAAGTACTTGACTTCAAAAACAGTTAGCTAGTTTCATTCAATAAAGAGGATTTATATCAAAAGAACATGCTTTCTACCCTTTCTAGCGAGTTATTAGCATTTGGTAGTTTTAGCGAATGACTTTACTCGCATATCTTGTCTTAAAGTTTTCACTGCTCTAACTAGGATATCCCGCAGAAAGAAGTCAACTAGAAAGAAAAATTCACCTAGTCAAAATTGCACTTACGGACTGATGTACTTAGCCTCTTTAATATCGATCGATTGTTTGTGTGTTTTTTTCTTTTGTAAACATGAGTGCAAGTAAGAGTATAGAAAGTTTGTCGATTAAACCGTAATTAAGTATTTAAATAACTAATAGATTGCATTGAATTTTTATAAATAACAACATTCTAGCCAAATACTATTCTTATTGTACAAGTTTTTAAGTTTTTAAGCAAGATTGAAGTTTGATCATTTTCTCTTTATATGTAGAAAATACATGGAGTTGTGATAAGTTATTAAGCATTTGTACTTTCTTATTAGCCTTAAAACTTTATCACAATTCACAATGCTTATTGACTTTGTGCATTGTGTTATCTAGAAATAAACCATCTAAGAACAAAATGACCAACTCTATGCATGCAATCATTCTCAGCCATTCAAGTCTCGATCAGTTACCCATTTAGCAAGTCATATAGTTAAAATGTCTTGTTTGGCACTAATATAAACAAAGCATGCATAATCGTGAGTCACAAATTCTCTAATAAAAATGTAATTGACGGGCCGCATCGACCGGCTTTACGGCTAAAATGAGAGATAAATCACGTAATAGAATGATTAATGAGACTCGAAGCCAAGATTTGAACCAATCTCATCCGTTCTACTTTCATGCATCATGCATATAGCCTGTATTCAACACTTGCAAGTTGCAAACAAACTTTGGTAAAACGTCATTTTATATTTTTTCATTATATTGGTCATCTTAAAATGGAAAACATTGATAGAAATACAAGCACCATGTCTTATCGATCGCTCGTCGACATTATGTTTTTGTTTAACAAAATAAGTTGTATACGTTTAATGAACTTTTGACTAGATCGGCCTAAAAAAATAGAAACATCACACGTATAATTGATGTTTTAGAGCATTACATAAATAATGAGGTTAAGGGGGGACATATGATGGTTCATCACCACAAAGGAGTGGATGAGACAATTGTGGCCTTATACGATTAGATGGGTCATGATAGTTGTTGATGATCAAAAGCAGATTCACATTGAGATTGTGATATTTGACTTGATTGGAGAAAAGAGATTTTACAACCAAAGAAGCCATCCCTCAACACATACATAAAGTTGAAATACATCCACAACAAGTAAGCCTACAATGCCTACACAAGCATTGGTTTGGAAACCTAGCTATCTTCATTTCTTGGACCCAAACCAAACCCACCACCACCTTCTTCTTCTTTATAGTACCTCATCAAAGAAACAAAAATATCTTTAGGGTCGTGGTTGCTATTGGTGTTATAGGACATGTTATCCAATAGTTGTCTCAACATATACTTAATGCTAATTGCGTCCAATTCTGATTTTTAAAGTTTTTTTTTTTAATTTAATTACAAATTATTTTTTTTTGGTAAAAAATGAATTATATTACTGAACTTGAAATGTTTACAACAAGACATATCCCAATAATCCTAACATAACAACACAAAGAATGCAAATCTATATGTGTGTTACATATGAGACACCAGTAACATTCTTCAACCAAAAATCTCGGACACTAAAACCAAAATAACATTTGAATTAGTTTAGTCTTCTAGCGTGTCATCATGATGAAAGGCTAGACAAGTACGAAAAAAAAACCCACTTCTTAGTACATTTCCAACTACAAACACCCTATTAATGACCAAAGGTACCCTAAGCCTTAGTCACATACACTACAAGAAAGTTAAGATCAGGTGACCGAGATTTCCCCTGCGACTAAATATCGTCAGGGAAAACCCTTTTTCCCTGACGATTTTGCTGACGTGGCAAAAAACCAAATAGATTTTTTGGTCAAAGTTTGATCATAGTATTCCTGGCGACATGTCACCGGGGAATCATCGTCCAAAATCAGATGTCAAAAAAAAAAGCGAGAAATTTTCCCTCCCACTTATCTCCGACGACATGTCGCCAGGGAATCATCGACCAACGTAATTAACCCTAATCTTTATTTGATAATAACCTGACAATCTTATCCCTGGCGACATGTCGCCAGGAATACCAGTCCAGGTTTAATTAACTTCGAAATTTAGCAGAAAAACTGTGGCGGGTTTTTACCCGCCAAATAACCAAAGTTTCTCCGACGACATGTCGTCGGGAAAACTCCCTGTCAAATATATATTATTAATTTTTGCTTATTATAAAAAATTATAAAACTATTATTTGTTTTATTACTTATTTAAGATATAATTATTATTTAACAAAAAACTATATAATTATTTATTCCATATAATTATTATTTTAACTATTGATCCGATGTCATTTTATTTTCGCGACGTTTATATAATAAAAAATGAGACATTTGTAAAACAAATATTTATTTATTCCAAATATTACATAAAACCCTTTGTGTAAACACATGAGAGACTTACAGACAGACACGCCTAAACATAATTTTATTCGTCACGGACACTTAAACACGTGCTTAATTAAACATGGATATTACAACGATATTAGACTCTTAAACACGAAAAAAAACCACATCACAAACTAGTTCAAAATAATGTTCCCCATGTCATCGTAAAGGTCGTGAAGTAGTGCAGCAGAATCCACTGTGTGCCTATCGGCATGGCGGTACAACTCCACTGTACTCTCAAGTACCTTTATTTTTCCATTCAAGTGCACACAGTTTGCACACGTTAAAGAGCTTGGAGAAGAAATTGGAGTCCTTGAAGGTCTCGAAGAAGAGTTTGGATGAGAAAAGCTCGTTGAAGGTCTCGAAGAAGAGCTTGGAGGAGAAAAGCTCGTTGAACCTCTAAGAGAATTGACAAGTAGTCTTACTTGTTTGTCTTTCCATAAAAAAAATTTCGCATCCATATGAAACTGGAGGTTCCACCTGTGAACGTGGACAAACATAGTACTGTCTACCAAAGGAATCACGTTGCCACGATTGTCGAAGAACTACATCTCCATGTCCACACCTACACGGAAAAGCTTCATGCTTCAACATCTTCATAATAACAATGTGTTTGTGATGATAAGTGTGTTTGATCTGCTGGTGGTTGTGATGATAAGGAGTGTGTGTGGTTCTCCTTTTATGCTAAAAAAGTGAGGAAAATGGTTAACATTTTTCCGCCAGTGTTTTCCCACCAATATTTTCCCGCCAATAGTTTCCCCGACGACATGTCAAAGATTGCTTCTTTTGTGTTATTGTTTCATCTAAGTATGGCTGTTCAAGCACGGTTTTTTTCTGATCATTGTCAGAATTATAATTCCTATAACTACAACAATACTATGTATTGGCTACACGCTTATGTTCAATGGATGAGTCGGTATGTATTGATTACACGTTATATGTTCAATGGATGAGTCGGTATAATATCCCGAACTTAACGTCATTATTTTACCCTAACTATGTACTTGATTTTGAAATTCTAAGTGATGGTAGATATTGTATTGTTTGACAGTTTACGTTGAAACTGGTAATGTGTGAATATAATTAATCGTTGTGACGATTGAAGAGTAATAATAGTGATCGCGATGCCAATGGATGCTCAAATATTATATTTTAGTATCGATTATTTCGATATTTGATATTTATGAAATTTTTATTTCATAACGTGTTAAGTCGAGTCGGAACTTTATTATTTCGTTTTGTGTGCGTTTAATTATTAAAACGATCGATTTAACAAACGAGATTTATATATTTATGAACCCGGGACGAAACCCGACTCTCGTAAATATTTTTAAAATTGACTGGAAGTCATTTCCCGCTTTTTAACTAATATTTACACTTTGGTCCACAAGAATGCCAATATTGCAATTTCTACCCTCACCCACCATATAAAAGAAATTTTTCTACCTACTTTTCACACACACATGCAAGTTCATAAATTTTTTACATCTCTCCACTCTTCCTCCCCCTCTTGCCGTGACCAAGAACAAACAAAAACACCCTTTGATCTTTGATTCTAGTTTGAATCTTGATAAATGAAAAAAAGACCCATGTTTAGAAATTAAAGATGATCATTATGGTATGATTTTTAATAACATGCAGTTACTTTTATGTTTCAAAGATTTTCATGATGATCAAGTAATGTTTGATCCATTTTTATTGTTGTAGGATGGTGTTATTATTATTATATTTGAATTTTTGTTATTGCATGTTTGATTTTTGATGTGGGTTTTGAAATTATGAATCATGCAAGTGATTTAGGGATGTTATTAGATGTTAGGGATGATGGGTATAGCTTAGTTGAAGGGTGAATGATGTTAAAAATGCGTCAAAATGGGTGTTGATGTGATTTTTAAATTGTCAATTTACATAAGTGAGTTAAGGCAGATTTTCGTAGGTTAAAGTTTGAGAAAGTGTTGGTATTTTGGATATTGTTGTAGTAGTCTTCGAGACGCTCGTTTCGATATAAGATAGAGCTTCTAACTCCTAACGAGGAGGAAGTTATGTTAGTTAGATTATTCGTGTACCGGGAGACGAGTATTGACACAATACGAAATTATTGTCGATATTTGGTGCTGGGCCAATGAAAGTTTTAACTATGGCCCAGTCTAGATTTGTTTAAATTAGACTAAGTGTTACTGATCGCTGAGAGGACCAGCTACAGAGACCAGACCAGTGGAAGGCAAAGCCTCAGCTGGCACACCAGGAACATTCAAGTCAAAGACAACGCCAGAGAATTCGAAGACAAGAAGTCATACTCACCAACGATTATGCATAGCTGGGATGTAGAAGGAATGTGCTGGTGTTCAAGGATCCCTGAGTTGACAATACTCAGAGATCACTTAAGAACCCTAGAAGTCTGATACAAGCAAAGCTTGTCCAATCCTTTATAGTTTAGGCGGGAGAATCTACTAAGTGTTTTGAGCGGGACAAAACAAGAGATTCAAGATAAAGCCTAGTACGACTTAGTGGGACAAAAGGTGAACAGTTGGAAGAACTGTTCACCTAAAGTTGTTTGAAGGTATGTCTCGATTTGGACATGCATTTAATACGTTGTACTCTTCCATTCAGAAGATGACACGTATCGACTACTCCCACTAAGGAAGCAACCTCGTACCACTATAAATAGGAGTGAGAAAGAAGATTTAAGGCAACCCTTGTGCTTGGATAAATTATCTAAGTTATTTCTCACTTTGGAACCACTGAGCCCTCAGTTGTCTACCAGCGTCTCATTGGTTCCCTTGTAAACTTGAGTCTCGAATCAAGTTTACTTGTTCTATGGTTCATTTCTTATTGTCATTCAACGGGTGTATTCATAGCACTTTGTAATACTTTGTTTATAACAGTTAATAAAGCATTACGAGTTTGAAAAGTATTTCGTTATGTTTTTGTGCTTATACGAGTTATAGTTTCGACAATTGTCATATTAAGGGACTTTCAATTGGTATTAGAGCGGTTTGATTTATAAAACATTTTATAAACCGTTCTTGTTTTTAAAATCAAGATCCTAATATGACTGATACTATAGATCCTCCACCCTTTGGTCAAACCAGTCAAGGTACCACTTCGACCACCGCACCGGCCACCACATCTACTACCATGCCTACACCGGTTGTAAGCACTGGTAATAATGATGATGACCTTCCCCAACTACTTGATGTTCTTGGGGGGTCACATGTGTCCAATGTTCCAGCGTTTGATGAAGAATATTTTTCAAGTTGGAAAAGTGAATTTCTTATATATTTAGATGGCTTAGAACCCTTCTTGATAGAAATCTTAGAAAATGGTCCCTATGTACCACTAGCCGTTTCCTCTACCCCTGAGAGACCCATCAAGAAGCCTGTTAAGCAATGGTCTCCAGCAGATAGACGTCTGGCTAAACAGGACAAGAGACTCAAAAGTATCATAGTCTCTTGCCTACCCAAGAACATTATGAAGTCCATAATCAAATGCAAATCTGCTAAAGAGATGTGGACCGAGTTAGTTCTAGGGTATGAAGGTCCAGATGAAACAAAAGAAACCAAAATCCAAGCCCTTAGACTTAAGTTTAATGCTTTTAAAGCTTTGGAAACACAAACTGTTGCTCAAACTTATACTAGGCTTAAGATTTTGATGAATGATTTGGGAAATAATGGAGTTGTTCTACCTAAGGCTGAGGTTAATGCTACATTTGTCAATAGTTTACTTAGAAAATGGCTTAGCCTAAACCAGACCTTAAGAGCAAATAATGCTATAAAAAATGATACTTTAGCCCAACTGTTTGGTAGATATAACTATGAAGAAGGGCTAATTGACTCCATTTACAAATCAGAGACTGATAGGTTTACCACCAATATCACTGGTTCAAAAGCTCTTGTTGCTAACCATTCTTTTTAGGACAGCGACTCTGACATAGAAGAGGACACCAGAAGCAGTCAAGAATTTATTGATGAATTACATGCTGAGTTCCATGACAGAGCCCTTCTAGCTGACCAAAAGTGGTACTACAAGAGATCTGGTAGAGTTGGAGCTGCTAAGGTTGATAAATCCAAGGTGTCATGTTACACTTGTGGAAAGACTGGTCACTTTCAGAAAGATTGCTGGTCAAACAAAACCTCCTCTCCAAGCTTTCCTTCATCCAACAACAACCACAACAGCAAGAAGAAGTTTTCTACTTCATCTTTCAAGCAAACCTCCCACCCTGACTCAGAGGAAAAGAAGGACTACAAAGTTAAGTACAAAGCCTTGAAAGCTGAGCTGCTGAAACTCAATCAGAAAGCTGAAGATGCAGCTAAGAAAAAAGATGTTAAGAAGACTGAAAAAGGTCTGATTACGGCTTCATTCGACTGGGATGATGAACCCCTTACATCTGAGGATGAAGGAACCACTAACGTCAGAGCTTTTATGGCTATCGCTGATGAAGAACCTGCTGTGGGAAAAAGCGAAGCAAGATCTAGTCAATGGGTGGACATCACAATGAAAAAGGTACAAAGACTGCTATCTATGCCTGAAGGTCCTGATAGAGACCATGTCAGTGACTATACCTTAGTTGACCTCCACTTTGTGGAAGAGAAAAGAAAAAACCTGTTAAACAAGTTTCAAAGTCTTAAAACAGAGTTAAATCTTTGTCAGTCTAAATTAACAAATCTTAAACCCTTTGTGAATCTTGCAAATCAACTTTAAAATGAAGTAAGCAAATTGTCCATTGAAAATGAGTCCTTAACTGATGAAAATACTAAACTCAGAAAAACCATTGAAAAATGGAATTTGGCTCAATCCACAGTGGAAGAAATAGTAGCTGAAGCCATACCAGGTGATGTGGTTCAGGCTATTGGGGGAAAGGGTAGATACAAAAATCATATACATGTACCCAGTGTTAAATTTGTCCATTTAGATGTTTCTTCTCCATCTTCCACCTCTGTGGATGAGATAAACTCTGACAAGAAATCAGAGGTACCAGCTTTACCAAGACTCGCAGGTGCTATCCCATCTGATTCCTTGGTTGGCCCAAAATCTCTAACCAAAACCCCAGGGAATTCGATTCTCAAAGTCTCTAATAAAGCACACAAAAAGGTTTTTATGGCCAAGGACTCCAACAAACCCACTCCTCCCCCTGAAGAGCTTTCACCCACCAAACAACTTCTCCTTACCTTGATGGAAGAAGTAAAGGGACTGAAAGAACAAATCAACCCCAGAGTTAACAGTTCATCTATTAACTCTCTTGGTGAAGGATCTAGTAGCTCTAAGGGGAGAGCTTTATTCAGGCCTTGCAAGCATTGTGGTTTCAAAAATCATTCTTCTGAGGACTGCTCAAAGAAACCAAAATGTATCACATGCGAGTCTACTGAACACACCTCTAGAGAGCATGAGGAGATTATTGCTGTTCAAAGAACCAGAACTCAGTTAAGATCTAAAACTCCTCACAGGCCCTCTAGAAGAGCTGAGCCCAAACCCAGAGACAATTCTCAGGGTTACAGACCAAATCCCCCATGCAAGTACTGTGGCTTCTTTGACCATCACTCTGATGAGTATGAGCATTATCCCGAATGTGACATCTGTGGAAGTATGCGCCATGAACCCAGAGACTGCAACCAAAGAGGGGGAGATAGAAACCAGAGAAGACCCAATGTCGTTGGTCAGCGACAGCATGGTCCCACTGGAAAGTGGGTTCATCATCGAAACTAATCTGGCTTTGTAATATCTATGCAGGAATATCTGAAGAAATCTGTTTGGTATCAGGATAGTGGGTGTTCCAGACATATGACAGGGGTTAAACAATATCTTCATAGATATAAGGAGTCTGGTCCAAAAGTAGTCTTTGGAGATGACTCCTCAGGGGCTACTGAGGGTTATGGCTCAGTGGATTGCAATGGTATAACCTTCATAAGGGTCGCTAATGTCAATGGACTGAAGCACAACTTAATCAGCATTAGGCAACTCTGCGATGCTGGTTTCAAAGTTCTGTTTACTAAGACCCAAGGAACAATCTTCAATCAAAATGATGATGTTGTTCTAATTACACCCAGAAGAAGGGATGTGTATGTCATTGACATGACATCATGTCCAGAAGGGATGAACACCTGTCTCTTTTCCAAAGCATCTGATAGTGAAAATTGGCTATGGCATAAGAGACTCTCCCACCTTAACTTCAAAAACATCAACAAACTGGCCAAAATTGATTTAGTAGTTGGGCTCCCCTCTCTGACCTTCACCAAAGACAGACCCTGCTCAGCCTTCGAGAAAGGGAAGCACCACAGAGCCTCATTTAAGACAAAGCAATCATTCTCCATAAATAAGTGCATCCATCTTCTTCACATGGACTTATTTGGACCAGTAAAACCTCAATCCCTTAATCACAATAAGTATACATTAGTCATTCTAGATGAATTCTACAGATTCACATGGGTATTCTTTCTCAAAAGAAAGAGTGATGCTGCTGAAAGAATAATGTCTTTCATCAGAGAAATAGAGAACTTCAACGACTGTAGAGTCAAGGCCATCAGAAATGACAATGGCACTGAATTCAAGAACCATGCCGTGGAAGCCTTTTGTGATGAAAAGGGAATATCACAGAACGTTTCTAACCCAAGCACCCCTGAACAAAATGGTGTCGCTGAAAGAAGAAAGAGAACCCTCATAGAGGCTGCTAGAACCATGCTCAGCGAATCAAGACTTCTAAAACAATTTTGGGGTGAAGCTGTGAACACAGCTTGTTACACACAAAACAGATCCATTATTGTGAAGAGACACGGCAAGACATCTTATGAAGTGTATAAGAAGAGAGCCCCTGATGTAAGCTACTTCCATGTCTTTGGTTGCCCTGTTTTCATTCACAACTATAGAGATCACCTGGGAAAATTTGATAAAAAAGTCAGACAATGGATTCTTTGTTGGTTACTCTCCCACCTCCAGAGCCTATAGAGTATTCAACATTCGCAGGCAAGAACTAGAAGAATCCATCCATGTCACCTTTAATGAAGCAGATGCTGTCATTACTCACACCAACACAGAAGAATGTGACATTGATTTCAATGAAGTCAAATCATATCCAGAGGATGATTTCTCAAATCCCAAGGAATCATCTTAGGTATGTCACAAGGACTTTCCTTATGTTCATGCATTTGATCCTCACTTAATCTCTAACATCACTCCAGAGGTTGAAAATGCTGAACCTATCACTCCACCCACTGTAGTGAATGCTGATCTTATCGAACCAATCTCTCACCTTGATGAAGAGATTATGGATGAAGAAATAACATGTGAAGACCCCCCAGCATTCATTGAACCTGCAGTGACACCTGAACCCACAGAGACTCCTGCTCACCAATCCAAATGGAGTAGGAACCAAGATATTCTTCTAGTGAATATTCTTGGTGAACCCTCTGAGGGAGTCACCACCAGAGGCAAATTGAGATCTTTGGAAACCGCCTCAGCGAATGAATGTCTTTTCACTGATTTCCTCTCTGAAGATGAACCTAAGAATGTGGCTGCTGCGCTTCTAGATGAAGGGTGAGTTGTTGCCATGCAAGATGAGTTGAATCAAATAAAGAGGAACAAGGTGTGGACTATGGTAAAAGCTCCAACTGGAAAACAAGTGGTTGGTACTAAGTGGGTCTACAGAAACAAGAGGGATGAAGCTGGCATGATTGTTAAAAACAAGGCTAGGCTTGTGGTGCTGGGGTACAATCAATCTGAGGGTATTGACTATGATGAAACGTTTACACCAGTAGCCAGATTGGAAGCTATCAGAATCTTCCTAGCCGTTGCAGCTTATATGGGTTTCACTGTTTACCAGATGGATGTGAAGAGTGCTTTTCTAAATGGTAAGCTTGCAGAGGAAGTATATGTCTATCAACCCCCTGGGTTTGAAAGCAGTGAGTATCCTGATCACGTCTAGACTTCACAAAGCACTCTATGGGCTGAAACAAGCGCCTAGAGCCTAGTATGAAACCCTATCAAAATTCTTACTTGAAAATAAATTTGTCAGAGGTACCATTGATCAAACCCTGTTCACTTATAGGTCCAAGGGTGATGTCATTTTAGTATAGATTTATGTAGATGACATAATTTTTAGTTCAACCAATATCACTTTGAGCAAACAGTTTGCCAAACTCATGACCAAAAAGTATGAAATGAGCATGATGGGGGAATTAACTTTTTTCTTGGGTTTTCAAATTAAACAAAATTCAAAAGAAATTACCATTTGTCAAGAAAAATATGTTAAGGCTTTGCTCAAGAAGTATGATCTGTCTGATTGTGCATCAGTGAAATGCCCCATGCTTCCTCCCAACAACTTGGGAGCTGATGACTCAGGGGTCTTTGTTAATGAGACCTTATATAGAGGCATGATTGGGTCACTGTACCTCACAGCAAGCAGACCAGACATACAATTTGCCACATGTCTCTATGCTAGGTACCAAGCTAACCCCAAGGAATCCCACCTTGTAGCTGTCAAAAGAATTATCACGTACTTAAAAGGATCTCCCACACTGGGTCTCTGGTATCCAAACGGATCAGGCTTCAACCTCAAAGCCTACTCAGACTCTAACTACGCTGGGTGCTGTCTTGATAGAAAGAGCACCTCTGGGAGTTGTCAAATACTTGGAGGAAAGTTAGTATGCTGGAGTGCTAAGAAACAAAACTCAGTGGCCATGTCATCAGCTGAAGCTAAATATGTAGCGGCCGCTGGTTGCTGTGCTCAAGTTCTCTGGATGAAAAGTCAGCTGGCTGATTATGGGATCACTTATGAAAAGGTTCCCATATTATGTGACAACACAAGTGCTATAGCCATCTCCAATAATCCGGTACTTCATTCCAGAACTAAGCATATTGACATCAGGTATCACTTTATCAGATACCGTATTTTAAAAGGTGATATTGAGCTTCATTTTATACCCACTGAATACCAGCTCGCTGATATATTCACCAAGCCTCTGGTTGAGCCAAGTTTTACTAGGCTGGTTGCTGAGCTAGGTATGCTTAATATCGGTAAACATATCTGATAAATGATCTCTGTCTCTGGGCATTTAAGGGAATTGAATGTAACGAGGTAGTTACATTCTAATGGGAGTTAATATATTCTCATATTTAATTCAAATGATTGTCCTTCATTGTCAACAACTTTCCCACTTTCCAAAGGGACAGAAAAATCACATGAATAGTCAAGGGGTCCCACTTTTCCTAAAAGGTAATCTTTTGCATTTATTGCTTTAATTAAAAACGGTAAACCTTTTATCAAAAACCTTGACTCATTTTTCACACATAACATTACTCATTACTTTCACACACACATACTATTCATCTTCTTCACATCCTCCATTTCTTCCTTCCATCAACAATGGCGTCTTCATCAACAAACACCTCTTTCACCGTTTTGTCCGCCTCGAATGTAGATTTGGGAATAAACGATGGAAATATCGCCTTGAACAACTGTGTAGCACTTTTGGAACATAACAATCCTCTCTACCATCCCTTATTATCCTTCCTCAAGAACTCCACATTTACGAAGCCATTATTAGGGAACCCTCCACATGCTACCACCAATACTTGAGGGAGTTCTGGTACAACGCTGAAGTTGATCAAACCTCATCACACATCACCTTCAACCTTTCCACACATCCACAACCCCTCACCTTCGATTTCCATACTTTTGCCAAAGTCATTGGACTTTCCGTCAATGAAGGCATATCCGCTGTGCCTGCCAGCGCCACTGTGAAGAAGGCTCTGGCTACCCTTCGTCCTCATGATGACGATGACAAAACCTTCACTACCCAAGGCTTCCAAAACAAATCACTGATCAAAGTGAATTACTTTTCACCCACTTGGAGGACGCTGATGCTGTACATTGTGAATGTGTGGGAGGAAACCGGGGGTCACATGATCAGCTTAATGGTGCTCAACAAGCTATCACTTACAGCTTAATTTGGGGGCAAGATATAGGGATCACCCACATACTTTACACTGACCTCATTGCAAAGCTGGAAAACAAAGGGAAGAAGCATCGATTGGCCACCATCTGCTAAATAAGATATATCTCTCTCCTCATAGAGGATATGCTTGGTGAAACCTACACAAATGATGAACTTCACTCCTTCTCTCCCTATCACATCACTCCAGCCTCACTGAAGACTCCCTTGGAGGATGAAGTGCCTCTCAGTAGGCATATGATGCATGTTGTTGGGTTACTCACTGCTGATGGATAGCCCTTGATCCCTCACAATGAGGTGAATGCTGAAAGACATACTGACAAGTCTTTATCCAAGACCTCTGTGCAGTCCACTTCTCAGCCCAAGGCACCCAAGGAAAAGAAGAAGAAGAGGAAAGACATCCCCCTTTCCTCTGAAACCCCTTCTGTTAATCCTTCCAAGATGAAGAAGACCAAGAAGAACCCATCCCCTTCTCTGGAGGATGTGGTTGAAGAGCCTACCGCTGACAAACAACCAGAGTCTAGCGTCTCCTTGTTAGCAGAGACGACTAAGAACCTTCTCCACGCTGATATCTCTCAGGTATTAGTTCGCCATTTTTTTTTCTCTTGGAGGATCACATACAATCACTCTCAACATTCTGTGGGAGAGAGTGATGAAGTCTTAGGGTTTGCCTCAACCCATAGAGTGTCTGTGTCAGCACCAACTCTTAGGATTATATGTACACTCTGTCTCAAGACAAGGATATGATTCACTTGTGCTTATAACACACCTCGATGATCCTTCACCCTCTAGATTGTGCTCTTGTCCATAACAACTTGAGCATGCTATAGGTCCCGACCCAGAGTCTCTGCACCTCACGTGGTCTCTGGGTCCCCTCATATGAAAAGAGTCCCAAAGAATTTATTCTTTTGGGGGAGACTGAATAATCACCCTCAGTCTTCCTAGGGGCAGCGATAAAAGACGACCATTACCTTCAAATATGTCACAACTAAAAGAGTCCCAAAGAATTTATTCTTTCAGGGGGACTGAATAATCACCCCCAGTCTTCTTAGGGGCAGCGATAAACGGCGACCTTTAACTTCCATTAACTCACAATTAAAAGAGTCCCAAGGAGCAATCCTTTAGGGGGAGCTGGATAATCACACCCAGCTATCCTAGGGGCAGCGAGCGGCGACCATTCACCACATAGTTTTCACAAATCAAAAGAGTCCCAAGGAGTTATCCTTATGGGGGAGCTGGATAATCACACGCAGCTATCCTAGGGGCAGCAAATGGCGACCCTTCAACATATCTGTTTCACACTAAAAGAGTCCCAAGGAGAAATCCTTAGGGGGGGCTGGATAATCACACCCAGCTTTCCTAGGGGCAGCGAATGGCGATCCATAACTTCATATTTATTTCACACTGGTTACTAACAAATGTCATAACAGGCTCATAATATTCATGAAGAACAACAAAATGATGATGCCTATTCCATTGCTGGTGATGAGAATGCTGAAGCCCCCCACATTGATTTGGATGCCATGTCAGACATTGACTCCATGCCAGAAGATGAGGTCTTTATCATTGAAGATGACCTGACCATTTCAGACTATGCTGATATGGATGCTGATGATGACCAAGTTACATCCGAATTAAAACCCATTTCCTTCCCTTCAATGGCAAACGTTCAAGAACTAAGCTGCCAAGCAGCTATGGGACCAGAGGATCTGTACACCGAACCCAGTTCCCTTCCCTACCTTGCCCAATGTCATGGAACTAGGGGCAATGAAACACTTAGAAAATTTGCAACACCTCAAGCCTGTCCATGTTCCTAGAATTGAAGATGTTCAGGAACTAGCAGCTGAGAAACTCTGGGTCAAGAGGGGAGACATCAGCATCACCAAGCCTAAAGTCACAAATGATGTCATCCTCTCTGAATTAAAAACACTCACTCATGCTGCTGAGGAACTCACCACCACCCTAGAGACTTCACTAACTTTATATGTGGAATCCTCTATGACTGCACTTCTGGGAAATGCCTTGCAAACTCAACTCCCAGTAGTTCTAAACTAGAGTCTTCAGCAATACATGCCATTAGTCCTCACCGCAGCTGTCAAAGCCAATGTTGCTGCTATTGTCAAGGCATCTGACCCTTCCAGGCAACTTCTTCAGGAGCTATTACAGGAGGAACTTAAAGAAATATGCTTATTTGTCCATCAAGAATTTGTTAAGTTCCTCAAACCTGGATCAGGCACAACTTCTGCCGGCGCTATGCCTGAGGGGGAGAATTCACCAACCTCTACCTCTAAAGAAGAAGCAGATACTGCTCCACCTAAAGGGGAGCAATCACTTAAACAACCAGCACCCTTAAAAGAGATCCCAACACCAAAACCTATCAGATCCTTCAACCCCATCACTAAGGTGGCACAGGACAAGGGAAAAGGTATTGCCTCTGAGGTACCTGAAACAACCCTGCACTCCCTCTAAGAAGAAGGTGGATCCACAGCCAAACACTCTGACTTGAACAAATTTAAAAGTGTTGATGAACCACCACTAACCCCAGAGCAGGCAAAGGCTCAAATCTTGGAACAAAAAAGGTTAGAAAACATTAGATGTAACACCCCATTTTGGAAATAGCAATATCACAGTAATTATGGCGTGTCATCAAAGCATACAAGGTAAAATGTCTAAAACATTACTTGACCATATTAAGGAAAATACCGGAATCAAACATCGGTAGTCCAAAAGTAAAGCTCATCACACACAAACATAGTATAGTAAAGGAAAAGGACTAAACAATGTCCAAAGCATAAGTATCATAAAGAAAGGAAATGCATAATGTAAAGAAGGCTAGACAACTTCCAGTCCATATGCACGTACTCTTAGTGTCTACGAGCGTCCCTGAGTACATGCCTTTTTGGGAACATAGAAATGGAAAACGGCTGAGCAATACGCTCAGTGCACGGATGTACAATAAAGCATGAATAAGATAAACATATACATAATAACAGCGGAAGAAACTAAGTCCCGAGTAACCTGGTTAAGTCTTAATAAAACTGGTTTTATAGTTTGAAAGTCTTATGTTTATCTTATAAAAACTGTTTGTCATATTTTACCATTTAGCCAATATAGGTCATGAATATACACCGTGCATGAATAATTGGAGGGGTGACCTCATCATGCAAATTAGAGGGGCTGCCTCTAATTTAATATACTGGTTTATGGGTAGGAGGGATCAGCTCCTTGTGAAGGATGCAAGGCACACACCACATTCACCATGTAATCCTAAATAAAAACGTGTAACTAGGATGCACCCATACGCCCCACATGATAAATATAAATAAATGGCCAAAAGCTGAAGGGACGCCACGAGCAATCACTCCGCCGTGGTGAAGTCATAACATCAGTGCCTCTAATGTTATGGTTATGGTACCTCCATAACTAGGTGAAACTAGTCATGCACGTATATGGCTATAGGTAATCATATTTAAACATAAGCAATCAAACTCAAACTTATACTACGGGAAACAGTTGGCTGCATACGGGGAAATCCTAATAAGGAAAGAATGTCCATGCTGAAAGGACGGGAATCCGTACCTTATGTCCAGTGAACGAGAACGATGAACTGCGAGAATCCTACTTCCGAAACACTAGTGCTACATAAATACGTACATGAAATAAGTATCTGCTTACTAATTACATAGCTGGTTTTACGTCATGTCTTAGCTTATTTTATGTGTTCTTACTATGTTTTACTCTTTAACGCCTTAAATTGTGTTAAATCTTATATTCTGCTTAATCTGATTAAGTATTTCTGGTATTTCATGTGTTATTATACTTACTATGTAATAATAAGTAACTTTCCAAAAATAACAAGTTTCCTAAAATAGAAAGTTTCCAAAAATAGAAAGTTTCCAAAAATAGATTTACTGCTTAAAATAGATAAGTTTCTAAAAATAGAAAGTTTCCATAAATAGATTAGCTGCCTTAAGTAAATAAGTTTCCAAAAATAGCTGGTTTCCATAAATAAATTAGCTGCCTTATTTAATTAAGTTTCTAAAAAAATAGAAAGTTTCCATAATTAGAAATAAGCTGGTTAAATAAGCTAAGTATATAAGCCTAAGTATTTTCATGATTATTTTCTAAGTCATATGATATATTATATAGTTTAATAATTATTTCATGTAATTTAATTAAACTATAGGTTATAATATTTAATTAAAGTATAACATGTTTTAATTAAATATATTAAATACTTAGGTTAAAATATGTATTATTAAATATTAATAATATAACCTAAGTCATGTTAATTAATTAATTATATCCATGGTTTTTAAAATAATTAATTAATTATAAGTCTTAATAATATAAATACTTAGGTTAAAATAATTTCATGATTATTAATAATCAATTAACCTAAGTCATGTTATTAAATTAATCTCATCTTTAATTAATTTAATTTTAACATAAGTTTATAACATAAAAACAACTAACATAACCATGACCCGGATCTAAGCTTAAAAACATGAACCGGACATGAATCGACACCGTACCCCGACCCAAATCGGGGTACCCCTTGCTGCCGTGGGACCCACACGCACCAACCAAGACCAAAAGGTCTTGGTGGTGGTCGGCTAAAACAAACCGAAACCCCCTTGGGGTCGGTTGTATCCTGCGGCCCAAAAATAAACACCCCTTAATCGACCCTCTGATTTAATTAATGATCAAAACATATTAGATCTATGTTTAATTAATGTGTTTTTATAAAAAAACATCACGTGTTCATAATTAAATAAAAGATTAATTAAAAGAAAAGGTTTAAAAAGGTTTTACCGTATTCGTGGATCAAGAGGGTGAAGAACAAACACGAACAAGCAATAAATCAACAAGATCCAAGATCAAGGAATCACCTTGATTGGTGATTGTAGGTGGCGGCACAAAGAGAGGAGAAAAGGGAGGGTTTTAGGTTTTTCCTGAAATCTTCTGTAAAGTAATTTTTGAGTAGTAAAAATTACTTAACCCCCTTTTAGTAAAATTGGTAATGGGCTTGGCCCATTACCCTTGTTTTAGCCGCGGGTAGGGACCCCCCATGGGGTTCCCGTACCTCGTTTCGTGTCTTGTTATTTAATACTCGTTTATGTTTAATTATGTTCGTGTTTTAAATGTTCTCGTTACGTAAATACCATACTCTTATATATTTAATTACGCTCGTATTAAATATATATACGTAATTAATAATAGCTCGTGTTTTAATTACGCTCGTGATTTCGTGATCGTATGTTCGTGATTAATTATTGCTAAATAATTATTACATGATCGTTCATATAAAATACTTATCGTGTTTTAACACGTACGTAATACGTAAACTCCTAACACGTAATCGTAATCATGCTATATTAGGAAAGTTTTTAACTAGTACGTACGATCCTAAGTGTACTATGCATGGTAAAAGCATGCGGGTTTTACAACTCTTCCCCCCTAAAAAGAATAATTCGTCCCTGAATTATAGATAAAGTAATCTGGCAAAGAAGAACATACCCGAATTCAAAATATGAAATGAGGGTAAGAAGCCCGGATAGACTCCTCCGTTTCCCAAGTGGCTTCCCGCTCGGTATGATCCCTCTATAGAATTTTGACGAATGGAATCGTCTTCTTCCTCATGACTCGTTCTTGTCTGTCAAGAACTCGTTCGGGCTCTTCTATAAAAGTGAGATCTTCACGTATTTGTTCCAGTGGATACTGAACCATGTGAAGGGGATGATATTGGTACCCTCTGAGTAAGGACACATGAAACACATTGTGCACATGCGAAAGCTGCGGAGGTAACGACAATCGGTAAGATACTTCACCGACTCGTTCAATTATATCAAACGGTCCGATGAAACGAGGACTGAGCTTCCCTTTAATCCCGAAGCGTCTAACACCACGTGCCGGCGAAACCTTAAGGAAGACGTGATCTCCTACGTTAAAGTGTAAATTCCTACGATGCTTGTCGGCATAACTCTTTTGACGTGACCGTGCCTCCTGAATTTTCTGCCTAGCTACTGCGATCTTCTCGTTTGTCATCTCTATGATTTCTGGTCCTTCGAGTGTTCGCTCGCCAACCTGATCCCATCAGATTGGGGCGCGACACTTTCTGCCATACAACATCTCAAATGGAGCACACTTGATGCTTGCGTGCCAGCTGTTGTTGTACGCAAACTCCACCAAACAGATGTATTCGTCCCAATCACCCATCCATTCCAACGCACATGACCTCAACATATCCTCCAATGTCTGAATGGTTCGCTCCGATTGTCCGTCCGTTTGAGGATGAAAAGCCGTGCTAAGCTTAAGTTGTGTACCCCAAGCTTTCTGCAGACTTTTCCAAAAGCGCGAAGTGAATCGAGGATCTCTGTCTGAGACGATGCTGGATGGTGCACCGTGTAGTCTCATGATCTCTCGTCTGTACGTATCTGCGAGTTTACTTACCGGATCTTCCTTGCGGATCGGTAAGAAATGAGCTGATTTGGTAAGTCGATCAACAATAACCCAAATTGCATCGTGCTTCCTTTTGGTAGGCGGAAGACCGGTAACAAAATCCATGGTGATTTTGTCCCACTTCTACTCTGGAATATCTAACGGTTGAAGGAGACCGCCAGATCGCTGATGCTCGATCTTAACCTGCTGGCAGGTAAGACATTTGGAGACGTAAGTGGCCACATCTTGTTTCATACCACTCCACCAAAAGTACTGCTTGATGTCATGGTACATTTTAGTCGAACCAGGATGTATCGAGAATGGGGAGCTATGAGCTTCAGCTAACAAAGCTTCCCGAAGTTCTTGGTCATCAGGAACACAAAGTCTTGTGCCCTGCCATACGATACCATCTGCATCTACTCTGAATTCTGTCTGCTTCTCCAAATTCTGTATTATCGCCCAGATTTCTCCGTCATCCTTCTGAGCTTCCTTGATCTTAGATAGTAACTCGGGTTCTACTCTAAGATTAGCCCAGTAACCGTGCTGTCCACGTACCATGATCTCGATGTCTAGTCGCTCCAAGTCTCTTATGATTTCCTCTTCGATTCTAATGTTGTTGATCATTCCGGAGTTCCTGCTAAGGGCATCTGCTACTACATTTGCCTTTCCGGGATGATACTGTAGATTAATGTCATAATCCTTCAACAGCTCTAACCATCTCCTCTGCCTCATGTTCAATTCACGCTGAGTGAAGATATACTTCAAGCTCTTGTGGTCCGTGAAAATGTCACATGATTCTCCATATAAGTAGTGTCTCCATATCTTCAATGCAAACACGACTGCAGCAAGTTCCAGATCGTGCGTGGGGTAATTCTCTTCATAAGGCTTAAGCTGCCGTGAAGCGTACGCGATCACTTTCCCATGTTGCATGAGAACACATCCAAGTCCTTTCCCCGATGCATCGCTGTAGATTTGAAATCCACCCGTACCAGATGGTAGAGTAAGAATAGGTGCAGATACTAGCTTCTGCTTCAGGTCTTCAAAGCTCTTCTCTCGATCTTCAGTCCAGACGAATTTCTCCCCTTTCCGCATCAGTTTGGTCAATGGTAGTGCTAGGCGGGAAAAGTTCTCCACGAACCTACGGTAATAGCCAGCTAAGCCTAAGAAACTGCGGACTTCCGTCGTTGATGTCGGCCTTGGCCACTTAGTAATGGCCTCAACCATTGCTGGATCCATAGTGATTCCTTTTGCTGATACAATGTGACCTAAGAATGCCACTTTGTCTAACCAGAACTCACACTTGGAGAATTTAGCATACAGCTGCTTCTGGCGAAGAATTTATAGTACTGTACGAAGATGGTCTTCGTGTTCCTCCTTGGACTCAGAGAAAATCAGGATGTCGTCGATGAAAACAATGACGAATTTGTCCAGAAATTCATGGAAGATTCTGTTCATCAGATCCATGAACGCTGCTGGAGCATTTGTCAGACCAAATGGCATGACTACAAACTCGTAGTGGCCATAACGAGTATGAAAGGCAGTCTTAGCAATATCCTGCTCCTTGACTCGTAACTGGTGATAGCCTGACCTAAGATCGATCTTGGAGAAGTGTTTGGCCCCTTGGAGTTGGTCAAACAGATCGTCAATGCGTGGCAGTGGATACCTATTCCGAATAGTAATCTTGTTGAGCTCGCGATAGTCTATGCAAAGACGCATATTGTCGTCCTTCTTCTTAACAAACAAGACCGGTGCGCCCCATGGAGATGCGCTCGGTCGAATGAAACCTCATTCAAGAAGTTCTTGCAGTTGATCCTTCAGCTCCTTCAGCTCTATGGGAGCCATGCGTTAAGGAGCCTTGGAGATTGGTTCAGCTCCTGGAACCAGTTCGATACTGAATTCCACTTCTCGTACAGGTGGTATGCCCGGAAGTTCTGCTGGAAACACATCTTGGAATTCCGACACTATTGGTTGATCCTGAATTGATGGAGATTCATCATCCATGTCGTGAACCGTAGCTAGATAACCCTCGCAGCCATGTGACAGTAGTGCACGCGCTTGCAGGGTGGATATGACTTGTACAGACCGTCCGGGTATGATCCCATTATGAATGTACTCTGGTGCATTGACATCACCGAAGATAACTCGATATGAATGGCAGTCTATGGTAGCATGATACATGGATAGCCAATCCATGCCCAAAATCATGTCGAAGTCATTCATGTCCAGCGGAAGTGCGTCGACAGGTCAAACCTTATCATCGAATTCTAGGGGAAGACTCTTGTATACATGGGTGATTAATACAGAGTCCCTCAAAGGCGTGGACATAGTAAGCCTATTCTCTAGTGGCAAAGGAGGCATCCTAATGTTCTTAGCATAAGTAGTAGAAATAACCGAGTGAGTAGCACCCGTATCGAAAAGAACACATGTAGCGCGACCATACATATACAAGATTCCAGTGATGGTACCTGTAGACTTGTTGGCCTGGTCTCGAGATGTCGTGTAGACACGCCCGACAGTAGGAGGCGGCTTGGTATCAGCATGTCCCGATGTACCCTCCATCTCGCCCTTACGGCAATCCTTCATAATATGGCCAGGAAGACCACACTTGAAGCACGCATCAGTATTACGACGACATGGTCCTGGGTGCCTACGGTGGCAAATAGAGCAAAGAGGATGAGTGTATCCTCCAGCAGGTGCTCTGGCTGGCTGAGGACCTGATAAAAACATTTTACATGAGACATAATAGTTGGGTACAAAGGACAAAGCGGATAATCGTAAGATTGAATACCAGTGATAGTTGGACGGCTAGGCTGCGAACCTCTCTGGTTCTGGTCCCTACCGTTTCCATGGTTCCTGGTAAAAGTTTGCTAAAGTGTCAGAATACGAGTTATAACATAAAACATAAGGAATTTCGTAAGTATTAGGACCTGCTGTTGCTGGATTGCCCGGCGTTGTTACGGTAATTGTCATTACCGCCACGCCTATCCGTAGCATAACGGTCGTTAGTCTAACCGTTTCCCTTGGACTGATGAGGCTGCTGCTGAGTAGCCGGCTGAGACCGGTCCCCAGTTTTCTGCCTGGAAGATACAGTTAAAGAGATGAATATTTGACATATGGAAAGTATACGGATTGGTCACCGCTTGAATACGAAGGTTTACCTCTTGTCGGGTCTTTCAGCTTCCCCGAACTCATCCCTCTCCTGCAGCATCTCCAGTTTCCGTGCTGCATCGGCCACTTGTGCTACAGTACTGAACGTAGCACACACCAGATTGTTTGCGACCGATGTGCGAAGAGCCCATCTGAAGTGATGTGCCTGCTCTTCAGGAGTACCTGCTGCCGCACCAAGGAAACCAGCCAGGCGAAGAAAGCGCTGCATAAACTCGTTGCTATTCTCCCCAGCTCTCTGACGGATCCCATGGTACTCTCTCTTGAGCTTGTCCTGCTCAGCCTTGGGAAATAACTGCTCCATCACCCTGTCCTTGAACTGAGCCCAAGTCAAACCAGCAACCCACTCATCACCACCTTCAGATTGCATCAAAGCTAACCACCAGTTGAGTACATCGCCTTCGAACCGATAGCATGCCAACCTCGCATTGTATGCGGGGTCACAGCCCATAGCGTTAAAGATCTTCTCGATGTGAGCTAACCAGCTTTCAGCATCGCTGGGGCTATCTGTCTTCTCAAAAGCTCGAGGGCGGAGCTTGTTGAATCTCTCCAGCCATACTGCTAATGTCACTGGAGGAGGAGGAGGAGGTGGCTGATTGTGCTGCTGCTGATTGTTGGCAGCTTGAACTTCAGCCCGGATGTCATTCCTTAGTTGAGGAAGCAAGGCTTGCATGGCAGCCTGAATTGCAGCATTGAGCTGCTCCTGTTCGCGTGTGAGAACCATCTGACAGTATAACATAAAACATATGATTAAACAGTTCAAAACATAAAATATATACATGAAAAAAATTTATACTAAAATTTCACGAGAAAAATTTTATGCAAGAAAATTTTTGTGTATGAATGCATGATGCAGTTTTATGAAAACTTTGTATGCTCGAGAGTGAACGCCTCTGGTCAGTTCACTCAAAACAAAAGACATATCGAGGGGACGCCTATGGGTGTGACAACCCTGGTTTTGAGGTTCGTCACTTAGTTTTATTTTGTGCTAGTTGCGTGTCTTTATGTGTTTATGTGCTTATTGGTGTGTATGGATTGTGGTTTGGATATCGTTTCCGGTACGGGGTACCTTGTGAATGAAACGATGTGTGATGATTTCATGTTCATGAGTTCACATGGTAGTGACTATGAAGTGAGATGGTGTTATTTGGTGGTTCTAAGTATACGTATATGTATTATAGAAAATCGTATTTTTACGATTTACGGTTTAGCATTTAGAGGTCGCGGATGAGGTAATTAGTCATATGAATATTTTTCGGGATGGTTTTAAGTCATTTAGGACTTAGTTATAAAGTTTATTGCAAAATTTGAGATTTTTTTTAAAAGTGTATATTTTACGTCTTTTACGGAAAAACGCGTAAATTTGACTAGTTTTACGGTTTTGTGGTTTTGGAAGCTTTAGGAGCTGAAATAAATTAAGAAAAATTAAAGTAATATTAATAACATAATATTAAATAATAATAAAAAAAACGAATTTAGGGGTGTATGGGTCGGTTTAGACGCACCAAAGAAGAAAGAAAGAAGGGAAGAGCCCAAAACAGGCCCAATGGACTTGTAATGGGATTAGGGGGCCTTTAGGACTTAACCAAACCCAACTTATAACCATAATAATCAGGTTTTTAACCTCCATAACATCTCCTAGCCGAAATTCATCAATGGTGGCCAATTAGGGTTCTTCAAAAATTAGGTTTTCTTTATCTTCTATTAATTCAAAGGTAAAACCTTCTTAACCCTTTTCATATTAAATGTTTTTAATGTTTCTATGATCATATGATGGATTAGTTTAGGGTTTAATTAAAAACAGTATATTAATCATATTTTAATGATTAAATAAATTAGGGCTTGTAATTAGAGAGATTAGGGTTAATTAATGAGGTTGATTTTGTTAAACCCGTTTTTAAAAAACTGGGCAGAATTTTGAGTCAATTGTTTTGATCATATCGGGAGTTCTAGAAACATTCAAGATGCGATCCAAGTATCCCTGAAAAGGTAATTGAACTGGCTTTCCAATGCAAGAAACGAGAACTAAATTGGAGTTAGGGAAGTGGGTCAAACACAGGTTACAACAGTCGGAGGTCAAAACAGTTTTGAATTCAACCTGTTTTCTTTTTAAGTTTTGGGTTGTTTGGGGTACTTAGGTTTGCATTGGGATCTTCTCACGAACATGAGAGATGGTTTATATATTTTAGTAAGTATCTGCACTTGGGATAAGGTTGTGGTTTAGAGTAAGACCCTCTAATGGTAACAAACTTTTCATATGTTTAAAATCAGTAAATTCTGGATAGGTAGCAATATATACACATATATCGGGGCCTTAATAGTAGCTTTAAGGTTAGGGAAAGTGGGAGGATTTAACTAACATGTATAAAAGTGTGAATATTCATTTTACAGAAACCATGGGTATGTTTAAGTGGACGTTTGACTTAATGTTTTGAGACCTAAAAACTGGGACTGTTTTGTGTAAAATTATGAACCGGATAGTTATTAAACTTAACCAAGTTAGGGACTTGTTAAGGAAGGGTGATGGGGTGATTAGAGCTTATCAATGAGGTATTATATGGAAATAGGCTAGATGTCCATCATAGGTTGATGAGCCATCTTGGTGATTGGTTCGGGTATTGATTGTGTGTTTTTGGTTTGTTAGCTCGTCGCTAGTGCGAGGACTTGTGAAGAAGCTATCAGGTGAGTTTCATAGTCCCATGTTTACTTTTGATTTTGACTTCCAGATGGGATGGAAGAGACACTGTGTTGAGTTATTTTTCTAAATTGCTGTTGTGAATGTTTTTGTGATTTGAGATAGACTTGTGTGTACATTATGTGATTAACTGCTATGTGATTTTTGATTGTGTATGATTTGGATCGGGGGACACGTGCCGTCTCAGTTATTGTGGTTTGACAAGGTAGTGTCCTTGTGGTTTGACAAGGTAGTGGCCTTGTGGTTTGACAAGGTAGTGGCCTTGTGGTTTGACAAGGTAGTGGCCTTGGGATAAGTACATAGTGTGATCATCTATGGTACCATGTTGTTTGGCAAGGTAGGAGCCCTGGATTTTGGTTTGGAATGATTGATCTTGAATGCTAGTTGTTAATACATAATTGTAGCACATTGTCCATATGTTATTGTGTTGATGGTTGTTATTCACAACTTGTAACTGATTTGGCGTTGGAGTCTAAACCTATGACTCTCACCAACTTTATGTTGACGTGTTTTAGTATCTCTTTCAGGTGTGAATATGGTTAAGCTTGAGGATAGAAGTGGCTAGACTTGGATGCCTTAGGATTGCATATAGAAGGAGATCCCCATTCCTTCTTAGTTTTTATTTGTTCATTTAAATAAGTGATACTGTTGGCACCTATATGTTTGTTTTGTTCGTGTTACTTGTTTGTCTTGGGTAAGAGGTAGGACTGTTACCTACTTACCTAGACTCCTGCATGTTGAGATATTGTCATGACATTTGTGTCGCCATTTATGACATTTCTTATATCATTTAGTTATCTCTATAGACACGCTATTGTTGTGATGATATCCATACGTCGTGCCCCATATTCCGCCATGGTGGGGGTGTGACAGAATGGTATCAGAGACAATGGTTATAGAGAATTAGGTTGCCTAGTCGAGTAGCCTAGTCTATAGCTTAAGGGTCCCTGCATATAGGCGTCATAGGAAGTATGTGTGCATTTTATTATAATTGATGTGTTTGAATGTTATTTATTGTGATGTTTTAACTAGTATGAATTGAACCATAGTAAGTTCATACTTAGCCACATGTTATTTTCTTTTTGGGTTGTGACTAGTGCGGGTTGAACCATAATCGTCCACACTAGTCATTGTCGTATTTTACTTAAATTGTACATTATAGTACATAATTTGGTACATGGTAGTTCTATCTTTTGTTGGGTTATTTTATGTACCTGAGGTACAATATTTTTCTTTTGATGTTTAAGTCATGTTCCCTAAGAATCGTGTGGTGGTTCGAGTTACTAGGAGTACATGGGTAGGAAGGATTTTAAGCCGTTTCCACTCTTATGGGAGACATGACTTATAACTGATTTTGTTTTCGTTTTGGATTTAGCCTATGCTGTTTTAGCTAGACTATGGATTTCTGTATTCCAAGAGTATTACTATGTTATTTTAATAGATGGAGTTTTAGACTTTATTGGTTATGTGGTTATGAGCTTATGTGAGTAGATGGATTTATGTGTTATATGTTGTATTGATTCTTATAAGTGTCATCATAGGAGGGAGTGCATTGGGGAAAGGGTAATTGTATAAGTATGGTGGCCAACATAGTTATACAAGTACCACAACTTCAATGGGTTCCCAAGTATGGTTGCATGAAAGAGGGTTAGTACATGCTTGTATATGATGAGATGTAGAATTTAGGTATACGTATTTTATATGGGTATATGTAATGGCTACCTACGATATGGCTATTGTTTTTTTGTGTTATATGTTTTGGGTTATAGTTGTGTTGTGTGATTTTGGGGTCACACGATATGGTTTGGTTTTGGAGGTGGGCTTTATGCCTTGTTGTGGCACGGTGAGACGGTGATTACTCGTATGGAAAAAAGAGCGTATAAAGCGATTGATTGACTTACGTGTATGATAACGAGTATGTTTGGGGGATTCAATAGGTATACATATGCGGATGTATATATAATACTATGTGTTAAGTTATGGTATATGGTCGTTCACTAGTTATTATAACTTGAACGTACCTTGTGTTTGTTCGTGTTTTATGGTGCTGGAGTTTGGTGGAGTTTCAACGACGTTTTGAATCTTTTGAACTGTGTCTTGTAGCGTATTCTTTGAGTTTCATATTTCACGTGTACGTTTTAAAACGGTGTTCTTGGTTTTAAGTCTATTGAAATAACCTGGGATTTCTTTTGAGATAATGAAATCTTTTGTGTTGAGTCTTACATTTCTTTTGGTTGGTATATGGAAAAAGGGGACTTGGAAATCTATTATAGGATTAGATAGTTGGTCGTATTCGGTAAAATAAGGGTAAGGTGTTGGGGTCGTGTTTGAAACAAGATGTAACATAAGATTTCTTTTTAGTCAACACTTATTTATTTCAAATTCTAAAAGACTTTCTTTAAAATAAAGCGAAGTAAAATTTCTTTCTACTTACATAGTTTATATAATTGGGTTTAACCGATTCACATCATTTCTGATTATTAATTCAAGGTTAAATTGAGTTTATGAAGATTTCACATACAATTTTATCTTTCATTAATATAAAACTGTTTCGGTCATAACTTGTTCGTTTTTAGAGCTTTTTGAGTGATTCAAAAGCAAAAAAAAATAAAAAATTATGTACTCGGAACGTACTTTTCAAATATTCAGAATGTATAGCCATGGGAGGTCAGTGGACTGGTCGGAATTATTGTACAAGTGTCGGGTTAAAGGTTGAGTTTGAATAGTAGTTTATTTTTATGATTTGGGATACACGGGATACCTAGTCTTTGAGTTGAGTTTTGAGTTCGACAAGAGGGTTGTTTGTAGATTGTTTGAGTCACATAGATGTGGAAGGTAATAATAAAAAAAGAGAGATATATATTCTTTTGGAAAAGTCGATCTTTTGCACGGTTTAAATAATATATTGCGGGGCGTAATATGTTTTGGTTGCCATTGGGTGTTTCTTGGGTTATTTTTCGTGGTCATGGGTCATTTTGAATTGATACATGTTCTGGGTTTGAGTTTTCTTTTAAGTCTCGTGGTTTTTGACTTGTTTTAATTGGTGCACGTGAAATGTCGTTAGTCATCCGTTGGTTTGATTCGTTGATCGTATCTGATGGATTCAGGATGTAGTTTTGGTTTCATATTGTTTGGGAGCGTTGAGGTAGTCGTATGAAAGAATTGGTCGCGCCTACACGCTTAAGTAGGTGACCATGAGAGAACGATCGGAATACCCTTAGTGGGGAGGAAAGAAGTTCGTAGACGAACTAGTGTGGTCATGAGGTCTCTTAGGAGTACCAAGGAGATGAATAGAGATTTGTGGGATATTAGCACAAGTAACGCGCCATAGAGAGTGTTGGAAGGGAAAGTAATACCTCAAAGGTAATTATGATTGTTTGTAGGGCATGTAAGTTTTCCGAAAATTTCCTGAAATTTAGTAGGTTCGCCTATTACTGTAAGGTAGAACCATAAATAGAGCAAGTAGGGGAGGTGAGAGGAGTTGTAGTTAGTGCCTTTCCAAGGCAAATCGTTGATGGAGTGATTTAAAAACAAGAGTTGTTAGAAATTGCAAGGAATACCGGATAAAAGTTGAGTTGCTTAGTAGTAGATTGGATGTGGAAGGAGGTTGAGTGGTTCGATGAGAGGAAGTACCGGTCTTTTAAGATGCGTGTAGAATTTTGCAAGTAGAACGAGGTAGGAATTTATTCGTATTGCCGCTAAGAGAGGGTGCAAGGAGGACATAGTTGAAACTGCTAAGGATGTTGTATGAACGCTTTGGGTTTACGGTTATGTATTTGGCTTCACCAAAGCACTAGCGGTTTTTATGGTGTCAATGAACCAAGTGTGCATGAACGTGTATAAACGAGTTGTCATCGGGAGCGTCGACGACATCTTGAACTACTCAAATCTGAGAAGGAGAGTGAGGCGAATTATGTGTTGGTTTTGGGGTGGAGTTATACGTGAGATTTTTGAGTGTGAGTTTTTAGTATTAAGTTTACCATGATGAGTAGTTAGAGATGATGGAGTATCATGGAACCAGCAAGGGGCGAAGTTAAGAAGGATGAGGAAGCATTTTGGAGGCTGAAGAGGTGGATTGGATAATTGGCCGATCTTGGTACGAAGCATGACGATACGTGGAGCAGGGATTTGGACGCGTACGAGGACGAAAAAGAAAGGCGATCGCTTATACGTTGCAGGAACTGAAGATTTGTAAGAACTAGATGGACTTAGTTAGTAAGGCTGGATTGTTATATCTGCATGGAATGCTAGAGGCATTTGGTGTACGAGACGTGGAGAATGATCTATACGGATCATGAACGTTTCCAACACATATTCAATAATCTTGATTGAACTTTTGGCAAAGGTGATGGGTGGAGTTAAGTGATGAAAGAAAATTGTAAGGCCAAGTACCATCTGGGAAAGGGAAGCATGGTTGATGAGACATGGAATAAGAAGAATGAAGTGAAGCTGAGACGAACTTGAACTATATGGATGACGTATTAAGGTGGTTTGCATGAAGGATGTAGGTTGCACGAGTTGATTTGTCTAAAGCAGAGAACGCGTCAACGTGTATGTTGCGTGGCTTGGACAATCATATGGAGAAAGGGGCGTAGACTATACTTCCTACATAGATAGGAGTAGCTTAGAAAGGGTAATGTAAGGACGAAATTGGTGAAAGTGACGAGAGTTGGGTGATAGTCGATAGACTGACTAATTCATCTCATATTTCAAGAGGAATGAGAAGTCACGTAGTTGAGAAGTTGGAAGAATTGAGTACGAATGGGATGGAATAGAGGGTTATGCGTAAAAGTTAGCCTAATATGTATGGAATGCCTTATCAAGGATTATGGCAAGGGAAGAAACGATGGGAAGCATCACATCGTGATGTATGGTATGAGTTGAGGAGGAAGAAGGACGTGTGTATTGAAGCGAAGCATGAATGAAATAGGAACCGGAGGTAAAATTTGGTAGATCTTAATGAGTAGAATAAAGCACAGCGTAGGCTAATGTTGTCGTAGTGTGGAAAAGGAAATGGCACTGAGCTATACTGATTGTTTAGGAGGATTAGTATCGATAATCGAATGGATGAGGAGTTATAGGTGTGATATGCCATAGGGACGAAGGGATAGATCATAAGTTGATTTGGACTGGAAGAAGTAATGGGTATGTGAAAGACCGTCATAGGTCCCTTTGTAAGGAAATTGGAAATTTTAAGTAGTTTGGGGTACGGACTAAAGGGAGTTTCACCCATAGTAACGGGTGGTATGTTTTGGTAAAATGGAAGAGTTCATGTAGAGCTTTGTAGGTCCAGTTATGATCTTTGGAAAGATCGTACCAGTAGCATATGAGCATAGAATTACATGGGAGAAATGAGTTGTATACATGATACATTTCATGTATTGAGATTGGTAAAGGTTGTTTGAGAATGCATCTTGCATGTACGGTTATTCGGGACTTGTGTTAATGAGAGTCTTTGTTTTATCAAAGAGTCATCTAGGATATTTATTGACTGTGAGGTCAAGAGTTTGACAATGAGTTTAATTGTTTTTGGTTTGTATATGTGGTATTTTGAAACTTGAACTAAAGTTCACGTGGAAATGAGAGGAGTTCTTTTAGAACAAGTATCCTCGTGTGATTTAGTGTCTGTGTGTTTGATCCTAAGGAGTAAATCTCGGGACAAGATTTCTATTAGGAGGGACTGATGTGACAACCCTGGTTTTGAGGTTCGTCACTTAGTTTTATTTTGTGCTAGTTGCGTGTCTTTACGTGTTTATGTGCTTATTGGTGTGTATGGATTGTGGTTTGGATATCGTTTCCGGTACGGGGTACCTTGTGAATGAAACTGTGACAATCCGGCAATTTATGGTTGATATTTTATTCTCAATATTTATTTGAAAACATTATTTTAATGTTATAATATAAACTCACTTATTTTTGGGAAGTAATTTGGATTTACGTCTTGAAGTAGCATCGACTACGTTTAAACCGGAGGATTCTACGTTACGTGCTTACGTTTACATACACCGTCTTTGGTGACAGTCCGACATTTCAGAAAAATAAATTTATCCGTGAATATTATTTTGGAGTTTTAAAGTTGTGTTAGTTCGTAAACTCACAAATTTACGAGAAGAGATTAGGACTTGCGATTTTATTTTAACGTCCTTTACGACTAAACCGGAAACCTTAGGATTACGTATTTACGTTTTCGAACTCCGTTTTTGATGAAACAATTTTTATTGGATTCGTTTTGTGACGTTGATTCATAATTTATAAAAACGTTTTTCGTAAAACGACCCGAGGGCACGCAAATCGAGGAAACTAGAATCGAGAAATATCCGTAAACTAGTGAGATGGGACAAAATACATTGTCCCACCCCACTAGCTTAAGTTGAACGGCACACATGACACCACACCATAAGATGTGGCATCATGTTAGTTCAAAGCTTACATGTGTAAGCCATGCTTACATTTTAAGCTAACTCTTACCACTAACTATCAAAACTAGCTACTAGTTTTCACTTCCACCATTTCCTTCCATGCAAAATCCTCTCAAAACTCTCTCAAACACTCTCCTCTTGCCGTCCAAAATTAAGCAACAAACACCCTCTTTGATCTCTTCTAGCCATGAACCACATGTTTACTAGCTCTATTAAGGAGTTCTCTTGAAGCCTTGCTCATTTGGTGGCCATATTAACATCTTTGGAGGTGATTTGCTTGTGTCCTAGGGCTGATTTTCCAACCTATGTTCTTGATATTTGATGGTCTTGGAGATACTTGTTGTGTTCATCAAGTTCTTGTCTTCCAAAAACAAGAAAAACACTTGGTTGGTAAAGAAGATCATCCTCTCCATTTTTCTCTTGTTATTTTATAAAGAACAAATGTATTTTCTTTTATTTTGTACATGTATATGATGTATATATGATGATAAAAATGTTGTGTGGGGATCAAGTGTTGATAGATATGCTTAAAAATGTTAATAACTATAAGAAATAAAGCTAAAATCTTGATTATTTCGTTGGCTGTGTAAAAACAGTAGATAACTAAAAGATGAACTGATAAAATTGCATGGTTTGATCCATTTACAGTAAGTACAAGATGTTATACACATGTGAGAGTTGGCCATGCAATGGAATCAAAATAATGAGTGAGATATGATCAAAACAAGTTAGGTGGTCTAATCTGAATAAGCAGTTTTGTAGGGACTGTTAAGGCAAGCTAAACTCAAAATGGGCAGTAGCTATAACTAAGTTAAATGTAGCACATAATATGAAGAACATGTCACCCAAAAATGAGCTTCTAATTCATTATAGAACTCTAGATATGGTAAAAATGGTGAACATGAAGTTAAAAATCAGATTTTTGGAAATAATGTTTATTAATATTATATAAGCACTCACATTATAATGTATAAAATGTAAAAATATAAACCCACTAACTTATAAAACTTATTTATATAAATATATAAAAGGTTAATTAAATGGGTAAATTATATAAATGGTGGTGAAATAATATTTATAAGTAATAAAAACTATAAACTTGATTTTTACGACTTTTTCGGCTATCGCCGTAAAATTAACGTTTTTCGCCAAATAAAACTTAGACGACCAAACCCGTCTAATGTAAAGTTTATAAAAGTCATATACTGATATATAAGTATCTAATACAAGTAAAAACCGATAAAACCCGAACTATAAGAAATACGGACATTTACGAGCTAACTAAGCATATTGGACTAATAATTGGACTTAATAAGATAAATACTTGTAAAAAGAACTTATTGGGCTTAACCCATTTGGGCCCAACATGGAAAGTTTAAATACTGATAATATAAGTACAAAATGGATTAAAACAAGTTAAATAACTTATAATAAGTTTATTGAACTTAAAACGTGTAAATAGGTAAAACTAGTAAACTAGTATAAAAGTTATCGACATATAACACTAGAATGAGTAAACGAGAATATGTAAACCCACTTGATCATCATATATAAATAATCATCATATGTATACATAATTGTTATTTTTATAAAGTCATTGGACATGAGTCTAATACGAGTTTTATTTGTCTAGGTTTCCGTGATTGAAGCACGTACCGTACATCCGAATTGCCGATAACCCGCCTTCCCAGATCAACGTGAGTTCATAGCCTCGCACTCTTTTAAATGTTTTTATGAAATGTTTTATAAACCCGCGAGGGAGATAACATGTTAGTTTTTATAAAATAGGACACCATTTGTCCCGATTGTTTGTTTATTGATTTTGGACCCGAATGATTGAATGACCCGATTGTATGACCCGATAAATGATTAATAGACCCGATAGATGAAATAAAATGGATTATTAAAGTTAGGTTATGTCACTAAAAGTCCCATTAGCATGAATTGTGAACTACCGGGAGTTGGTAGACGCTTATGCATTTAATAGTACTATTTGGGGACGATCACCCCAGTTCGCACCTTGACGGTTGATCCCCGTTGTGCCACATCGATTGGTAAGCGAATTTATGTATGAGAAGATTTCCATAGCGTGACCTTTGTGACGACACGCTACTTTAGATGGGCAAATTGAGGATCGGGTTAGCTACCCGTTGTTGGTTTAGTAAGGTAACAATGTCATGCGGCTTATAATAATCCAAAACTAACGAAATACTACTAGACGCTCCGAATTACGATGTATTGCCTGACTAGCAATACAGGGTCATACTATTGATATTATGTTCGTGTTTTGGTTTTCATAACCATATTCATATAACGGTTTTTATTTAACTTTATACAACGTCGTAAGACGTATTGTATGATGTTTTTACGACATTGGCTCGTATTATGATTTTAAGACAAATGCCTATATTATGATTTTCGATACGGATTTGTATAAAATGACTTTGGCTATTTTATGGCCTATTAAAATGATTTGTACAAAATGATTTTCAGTAATAATTTTATACTGATATTATATTGATGGATTTTATTAAACTCTATGAATTCACTCGGCGTTATCGCTGACCTTTTCTTTTAACATGTTTTATCTCAGGTACTTGAAGGTAATTCTCGGGAAGACGACAAGAATTCATGGCCCGCACTTAAACAATATTTTCCATTCAAATACTTTGTAAAACTTTGTATGAAATAATATGACTTGGGACCGATGTAACTTTGATGTTTATGAATGGAAATGATTTATTATTAAACGACGCGATTTTTATGCGTTGTCTATGATGTGAGTAATGTGCTATCCCGTAACACCAACTAGTCTTTCGCTGTATTGAGTTGTATAAATTTGGGGGTGTTACAGTTTGGTACCAGAGCTCTCGTTATAGAGAACGATAGATTTTTAAAACTAAGGTTTTGAATAAAATATTTCAAAATCTTTTAATTATAAACATTTTTCTAAAAATGTCTAAAAATCTTTTGACTATAACGGTGCCGAAGAATTCCCGAGTTACCGACAAGGCCAAGACTGAGAAGTATTATTTTAATATATATATAACTTGGATTATATATATATGATGTAATTTTATTACATGATTGTTTGATGATTATTTTGATATTTATACGAGGTATTTATACGACGTAGATTGTCACAATGTACCCTAAATCCCCTAGTAAATTAATCTAAGCTATTCTCGTAGGAATTCTAGCTATCCTAGATCTAAACCAAGTTGCGGATATTTATGATCCCAACAAAATGGTTGACATTCGTAGAAATATAGGTATTAGTTGATTGTGATATTGAAGAAGAATTGGCGAGATTAGAACTGATATCGATGTTATGACGATCTTTTCTTATAGAGTAGAGTTTGACAAACCGTTACCACCTAGAAAGATGTCATCTGAGTCGTTGTCACCCAATTCTTAAAATTGAAATCGAAAGGGTGAATGTTGCACTTGAGGCTGTCATTTGGAACCATTACCCAAAAGCCTCATGCCACTAATACCTTTCCGAGAAGTCTAATTGAATGTATGAGTCATCTCATACTAGAGACTCATTTGATAATTGTTGTTGTAAGAGCTATAGGATTGGAAATTAAGTGTTGATAATATCGAACTTATGTTGCCCTTTAAAGGTGTAAGAATAAGATTGAAAGTATTGGAATATGAGGTAGGATATCGAATTGAGTATAAGCTGATTGAAAACTTGAATAAAGTAAAATTTAACTTGTATTGGAATATGAGATTGTTAAGAGGGAATCGTTAAGTTTTGTGATTGAATTATAAGGTTTTAATTGATTGTTGATTCGTGTTAAGTGTTGTTCCTAGGCCATTGTCCACTGACGAGGATGCCCAGTGTCCAAGAAATAAATTGAAGAAATCTTCTTCTGAATTAGGACCAATGGATCTTCCGGGACATATGGAACACCTAATGACTCTTGTAGATTAGTACTCATTGTGGTATCTTTTAAAAATAATCCCTAACTTAACTGAGACATCAGTTGGTAGGATGAGTTCTGAGAATTGTATGACATAGTGACACGTAATGTGTTACGGTACAATTTTGACTTGTTTGTGATTAATGAAAAGACTACCTTTGATCGCTAAATTCTACATGTATCGATGTTATCTATCTTTTATTGCTTCATCCTAATGTTCGCATTAGTGATGCAACCATTGAACAAGTACTCATATCGAATTGAGTTACGTTGTGAATCATTCTTCGTGAGTGCCATCGAGGTCATGAACCTCATGATTACTTGGCTAAGCTCATTTCCTATCATATTGTAGTTAGTTCTTGGTGAACAACTCTTCATCACTCTTTTGCAGATCACACGTTGTTTTGATAAAGTTAAGGCGGTATCCTTTGAGAAAATTTAATTTTCATCACAACAAGGATTATTCAAAGTAAGGTTTATAAGTGATTGTTATCGAAATGAAGTTGTTTATGAGACGCTTTGGAAACTTAATTATTTCCATAACAAAGAAAACCTTTGTAAATATATTTTTGATTCTTATTTAAGAATTAAGCATGAAAATGTTTTTATTATAAACATGATGATAAAATTTTGACGAACTGAGTATTGCATCGTTAATCTTGAAATTGTATATAGTTGCGCGCATACATACAATTTGGAATGGACCATGCAAGACTGATTAGTAGTCACCATAAAATTGTTAATAAACATTATATTTTCTTTGAAGATTGTGAAAAATTAAATTTTATGGGATCTGCAAGAAGTGAAAAATAGGGACATAGTGTTAGGGACACCTACATATGTGCCTGTAGCATCTATTCTTCTGAGTCGAATTTACTGATCTGTGGAAATTGTCTTATTTGACAATTGACAATTCTTTCTTGTCCAATTCTCCCGTAGTGAGATTCTTAGGAAAGTATCTGATTACCGAGTGTTGATACCCGACTGGATGTATCGGCGTTCCTATCATTTCTTTTGATTTGATTTCATTTGAATGACCTGGGTAACGATCCGAGGAGCTTTCGAGTGCGTACTCAAATTATGAAAACATGAGATATATTCATATTCATTAAATGTTTTCGTCTGTATCTGATTTGAAATTCTATCGCATAGATTATGCGTTAACCTTACTCTTTAATAGTAGTTGTGTATCCTGATATCCCTGAATTTGTGAAGGATTATGAATTATTATTAGTCTTTTGAGAAGTTCACATCTTATCGACGACAATGAAACTGAAAAGTTGATAATGCCGGTAGAATGGATTGATTGATTATGACATGACGACATTGTCTTAATTGATGGGAACTCGAGTAGAATTCCCTAAATGATAAGATGTTGATTATCGAAAATGATCTAAATAATTCTTGGTGGATGACGATATCCTGTATTTAGACTTAAAATTATACCGTGAATGGTTGTGAATTAGTTATAGATATTGTAATCTAGAAGAACCTAATATAAATTTATTAAAAAGATGTATTCGTTATTTGAAACTTTAGTAAGTATTTGTTGGTAAATTACCTAGACTTTCGCCATTAAGGCAAGTAGAATTTGGTATTTGCTTATATTCCCGGTGCTGCACCTATGGCTTGTGCACTGTACGTCAGCACCATCTAAATTAAAGGAATTACCGTGCAGCTGAGCGTTGTCGGAGAAAGATTTTATTATACCAAGCCTGTCATCATGAAGAGCTATGGTGTTATCATTCCTTATATTTATAAATTACTATGAATTGAGTAAATTGACAATCGAAAACGATATCCATAACTCGAAATG
The DNA here is from genome assembly GCA_025667525.1 of Glebionis coronaria. NCBI lineage: Eukaryota > Viridiplantae > Streptophyta > Magnoliopsida > Asterales > Asteraceae > Glebionis > Glebionis coronaria. The sequence continues at coordinate 504,240,385 of CM046880.1, read as the reverse complement.
GATAAATTGTTCGATCATTTACAAGGTTCTAGTGTATGTTTTAAAGATTTGATCCATGGCATGGTTATCATCAACTTCGCATCTGCGAACAAGATTATCTATTCCAATCACTACATCCAGAACTTGTAATGGACATTATGAGTTTCACGTAATGACGTTTGGATTGACTAATGCACATGTAGCATTCATAATTTGGTGAATCACGTGTGAAGGCTGTAATTTGATAAATTCATGCTTGTGATCATTAAGGACTATATGTTTGTTTATAAGAATAAGAATGAGTTAATAATTATTTATAGATTGCCTTGAATTGGCCGAACGATGAAAACCTGTATCTTAAATATTTAACATGTGATTAAAGACTTAATCTTTTACATGATTTAACCATGTGATTAATAGATAATGGAATATAAATTGACTCTTCAAAAATTAGAAGTCATTTAGAACTTTGAGTTATACTAAAAAGAAAAGTGCAAATGTATTTTGATAAATGTTTTAACAAAGGATTTTAAGGGATTATTACTATATACACAAACCATTTAACTAAACTTCTGTTTAGGGGTAAATGTTTGTGTATACTTCTAGACAACCTAAGAAGAATTAAGGAAACTATATAACTTATTACTTGAAATTCGAAACGACAATTTTTGCTTTTCAAACTAAGAAAACTTTGACCAAAGTATAAGCAAAGGTTTTTCGAACATTTACGAATCTTATTAAATATTTTCGATAAATCAACAAAAATCTTGTTAATTAAATTTAAAATTTATTTTGAACATTTTATATGATTGGTCGAACTAAGAAATTTAAAATTTTACGTTTACGTTTCATAAAAATTTAAATATCTAACCTTTAATTACTTGTAATACTTATCGACGCTTAAAACGTCGGATTGAGAAAAATTGATAAAAATGATAGATAGGATGAAACTGAAACTTAGAAAATATGAAGAAAGGTGAACGTAATTACTGACGCATAATATAGAAAGAATATCTGAGTGAATTGTGGACATGATAATTATATCATCATGAGAAGTGAATATAGATACCGACGCATTATGTAGAAAAGATAAAGAACCAGTTAGGACGTGTTCCTTAATAATGAAGGTGCAAAATAAATTGCCGAACAATTTAAAAATAGCCGATGATTGTAAAAAGGATAATATAGATAATAAAAAGCGGTTCGCGGCTAATGTGAACCATTAAAATAGAAAAGCCGATAGCGTTAAATGTATAAAAGACCACTTGTGATTGTCTAAATATGGAGGATTGTGAGATATAGTGATGTTGGAATTTATAAGTATAAGTATTCTATTTATGTCATTTATGACTAAAAGTATCTTTGTCTAAAGAAGTTGTACTGATGACGAATTAGGAAGGCAGACATCGCCTCATACATTAGTAAACGTTTAGCTATTGCAAAGGTCATCATCTGAATTTGATTCGATTTGGGTCATCGTCGACAGACTGACCAAATCTGCTAATATCATTCCCGTTAATGATAAATGCAAAAGAGTTATGTAAACATAGTGTGCCTGTATCGAACATCTTTATCAAGATCCTCGCTTCGCATCGAATTTCTAGAGATTTGCTCAGAAATCATTTAGAACGAACCTTGATGAGAGTACTATATACCACCCCAAATCGAAGGGACGAGGTAAAGTAACGATACAAAGTATTATAAGTGTTGTTTTATGTTTGAATGATTGACCTTTGGAAATAGACCGTATAATCGTTTTCCTTTGGAAAGATTATCATTGATAACTATCATATTAGGATCAAGAACGAATCTTGTTAAGATTTAGAAATTAGAGCATCTGTAAGCAAGAGTTGAGATAAAAACACCCGACCTGCGAGATCTGAAATGATTGTTGAAATTAGGATTTGATTATTGACAGCCAGTAGTAGGCAAGAGGTTATGTGAATATGAAAGGTAGATCTTGAAGTGCCAAATGGGTAGCGAAGTTATGCCACAATTTTTAACCTTGGAAAAATGAATTCATGATCTGACAAATCATGGGATATAATTCCTCGATTGTTTGGGACCATTGAGATGATGTGAAAGATTGGTTTGAAAGGCATATAAGCTGGATCTACCCTAGGACTTCAAGGACTGCGTGAATTATGTTTCGTAAATCGAACTTGATGGAATATCTATCAAGTGAAAATCTGATTGTTCTTAGTAAAGCTTAGATCGGCGAAAAGTTGCATTCATCAAAAACCCGTGAACATCATGGATAGAGAAAGTAAGTCAACATTTAGCCTAATCTTATTCCCGTAGTTATGTTTGATGAAACTCGCGTATTGTAATTGATTACACTTATGAGAAAAGATCGGATGTGGAGGAAATACCTACATGGCTTTAACTCTATAAGAAGCGAGTAGTAAGGTAAGATGATCTTTGAGGACAAAGATCCTGTTTAGGGGTAAATGCTGTGACAATCCGTCAATTTATGGTTGATATTTTATTCTCAATATTTATTTGAAAACATGATTTTAATGTTATAATATGAACTCACTTATTTTTGGGAAGTAATTTGGATTTACGTCTTGAAGTAGCATCGACTACGTTTAAACCGGAGGATTCTACGTTACGTGCTTACGTTTACATACACCGTCTTTGGTGACAGTCCGACATTTTAGAAAAATAAATTTATCCGTGAATATTATTTTGGAGTTTTAAAGTTGTGTTAGTTCGTAAACTCACAAATTTACGAGAAGAGATTAGGACTTGCGATTTTATTTTAACGTCCTTTACGACTAAACCGGAAACCCTAGGATTACGTATTTACGTTTTCGAACTCCGTTTTTGATGAAACAAATTTTATTGGATTCGTTTTGTGACGTTGATTCATAATTTATAAAAACGTTTTTTGTAAAACGACCCGAGGGCACGCAAATCGAGGAAACTAGAATCGAGAAATACCCGTAAACTAGTGAGATGGGACAAAATACATTGTCCCACCCCACTAGCTTAAGTTGGACGGCACACATGACACCACACCATAAGATGTGGCATCATGTTAGTTCAAAGCTTACATGTGTAAGTCATGCTTACATTTTAAGCTAACTCTTACCACTAACTATCAAAACTAGCTACTAGTTTTCACTTCCACCATTTCCTTACATGCAAAATCCTCTCAAAACTCTCTCAAACACTCTCCTCTTTCCGTCCAAAATTAAGCAACAAACACCCTCTTTGATCTCTTCTAGCCATGAACCACATGTTTACTAGCTCTATTAAGGAGTTCTCTTGAAGCCTTGCTCATTTGGTGGCCATATTAACATCTTTGGAGGTGATTTGCTTGTGTCCTAGGGCTGATTTTCTAACCTATGTTCTTGATATTTGATGGTCTTGGAGATACTTGTATTCATCAAGTTCTTGTCTTCCAAAAACAAGAAAAACACTTGGTTGGTAAAGAAGATCATCCTCTCCATTTTTCTCTTGTTATTTTGTAAAGAACAAATGTCTTTTCTTTCATTTTGTATATGTATATGATGTATATATGATGATAAAATGTTGTGTGGGGATCAAGTGTTGATAGATATGCTTAAAAATGTTAATAACTATAAGAAATAAAGCTAAAATCTTGATTATTTAGTTGGCTGTGTAAAAACAGTAGATAACTAAAAGATGAACTAATAAAATTGCATGGTTTGATCCATTTACAGTAAGTACAAGATGTTATACACATGTGAGAGTTGGCCATGCAATGGAATCAAAATAATGAGTGAGATATGATCAAAACAAGTTAGGTGGTCTAATCGGAATAAGCAGTTTTGTAAGGACTGTTAAGGAAAGTTAAACTCAAAATGGGCAGTAGCTATAACTAAGTTAAATGTAGCACATAATATGAAGAACATGTCACCTAAAAATGAGCTTCTAATTCATTATAGAACTCTAGATATGGTAAACATGGTGAACATGAAGTTAAAAATCAGATTTTTGGAAATAATATTTATTAATATTATATAAGCACTCACATTATAATGTATAAAATGTAAAAATATAAACCCACTAACTTATAAAACTTATTTATATAAATATATAAAAGGTTAATTAAATGGGTAAATTATATAAATGGTGGTGAAATAATATTTATAAGTAATAAAAACTATAAACTTGATTTTTACGACTTTTTCGGCTATCGCCGTAAAATTAACGTTTTTCGCCAAATAAAACTTAGACGACCAAACACGTCTAATGTAAAGTTTATAAAAGTCATATACTGATATATAAGTATCTAATACAAGTAAAAACCGATAAAACCCTAACTATAAGAAATACGGACATTTACGAGCTAACTAAGCATATTGGACTAATAATTGGACTTAATAAGATAAATACTTGTAAAAAGAACTTATTAGGCTTAACCCATTTGGGCCCAACATGGAAAGTTTAAATACTGATAATATAAGTACAAAATGGATTAAAACAAGTTAAATAACTTATAATAAGTTTATTGAACTTAAAACGTGTAAATAGGTAAAACTAGTAAACTAGTATAAAAGTTATCGACATATAACACTAGAATGAGTAAACGAGAATATGTAAACCCACTTGATCATCATATATAAATAATCATCATATGTATACATAATTATTATTTTTATAAAGTCATTGGACATGAGTCTAAGACGAGTTTTATTTGTCTAGGTTTCCGTGATTGAAGCACGTACCGTACATCCGAATTGCCGATAACCCGCCTTCCCACATCAACGTGAGTTCATAGCCTCGCACTCTTTTAAATGTTTTTATGAAATGTTTTATAAACCCGCGAGGGAGATAACATGTTAGTTTTTATAAAATAGGACACCATTTGTCCCGATTGTTTGTTTATTGATTTTGGACCCGAATGATTGAATGACCCGATTGTAAGACCCGATAAATGATTAATGGACCCGATAGATGAAATAAAATGGATTATTAAAGTTAGGTTATGTCACTAAAAGTCCCATTAGCATGAATTGTGAACTACCGGGAGTTGGTAGACGCTTATGCATTTAATAGTACTATTTGGGGACGATCACCCAGTTCGCGCCTTGACGGTTGATCCCCGTCGTGCCACATCGATTGGTAAGCGAATTTATGTATGAGAAGATTTCCATAGCGTGACCTTTGTGACGACACGCTACTTTAGATGGGAAAATTGAGGATCGGGTTAGCTACCCGTTGTTGGTTTAGTGAGGTAACAATGTCATGCGGCTTATAATAATCCAAAACTAACGAAATACTACTAGACGCTCCGAATTACGATGTATTGCCTGACTAGCAATACAGGGTCATACTATTGATATTATGTTCGTGTTTTGGTTTTCATAACCATATTCATATAACGGTTTTTATTTAACTTTATACAACGTCGTAAGACGTATTGTATGATGTTTTTACGACATTGGCTCGTATTATGATTTTAAGACAAATGCCTATATTATGATTTTCGATACGGATTTGTATAAAATGACTTTGGCTATTTTATGGCCTATTAAAATGATTTGTACAAAATGATTTTCAGTAATAATTTTATACTGATATTATATTGATGGATTTTATTAAACTCTATGAATTCACTCGGCGTTATCGCTGACCTTTTCTTTTAACATGTTTTATCTCAGGTACTTGAAGGTAATTCTCGGGAAGACGACAAGAATTCATGGCCCGCACTTAAACAATATTTTCCATTCAAATACTTTGTAAAACTTTGTATGAAATAATATGACTTGGGACCGATGTAACTTTGATGTTTATGAATGGAAATGATTTATTATTAAACGACGCGATTTTTATGCGTTGTCTATGATGTGAGTAATGTGCTATCCCGTAACACCAACTAGTCTTCCGCTGTATTGAGTTGTATAAATTTGGGGGTGTTACAGAAACGATGTGTGATGATTTCATGTTCATGAGTTCACATGGTAGTGACTATGAAGTGAGATGGTGTTATTTGGTGGTTCTAAGTATACGTATATGTATTATAGAAAATCGTATTTTTACGATTTACGGTTTAGCATTTAAAGGTCGCGGATGAGGTAATTAGTCATATGAATATTTTTCGGGATGGTTTTAAGTCATTTAGGACTTAGGTATAAAGTTTATTGCAAAATTTGAGATTTTTTTAAAAGTGTATATTTTACGTCTTTTACGGAAAAACGCGTAAATTTGACTAGTTTTACGGTTTTGTGGTTTTGGAAGCTTTAGGAGCTGAAATAAATTAAGAAAAATTAAAGTAATATTAATAACATAATATTAAATAATAAAAAAAAAAACGAATTTAGGGGTGTTTGGGTCGGTTTAGACGCACCAAAGAAGAAAGAAAGAAGGGAAGAGCCCAAAACAGGCCCAATGGACTTGTAATGAGATTAGGGGGCCTTTAGGACATAACCAAACCCAACTTATAACCATAATAATCAGGTTTTTAACCTCCATAACATCTCCTAGCCGAAATTCATCAATGGTGGCCAATTAGGGTTCTTCAAAAATTAGGTTTTCTTTATCTTCTATTAATTCAAAGGTAAAACCTTCTTAACCCTTTTCATATTAAATGTTTTTAATGTTTCTATGATCATATGATGGATTAGTTTAGGGTTTAATTAAAAACAGTATATTAATCATATTTTAATGATTAAATAAATTAGGGCTTGTAATTAGAGAGATTAGGGTTAATTAATGAGGTTGATTTTGTTAAACCCGTTTTTAAAAAACTGGGCAGAATTTTGAGTCAATTGTTTTGATCATATCGGGAGTTCTAGAAACATTAAAGATGCGATCCAAGTATCCCTGAAAAGGTAATTGAACTGGCTTTCCAATGCAAGAAACGAGAACTAAATTGGAGTTGGGGAAGTGGGTCAAAAACAGGTTACAACAGTCGGAGGTCAAAACAGTTTTGAATTCAGCCTGTTTTCTTTTTAAGTTTTGGGTTGTTTGGGGTACTTAGGTTTGCATTGGGATCTTCTCACGAAGATGAGAGATGGTTATATATTGTAGTAAGTATCTGCACTTGGGATAAGGTTGTGGTTTAGAGTAAGACCCTCTAATGGTAACAAACTTTTCATATGTTTAAAATTAGTAAATTCTGGATAGGTAGCAATATATACACATATATCGGGGCCTTAATAGTAGCTTTAAGGTTAGGGAAAGTGGGAGGATTTAACTAACATGTATAAAAGTGTGAATATTCATTTTACAGAAACCATGGGTATGTTTAAGTAGACGTTTGACTTAATGTTTTGAGACCTAAAAACTGGGACTGTTTTGTGTAAAATTATGAACCGGATAGTTATTAAACTTAACCAAGTTAGGGACTTGTTAAGGAAGGGTAATGGGGTGATTAGAGCTTATCAATGAGGTATTATATGGAAATAGGCTAGATGTCCATCATAGGTTGATGAGCCATCTTGGTGATTGGTTCGGGTATTGATTGTGTGTTTTTGGTTTGTTAGCTCGTCGCTAGTGCGAGGACTTGTGAAGAAGCTACCAGGTGAGTTTCATAGTCCCATGTTTACTTTTGATTTTGACTTCCAGATGGGATGGAAGAGACACTGTGTTGAGTTATTTTTCTAAATTGATGTTGTGAATGTTTTTGTGATTTGAGATGGACTTGTGTGTACATTATGTGATTAACTGCTATGTGATTTTTTATTGTGTATGATTTGGATCGGGGGACACGTGCCGTCTCAGTTATTGTGGTTTGACAAGGTAGTGTCCTTGTGGTTTGACAAGGTAGTGGCCTTGTGGTTTGACAAGGTAGTGGCCTTGTGGTTTGACAAGGTAGTGGCCTTGGGATAGGTACATAGTGTGATCATCTATGGTACCATGTTGTTTGGCAAGGTAGGAGCCCTGGATTTTGGTTTGGAATGATTGATCTTGAATGCTAGTTGTTAATACATAATTGTAGCACATTGTCCATATGTTATTGTGTTGATGGTTGTTATTCACAACTTGTAACTGATTTGGCGTTGGAGTCTAAACCTATGACTCTCACCAACTTTATGTTGACGTGTTTTAGTATCTCTTTCAGGTGTGAATATGGTTAAGCTTGAGGATAGAAGTGGCTAGACTTGGATGCCTTAGGATTGCATATAGAAGGAGATCCCCGTTCCTTCTTAGTTTTTATTTGTTCATTTAAATAAGTGATACTGTTGGCACCTATATGTTTGTTTTGTTCGTGTTACTTGTTTGTCTTGGGTAAGAGGTAGGACTGTTACCTACTTACCTAGACTCCTGCATGTTGAGATATTGTCATGACATTTGTGTCGCCATTTATGACATTTCTTATATCATTTAGTTATCTCTATAGACACGCTATTGTTGTGATGATATCCATACGTCGTGCCCCATATTCCGCCATGGTGGGGTGTGACAATGGGTCGGTCCCAAATCTAAAAGTTTCGATAAAACACATGTGACTAAATAGGGCCAGTCCTGTACCAACCGTTACTTAGTCAAAAACACTGTAACAATGACATATATATGTATGCTTAAAAATGATGAATGCATGAAAACAACTGTCAGTTCTAGGAAGACCGTAGTGACTACCCACTAATCACAGGTCATATTTGAGAGCCTACAGGTCGAAGCCTTGGCTCTGATACCATAATTGTAACACCCCATTTTGGAAATGGCAATATTACAGTAATTATGGCGTGTCATCAAAGCATACAAGGTAAAATGTCTAAAACATTACTTGACCATATTAAGGAAAATACCGGAATCAAACATCGGTAGTCCAAAAGTAAAGCTCATCACACACAAACATAGTATAGTAAAGGAAAAGGACTAAACAATGTCCAAAGCATAAGTATCATAAAGAAAGGAAATGCATAATGTAAAGAAGGCTAGACAGCTTCCAGTCCATATGCACGTACTCTTAGTGTCTACGAGTGTCCCTGAGTACCTGCCGTTTTGGGAACATAGAAAAGGAAAACGACTGAGCAATACGCTCAGTGCATGGATGTACAATAAAGCATGAATAGGATAAGCATATAACATAATAACAGCGGAAGAAACTAAGTCCCGAGTAACCTGGTTAAGTCTTAATAAAACTGGTTTTATAGTTTGAAAGTCTTATGTTTATCTTATAAAAACTGTTTGTCATATTTTACCATTTAGCCAATATAGGTCATGAATATCCACCGTGCATGAATAATTGGAGGGGTGACCTCATCATGCAAATTAGAGGGGCTGCCTCTAATTTAATATACTGGTTTATGGGTAGGAGGGATCAGCTCCTTGTGAAGGATGCAAGGCACACACCACATTCACCATGTAATCCTGAATAAAAACGTGTAACTAGGATGCACCCATACGACCCACATGATAAATATAAATAAATGGCCACAAGCTGAAGGGACGCCACGAGCAATCACTCCGCCGTGGTGAAGTCATAACATCAGTGCCTCTAATGTTATGGTTATGGTACCTCCATAACTAGGTGAAACTGGTCATGCATGTATATGGCTATAGGTAATCATATTTAAACATAAGCAATCAAACTCAAACTTATACTACGGGAAAACAGTTGGCTGCATACGGGGAAATTTTAATAAGGAAAGAATGTCCATACTAAAAGGACGGGAATCCGTACCTTATGTCCAGTGAACGAGAATGATGAACTGCGAGAATCCTACTTCCGAAACACTAGTGCTACATAAATACGTACATGAAATAAGTATCTGCTTACTAATTACATAGCTGGTTTTACGTCATGTCTTAGCTTATTTTATGTGTTCTTACTATGTTTTACTGTTTAACGCCTTAATTTGTGTTAAATCTTATATTCTGCTTAATCTGATTAAGTATTTCTGGTATTTCATGTGTTATTATACTTACTGTGTAATAATAAGTAACTTTCCAAAAATAGCAGGTTTCCTAAAATAGAAAGTTCCCAAAAATAGAAAGTTACCAAAAATAGAAAGTTTCCAAAAATAGAAAGTTTCCAAAAATAGATTTACTGCTTAAAATAGATAAGTTTCTAAAAATAGAAAGTTTCCATAAATAGATTAGCTGCCTTAATTAAATAAGTTTCCAAAAATAGCTGGTTTCCATAAATAAATTAGCTGCCTTATTTAATTAAGTTTATAAAAAAATAAATAAGTTTCATAATTAGAAATAAGCTGGTTAAATAAGCTAAGTAAATAAGCCTAAGTATTTTCATGATTATTTTCTAAGTCATATGATATATTATATAGTTTAATAATTATTTCATGTAATTTAATTAAACTATAGGTTATAATATTTAATTAAAGTATAACATGTTTTAATTAAATATATTAAATACTTAGGTTAATATATGTATTATTAAATATTAATAATATAACCTAAGTCATGTTAATTAATTAATTATATCCATGGTTTTTAAAATAATTAATTAATTATAAGTCTTAATAATATAAATACTTAGGTTAAAATAATTTCATGATTATTAATAATCAATTAACCTAAGTCATGTTATTAAATTAATCTCATCTTTAATTAATTTAATTTTAACATAAGTTTATAACATAAAAACAACTAACATAACCATGATCCGGATCTAAGCTTAAAAACATGAACCAGACATGAATCGACACCGTACCCCGACCCAAATCAGGGTACCCCTTACTGCCGTGGGACCCACACGCACCAACCAAGACCAAAAGGTCTTGGTGGTGGTCGGCTAAAACAAACCGAAACCTCCTTTGGGGTCGGTTGTATCTTGCGGCCCAAAAACAAACACCCCTTAATCGACCCTCTGATTTAATTAATGATCAAAACATGTTAGATCTATGTTTAATTAATGTGTTTTTATAAAAAAACATCACGTGTTCATAATTAAATAAAAGATTAATTAAAAGAAAAGGTTTAAAAAGGTTTTACCGTATTCGTGGATCAAGAGGGTGAAGAACAAACACGAACAAGCAATAAATCAACAAGATCCAAGATCAAGGAATCACCTTGATTGGTGATTGTAGGTGGCGGCACAAAGAGAGGAGAAAAGGGAGGGTTTAAGGTTTTTCCTGAAATCTTCTGTAAAGTAATTTTTGAGTAGTAAAAATTACTTAACCCCCTTTTAGTAAAATTGGTAATTGGCTTGGCCCATTACCCTTGTTTTAGCCGCGGGTAGGGACCCCCCCATGGGGTTCCCGTACCTCGTTTCGTGTCTTGTTATTTAATACTCGTTTATGTTTAATTATGTTCGTGTTTTAAATGTTCTCGTTACGTAAATACCATACTCTTATATATTTAATTACGCTCGTATTAAATATATATACGTAATTAATAATAGCTCGTGTTTTAATTACGCTCGTGATTTCGTGATCGTATGTTCGTGATTAATTATTGCTAAATAATTATCACATGATCGTTCATATAAAATACTTATCGTGTTTTAACACGTACGTAATACGTAAACTCCTAACACGTAATCGTAATCATGCTATATTAGGAAAGTTTTTAACTAGTACGTACGATCCTAAGTGTACTATGCATGGTAAAAGCATGCGGGTTTTACATTAGAGCTGCTGAAATCAAGTGCAAAGAAGCTCTGAACAAACTACTCTCTCCAACTGTAAAGGAAGATCAGCTGAATAAGCTCAAAGAACTTAAAGTTAAAAGGAGCAACCTTCAAAAGGAATATGAGAGAATAGTGTACCAAAGAGCAGAGCCTAGTCAAATCACCAAATACGCATGCTACACTGACAAAGACAAAAGAGTAGTGATGACCTTATACAGAGAAAACCAACTGACCAACTACAAAGTCTTCAGTGACTTCAAACTCAGAGATCTGGGCCTCTCTGAATGGTTAGAAATACTGTCTCTTGCCCAAAAGAAGACTGGGCCAGGTGCTGCCCAAATGATGAAAAACATTCAAGTTAAGATAAATTGGGTAAGAGACACTGCAAAGAAGCTGAAGGTACCTCTGCCTCCTCAACTATCACAACAACAATCATCCCAGGGACAAAGAAAAAGGAAAACCCAAATGGGGCCTCTGGTAGAAAAGCGGGTCACTGAGAATATTGTTGTAGATGGAATGCACAGAAACCTTGTACTTCCCAAAGAGATCACCAAACCAGTGGGTGGTCAAGTATACTCAGAACTAGAGGCATGAACGGTCTTCATGAATGGTAATTGTGAGTATTGCTTTCAGCGGATGAATGAACTACATCTGGCGTCAACTATCCAACTCATCAGACTCAAACAGGGCATCCTAAGGAACTGCAAATTAGCTGATGATTTTGAGTTTGAAGTTGAGCTGATCATTAACTCTAGGAGTGAAAAAGTTGAAGCTCAGAGAATCTGTGATCAAGGCCTCGATCGCTAAAGAACCTTTTATTTTGTTTTATGTTTACACCACTGGGTGTTCTTGTAATAGACTAGGTTCTATATGTTTAATAAAACTCTGAGGTATGTTTGTTAAATTATGTGTAAGAAGAAGCTGTGTACTCACTTACAATAATTTTAGACTTAGTATAATTTATAAACAAATAGGGGGAGATTGTTGGGCCAATGAAAGTTTTAACTATGGCCCAGTCTAGATTTGTTTAAATTAGACTAAGTGTTACTGACCGCTGAGGACCAGCGACAGAGACCAGACCGTGGAAGGCAAAGCCTCAGCTGGCACACCAGGAACATTCAAGTCAAAGACAACGTCAGAGAAGTCGAAGACAATCTGAAGTCATACTCACCAGCAATTATGGATAGCTGGGATGTAGAAGGAATGTGCTGGTGTTCAAGGATCTCTGAGTTGACAATACTCAGAGATCACTTAAGAACCCTAGAAGTCTGATACAAGCAAAGCTTGTGTAATCCTTTATAGTTTAGGCGGGAGAATCTACTAAGTGTTTTGAGCGGGACAAAACAAGAGATTCAAGATAAAGCCTAGTCCAACCTAGTGGGACAAAAGGTGAACAGTTGGCAGAACTGTTCACCTAAAGTTGTTTAAAGGTATGTCTCGATTTGGACATGCATTTAATACGTTGTACTCTTCCATTCAGAAGATGACACGTATCAACTACTCCCACTAAGTAAGCAACCTCGTACCACTATAAATAGGAGTGAGAAAGAAGAGTTAAGGCAACCCTTGTGCTTGGATAAATTATCTAAGTTATTTCTCACTTTGGAACCACTGAGCCCTCAGTTGTCTACCAGCCTCTCATTGGTTCCCTTGTAAACTTGAGTCTCTAATCAAGTTTACTTGTTCTAGGGTTCATTTCTTATTGGCATTGTGTAATACTTTGTTTATAACAGTTAATAAAGCATTACGAATTTGAATAGTATTTCGTTGTGTTTTTGTGCTTATACGAGTTATAGTTTCGACAATTGTCATATTAAGGGACTTTCATTTGGATCGAATCTCGGGGACTATATGTAACACCCCCAATTTTGGTCATAATAGCGGAAGGGTCATTGGGTGTTACTATCATGGTTCAATCTCATAATCATAGGAAACGGCTCAAAACAAGTCGTTTTAATAAACATCCATTCATTTTCATTCAATAAAAGTACAATTTCATACACGGTCCCAATTAACTTCAAGTTTACAAAACTTAGTAAATGTTAAAAATTATTTGAATGGATATAATTTATAAAAGCGGGCCAAACTTTTCAAATAAGCAAGCTTCACGAAACCGCCTTCCTCGAGTGCCTTCCCAATGGACCTGAGATAAAACATGTTAAAAAGTCAGCAAATTTTGCCGAGTGAATCTATAGAGTTTATTTTAAATAAAGAGAACACAAGTATTCAAAATAACCTTCCATGGTTAATAATTTATCAAAGACAATTATGTTGTACGGACATAATTATCGTGTCATTACATAAGTCTCGTGACATTGAACGTTAACATATATTATTTCAGCCCAACACACCTAGCCAAGTGCATATATTTCTCTTATACAATGCATCCGATGTTTCATTACTAGTGCATCACAACACCACGCGAGAGCTAGTCGCGACCGGACTGGGCGTCACCCCGATAGATCTATCCATAGCATTAGCGTTATCTCGATTAACAATTCACAATTCATGGGTCTTTTAAGGCTAAACAAACTTATGTAATAACTTCCATCTAAACATACAATTAAGTTTCTTGTGTTCAGTTTTAAAACAATCATGAGTTTATCACAACTTATAGTTGTACCTTTCAATTTCAATAAATACTTTTCAAGTAAACAGGGTTCCCACAACTTCTCGTTGCACCCATTAATGGGATTTCCACAACTTCTCGTTGTACCCATTATTTTTATTAAAACAAGCAAGTTATCCCCCTCGCGGGTTTTATGAGACAAGTAAACATGTTAAAAACGAGGCTATAGACTCACCTTAGCCAGTGGTGGTAATGAGACGATCGCCGACGATTAGTGATGCCCGTTTAAACACGAAAACCGCAAACTACCAAATAAGGCGCGTTCGTTAAAAATCGACTTAAGTATAAATCATACTTAAATAATATAAAAATCAAAATTACAAAACCAAGACAATCCCGAAAAATTTAATAATACAAGTGTTATTACTATACCCTTTTATTCAACACTATTCTTTTAAACACTTGCACTCTCGATATTGACCCGTCTTAAGACGCCAAGTCAACGCAAGTCAACTTATCATTTTACTTCCCTCGGACCAGTAACTAAGTCATTTATATAATGAATTAACACTTGAGTAAATCCCCATGTCCAATGGCGAATACTCAACTCACGCCACATAATTATTGAACTACATGTCCAAAATACCAATCAGCATGTACACTCCAAATGTACACACCAATCTACCCTATCTAGACTTGTCCGATTTCGACGAAACTTGGTCACAAACTCACACATAATATGAAGAAAACTCAGTTCAAGTTTCATTCAAAAATATTACTTCTAAGACCTTCTGCCCGACACATCTTCGTGTTATAAAAACCGGACAGTTTTACGTCTTCAACTCGTAAAACCATTTCGACGTATCTAAACAACTCCATTTATAAAACCGACACTCGGGTTTGAAAATAGACTCATGACCTGAGGTTTAGACTTCAACATCAGTCCTTGAACATTTTTAAAACTCATTCTATATTCCCCGAGATTCGATCCAAATATCGACAACAATTTTCGGATTATGCCGATACTCGCCTCCCGGTACACAAATACTAAAACTAGCATAACTTCTCGCTCGTTTGGAGCTAGAAGCTCTACTTTAGCTCACATCGAATCTAACGAAATTATCTACGACCCTATCTTATTAGTTTAATAAGTTTATTACAGTAAGTAATTCAAAAATGTCCTTAAAGTTACTGCCTAAATTTGACTATCTAAAAATCATACCAAATCATCATTTTGACCCATTTCAACCAATTTTATACTTCTAATATTACCCTAATATTATCATAACATATCTAACTAACTCCTAACACCCTCAAATTCAATCTACTAAAAATCAAATATATATAAATCATGCATGCAACATCAATCCCACTCAAATATAATAATAATAACAACATACATAAACATAAAAATGGATCAAACACATGTTCTTCACCAAAAATTTGAAAGAAAAATAAAGTATATGCATGTTGGAAATTCTTACACCAAAATGAAGCTTATCAAATTTCTAGGATGGGTATTTTGTTAGTTTTTGCTAAATCAAGCTTGATCAAAATAATTTGGAAGGGTTTTTGGTTTGGGGTTGGACGGCAAACAAGGAAGGAAGAGAGAGATGGGTGAAAGTTTTGCAAGAAATGAATTTTAAATAAAAACTAGTTAGTGGAAAATCTATATATAGGCCAAGGTTAGGGTAGATTTTGTCATTTAGGCATAACTTTGGTCCAAAAATGCAATTAAATAGTTGTAAGGGTAGAAAATGTAAATATTAAAATTTGAAAATATTTACGGGACTCAGGTTTCGTAAAAATACTTTTTAAAAGTTAAAACGCTTCATAAAAATAATAATAAAGCTTCGACACGATTTAAAACGTAATTAAATCGAAAATAATATCAATATCTAACGTATTCCTTCATATGATATTTTGAGAATATAATATCAATATCTAACGTATTCCTTGCCAGTTTTCATCGAAACGACATTCTTACGTTAAGTTTCAAACTATAACCTTCTCGGTTATTCGATATATATAAAATTCTCATTAAAGTAAACATATATTACTTATTAGTCGAGATTAAAATAACGACCTGAAATTGACGGATTGTCACATTATCCCCACCAAATTGGGATCTTCGTCCCGAAGATCAACTTGCGTTCTTCCTCGATCGCTCGTTGAAAACAAAGGGTTAAATGTATTTTGGTCCTCGTCTTGAGTTCCATCACACATGACAATAGGAATTCGACTTTGCTTCGGTTGCCTAACTTCCTTATCGATAATATCAACAAGTACTTTGATGAAATGCAACTTACCGTCGATTCATACTTCATCAAGAGAGATAATAAGATCTTCGTCAGAAAGAAATCTCTTTAGGTTTGACATATGAAAGAGTATTGTGAATTCCTTGTAGCTCTCGAGGTAATTTAAGTTTCATGCCGTCGGACCTACCATCGATATCATCTCGAATGGTTCAAAACTAACGGGGACTTAACTTCCCACGTTTTCCAGAATATATAACACCTTTTCAGGATGATAGCTTTGGCATAACTTTTCCACCTACCTCGAATTTCAAAGGTTTTCGCTTCACATTATCATAACTTCTATGTCTACTACGAGTGGTTCACAAACGATCCTTAATTAGCACGATCGATTTTATTTATCGGAATAAAATGAGCAGAGTCAATCAATCAACACTGACACAAATCGAATCATATTCAGACTGAGTTTTCGAGAGCTTAACAATGAATCCATTGTAATTTGATCCAACTTCACGAATGATAACGAATAACACAATCGTAATCACTTAAAAGGCTTATTTACCTCTTTTATTCCAGAATACACTGTAGGCTCTTACTATCGGCGGATACCGTACCCTAGTGCCATACAATTAATGTCTCAATAGACGAAGAGTAAAATCACCGCACCTAATTACAAGTCATGGGTTGTGCAGTTTCCTCATTCTTCCTAGGTTTCCTACAATCATATACAAATCAAACAGCTCTAAATCCTTCAGGAGATATATCACGATCAACAACAAAACCTTTAGTTCTTTCAGGTAACGATAAGATCGGCGTGCTGCAGAGTTTTCTTTTCATGGTCTGAAAAGCTTTCTCTTCATCAATGCCGCACACATACGGTTCATTCTATTTAGTTAGCTTAGTTAATGGTTTTGATATCAAAGAGAATCCTTTAATAAACCTTCAGTAATAACCAGCCAAACCTAGAATTTGTCGCACTTCAGTTGGAAGAGTTGGAACATTCAAATTTTCGATGGCTTCGATTTTCGCAGAATCAACAATTATGCCATTTTTGACAATCACAAGACAGAGAAGTGGTACAGAACAAAGCCAAAAATCATCACTTTAACATTTTTGGGTACATCTTTTCGTTCTTAATAAGTTCAAGATAATCCCTAAGTGTTCGGCATGTTCTTCCTTTCTCTTCGGGCAGATTAGAATATCATCAAAGAAAACAATTACAAATTTATCAAGATACGACTTACACCTATGATTCATTAAGTCAATGAATACAAAAGGCGTATTAGTCAAACCAAAAGGCATAACACTAAACTCATAATGATCATCACAAGTTCTAAACGCCGTAATAGGAATATCTTCCTCGCGTATGCGAAGTTGATGATAAGCAAAACAAAGATCAATCTCAGAGAAAACACCAGAATCTTGGAGAAAACACGAGAGTTTTGAAGTTGATCAAATAGATCATCAATTCTTAGAAGCGGGTAACGATTCTTGACCGTTAGCCTATGCAGCTCTCGGTAATCAATACACACACGAAACGAATCATCTTTCTTCTTAACGAATAGAATAGGAGTTCTACAAACTGACAAGCTCGATCGACTAAAACCTCTATCAGATAGTTCTTAAAACTGCACAAATAATTACTTCAACTCGGATGGTGCTAATCAATATGGCTCATGTGCCACAATTACAACACCAGGAATTAGATCAATTAGGAATTCTATTTGCCTTGGAGGCGGAAGCCTTGGCAAATCTTCCAGAACACTTCGGGATAGTCATGAATGACTAGAACATTTTCTACTGACTTCTCTTACGATTCCTTCTACGATACCTAAGCCATGAATAATCCACAAATTTTTCGATATACTTACGAGCTCTAATGCACGAAAAGAATTTTCAATTTGGAATTATTTTTCCCTTCAGTAACCTCATCAGCTTTGCCTTGGATTATGTGTCCCATGAGCTAATCAGCCCTGCAGACAGCTTCACAAATAGCAATTGGCTTAGAAGAAGTCACATCACCGCATTTATTCTTAGTCAGCCGTGAATATACTGCTTGACCTTGACGGTTCGGGTTCCACAATTCTTGGACATAAAAGAGTCAACTTATGGAAACACTTGATATATCTACCAATGCTAGTTCCCTTCAATTTCAAGTTGTACAACACTTGCTACATACTTTGGGAATGCTTCGAGGACAAGCTCCTCAGTTAACCGTTTTCTCACCTTAGTCCATGGCGTCCCATAAGTAACAATACCTATGGAAGCAAGTCTGCCATTCCACCAAATTAATGCACGACCTTGGAGAGTAGCGATTTCAAACTACACCTTATCCTCCTGATTAGGGTCACTGATTCGAAAGACTGACGCCAGCTTTCAATAACTGACACAATCCTCCATCATCTTTAGTCCCCTTAAGAGTTTACGGTTTGGAATTAACTAATAAAGTGTAGTTATAGCCTCTAACTTCGGGCACATCTGTTCCATCCGTACCACGAACATTATCAGCTCCAACTTCAGCTCCACCGGTTCCAGTCCCACCAGTTGTAGCTTCAGCTCCAGATCCAGATCCATCATTCATGTTGGCCATGAATTTAACTAAAGATACAGCAACTTATTCACTAATAACTTGGTGCATTCGTGCTTCAGTCATAGCTTTCATTGACTGCATGAGTCTTGTGTAACGCAAATCAAATCATAATGAGTATTCATTTAGTGATTGCGTTATACCACAGGAATTTACAAGAGAAAAGAAAAGAAAGATAATAATAGAACGATGTAGAATTAGGAATCAAAAGATAGTCATTCCATTGATCACAAACTAGTACAAGTCGTATTGTCAAACATTATAGATAATCATCGTCTAATGCCATACAACTTAAAAGACTAGTCCTACTAACTGTTGTCACAGTTTAGTTAGGGATTTATGAAAAGATACTACAATTGATAAACTAATCTACTAAGAGTTACTAGGTATTTCACATGGCTAAGAAAGATCCTCGGTCCCACAAGAAGAAGATTTCTTCAATGTCTTTAAGAGAGGCTTGATATCCTCCTAAATTGGTGCTTTTGGAAAAGCCCCAATACAACCATTTCACGATCAAAGAATTAGAAGAACAAAATCAAAGAATGAATCGAGCAAACGAATTATGAATCAATAAGAGTTTAATCACGCAGATGCTATATGCTTAAGCCCACACCTTTATGAATCATTATTCCATGGATTGATCAAGTCCTTCCGAATAAGATTCAGAAATTTGTAGTTCAACAATTTATAATTTCCTCGTTCAAATAAATGGCCAATTTATTTCAACGATTATAAATCACTTTATTCAAGCATCGCCAGCTCAACGCAAAAGATCAAGATCGAAACAAATGAGAAACTGATTTAACAGAAAATGATCAGTGATATGATATGGAATCCTGGTTGGCATGTGAATACCATACAAATCAATCTCAATTCCTAACAATCAATAGTACCATCTCAGACAAACTTGTTTTTATCAAAACAGTATAATGTTGAAGATTAATGAAAAGGCAAATTAAATTTGCGAAACGAAATGAACGAATCGATAAATCAAGAATAAGAACCAAGGAAATCAAAATCCCCGTAATCAGAAGAATATCAGCAAGAATATTAACCATTTCGTTGGGATCATGTCTATCCACAACTTAGTTAATCTCGAGAATAACAGGATTCATTTCAGGAATAGCTTCAGCACTAGCATTAAAATGACTAGAGTGGCTTCGTGACAATCGACGTCGTATAAATATCACGTATAAATATAAAATTATCATTTATAATTAAATAAATGAAACATACCTTGTAATTCACAAGTTCAAATAATCGATAAAGATTATATCATATATATAATCCCATATATATAGAAATACTTTCATTCTCGTCCATTGGCAACTCAGAGGTTTCGCTTGCAACAGTTATAGTTAAAAGATTTCAAAAATTCATTTTTGGAAAATCTTTTCGTTCTCTATAACTTGAGCTCTGATGCCAATCTGTAACACCCCCAATTTCGGTCATAACAGCGGAAGGGTCATTGGGTGTTACTATCATGGTTCAATCTCATAATCATAAGAAACGGCTCAAAACAAGTCGTTTTAATAAACATCCATTCATTTTCATTCAATAAAAGTACAATTTCATACACGGTCCCAATTAACTTCAAGTTTACAAAACTTAGTAAATGTTAAAAA
The DNA here is from genome assembly GCA_025667525.1 of Glebionis coronaria. NCBI lineage: Eukaryota > Viridiplantae > Streptophyta > Magnoliopsida > Asterales > Asteraceae > Glebionis > Glebionis coronaria. The sequence goes on along the minus strand of CM046880.1, from coordinate 504,219,858 downwards.
TTATTTGAATGGATATAATTTATAAAAGCGGGCCAAACTTTTCAAATAAGCAAGCTTCACGAAACCGCCTTCCTCGAGTGCCTTCCCAATGGACCTGAGATAAAACATGTTAAAAAGTCAGCAAAATTTGCCGAGTGAATCTATAGAGTTTATTTTAAATAAAAAGAACACAAGTATTCAAAATAACCTTCCATGGTTAATAATTTATCAAATACAATTATGTTGTACGGACATAATTATCGTGTCATTACATAAGTCTCGTGACATTGAACGTTAACATATATTATTTCAGCCCAACACACCTAGCCAAGTGCGTATATTTCTCTTATACAATGCATCCGATGTTTCATTACTAGTGCATCACAACACCACGCGAGAGCTAGTCGCAACCGGACTGGGCGTCACCCCGATAGATCTATCCATAGCATTAGCGTTATCTCGATTAACAATTTACGATTCATGGGCCTTTTAAGGCTAAACAAAGTTATGTAATAACTTCCATCTAAACATACAATTAAGTTTCTTGTGTTCAATTTAAAAACAATCATGAGTTTATCACAACTTATAGTTGTACCTTTCAATTTCAATAAATACTTTTCAAGTAAACAGGGTTCTCACAACTTCTCGTTGCACCCATTAATGGGATTTCCACAACTTCTCGTTGTACCCATTATTTTTATTAAAACAAGCATGTTATCCTCCTCGCGGGTTTTATAAGACAAGTAAACATGTTAAAAGCGAGGCTATAGACTCACCTTAGCCAGTAGTGGTAATGAGACGATCGCTGACGATTAGTGATGCCCGTTTAAACACGAAAACCGCAACCTACCAAATAAGGCGCGTTCGTTAAAAATCGACTTAAGTATAAATCATACTTAAATAATATAAAAATCAAAATTACAAAACCAAGACAATCCCGAAAAATTTAATAATACAAGTGTTATTACTATACCCTTTTATTCAACACTATTCTTTTAAACACTTGCACTCTCGATATTGACCCGTCTTAAGACGCCAAGTCAACGCAAGTCAACTTATCATTTTACTTTCCTCGGACCAGTAACTAAGTCATTTATATAATGACTTAACACTTGAGTAAATCCCCATGTCCAATGGCGAATACTCAACTCACGCCATATAATTATTGAACTACATGTCCAAAATACCAATCAGCATGTACACTCCAAATGTACACACCAATCTACCCTATCTAGACTTGTCCGATTTCGACGAAACTTGGTCACAAACTCACACATAATATGAAGAAGACTCAGTTCAAGTTTCATTCAAAAATATTACTTCTAAGACCTTCTGCCCGACACATCTTCGTGTTATAAAAACCGGACAGTTTTACGTCTTCAACTCGTAAAACCATTTTGACGTATCTAAACAACTCCATTTATAAAACCGACACTCGGGTTTGAAAATAGACTCATGACCTGAGGTTTAGACTTCAACATCAGTCCTTGAACATTTTTAAAACTCATTCTATAGTCCCCGAGATTCGATCCAAATATCGACAACAATTTTCGGATTATGCCGATACTCGTCTCCCGGTACACAAATACTAAAACTAGCATAACTTCTCGCTCGTTTGGAGCTAGAAGCTCTACTTTAGCTCAAATCGAAGCTAACGAAATTCTATACGACCCTATCTTATTAGTTTAACAAGTTTATTACAGTAAGTAATTCAAAAATGTCCTTAAAGTTACTGCCTAAAATTGACTATCTAAAAATCATACCAAATCACCATTTTGACCCATTTCAACCAATTTTATACTTCTAATATTACCCTAATATTATCATAACATATCTAACTAACTCCTAACACCCTCAAATTCAATCTACTAAAAATAAAATATATTTAAATCATGCATGCAACATCAATCCCACTCAAATATAATAATAATAACAACATACATAAACATAAAAATAGATCAAACACATGTTCTTCACCAAAAAATTGAAAGAAAAATAAAGTGTATGCATGTTGGAAATTCTTACACCAAAATGAAGCTTATCAAATTTCTAGGATAGGTCTTTTGTTAGTTTTTGCTAAATCAAGCTTGATCAAAATAATTTGGAAGGGTTTTGGTTTGGGGTTGGACGGCAAACAAGGGAGGAAGAGAGAGATGAGTGAAAGTTTTGCAAGAAATGAATTTTAAATAAAAACTAGTTAGTGGAAAATCTATATATAGTCCAAGGTTAGGGTAGATTTTGTCATTTAGGCATAATTTTGGTCCAAAAATGCAATTAAATAGTTGTAAGGGTAGAAAATGTAAATATTAAAATTTGAAAATATTTACGGGACTTGGGTTTCGTAAAAATACTTTTTAAAAGTTAAAACGCTTCATAAAAATAATAATAAAGCTTCGACACGATTTAAAACGTAATTAAATCGAAATTATAAAATATCGAGACAATCGATAACAAATCATAAATATTTGGGCATCCGTCGGTATCACGATCATTTGTAGTTCTCGTCATTCGTTAAAACGTAAAACACGAGAAATAAAAATAAATACAATAAAATCATTCATATGATATTTTGAGAATAAAATATCAATATCTAACGTATTCCTTGCCAGTTTTCATCGAAACGACATTCTTACGTTAAGTTTCAAACTATAACCTTCTCGGTTGTTCGGTAATTTAAAATTCTCATTAAAGTAAACATATATTACTTATTAGTCGAGATTAAAATAACGATCTGAAATTTACGGATTGTCACACTATAAGTTGAGTTTTAAAACTGATCAAAGGCTGTTGTTAGATTCTAAACTTAGCATTTGGAGTCTGTTTTCAAAGTCAAGTGGCGATGTTGTAAACGGGAATGTTTAACAAGGTCAAAATGGTTTTACGAGTCAAGTGTGTAAAACAGTTCGATTTTTAAGGTCTAAAGATGTGACGAGCAGGTGGCTCTAAAATGTGAATTATTGAATGAAACTTGAACTGGTTTTTCTACAGATATTAAGTGAGTTTGTCACCAAGTTTCGTCAAAAACGGAGTTGTTTAGGTAGGGGAAAACAACATGTACTTTTGGTAAGTACCGGCCGAGTACTATTTGGGAGGTACTTAACCTCGCGTCATAGTTTGAGGCGAGAGGCTAAACTATTAGCTTCTAAAAGTTCTAAAAGGATATAAGTCTTATGTGCGTGTGTATATTCTGAGTTTGGAGACCCGTGTTGGGTACTTGAACCGTGTTGATTTGGCATCTTGAGATGGATCAACATCGAATGTATTAGTTTTGGAAAGCTAGTATGTGTTGTGAGGTTTAGAAGGGAATCACTTGCATTGGTTGGTCTTGTCTATGTACATACTATTTTGAGTCAATGATTTTATTATATTAAGTATGTTTGAGATACTTAAGTATGTTGCTAAGCACGTACCTTATTTGTTAGGTGGCGGCTTTTGATGTGTATATTTGGGAGGCATCTTCACTTCGGCGATCACTACTACTACTAGCTTCGTGTATTATCTAAGGTGAGTCTATAGCCTCGCTTTTTATCATGTTGTAAATGATTTTAACCTGCGAGGGGGATATGAAGTAGGTTGAGTAGTGGATACAAAATAAGTTGAGTGATAGTCGATAGACTGGCTGAGATGACCAACTTTCTGGCAATACACGGGGATGTAAGATGGTGTAGTTGGAATGATGATACATAGATAATATGGGTTCAATACATAAAGTACATGTGTCGGTCATGGTTAATAAAGGATGGAATAGTACATTGGGACGTTGACAAGCGAAGTAGAGTCTTTTGGGTAATGTTGGCACTAGTTTCATAGGTCGAGGTTTGAGAGAGTAGATCGATTGGACATTAAATAGTGAAAGGGGTGATTGAAAAAGTAGTTGTGAGTAAAGAAGGGCTTGAGCGAGCCATAGATCATCAAGAGAGTTAAGTTGATATAGAAAGAAACCTTTTGGGTTAATTTTGATTGATTGGGGTGACGTGGTTATGTTCTGATGAGTTTTGATTTATGGTATTTATGAGTAAGTCTGAAATCGAGGTAATTTTTCAAACACGTCGAGTTATGTGAAAACCCCTAACTTGGTTTCAAGACAGTTCTTGTTTGACGAGTTGCGAGATTTAGTTAGGATGGTTACATAACTTTACGGTTTTGATAAGTTTCCTTGAGGAAGGTTAACTCTCATGTGTTATTGAAAGGATATTCTCATCTGTTCACTGAGAATGAGTTTGAATTTGAGAGTAAATCTCGGGACAAGATTTCTATTAGCAGGGGATACTGTGACAACTAGGGTTTTGACGGGTTAGTTGTCACCCGTTGAGCTCTATTTATGTGTTAGATTGTGTGAACAATGTGTTTTTATGTGTTGTTATAATTGAATTGGTGATTTAAAATGAACGAAATGTAGTACATGATGTGTAAATCATGGTACAAGTTGGAAATGAAACGAAATGAAATGAAACTCGAAATGAAATGCGTGAAAGTTTAGATATTGTTTTTATAAGATTTTGTGTGCATATGATGTGTTTAATATATATATATATATATATATATATATATATATATATATATATATATATATATATATATATATATATATATACTATATGGTTTAAATATGTTTTAGGGTTACTTCCACATTCAGAAACTTTTAGAAATGAAGGTTAGTTCGGAAATCGTGTAAAACGTCGAAAAATTTACGTAAGGCTTTCAGGTTTTGGCACGGAAGTAACCCGAGAGTAACGTTTAGTTTAGTAATGATTAAATATCAGTATATGGGGTATAAAAGTCGGTCTAAAAGGTTCGGGCTTGGTTTTGGACCGACTTAGACTTAAAGAAGAGAAGGGAAAGCCCAATTTGAGTACTATTAAGAATAGGGATCGAATTTAACCATAAATAAGTCCCCATACCCCCCATAAACGATTTTCTCCCTCCCCTAACCTATCTCAATCGTGTTCTTCAACGAAGGATCAAGAAAACCCAAAAACTCAATTAGGGTTTAAGGTATACACGAAAACTATGATTAATTAACGTTTAATTTACGTATGTAACCTAGTATGATGGATTAGGGTGTAGAATTTACAATTTTTTATTAGGGTTTCAAATTAGGGATGATAATTTATGTAATTAATAATATTAGGTTTCTTAAGATTCAATTAATTAGGTTATTAATAAGTTTATTGATGTTTTTAGGGTTTAGTTTTGGGATAATTCGTCACTAAAATCTGGGCAGATTTTTGGGTCAACTTGTAAAGGACATAACTTGGTCATATCAAAAGCTTTTGGGTGATTCAAAAGCCTAATATTATATAGAGAGAGTCTACTTTTAAAAAATGTAAGGTTTGAAACAATTGGAAGTCCGGAAGTCACTTTTTATGAATTTACAAGATTCATGGTCAGAACTGGATTTTAGAATTCAAATTTAGGGTTTAAGTTTTGAGGCAAAAACCTTCTCAAATGAACTAATTTTTGCAATGAAACCTGGAAACAACTCATTTAATGATATATATGAAGTCATTTGTTAATTATAGCAAAAGTGACGGTGTTTAGGTTGGTCGTTCATAGGTAAAATTTTGGAAGGTTTGAGCTGAGTCAGAAAACTAAAGCTAGTTGTCGTCATAGAATTCTTTGAAATTTTATGCAAGGACTTAAGACCTAAAATTTGATTTGGGTTATCTAGATACATATGTGAAGACCTGGAAAAATTGGCAAAAATATTGGTGATGGTTAAGTTTGGCTTTTGCATTCGTTTTTGGGCGGGTAAAATTCACGAGTTTTAAAAAAGTAATGAGAAATATTTGGATGTAATATGGGATAGATAGATAGATGTGTTAAACCTTAGGGGTTTGGTTTATTGGGAGGATTTAGAGTAAGCGAGTCCATCATATGAATGTTACATCATTTGGGTTTCGACCAATGGATGGTAACATGTTTGTTGTTTGTTATAGTGTTGTAAGGATTGCTTTGTAGTTGTGCTTTCAAGTTCATAGTCCCTTGTCTTTTAAATTGTTTTACTCCAGAAAGGATGGAAATGATGTTTATGTTATAATGATGTGCTATGAATTTATGTTTTGAAATGTATGGACACCAATGTGCTATTATGTGACTTGCATGCTTTTGTGTTGATATATGCGTAGAGCGTGGGGCACAATCTGTCCTGAACTGTGTGGAGCGTGGGATACGATCCGTCCTAAGTTGTGAGGAGCGTGGGGCACGATCCGTCCTAAATTGTGTGATGATTATATGCTTGCTTACATGCGGTAATTGTTGTCCATAATAATAAATATTTGGTTTGATGTTGAGCACAGCTTTTGAAACCATTTTTGTGTGTCTTAAACCTATGACTCTCACCAACTTTATGTTGACGTGTTTTAACATCATTTTCAGGTTCGTTTAGCGGTGATAGAAGCTTTAGAGAGTGAAAGATTAGAGAGACCGTAGGCTGACATTGCGGAGTTTATGATTATTTGTTTATTTGATGTTGTGCATTATATGAGATTGTTCTATGTTTATGACGTTGTCATAACACGCCCTATTAATATATGTCATCTTTTAGTTTATTATTTATTGTGACACCATTGTGTTGTGACGATGTTCATCAAGTTTCACTTCACGTTTTCGCCAAAAGAGAGTGTTACAATTGAAAACTGAATAAACAACATCCAAGTTGGTAATTTGTATTCACAACCTAGTGTGAGAGTCTTAACCACTTAATCAACAAAAAATTTAACCAAAGATATATATTCATGGATTCGTATTATTTATGAGGTATTATTAGAGTGCCAAAATGTAGCGATGTATCACACGTTATAATATTTTTCGTATGGCACTGTCAAACAGCAACGACTCCCAGCAACGACTCCGGCTCCATAGACGTGTTAACCGTCTCATAGCCATATTCATAACGAGATGTTTGCGTCAAAATATTATTTAGTAGCACGTTTATTGTGGAGAATTAAATTGGTGAATCAGACGTATAACAACAATTGTATCTTATGAATAGTGTGAATCACAAAAATGGTCATTAGATTTATGAACAATCAGTGGATGAGGTTGTTCATATAATCTTTCTAATCCTTATGTCATCATGATCAAATCAAAAATGAAAACTGGTAGACCTTTTTATTTGTTATTGTTATTTTATTGAAACATGAAATACTCTATTAACCGAAACTAACAGGTGTTGGGCTTTTTCAACTTTGATAAATTATTAATTATTATTTTGTTGTAAACTGATGATTATGCTTCCTTAAATGGAAAGTTGAGAAAAACACTAACATGTGATATTGTGGTCTTAAACAAATTACCAATGATTTCTTTGTACTAAAAATAGATGCACGATAGCTAAATAATCTACCTTTAACGCTTTTATTATGTTAACCACTTTTCAGATTAGCTTGCTGTTTAGTCTCAATTCTCAAATTCAAAATTAATACCCACCATCTTCTTAGAGCAACAGCAACGCTAGCAAGTCTTATAAAGACTTTGTTCATTCAATGCATGAGTTTTGTCATAAATATTTAGTTTTACAATTAATGCATGTGATGATAATGCCAATAACTTTGTGTTTTTTTCTTCAAACGCTTGAAGATCTTCAAGTCATTGGCAACAAGTCATATACAAAGTTATTCTCACAATGATAAAAAGCATAACAATGACTTTTTCTAATAGTAAAAAGTCATGTTAAAACCCATGCATTGTGGGTGCTCTTAGCTTTGAGACTTAGAGCATAAGTTTTCTCCCATGTTCGTTGTAAGAGTTGTTCTTGATCTCCTCAGGGGTAAAGTCAGATTATAAAATTATCGGATGAACAAACTTTTTAATACAAGCATCTATATATAATACATAATTTTTGGACTTGTTTCATTTTGAAAAAATAGAGATTTTTAAAAAAATATATACAATACGTGACAAAATTCTATCGGGTTTCGTACATCCCGGAAACCCCTAGCTCCGCCCCTGACAGTCCTCTCAAACCTTGAACTGCAATAAAGTTTACCATTGTCTAAGAACATTGTGTAAATTACCTTTTTGACAAAACATTTTATTTCCACTTAAACATGTTATTCATTTCAAACTATACACTATCATAAACAAAATCGAATAAGCCTAACAACTCTTTTGAAATGCTTTACTCGTATTTATTAGTGTTCAACCACTTGATCACTGCTAGAATGCTAGAGTGATGAAGTTTTTCGATGAACAAACTTAGGAAATGGAAAAAACATATCTATTAATTCCTTTTCCTAGTTCCTATTTGGTGACAAAAATGGAAATTTTTAAACATCACAAAAAAGCAATTTGCAAATACTTGACAATGGTGTCACATAAATCACAAGTTTGGTTTCTAGTCCTAGCCAAGTAGCCATCATATGAGGTGACATATGTATATATAGGGTTTCAATAATTCAAATACGTAGTACTCCTGTTAGACCATATTAGCTGAAACAATGAATCTATTCTCTAAACTTTGTAACAAAAACATACTACTAGGTGTTTACACATTATTTCATCTCATTACACTAAAATCTATGTATTCGTTTTTGAACATAAACATGCAACGTTACCGATAACATAAGCACAAGAAAGGAATAATAATTCCAAGTCTTAGATGGTGTACTCAGTATAAACATGAAGAGCCAATCTTCATAATTATCGAAACTCAAAACACCATATGGCTAGAAATACATAAGAATAAGATTAAAATTGCACACTATATAGCAGTAGATCGAAGTGAGCACTTTGGACCTAAAAACTGGACCGAACGTATTTCAGTTCGGTTTTTCAATCTATGGCTTGTGTCACATTGGGTCTTTGGTTTAGTCCAGTTCAATCTTATCACAAACCCGTCGATTATGCTTAATAGGATCAAATTGGACCGAAGACTGAACCGGACCTGACTATTTCGGTTCGGTCCTCAGTCCGGCGTGCCATTTCAGTCTCGATCTCGATCCAATCTTAATCGGTTCGACTTCAATTGGTCCGATCTGATTTTAAACCGATGCTCACCCTAAATAGCACATCTTTTTCTAGCTCCAATACATCAAGTATCATAATTTTTTTAACAAATATTACGGTGGCCGTAAAAACGGTCGTAGAACATCTTAGTTAGACAATCTTTAATTTATTTCCCCGTTTATTTCTTAGCTAACAATAGTTACAAATGTAACAAAAAAAAAAAACTCTTATTATTATTACTCCTATGTAGTAGTCGTAAAAAACAGTCATTAAATATCTCGATTATACCACATACATCTAACTCAAAATTTAGCTCAACGTACTCATTTATTTTCTTAACTAACAGTAGTTACATATGTGACAAAAAAAAAAAAAACTGTGATTATTATTGTGGTTATGATAATAAGAAAAGGAAAATGAAATTAGTCATATCAAAGAGGTGAAGTGGATGATGGAAAGAAAAGAAGACAAAGATAATGGGCTTTGGGTTGGGTCCTGGGGCCTTTCTGCTAAAAACAACACAAATTTTGGCTACTATTTAATCATCACGCGCCACCCATTCAATTTCAGATTCTTATATCAAATCAGTAAGATTGTTGTGGCCCCCTTTTGATCACCACATATTATATCATATCATCTCCCATCATCACTGTCTCTCACGCGCTGGATATTTTACTAATTTGGTCTAGGCCCAATTACATCAACTCTTAAAGCCCACTAGACTATCTAACTTTGCTTCTATAACAGGTAGAGGTGGCAAAATAGACGGGTCGGGCAGAGGGCAAAAGGCGATAGGTTAAACGGGTGGCGGGCTAAACAAACACGGGTTAAACGGACGTGGCTCAACAGGAACGGGCTAAAACGGACTAAAAAAAACATATAAAAACGTAAAAGTAAAGAAATATTAATATTTGTTCAAAAGTCAAGAAGAAAAACATTAAATATAAAACATTCACCGAGTGATCAATTTGGTGTTTTACATCCGTCCATTAAGTCCATCTAGTGTCTTGCATGTGCCCACTGAGCCTAACAATAATAATTGATGGGCTAAAAATAGCCCCCTACTTTTTGAAAAAGGTTAAAAAATGCCCATAATTAATAAAACGAGCAAGATTTTCCACCTCTAATAACAAGTTATAAATTACATGAGGTGTGACGTAACGACATGTTGAAACCACACATTTTAACGGTTAAGACGAAGTCTTAGTGTCTTTAAAGAGTGGCTTAAGGCAATACATCAAATATAAATATTTATGTTTTTTATTACATTTTAATATTTAATATATATTACGTTCATTATAAGTGTTGTACATAATCACTAAAGTTAGAAAACTGTTTTTAGATATAATAACATTCAATTTTTGGATTTGAATTCAAAAAACTCATCACGTCTCATGCCTTAGCATGCCTTTTCACGTCTCAGATCATGTCACGTCTTAGGTCGACGCTTTGGCCTGTTGTGTAGCGTGGAGGCCGCGCCTTACATTTTAGCGCGCCTTTTATAAACATAATTATAAACAAGAAAAAATAGTGCCCGCATGTTTAGCCGAGCCTATTTTTATCTGCTATTCAAAGATAATTGTACATTAAATAAGAAAAGTTGAAACGTTTTTTATAAAATGGTATGCACATCCAAAACATATTAATATTGAGCTCGTTTTGTTCGTAATCTATAGGCTTTTATATCGGTATATTTTTCATTTAAAAAATGGCTACGTATTTTCCCCTATTTGTTTAATAAGGTTTGCTATATAAAACAATTGTAAATATTACGTAGTAAATATTTGAGAGGCTTAAAAAAATTTCTAACAATTTTTTTGTGGGCAGTCTTTATTGGACCATTTTTTTTATAGGGCTATTATTTTGGGGAAACCTTTTTGTTCTATACATGATGCTGAGAAATGGAGATTAAAAAAAGAGTAACTTGGAACTTATAGTTTGATTATCGTAGTGGTCAATAAACACTTGCAGTGACTAACAATATACCATGAACAAAACGCACCCTTACGATCCTAATATCAAATCAACTAGATAGTTCGAATTACGTCATCAGATTTGGTATCATACTTGGTTTTTACGAGCTCCTACGTACTCATCTTTGTATAACGAAATTGGCAACATCTCTAATATGTATAAAGGATGGTTTTGGTCAAAATGATCTCACCTCAAAATTATGAGAGAATGACATGTGTAAAATAATGAATAATTAATGGCTGTGAATCAAAATAAGTGAGGTACTAATTTTTGGACATTTATTAACAACTAAAATAAACACACGCCTTCTCTTATCAAACTAAAAAAATAACGCCCCTTTCTCTTATCAAAATCGGATCAAAATAATCCAGTCACCCAGTCATCCATATATCAACAAACCCAGTCACACATATATCAAAATCGGATCAAAATCATATAACAAAAAAATCAATCAAAATAATCAACCCATATCAGACTGTTTCCATATCCTTTATTGAAAATCGAACCATATCAGATTCATATAATAAGAAGATCATCGAACCATATCTGATGTATACACATCATTACCAGATCCCCCAAAACCATCTAACGAATTTAAAACAACATGGGTTGTTTGATTTTTTATTTGAAAGATGTTACGATTATCAACAAAGTCTCATCCTCATGCCTACATGTTTTTTTAATTATATTCAATTTTTTAATTTTTTAATTTTTATCTGTTAATTTAATTATTATTTTTCACTTGCCTATTTGATGATTATTAGTATTAATATATCAAGGATTAAAGGGTTTTTTTGCAGAAAATATGGTTTTCAAAATTTGAAAATATTTGTGATAAGAACACATCTCTAAAAATATCCCCATTAAAATCGTAACTGTTTATTTCCTGATTTCTTTGTCAATCAGGTGATTAATATTGTTATTATTTCCTAAATTATGATTCTAATATCCCGTATTTAAAGAAAATTTAAAAACATAAGTTTTAACCTAATTGACCCACTATAAATACATGCTTAGACCAGCACTTTATAACTCACAGTTTGTTATCATCTATTATCTCCGGTAACAATTTTTCTGTTCAGTTTCTTTTTTATTTATGTATATCATGTATATGAAATAATTTCAATTATTTGTTTATTGTTAAAATATGATGATCGATTATATGATATTATGAAATATGAAATCAATTAGGTTTTATTTTGATTTTGAAATTGTTGAGAAAATATTAAATGTGTGTCTATGGTTAATTTAATTAATTTGAAATCATTGTTATATACATATTGTTTGAGGCTCTCTAAGTGTTTGATGAAATGTGTATGAGGAAAATTGTGCAACAAAAATTAGGTTGTAGGGATTAAATGAATTTAATTTAATTCGTATAATGTTTGGCTCATAGTTTTCTTTCGATAGTTGTTGAAGCTGTGTTTATAAATGTGAAATTTTCTGTTATAGATGAAATATTGCCAGCAATAGTTGTTTAACCTCGAAATGTTTAGCTGCATATTTTTTATAAAAAAAGACAGGAAAGTGCAAAAAATACGCATCAGTTTCATAACTTCATATGGGATCGTGTTAGTGCTAAACATGGAGGAGATTTTGAGAATCGACTTATAAGCTGATCGTAAAAAAATGTTGAGTTAGTATGAAGTGATCAATCGATGGCGTCGATACATACTGATTTTAGAAAGTGTAAATTGTTACAAAATTAAATTATCTAATTTTAGAATAATTGAATGAATGATACATGTACAAAGCTTTATTTATTTTTGTGAAAGTCCTTTATGCTTTTCACGAGGCTGACAATCAAGGGCGGAAGGGATTCGAAGAACTTGCAGCCGACTGTATTTGGTGGAAGGTTTTCGGCGTAGGTATGTCTTATTATTTGTTTAGAATTATGTCAAGGTTTTATGATAATCTAATTTCTTAAGAAAAAGTCGGTCATGTTTAGCTCAAGCTCTATACAAACCTCGGATTCCTTCATGTTTAAGAATCTTTTTGCATGTATTAATCTGCACTTGCACCACGTTCCAGTATGGGAAATAATTCCTCTAACACCTCATTCAGTCATCAAAACTTGCTTTGATACGTTTGTTGAACAACAACACTAAACTACAACAGTGACAGTTGCACCATCTATGACTGTTACATAAGTGTGCATACTAGAAAACCACAGATAAGATAGTAAGATGATATTTAGAATTTTTTTACTCCCTTATATTAGCCAAGCTCTTTAACAGCATATTTGACAGCTGCCACAACTTCTGCTACTACACATGAATGTGTATTTGCACCTTTTAAATACCATAGATTAGATACCTTTTGTTAGGTCATACGTCAAAAACAAAGAATACTGATAAAGATCTTGTTATGTGATGAGTGTTGGTTTAGAGGAAATAAGTATTTTTTTTTGCATTGGATCAAAAAAATGTTGTCAACTTCTTATTTGAATACAATCAACAATAGGTTATTATGAACTTGAGCTGCTTATTTGATACATAGAAAGGTGCATCATTTGGTAACACTAATATGTTTATCTTGAATCTGGTCCTATTTTTTCTTTTTAACAACACTGTATCAAGCATTTTATATAACTTATCTTTCAAAAAAATCCTTGAAGCTAGCCGCTCATTGAGCGGGCCTTGAAGCTAGGCTATCTTTGAAACACTCCATATTTTGTTCTTCGTAAGATAATGGCATTACCACGTACACTTTCATTTGTGATAGCAGACTATAGTTTCATAAAAAATTATGTAATATTTGCAGTTGTACTTAAAAGTTTGTTTTTCGACCAAATAAATTTGTTGTCTTAATGTTGCAGGCTATACGGAGTGGTGCACACAGTTCTTTTTTCATAAATCTCATTCCAAGGTAATGAATGCATTTATTATATATGTTTGACCCATTTAAGATACACATGTAATTACTAACCGAATGAACACACTCATAAACACATGAGAGATATCTGCCTTTATTTTTAAGAGAATTAAAGATTAATTGGTCAGACGAATAATTCTCTTACACTAACATATGTATATATTGACATGGTCAGAAAAGTAAATTTACCAGATTGAGATTCAATTTAGGAGTCTGGCGCCTTAAGAAGAATCAAGAATGATGACGACATTGACAACCTCATTAGCATTTGCTGCTTTAAATCTATGTAGTTTGGCTGCAACACTAGATAACAGAGATTGGCTTTGCAATATGTATAGTTGTCTTCATAGGTTAAAACGGTTACTTTTGATACTGGTCAAGACAGATTAAATTCTGTTAGTCAAATTTTTCTTTTTCTTTTTTGTTATAAATAGTTAGTGTCTCAAATACTATAAGAATATGTGTTTGGTTCAACTCTTTAACACAATCTAACACCAGGTTATAATAGAACAATATGTCATGTATCACAATAGGCAAGTTGAAATGTAATATCTAATCAAAACTATTGGTTTGCAGCAACAAGGGATCGATTGTGTTTACGGAAAATCATTCACGCATTATCTTCGGAAAAATATATATTTGAAGCTCGCCGCCCAACGGGCGGGCCTTGTAGCTAGTGAATGAATAACGTCAAGCTATTACCAACACTTGATATAACTGTAACCTATGAATATACCAACATTCCATTTGCTCGTACCAATGTTATCATGCAACCTCTCTAGCGAAAAAATTGTATTGTAAATTTCCGAAAATTTCCCCTTTTCTTAAAATTTGACCTCCCTAAAAACCATTTTGTAGCGTGACTTATAAAAGTATCAAAGTTTGACCCCCGAGCCGTACTTTCTAACTCCGCCACTAATCTTTACTACGAATTTCTTTTATAGAAGGTTTGAAGTGCGAGTATCTAAAACTTCTGGTCTGAGCTCTTACATGTTTCTAATAGGCCGTTATATATTTGCATACGGTTCAAATGATATGTATGTTACAAATACGAGAATTTAAAACACAAGTTTTTTGTAACCTTTAGTTGTGTGAAAGCTATAAAAATTTCGAGTAACTGTATTTTTGGTCCTCGTAATTTGGTTTAGTTTTCATTTTTGTTCTAAAAATTCAAATTGTTTTGATTTAAGCAAAAAAAAACTATTTCATTCACTTTTGGTCCATTTTTGTTAATTCCGTCATTTTGACCAGTCAAACTGATTAAATGTACTAAAAGACCCTCATCTGACAGTGTGAATGGACTAAATGTCCTCTATTATTATTTTAATATTATTAATATTAATATTATTATTATTGAAATGTTATCTTTCTTATTGTTTTTATACATCTGGGATTGGGGTGTTTGGTAGCGTTAGTGCAATGAAAGAATAAAGGGTTTATATAGTTTGTGTTATTCGACTGGTACAAAATTATTTGTTTGTTTGAGTTGTCATCTATGCCCGTAGCTCACCCATAAATCTATTTTGGTCCAAAAATATGAGGTGAGACTTACGATCAAAGAACCACTCTTCACAATCCTTGTTGTTGCCAAAGCCAATCATGTATTGTGGGCGAAAGCTTGCCCAGTTTTCAAAACCTCATAAACATATAATTCTCCAGCCTTGACTGCCTTGTGAATTAAAAAGGTTGCATTTAGAAAACGAAAAATGATTGAAGAGCGAGATTCAATTCGTTTGATTGTTAGATTCTTTTTGTAATAATTAGAGAAAAGATTGAATTTTTTAATAGAAAGAAAAAAATTGTTGTATATGGAGTACTTGTATAAAATAAAAGAATGAGTATGTGATAAAAAGACGAGAATGCCCTCCTATTTAACAGTCAAACAAGTCAAAGTGACGGAGTTAACTGAATTGGACTAAAAGTGAGAAAATAGTTTATTTTTTAGTCTAAATCAAAATTATTTGAAAATTTGGACCAAAAATGAAAACTGAACCAAACATGAGGAACAAAAAGGAAAATGAATTGTATACCTAAAATTTGGACCTACAATTAGGCTTAAAGATGTGATTGGCTGATGTAAAAAATTGATTGGTAAAATATGATAAGAGAGAAAATGTATGAAACACTTGTCAAATAATGTATGGAGTAAGCATACTTGTAGGTCTAATATGTAGGCATATATATCAATACAACAAAAATACAGTAAACTCTAAATGTTTTACTGTATTAAAGAAAAAAAATTTGTTTTCATTTTTTCTAAGACATTCTTAAATTGCAAGTCTTAAAAGTAGTACTAAAAAAAAGTAAAGATATCATCTCCCATCACGTGACGTGCTTATAACTCTTAAGTCTTAACCAAATTAGCCTAAGCCCAAATACTTCAAGCCATAAAGCCCACTGGACTATTTGATTATGCTTATTTTTAATTCGTTTGTTATGAACTCGTCACTGATTTCTAGCTGTGTCAATAAACTTGCAAATATGCTTATATTCGTTATCTTTCAATTAGTGGTGTATTTGTATTTGGCATTATAGGAGAGTTGATCTTTGCTAGGATCTAGCTACTTATGAATTTTTATTTTCATATCAGTCCACACATACAAAGTTTAAGTGCTAGATGACACTGTTTGCAAAAACCGATCTAGACGTCCGATTAATCTGACAACCTCCTTTTAGCAATAGAAAAGCAATCTCATGATGAAAGCATTTGCCTCGGCTAAATATACGAAATTGGCGTAATAAACATAGATTTGAGTTATTTGAGCAAAAAGAAGAGGAAGTGGTGTTTGATATATCGTCATCAACTGTTATATATCAGGTTTGAGTATGATAACAAATTCATGACATATACAGACTCATACCCAACAATGTGTCTTTTCATAATCAATGGTATTAACTAACAATAAGTTACTATCTGAACTATCATGTAACAAAATTAGCATACCTGTGCTGGATTGTGGTTGGTTTAACTATGAAAAAAAAAGGTAATAAAACCTTAAAGAATGAGCATAATAAAGCTGAATGTCAGCAGTGGCGTGCAAGCTTCTTCATGTCAATAACTACATTTTCTTAGACCAGCTGGATGTCTTCAAAATACCACATCAAGCAGTGGCGGATCTAGGATTTCAACGGAAGGTATGCACTTTTCTTCGAGTACTTTCAGAGGGTATGCACTTCATGTATATAATTATTAAAAAAATTAAAAACTAACACTAACCCGTCGAACCAGAGGGTATGCACGTGCATACCCGTGCTATAAGCTAGGTCCGCCCCTGACATCAAGACCTAAAATATTGAAGGTCACTTTTATCATATCAATTAGGGGTGTAATCGAGTCGAGCCGAGCTCAAGCTTAGTAGGCTTAAGTTTGGCTTGATACTAAAATTGTAGGCTTGAGTTTGGTTTGATAGCTTGTCAAGTTTTACCAATTCAGGTTTAAGCTTGGCTTGATAAGGCTTGATAAAAGTTTGAGTTTGGCTTGAAAAGCTTGAATTTGTATAAATTTATTTTTTTTTATAATGAAACTCATTAATAAACATATGTATAAAATAAAAAAAACAAAAATCATTACTTAAAACAAATTTGATTTATTTGACATTAATAAAACCAATAAAAAAATTATCGTACAATCTTGGTTTCAAAATGTGTTTTGCACTCCAATATGATTAAGGTCCCAAAGGCCATTGCATGATTGAATCCGAGCACAATTTAGACACGTTGCGTTTAGTATCAAAAAGAGTATAAAAAATATTTATACACATATTGTATTCTACCAAGTACCGAGTAAATGAAATAATTAAATTTACAAAAGTAAGAATCATTTAAAATACAAAAAACTAAAATATAAATGTACTCAAAGTTAAAAGTCCTTCTAAAATATTACCCCCTTAATACAATAAGGGGAATGTAAAAACACCCCATTAAAATACAATATAAATGTGTGAGGGGAAAACTTATGTCTTCTTATACACCGTTGGATTTTATTTTTTCCCTGTTCATTGGTATGGCTTTGATCGGATCGATCTATCTCAACCGTCTGTTGGGTTTGAATAACTGTTCCTTGGTATGGTTCTTTGCTATCAGGTATGGCTTTGTTCATATGCAAGTTTTTGGCCACTTCTCTCTCACACAAAAATAACAAAACGCAGATCCAACACCTCTCTCTCTAACCTATACCACTTTTCTCTCACACAATGATCGGATTGTATAATTTTGATCGGATCATGATCCGATTTATGCCTCATTTTTTATTTCCGTTCTATGAATCGATAAAAACAGGATTCAAAGATCTTTAAATAGATTAGACTGGAAAAGAGGCGTGAAGAAAATGAATTCTAACCGAAAGGTACTATTTTCTATTTGTTTTCGTTCTGATGATGATTTATGTGAATTTATTTGGGTTAAAAACTTAAAAATGACTGGATTATATGTTTAATGTGTTTAATGCACGAATTAAAGTTTATGTAAAAAAGAAGGTTCGTGTTTTAGGTTCATCAATTGTTGCAGCTTTCTTGAGTTAATTAAAAAAAATTAATTTGGGAATATATTATTTCTTTTGAATTATGGATGATGGGTGTCAAAAAGTTTTTATTTATATAAATAAAAGTTTTATTTTTTGTGTAGATCTGTTGTTAGCTGGAAACTTGAAATAGGAAGAAGTCTGAAGTTGACCCCAAGGAAGTCACAAGGTAATATGTTCTTTGTTTTAGGAGTTTGTTAAATTATTACCTATATAAGATTGTGTTTGATGCAAAGCAGTGATTGTATTTGTTGCAGATTTCTCATGGAAGATACCAGTTCGTCTAAGTTTTGGCTTTTTGATTTAGTAAATTATTGCTTGGTGAAGACATGTTTGCAAGTCACAAAGGTGTTTCCACAACTTTAGGTATCTCAAATGACATCACTAAATTTTAGTTTGTTAGTAACAATTTAATCAATTATTAATTAAGTCGTCAAATCCTCTATAGAAATAAGATGTTTACAACATTTGTTAAATGTTATATAGTGTAGATAATAACAGAGGATGCGACCATCAATATCAAGGGCCAACTTTTTTAAGTTTTACATGTGAGCAAATCAAGATCCTAATTATCCTCCTTTGATTTAACATAGAATTTTCTATAATCTTGATTTTTTTTAATCTAGATCTCTATCTAAGTTATTGATATTAATTTACATATTGGGGTCTCCTTGAATTTTGGATTTCTGGCACATAAGGTTTTCAATTTAAAAGGCTTGATTGCGTGCTAAAGCTAAGGTGGATTAGCCAAAAAATACCCGAGAGCCCAGTTACTCTAATTTGTTTTTACCCAGATGATTAGTTACGGTGCTGATGGATTTATATTATAAAGTGACGTGAATGCTTTTTAGACTCATGGTAGCTATAGTTTAAAGGGGTAATGTATTTTTGCGGATACGCACAATGGCCACTAATCTTGAATTTGCCAAGTAGAAATCAGGTATGAGGTTTTTGAAGCTAACTAGGAACTTGCAACTTTGTTTTAAAGGTTTATTAAATTAGTGACACTATTGATTTCTTTCATGCAACATTTTGATTCTACTGTTACTAATATAACTACAGGGTGTGGCGAGAAGTGAGCAGTTTGGAGGCGGTTGTATGAGGTGCAATACCATCCTAAGGTATAATGTTTTTAACCACTGGTTTTTGATTTAAAATAGGCCTATTTGGGTTAATTGTAGGAACAAATTTCATAGATCATTTAGAATATGAGCTATTTGCTAGAATTGACTTTAAAGTTAGTAATTTGCCTACGCAGGTGGAGGATTTGGATGATGATCTTTTTAGAAGTGAGGGGGAATGGAAATGGATTTTGATTCGCAAGATAGGTTTCGGCTTTATTTGTCAAATTTAAGCATCTTGGATGGTCTTCCTATCATTACATTAACCGTCCAAGCTCCTATATGATGGGCCTGCAGTTGTTGTTAAGCATCCTTCAAGAACTTTATTTGTTAGGAATATTAATAGCAATGTTGAATACACTGAATTGAAATTTCTCTTTGAGGTAAATCATCCGTTTAAAGATTTTATATGTCTTATTATCTAATCAGTTAAATATATATTTTAACAAAATCGATTTTTTTTGTAGGAATTTGGTGAAATTAGGAATTTATACACAGCGTGTAAGCATAGGGATTTTGTGAGGCTTTCTTATTACGATATCGAACATGCTCAAGCGGCAATGAGAGAACTTCAGAATAAGACTTTGAGACGTCATAATTGGGTATCCATTTTTTAATCCCTAAGGTCTGTACTCCTAACTCATTTATTTATATGAACGGGTCAATTAGGGTGTGTTTGATTCATAAAGGGCTAATAAGATAGCTGAAAAGTAATGGGTTGAAATGTGTTTGGTTGTCTTGCAAAGTTCTAAGTAACTAATAAAAATTAATAGACCATAAAATTGGTATGAAGGTATTGATTTTATCTTTTTTTATGTAGTCTTCTTTTGTTTCTTGGTTTCCAGGCGTAATCAAAGATAATATTGTGCCTCTGCTTTTGAAACGTGTTTTTTTTTATCCTTTTCAGCCATGAGATGCACACTCATCTGGGATTGAATGGTTTTAGAACTCACGGTAAATAACATTCTTTCAGTTATTTTTTTGTCACATTTTACTTAAATCAGTATATATATTTGGGATTATGTATATTCCCGTTCTATGATCAGTGGTTACCGACTTCCGAGAATAAACTGCACACATGCTCTTTATAAAGGGTTACATGGGATTCTGTGAAGAAACAAAATAAGTGGCACATAAAAATAATTCGATAGGTGCAGTAGGCGTAACCGATTTTCAGTTAAAAGTTGACGATGTTGGTAAATAATCGATTTTGGTTACCTAAGATACGGGTTAGTGTCGGAAATATTTTGTCCTTGTAACAAGACACTGAAGTTTTGTCCATGTATGCAAAGACACTGAATTTAATATGAAAATATAAGTTGAGTGCTTGCAATAAAGATCACAAGTTGGGTTACTGTTTGGACCATTAGCACTACATATTGAACTTGTGAATTGCTTGCAGGATTAATGAGTGGATGATCTCACCAACAACAACACGTGCTCGATATCAGTAGATGGTTGTTGGTGTCTAATGTAATAGGATTGAAAATCGGAAGGAGAAACGAAGTGACAAGTCTGATATCCAGTAAACGAGAAGGATACTTGCTGGACGAAAAAATTATGGACTAACAATTGGTACTATTTATGCCCATAAAAATTTAAATAAGGTATGTGTATATAAGCATTATCTTAGTCATGATACTGTGTAGGAAGTGTAGCTAAAAAACTTTCATACTAAATAAGGAAGCTAATTGAAACATGTAGCTAAAATACTTGAACACTGGTACTGTGTAACTTATCATTCCTTTCATAATTTAACATGTCTACTAGAACTATGGTACTATGTATGGAAAAAGTGTTACCATTTTTATGAATGATAGTAATTAAATTTTTTTATAGAGGCTTTAGGTATATAAAACGTGTTTGCTTTTTTTAGTCACTTTTAGTTAGATCATTTATATGGGCTTTTAGTTTTGTCGCATGTTAGTGAAAAATTGAAACTTTACTAAATTCATGGATCTTTCATATAACAGTGCGTTTTTATGTTATGTGAATTTTTATTTTTTACACCCAGTTAGGTATTCGGTTGTTTCAGATTATATATATGTAGTTACTATTGATTTAGAAATGAGACTAATATACATTTCATGTGTATTGACTTGCAGGTTCATAAAAGGGTTGGTGCTCATAAGTCAAAATATCCTGATACAAAAATAATAAGCCTTAGTCTTGGTGATACCACTCAGCACGTAAGTTTAATCTTTAATTTGCCTCGAACCATCATCAATTTGTATAGAAAATCAATCACATTTTTTCCAATGTTTTTTTTTGTTCTTTTGTCTTGGTATGTATTAACTTCACCTTGTATCTTGCGGTGGATACCCGGCTATAAACACCTATATATTTGTTGTATTTGCAAAAGCTAAATATTGAAAGGATTGTGGTGCATCAGACCCTCACGTGACAACTGATCTTTTGGAACATCTTTACTTAATGTTATAGCCACGGTATGTACAGCTTACTGCATAGCGCCTGTACACACGTAGAAGTATTCGCTGTATTTATAGAAGTTTAATATTGGAGGATTCTGGTGCATCAGATCGAGATGCGACAACTGATCTTTTGGAACATCTTCACTAAATGCTTGAGTCATGTGTTGATTTGCATTTAGCAAAACTGACTCGTGCTCAAATATACAACATGGTATGTACAGCTTACAATTGTGAATCCTATAGAGGGTGTTTGGATATTTGTTTTAGCACTTGGAACATCTTCCCTAAATGCTTGAGCCATATGGGTGTTAGAAATTTTAAAAAAACTAAGAGTTTTTTTTTCTAATAGACGTATCCTCAATCTCACACGACCCGGTAAGATTTGAGTATATCTTTTGAGAGATAAAAATGTTGAACAAACATCTAATATTAAGTATATGGATCATGTCACCAAATTAGCAGTTGGGACTGATGCTTATCTACTGAGACACAATATAGTAAAATAAATTATTCTCTTGCATCAGTTCATGGTACATTATATATAATACATTATTGTAATAATTCAAGAGAAAAATTAGAAAAAATAATATCAAAAGTTTGTGATTAAGAACCTTACACAGTAGTATTTATGCCCGTAAAAAATAATGTCAATTATAGACTAACAATTGGTACTACTTATGCCCATAAGGAAGTGTCTTAAATAAGTAATATCAGTTACTTATATTTAATTGATATAATTGGCTTATTGTTTAAGATTATGTTGATAAGTAGAATAGTAAGCAATCCAAACACTCACGGTTAATAGTTGTGCTGCAGCTTATTATACATGACACGTGTATCAGTTTTTATAACTAGGGGTGATATATTGATTATATGAATGGGATTAATCGCAGGTGCAACTCAAGGTAAATAAGATTTTATTTTTCAGTTATGTTTATACTTCTTTGGATTGAGGTAAATATTATATGTCATGTTATATGATGATGGTGAAAAAGTCACTGATTATTTCACATTGGTAAGTTTATTGAGCTTTAATTAAAAGAATAGCGTTTCACCAGAATCCCATATCGAACTTTTTAGTCTTTGAATGTGCGATTTTAAAACTGGTACTCTTGAATGTGCGCTTTTAGCAAAAGCCAAACCTGTTCTTTTTTATTCGTCAGCAATTATTTTTGTAGCTAAAATGAGAACATGTCATTCGGACGATTACATTACGGAAAGCTGCGTTGTGTGGTATGTTTAATTTTTTGCGATTATGCCTCTTTTTCTTTCTGGCCAAAAGGGCGATATGACCAGGTAAATCTTTTTAAACATCTAAGTAAGAAGTCTAAAGTGGTCATAAAACTTATTTTAATTTTTCATAATATATTAAAAATTGACATGGTAGCCTTATAGTTCAGTGTGTGGCTAGCATGTAGTTTCTTACAATCTTATGTTTATCATTTACACGTACTAGGTATGCATTTTTTAGACAAATGAAGCTTATCCTAAAGTCACGGTGTAAGATGATGTGGCAGGTTTAGCGACTGAGACAGAGGTTATGGAGCTGACTGTATCATTTGTAGTGATGAATTAAAAAAATGGTGACCATCACTTTTTGAATTAGGGGTTTATGATAATATCATCGATAAGTGACTTTGCAAAACAACCCTCTCCCCAGTCGCAAGCCCGTGAAAAGATCGCTCCTTTCAGAACTTGACTGCGACCCAAAGAAAAAGAAGATCGAATAGTCGTATTACGGTGGCTTCTCTTGTATTTTATTAGTTGCACAGGTTGGTGCCCATGCACATTTCAAACATCAAACATGACATATAATCAGTGAATGATGTTAATTTAAATTTGCTTAGATGTAGGAAAAAGTGTTATCATCTTCATGAATGATAGCAGTTAACATAAGGATGATTGTATATGTTATAACTATCATCAACTTAAAGCTTTTACCCTTAATATTTTTTTTACTACAAGCAGAAAGACATGCTTTCTACGGCTCTGTTAGAACATGATATTATTTAATCATTGAAATGTATGTATGTATAGAAGCCGCTTACGCTGTTAAAAAAAGTTTACGCTCTCGATGCCTGCTTTTATTGAAAAACACCCGCAGCGGAGCGCGGGCATTAATCCTAGTATAATTTATTTATGAAATTAGCCTTTAAAATTTAGGTTAATACTCAAATTAACAATTAGTTGCTTATATAAATTCATTATAAAAATATATTTTTTATAGAGCTTGAAAAAGCTTGATAGAAACTTGAGCCGAGCTTGAGTTTGATATAGTTTCGAGCTATTTTTTTGAGCTTGAGCTTGGGCTTGAGCTTGATAAAAGCTTGGCTTGATCGAGCCAAGCTCGAGCTCGAGTTGTTTGATAAAAGTTTGGCTTGATTACACCCCTAATATCAATATTAAATTCATAAGTCTATAATCGTATATAAAAAGGATGAAAGGAGTGATATATATGGCACGACAACACATTCACATTTAATAACCTTGAGGCTTTCTTTGTTTTGTTAAGGTTTTATTTTTTTATCTGTAAATTATATTTGCAAAATAAGATATAAATTTTCATCTATCACAAAAAAAAACGTTTGTTATTAATACTATTTAGGTACTTCTTTTCTATTTTTTCTCTTTATATTTTCATTAGAGTTTTTGTATGATTTCTTATGTTTTGCCTCTTTTTACATTTTCGTGTATTTGTTTTTGTAAGTTTTCATACGTTTTTTATAAGTTTTTGTTCGTTTTTTTAGCGATGAAAACGCATAATGACGTTAAAAACGGTATAAATATGCAGAAACGAGTAAAAAATGAATAAAAATGTAAAAAACGTATAAAACTTTAAAAAAGGTACAAAACAAATGAATACATGCAAAAACTTCAAAAAATGGCTGAAAAATACGAAAATCGATGAAAACAGACATGTAAAAAATGAACAAAACCGTATGAAAACAGATAAAAACGGATGAACACGTAAAACAGTATGTAAGCGTAGAAAAACGCACGAGAAACATAAAAAAACGTAAAAAACAAAGAAAACGGATAAAACTTAAGAAAGCGCAAAAGATTTATAATTTTTTAATACACAACTTTGTAACAAAAATGCAACATATTTTTGTTTGTTAGAATTACTAAAATGAACTATTTAGACACTTATTTACGAAAATGGACTGCGCATAAGATGTTTACCAAAATGGACATTTTTATTGTGATCGTTGGATCAAATCATCCTAGGGCTATTACCTCAAGCGCACAATAATAAGTTGTGCATCTTATTTTGGTGCAACTGGTGCATAATAACATTCGCAAGTGCGCCGTGATGTAACTATATATGCGCCTAGATGCACAAGGAGACATTATGCACTTAGATGCACAAGCTTTATGCCCCCTGGTGTACAAGGTGAAATTGTGCGCCTAGATGCACAAGGTCTATGCACAAGTCTTATGCACTTGATGCACTAACTGTGCGCCTCATGTGCATCGCGATGCATAACCATAACCTTATGCACCATGATGCATAATACTTGTGCGCCTCATCAATACTTGTGAAATTTTGTATACACATTATGCAGCATGATGCATACTACTTGTGTGGTGCACCATCAACTATGCATACAAATATGTTGATGCATAAATCTTATGCGCCATGATGCATACAAAATGAGTGGTGCACCATGGTGCATGAAGCTTGTGCGCCATGATGCACATGTCTATGCATCATGGTTCATTTTGGTAAAGTGTTAGAATTTGGTCTAGTTTCGTAAAAGAGATTGTGTAAGAGACTAGTTAGGTAATTTATTTACGAAAATGGACTATTTAGACACTTATTAGACACTTATTTACTAAATATTTCATTTCGTAAATAAGTGTCTAAATAGTTCATTTCGTAAATAAGTGTCTAAATTACTTACATCACTTCGTTAATGGTATTGTTCCTTTTGGATGTGAAGTCTATAGATCGGCAAGACTACTTTACCAATATACATATGCCTGGTGAAACATGCACTAATGTAATAAAGCACACTTAACTGAAAACAATATAAGTTATAGTTGCCTTATGCAATCTTTGTGACTTCTGAGTTACATGCATTGTTATCTGAGAATTTCTATAAGAATTGCTGTTACTAAGAAAGGCAGTTCATTATCTACTCAAACCAGATTTTACAGTTGATGACTTGCATAACCTCTTCAATTTCCATCTGTATATTGTCTTACATAGATCCTTTTTAAATGTTAAGTGATACTGAATTAACAAGAGTAGAAGAACCGCACAAAGACATGACATGGATAATATTATCTATATGGATACACACATGAAAAACGCTCTTGCTAATGAGTGAAAACCACCTCCCCATTTACCAATTTTGTCTCAAAATCAGTCCAGTGAGTCTGAAAGGGTCTCTTGGATATGATAATGGTTGTGTGTAAATGTTCATAAATTTTTGGAAATAGACTTGATCCACATACGCTCAAACATATACTAGTAGAATGAAGAAGCATTAATACTTGGTAGGCATTTGCACACTTTAGTTAGTATACTATATTAGTATTTTTGAAAGTACTCAGGTATGATATTGAGACGATTTTTTAAAGTACATATACGATATTAGTATTTTTTAAAGTTCTTAAAAAGTATCTTGTTATTATATGGATTTAACCCTTACTTTTTTTCTTGCAGTGAATGTATTCTCTCATGTGCTTAGTCGTAAATTCATAATGATCACTCACGCATGTTCGTTGCAAGACCGGTTCTTGATATTGTCGCGAGATGGCGCTAACCCTTTGAAAGCTTGAACTGGAATGAAGTTTACCATCCTCTAACAACAGTGTGTAAATTACTTTTGAGGGTTACTAATCTTTACTAACAATATATACATCATAACTACTATAGCCAAGTAGCCATCATATGAGGTGACGTTTATCTATGAATACTTTACAATGGCGTCGTATAGATCATTGCTAGAATTAAATGCTAGAAAGGGGACGTTTATCTATGAAGAAAGTACATAGACAAACCGGCATATTGGCAAATACTTTACAATGGGTCACATAAATCATAAGTACTATAGCCAAAGCCAAGTAGGCAGCCATCATATGAGGTGACATAATGTAAATAGGGTTTATATGTATTCAAAATGACGGAGCTTTAAAAGGACCAGGGCCATCCCTACCCTACGGGTCATTTAACATAAAACATAGCATACATGGGTGTATTCATTTCGATCTGAACGTTTAAAGAACATGCAACCTTACCAATAACATAAAGCAGAAAGGAATAATAGTTCAAGTCTTAGACGGTTGATTCAGTATTTTAGTATCTCGTACTTGAGAAGGCCAGCTTATTAGCTTATACTAACACTCTAGTTAAGCATCTTAACACTTACAAGGTACAAACATGAGTAACCGATCTTTATAAGTTCAAATCAACTATCCAGACTCTAACAAGAAGGTGTTTTAGGTTCTTGTTAACATATTCACCTTGTGCTCTAAACACGATATTGCTAAAAATATATAAGAAACAAAAGTAAATTGCACACTTCATTGTACATGTTTTTTTACTTCAATAAATAATCACGAACACATGTACCTATACATTATGACTCATATTTCGTTAACAAATATTAGGGTGTCCAGGTAAAGTGTCCAAAACGGTCATAAGATACTTAGATTAGGACATAAAAACTTGCTCGAACCTAAATAACCACAATTTTAAAACCTTTTACCTACACAGTGTATCTTTAGGTTTATCTGGTAACATAAGCTCTATGTGTAGTAATTTGAGCTCTTTCTGACTTTCTATGTATAGTATTGGCCACTGCAACAAGTATTTCTAATAGTTCTTAGTGCATTGCTCGGGGTATACCGACGCAATAATGATATTTTTGCGACAAATAACTTGGATAGAGTTGATTCTGCCATGAGATTTATAGTGACGCCATGCAGTAATTAACGATAAGTTTGCAATAACTTAGTACTAGAGTTTTCATGCATTGCGATGTCCAGGAGGTTCCTCATACATACTTTAATTATGAGACTTTTCGTTCATACCATGAGATGTTTTCACATAGAATTGCAAATTGTGAAAAAAGGAATAATTTAGAAAATTGGGACATTTTGAGTACTCTACTTAGGTACTACGGAGTACCTAACAACTATAAAATGTCATATATTCAACTCTTTATTTTATTTTTTTCGAAATAAAAAGAACAATATGGTGAAAGAAACCTAAATTTATGTTTACGTTGCATGCTTCTTTCATAAAAGTTTGCCTACTACAACATTTCGAATTTGAGAAAGAGCAAAATTTGAACATGAATAAAGTTTTTGCTTACTAGAATCTGTATTTTGAACACTGGTAGTAAAGTGTTTGCTTATGATGTTTCCCCTGATTACGACCTCTCTCTAGTTAATTATTAGAGGCGGCTAGGGTGTGGTGCTGAGCCGTAGGCTCGTATCATGGAAAAAGTGCATGCCACGTCAGCCACTCACCCTATAACGTCAAAATCTCCATAACGTCAAAAAAATTGGCTCATTTGTTAACACCATAATTTTGATGTTATAGTGGTCCCACCTTTAATAAAAAAATTAAAAATTAAAAACTCACGGCGCGAGCCACGGTATGGTTCTGGCGCCGTAGGCTCGCGTTATGACTATCATTTTGGGTTGGTGGGTATGGCGCCAAAGAGCAAAATGCAGCAAAGGATATGATGGGTGATGCCATCGTGCTCGC
Source organism: Glebionis coronaria (assembly GCA_025667525.1). Classification (NCBI taxonomy): domain Eukaryota; kingdom Viridiplantae; phylum Streptophyta; class Magnoliopsida; order Asterales; family Asteraceae; genus Glebionis; species Glebionis coronaria. Next base: position 504,191,286 of record CM046880.1, on the reverse strand, counting down.
GTTATGGCCATGACTCAAGCCATAGTTTACCATACCCTAGCCTCTTAGAGACACCAACCTCAGCAACACAAAATTAAATGATACTGTACTACTGTATATATTCTTCCAAATATCTTAAAATCATCATCCATGTCTCTCTCTTTTTTCTTTTTTATAAAATGCATTGTTGTATGACTGTATCATTAAACAAAGTCTCTTGATGTCTTTATCTATAAGTATATCATTGTCAGCCAAGTTTTATGTAAAAATTGTCTCAAGTTTTATGTATTAAAACAACAAACCTTCTTCTTCATTTCTTGTCTTTAAAATTTGGAACACAAAATCCCCATGGCACCTAAAAAGAACACTGGCAAACAAACTAAGGGAACCTCCCAATCTACCGCCCCTCCTGAACTTGTCCCACCCCCTGAACCTATCATTCTAGCTCCTCACATCACCCACAACATTGAGACTGGAGATTTCCGTGTTTTCACCACCAATGTAAAAGACCTGTTGTTCAACCGAAATACAGCCTTTACTGTATTGAATGAGGAGAAATACTTAGTGATTAGACTCGAGATAAGTGAAGCAGTGGAAGATGGGTTGTTGGTTTTAATGAGAAGGTCGGATCTGTATTTACTTGGGTATGCAGTACAAGGATATGGAATTTATCTATTTGACGAGTGTGACAAAATTGAGGGGTACACTCCCCTTCATTATAATCATGCATACCCTACACTAGCCACCAACGAGTTTGGTGTCAAGTCAGTGTGTAACAATCTCATGACATTTAAAGGAGCTGTAGTGAAGTTATTGGGCTATATTCGTTGAAGGATCAGGCCAAAGTACAATACACACACATCACACAATTTGTATATGGAAAAAAGGTAAAAGGACTTTGGAAATGAAAAGCTGTATTTTATTCAACAAACTAGATGGCTATAAATAGCCTTACATGGGCTGCAAAACAGGAGCAGTAAAAGCAACTACTTAGTCTACCTAAAGAACCGGTATACATGAGGATCCACTCTTGCACATGACCCTCATCAGGCCTTTATACTCGCTCAGATAAATACCAATTCAAACTAACTTATTTAATTTAAATACTTAAATACTAAAAATACGAAAATACTAAAGTACTTCAAGATTAAACCCAACAATCACCCCTTAATCTTGAATCGCATCCTCACAACAGCGCTGGTTCATCCTCGATCAAGTTGGCTTCATTGTCATGTTTTTTCCACTTAGTACACTCATAACCAAAGTGTCCAAATTCTCCACAATCAAAACACCGGAACCTGCTTTTATCACCACCTCGACCCGTACCTCTTCCTTGGCCTCTTTCACCTCTGCCATAGCTTCTTCCACGACCCCTTCCTTGTCCGCTACTTTCACCATACTTATGCTCGGCCATTAAGACTTGGCCTTGCTCTTCCTCCTTTTCACCAAGGCCTTTTAGTCTTTCCTCAAACGCCTTGAGTCTTCCAACAGCTTCATCAAAAAACATCGACTCCAAATCGAAACATTGTTCGATTGAGGCAACAATTTGGAAAAACGGTTTCGGCATTGAGTTAAGCAATCTTTTTACTAAATCAGCTTCTTCAAGCTCATAACCAAGAGATCTTACCTTTGATGCAATACCATTCAGTTTTGTCACGAAATCATCTACTGCTTCACCCTCCTTCATACGCATAGTTTCAAGCTCCTTCTTTAGAGTTGCAAGTCGAGCAGCTCTTACACGATCTACACCCAAGTATCGTAATTTTAAGCCATCCCATACCTTCTTCGGGTCCGTGTGACTCGACATTTGCAAAACTATCTCTTCCGGTATCGCTTGAAATAAGAGGGCAAGCGCTTGTTTCGACTTCTTCTCATCCGGTTCAGCACCTAAATTCCTTGGTTCGACGGTCTCCCATAAACCGTGAGCATCCATGATCGCCTTCATTTTGACCGCCCATACCGGATAGTTTGTCGCTGTCAAAACTGGATATTGATACGTCACAGAACCGGCTTCTTTAGCTTGGACCAACGCCATTATTCGCTTCCTTTGTTTTCTGTCTTCTTTCTTTTTCTTTCTCACAACACCTAGTTTCTTTCTCTTTCTCACAGTACCTAACTTTCTTTCTTTCTTCTTTCTTTACTTTCTTTATTTACTAACTTTCTTTCTTTCTTCTTTCTTTACTTTCTTTCTTTCTTTCGTCTTTCTTTCTTTCGTCTTTCTGTGCTGACCTAAATCAGCTTTTCTTTCTTTTTAGGGTATTATACCATTCTCTGATACCAAATGAAGGATCAGGCCAAAGTACAATACACACACATCACACAATTTGTATATGGAAAAAAGGTAAAAGGACTTTGGAAATGAAAAGCTGTATTTTATTCAACAAACTAGATGGCTATAAATAGCCTTACATGGGCTGCAAAACAGGAGCAGTAAAAGCAACTACTTAGTCTACCTAAAGAACCGGTATACATGAGGATCCACTCTTGCACATGACCCTCATCAGGCCTTTATACTCGCTCAGATAAATACCAATTCAAACTAACTTATTTAATTTAAATACTTAAATACTAAAAATACGAAAATACTAAAATACTTCAAGATTAAACCCAACATTCGTAAGGGTAAAGTGAATGACCGTTGGAAACCTGAAATCCTAAAAATTTGTGTTTTCCTTGGTGAAGCTAGTAGGAACACAATTTTTTACGACAATGTCACTTCTACTGATCCTCCTAGTCCTGTGTCCGCTTGGACTGCATATTTATACAACAAATGGGATAAAATTTCTGAAGCTGCATTTAGGTATATTGGGCCGGATGTTTATGAGTTGACTCAAGAGGAAAAGGATTTGGTTAATGGAGTACTCCAGGACGGTTATAATCTGGATAGACATTTCGAAGAAAGGCTTTTAAATAACCCGAAAGCGTGCGATGCTATTGTACCAATCAAGTGTGGTTACACGGAAGTTGAATTACATCAGGTATAAGCACTTAGTTTATCTAGTTATTTCCTTGGGTAAAATTATACTATATGAATTTTGTGAACAAACATAGTTACTTTTGGAAAATTTGAAGCAATTTTTATATGGAGATGATTTATTATATATTTTGATGGAAATGTTTGAACTGGTAAATTACAATATTAGCTAGAAAGGCAAGTGTAATAATAAGAGCACTCTTTTGTTTTTGGCAGGAAATGATCGTTAATATCATCAAAGACATGAAGAAGAGACGCCCAGGCATGCTTTCAGGCGACATTGAGACAGAGCTCAGGGTAAAAATATTTCAATTCTATCAAATATGTTCATAAATCGTGTTTTAGTAAAAGATTTGTGCAAAAATGTTAATTCTTAACGTATGCTGCAGCGGAGGTCTTCTTATGCAAAGTCAACTTCTTATACAAAGTCAACCGACCACTTTGGATATATGTTGCGGCAGCTTGTAGGTAAAGGGGTATTAATAGAGAATGACGGATTATATTGTAAACGAAGGTAAAAAGAAGTGACAAGCTATAACAAAGGTACAAGGTTGGATAAAAGTGTTAAATTGTGTAATCGATTACGATAAGTTTACTTTGTGTTCTCGTAGCCCCGTATTATTGAGTTCTACATATGCAATGTGCTCAAACATAAGTTCTAGAATGATCTTTGTAATCTTTTATATGAACCGTATTATTGTTTAATGAGAGGATCGAATCATTAGCCTACTTACATGTATCAGCCATATAACCATCCCTAAACCCTAAACTCACTCCAGCCGTTCCAAAAGCGAAGCCTTGTTAAAAATAGAATGTGTGGTGATTTGTGCTAAGGTCACATATTCACACATTGTTACGTTGTTACAAACATGAGTAATTAATGAACCAATCTTCATAAGTTCAAAGATCAACGATCCAGACAGGGACGGAACACTGTAAGGGCACAGAGGGGTTGTGACCCCCCAAACTTTTGAGCCAGTGACTGGTGTATATCTGCGTTTTAAGTGACTATTGAATACTGTAAACAACAAAGTATACTCATCAAGAAAGAAGGTCAATGTTTTACTTTTGCTTACAAGTCTATGAAGTATGAAGAAATATGGAAACAAACAAAAATACAATCACATGAAGAGCCAAGATTTTATATAAAATAATATAGAGACTTTCTAAACTTTAAAACTAAGAAATCAAGCACTCACTTGTGTTTAACTATCCCGCTACTCGCGTAATGCGACGGGAGTAGTCGGTGACTACTTTCGTAGATTTGGCTAAACCACGAAACCACCATTGCAAAAACAAATATCTTTTCTGAAGATAACAACCACGTTTTTTTTTGCACCTCAAAGTCAGCGACAACGGATGGTGGTTGGTGAGAACGATGATTTTGTTTTACATGTTTTACATCTGTGTTTTAATATTTTTGAAACTTTATATATTAAAAATTTAATTGTTTGTATAAAGCTATTAGAAATGGGCTTGAAAAATACTTTTATAGATTAAGTTATATCAAGATTTGAACATTTAATTTTTTTTGTAACTTCTAATTAAACTTAATACTAACACTTAAATTTTTCGTTACAAAATTGTATTGAGTTATAATTATTTCTAGACTTTTACTATACATTAATTTCTTAGCAAAAGATAAAAATTTTCATTATAAGAAATGTTTGAGGTTTAATTTCTAATACTTCTTGTTATAAAAAAAAGGAGTTAAACGCTTAAATAGTAGTATACATTATGTTAGAATTCCAAATCATAATTGTATTTGCTCTACTGTTATTACAAAAAAAAAAAGTTTTGGGTACATCAATACCATTGGATTAAGACCAATGTTTTCCTGAACAAGGGTGATGCTTTAAGCAACCGGTTTAAGTTTCAACAATAAAAACAAATTTACTTATTTGAGCTCTTTGTATATGTAGTATTGGCCATTGCAACAAGTATTTCTTAGCCTGTTGCTCAGGTATACCGATACAATACTAATATTTTTGCGACAATTAAGTAACTTGGATAGAGTAGATTCTGAACCTTGTGAGATTTTTGGTGACACATAGAGCGGTAATTAACGATACGTTTGCGACAACTTTGTAAGAGTTTTCATACATTGCGATATGTCTAGATTGGTCCTCGTACGTACTTTATGAGACTTTTCCTACATATCTTATGAGATATTTTCACATAGAATTGCAAATTATGAAAAAAGGGATAATTTGGCAAATCCGGATATCTTAACATTTGCATGCTTTATTACCTACCAGTTAAAACTTAAAACCCCAACATTTAGATTTTAAGACTTCGTTATACCTTTGTATATGAGTTTAGGCTGTATTTGATATGTATCGGCTTGCATTTTTACTCATAATTTGGTGGTCTACAACTTAAGATCAAGCACAGACAAAATTTCTCTTCAATTGAAAAATATCTAAATTTGTTGATAGTATGTGGTGATGCACACAGGCAAAACTTAATGAAGCCACAGTGTTGATGTAGAAAGTAATCATGCCCTTTCGCGTCAAAGAAAAAATGACGAGAGTTACGTTACGGTAGCACTAGGGTTCAGGGTGTAGCACTTGAATACTTAGCTTGATGTAGGAATGACTTAGGGTGTGTTTGTTTTTTCGAAAAGCGTATGAACAGCGTCTAACGTCTGATAAGTCAGACACGGTCAGACATACCGCTGTTAGTTTTTCACTCAGATTCAGAGGAACCAAGAAATTATATTGTCTGATCCGGTCAGAGTCGAGGAGCACAGCTGACCACGTCTTAACCCTTCAAATCCTTCAACCTTTTCGTGCCAAAAACCCTTCCAAGCTCTCCACTTCTACTATTGTTTGTGGATTCTTTATGTGATTTGTGATTGCAGTTTTTTATTCGAAAAAAGTTACAGACCAAAATGGACTCTTTACCTACTAGTTTTACGAAACAAGACTCAAAAATTATGTCTTACGAAACATAATCAGGAGCACTTTTATAACATACACGCCTTGCCTTCATTCTCTCCCTCTCTCAAGCGCACCTTAAATGATAGGCGCACAATTTCAAACTCTTTCTTACGTTAAACTCTCGCGCCCAACCCCAAGCACAACTCTAAAATAGGCGCACTTTTACCTTAAACTCGCCCCATCTCTCTCACCACTCTCATCGTCATTTATTTTTCACTACATTTGCAATCATCCTCATTCCTTCTTTATTTTTCACTGTCCTTTTTCATTACTCATGCCTCATCCTAATTAATATAAGTTGTATTTAAATTTTACTATCTACCAATTTATCTCATTTAATATTTCCCCTTATACCTCTTACAAATTAACTCTCTATCTATCTTCAAAAGTCAAAACCATGGATTCTACCTTTACAATTTATCTTCCATCACCCATAACATCCATCCATAAGTTCATAACACATCCAAAGCTTCAGGATAGTGGGTGCGCTTCATAAGTTTTGGGTGCGCCTTAAATCGACTATTTTGTTTGTTTGTCGGCTTAGTGGTCCTTGATTATTTAATATTAGAAACACATGGACAATCTTTAAATTTTACACAATCAACGTTAGCAATCAATAACTACAATTGTGTATTAAATTTGTGAAAAAGAACGAAAGCAAAAGAAGAGGCAAAAAGCAATCATAAACATTGTAGAAGAGAAGTAATAAATTAACAAGCAATAAATCACACAAGGAGCACTAGGTAATTTACTACTCAACAAATGAGCACAAGAAGAGCAGAAAGTAATAATAACATTGTAGAGGAGAAGTAAATGAAAATTTTCTCTTTAAATTAACAAGCAATAAACCATAAGAAGATGAATAGGTGATTTACTACTCAACGAATAAAGAAGAGGAATAGGTTATTTACTACTCACCAATGAGGAATAGGTGTTTTACTACTCAACATATAAAGAATATGAGGAGCACAAAGTAGGCGCAATCCATTTATATAGACGCACTAGAGAATATGAGGAGCACAAACTAGGAGCACTCATTTAGGTAGGCGCACTTACATTTTTAATTAGTCTCAATATGAGGCGCACTTATATATAAAAGTGCTCATTCGTATCATGTATTACTTTTGGTCTTGTCCTATATGATGTGCACTTATAGTATAAAGTGCTCCTTATTATTTTTCATAAAAGATTCATTTCAGGCGCACACAAAGACATAGGCGTACAAGTGAATATAAATTGCTCCTTGAAAATATTGTCGCTATGTGAGGCACCCCTTAAATTGTAAGAGCATATTACAAATGTGCAGCCAAAAGAGAAAAACAAAAGCGCACCATTACAATTGTGCGCCTAATTTCTAACCATCTAATTGTACACATGTCACGCATATAACGGTTACTTCAAGGAAAGTTCGTTTTCGAAAACAAATATGCTCCAACTCTTTTCGTAAAGTACTAGTATAAAGGGGTCATATAAAAAATTAAATATTACCAAAATGGACTCTTTCCCTACTAGTTTTACGAAACAAGACTAAAAAATTATGTTTTACGAAACACGACCAAGAGCACTTTTAATAATATAGACGTTTGGCCTTCATTCTCTCCCTCTCCTATGCGCACCTTAAATGTTAAGCGCGCAATAACAAACTCTCGCCTACCTTAAAATCCCGCGCCCAACCCTAAACGCACCTCTAAAACGAGGCGCACTTTTACCTTAAACTCGCCTCATCTCTCTCGCTTGCTACAAGCCCAACCGCCCTCATCGCCATTTATTTTTCACTGCATTTGTAATCATCCTCATTCCTCATTTATTTTTCACTACCTTTTCTCATTACTCATGCCTCATCCTAATTAATATAAGTTCTATTTAATTTTTACTATCTACCAATTTATCTCATTTAATATTTCCACTTATACCTCTTAAAAACTAACTCTCTATCTATCTTCAAAATTCAAAACCATGGATTCTACCTTTACAATTTATCTTCCATCATCCATAACATCTATCCATAAGTACATAACACAACCACAGCTTCACGATAGTGGATGCGCTTCATAAGTTTTGGGTACGCTTTATATTGGTAATTTTGTTTGTTTGTTGGCTTAGTAGTCCTTGATTATCTAATATTGGTGTAATATCCCGAGCTTAACGTCATTATTTTATCCTAACTATGTAACATATTTTTAATTTCTAAGTAATAACGAGTATTATTATATTTGACGGTTTTAGTTGAAACCGATAATGTGTGACTATAATTAATTGTTGTGACGATGAAAAGTACTAATAGTGATCGCAATGCCAATGGATGCCCAAATATTATATTTTAGTATCGATTATTTCGATATTTGATATTTTTGAAATTTTTATTTCATTACGTATTAAGTCGAGTCGAACTTTATTATTTCGTTTTGTGTGCGTTTAATTATTAAAACGAACGATTTAACAAACGAGATTTATATTTTTATGAACCTTGGACGAAACCCGACTCTCGTAAATATTTATAAAATTGACTGGAAGTCATTACCCGCTTTTTTAACTAATATTTACACTTTGGTCCACAAGAATGCACCAATTGCAAAACAAACCTTCATCCACCATATAAAAGGCCTCCATAAACACACACATGCATTTTAACTAGAAAAACTTTCTCTCCCCTCTTTTCTTTCTCTTTATGCCGTGTCCTCCTCAACCAAAAACACCCCTTGGATTTGATTTTCTAGCTTGATTCACTTGAAACTAAACAAAGACCCATGTTTGAAATTCAATGGTGATTCTATTAGTATGATTTTTACTTACATGCATTCACTTTTACTTTTCAAAGATTTTTACTCAAGAACAATGGTGTTTGATCCATTTTATTGTTGTAGTAGCGTGTTATTATTATTATAATTGATTTTAAAAGTGTTGCATGTTATATTTTTGATATGGGTTTTGAAAGGATGGATCATGCAAGTGATTTAGGGATGAATGGAGATGTTGTAGATGATGGGTATAGCATATTTAAAGTGTTGATGTTGATAAAAATGGGTCAAAATGGTTGTTGGTATGTTTTTTAAAGAGTCATTTTACATCAGTAGGTTTAAGGCCGTTTTTCATACAGTACATGTTGGATAAAGTTTTATATTATTAGATATTGTTGTAGTAGTCGTCGAGACGCTCGTTTCGATATAAGATATACCTTTTAACTCCTAACGTGTCAAAAGTTATGCTAGTTTGAATATTCGTGTACCGGGAGACGAGTATTGACACAATACGAAATTGTTGTCAATATTTGGATCGAATCTCGGGGACTATAAGTTGAGTTTTAAAACTGATCAAAGGCTGTCTTTAGGTTCTAAAATTAGAAGTTTGAGTCTATTTTCAAAGTCAAGTAGCGGTTTTATAAATGGAAATGTTTAACAAGGTCAAAATGGTTTTACGATGCAAGTGTGCAAAACTGTCCGGTTTTTAATGTCTAAAGATGTATCGAGCAGGTGGTTCTAAAATGTGAATCATTTGATGAAATTTAAACTGAGTCTTCTACAGATATTAAGTGAGTTTGTTACCAAGTTTCATCGAAAACGGAGTTGATTAGGTATGGTAAAACAGCGTGTACTTTTGGTAAGTACCGGCTGAGTATTTTTGGGAGGTACTTAACCTCGCGTCATAGTTTGAGACGAGAGGCTAATATATTAGCTTCTCAAAGTTCTAAAAGAATATATGTAATGTGTGAGAGTGTATATTCTGAGATTGGAGACCCATTTAGGGTACTTGAACCGTATTGATTTGGCATCTTGAGATGGATCAATATCGAAGGTGCTAGTCTTGGAAAGCTAGTACTTGTCGTGGAGTTAGAAGGAATCACTTGCATTGATTGATCATGTCTATGTACATACTATTTTGAGTCGATGATTTTATTATATTAAGTATGTTTTGAAATACTTAAGTATGTGTCTAAGCGCGCGCCTTATTTGTTAGGTGGCGGCTTTTGATGTGTATATATTTGGGAGGCATCTTCACTTCGACAATCACTACTACTACCAGCTTTGTGTATGATTTAAGGTAAGTCTATAGCCTCGCTTTTACACTATTTTGTAAATGGTTTTTAAACCCGCGAGGGGGAATACATGTTTTTCATAAACTTAGAACATAAGTCTTTTATGGTATGCTTGTCCCTCTATGAATGGACCCGTGGTTACCTTTGAATTGCATTAAGTGATTGCCTTTGTTAAAGCCTCAATTATGGACCGTTAACTAGCTTATGATGGGCTAGCAGCTAGTACAATTAATAGATCTATGGGGGAAGCCGCCCCGGTTCAGTTTGTGTGGACTTGTCACAGAAGCTTAGGCCCGACCTCCACACTGTTTGAACATATTGTATTGAGAAGTCAGGTACACGGCAATGTACCAATAATCTGGAGGTAATTGACAATTAATAAATCTCCTGTCTTAATAGATCTACAAGGGAGTGTCTAAGGGCTCGGTTCCATGAGCTTATTGCAATTTATGCTATATACAATTAATATTGTTGATGCAAATTATTATTCGATGCTTAATATGCATGCCACAAACTTATAATCTTTGCTTGTGTTCAAATGATTTGTAAAACCTATAGACTTGCTCAACCTTTGTGTTGATGATTTTACACATGTATTTCAGGTAATCAAGATCGATAGCAGCGGAGCATGTGAGGAGGAAGTTGGTGCTTACTTGTCTAAATCTTTGTTTACTTTTCCATCCTTTGAAATCAATAAACTGCTTTTAAGCATTTAATGTATTGTGATTGGTAACGGTTTTTGGGACCAAACCCTACTCTGATTTTATATAAACTGGAATGGGAACATTTTAGACAAGATTGTATAATATTTTAACGTCTCTTTTGATGTCGTTTTCTATGATTGTGTGTGATGTGCTATGAGTAGCTCCCCAAAGTGGTATTCCGCCGCGTGGTAATTTGGGGGTGTTACAAATTGGTAATCAGAGCCACATGTTATAGAGAACTAGGTCGATTTTGAAAATGTCCTAAACTATAACTTTTGGTATGTTTTAAAAGGTTTTAAGCACGCAACTACTCCGCATGGCTCCGGTAAGGCTATTCTTGTATTACTTTATGATTGATTGTCATTATGTTAACCTATGTGTATGTAGGAATGGTAATATGTATATGTATGAATATACTATGGTATTTAAAGGCATTGCACGCGAAGCAATGGTCCTTGAATGATTGTCGTATATTTTATAATACGGTTTTGTATCGGAATTTGGCCTCACCGCAAATCACCGATCTTGATAATTATTCATTATCTGAATACGAGTGTGAAACTCATTTGATACTTTGAGTATGTATATATGGTTTCGTAACCTATCGAATATCGACTTGTTTATGTTCGATTGTTATCATCATATCGTGATGTGCCATTTTTGGACATCTTCTTTCGAAACGTAATTGATAAATGCGATGTTCGTGTTTTCGATACTCCTAATGATTTTGAAGAATCATTTATCCGTGGTACGAGTAACCCGTTGGACTTCTCTCTAGTTATGAGAAAGTTATAAGTTCCCAAACCGTAAATTTATAAACTCTTGTATACATGAAAGGGGACGCCTTTTGATGTAGACAAGGAGTTATAAATGAGTGGGCCCAAGTATGTCTGGCTCGATTTATGGATGTTTGGTGTGCGTACGTCTTCCTTCGAATCGTATTTCGTTGGTAAGAATCGTTCAGTGTCGTTGGCATTATGATGATCGTTGATTATCGTCTATGTACGAGTAACCCGTTGGACTTCTCTCTAGTTATGAGTTACTTCTATGGACCACTTCTAATGTGTCTTGATGATCGCGAGCTTTATAAGCAGATTGTTAAGAACCGTTGACCGTTCCAAGAATAGGCGACGTGTTTAAGCGTCACCGGGATTTATGTGTGTATTTTTGGATTAATTAAGGAACAAGTTATCAACGACAACTTATCATGGATATGAAGATTTTGTAATTCTAATTGCTACAATTGAAGGGTCACCGAAGACTTTTATTGATGATGAAACTCTTGGAGTCCAGCATGACGAATTAAACGGGGAATATGATGCATCACCTTGAGCACTGAAGCAGAAACTATTCAGACACCTCTGTATGATGAATGATGAAGTAGAAGGATGCTTTTGTATGATGAACACTGAAGCAGAAGTTAGTGGGACGCTTTTGTATATTGAACACTAGAGCAGGAGTTAATGGTACGCCGATATGTGGTGAATCTTCGCCAATGGACCGAATTTCTTAATGATTGGAACTAATAAATTCGTTATCACTCGAGGACTATATTGTAACCGACACCGCAAGTGGAAATATTTTGGAGATCAAGTCGTATTATCAAGGCTTCGTTCAAGGCTTTCTCGATGATCAACGATGGAGATCTACATTTGATGTTTATGTTCGACCTTTTCTTTTATGTACTTATATGGTGTGTGATCTAGTCAAATGATCGTAAGTTTTGAGAACTTGAGACGTCATCATCCGATGACGTCCGATCATGTGGAACACGTACCATGTAATATCTTTTTGACTTTCAACGACGATGTTTATTGAGACTTTAATGCGCGTGGGCGGAAGTGAGATGGTGTCTTTGTATTATCTTTTGAGTAAGGATCCGCGTGTGAGCACCTTCCGATGACGAAAATGTTTTTCTTGTTAGTTCTTTTTGATGTGTGTCCATGGCTATTTGGCCAATGGATATCCTTCATTTGAAACCTTCCTTTTGACTGGACTTACCCGAAATTCCTGTCATCTACTCTTGTCATCGAATGAGCTTGGGGTAATTCATAAAATTTTCGAGTGTCGAGCTTGAAGGAGTGATTGGTGGACATGGATTTATTCATCCCCTTTTTGGTGATATATAACTTGACGACAAGTTGTGTGTTGTGAGAAGAACCAGTGGAGATCGTGGATCAAGGTTCAAGTGGGATCGTGAGAGTTTCTTTAGAAGAAAATTCCCTTGTCTTTCCTAGTGGAACGCAATACGAATACGAGGCGAGGTGAGCGCCGGGACGTCACTCCTTTAAGGTGGTGAGGATGTAATATCCCGAGCTTAACGTCATTATTTTATCCTAACTATGTAACATATTTTTAATTTCTGAGTAATAACGAGTATTATTATATTTGACGGTTTTAGTTGAAACCGATAATGTGTGACTATAATTAATTGTTGTGACGATGAAAAGTACTAATAGTGATTGCGATGCCAATGGATGCCCAAATATTATATTTTAGTATCGATTATTTCGATATTTGATATTTTTGAAATTTTTATTTCATTACGTATTAAGTAGAGTCGAACTTTATTATTTCGTTTTGTGTGCGTTTAATTACTAAAACGAACGATTTAACAAACGAGATTTATATTTTTATGAACCTTGGACGGAACCCGACTCTCGTAAATATTTATAAAATTGACTGGAAGTCATTTCCCGCTTTTTAACTAATATTTACACTTTGGTCCACAAGAATGCACCAATTGCAAAACAAACCTTCCTCCACCATATAAAAGGCCTCAATAAACACACACAGGCATTTTAACTAGAAAAACTTTCTCTCCCCTCTTTTCTTTCTCTCTATGCCGTGACCTCCTCAACCAAAAACACCCCTTGAATTTGATTTTCTAGCTTGATTCACTTGAAACTAAACAAAGACCCATGTTTGAAATTCAGTGGTGATTCTATTGGTATGATTTTTACTTACATGCATTCACTTTTACTTTTCAAAGATTTTTACTCAAGAACAATGGTGTTTGATCCATTTCATTGTTGTAGTAGTGTGTTATTATTATTATAATTGATTTTAAAAGTGTTGCATGTTATATTTTTGATATGAGTTTTGAAAGGATGGATCATGCAAGTGATTTAGGGATGAATGAAGATATTGTAGATGATGGGTATAACATATTTGAAGTGTTGATGTTGATAAAAATGGGTCAAAATGGTTGTTAGTATGATTTTTAAAGAGTCATTTTACATCAGTAGGTTTAAGGCCGGTTTTCATACAGTAAATATTGGATAAAGTTTGATATTATTAGATATTGTTGTAGTAGTCGTCGAGACGCTCGTTTTGATATAAGATAGAGCTTTAACTCGTAACGAGTCAAAAGTTATGCTAGTTTGAATATTCGTGTACCGGGAGACGAGTATTGACACAATACGAAATTGTTGTCAATATTTGGATCGAATCTCCGGGACTACAAGTTGAGTTTTAAAACTGATCAAAGGCTGTTGTTAGGTTCTAAACTTAGCATTTTGAATCTATTTTCAAAGTCAAGTGGCGGTTTTATAAATGGAAATGTTTAACAAGGTCAAAATGGTTTTACGATGCAAGTGTGCAAAACTGTCCGGTTTTTAATGTCTAAAGATGTATCGAGCAGGTGGTTCTAAAATGTGAATCATTTGATGAAATTTAATCTGAGTCTTCTACAGATATTAAGTGAGTTTGTCACCAAATTTCGTCTAAAACGGAGTTGATTAGGTATGGTAAAAAAACGTGTACTTTTGGTAAGTACCGACTGAGTATTTTTGGGAGGTACTTAACCTCGCGTCATAGTTTGAGACGAGAGGCTAATCTATTAGCTTCTCAAAGTTCTAAAAGAATATAAGTAATGTATGAGAGTGTATATTCTGAGATTGGAGACCCATTTAGGGTACTTGAACCGTATTGATTTGACATCTTGAGATGGATCAATATCGAAGGTGCTAGTCTTGGAAAGCTAGTACTTGTCGTGGAGTTAGAAGGAATCACTTGCATTGATTGATCATGTCTATGTACATACTATTTTGAGTCAATGATTTTATTATATTAAGTATGTTTTGAAATACTTAAGTATGTGGCTAAGCGCGCGCCTTATTTGTTAGGTGGCGGCTTTTGATGTGTATATATTTGGGAGGCATCTTCACTTTGGCGATCACTACTACTACCAGCTTTGTGTATGATTTAAGGTAAGTCTATAGCCTCGCTTTTACACTATTTTGTAAATGGTTTTTAAACCCGCGAGGGGGAATACATGTTTTTCATAAACTTAGAACACAAGTCTTTTATGGTATGCTTGTCCCTCTATGAATGGACCCGTGGTTGCCTTTGAATTGCATTAAGTGATTGCCTTTGTTAAAGCTTCATTTATGGACCGTTAACTAGCTTATGATGGGCTAGCCACTAGTACAATTAATGGATCTATGGGGGAAGCCGCCCCGGTTCAGTTTGTGTGGACTTGTCACAGAAGCTTAGGCCCGACCTCCACACTGTTTGAACATATTGTATTGAGAAGTCAGGTATACGGCAATGTACCAATAATCTGGAGGTAATTGACAATTAATAAATCTCATGTCTTAATAGACCTACAAGGGAGTGTCTAAGGGCTCGGTTCCATGAGCTTATTGCAATTTATGCTATATACAATTAATATTGTTGATGCAAATTATTATTCGATGCTTAATATGCATGCCACAAACTTATAATCTTTGCTTGTGTTCAAATGATTTGTAAAACCTATAGACTTGCTCAACCTTTGTGTTGATGATTTTACACATGTATTTCAGGTAATCAAGATGGATAGCAGCGGAGCATGTGAGGAGGAAGTTGGTGCTTACTTGTCTAAATCTTTGTTTACTTTTCCATCCTTTGAAATCAATAAACTGCTTTTAAGCATTTAATGTATTGTGATTGGTAACGGTTTTTGGGACCAAACCCTACTCTGATTTTATATAAACTGGAATGGGAACATTTTAGACAAGATTGTATAATATTTTAACGTCTCTTTTGATGTCGTTTTCTATGATTGTGTGTGATGTTCTATGAGTAGCTCCCGAAAGTGGTATTTCGCTGCGTGGTAATTTGGGGGTGTTACAATTGGAAACACATGGACAATCTTAAATTTTCCAACAACCAAAGTTAGCAATCAATAACTACAATTGTGTATTAAATTTGTGGAAGAGAACGGGAGTTAAATAAGTAGCAGAAAGCAATAATAACATTGTAGAAGAGAAGTACTAATAAATTAACAAGAAATAAATCACACAATTTACTACTCAACAAATAAGCAACACTGCATAAGAGAAGTAAATGAAAATTTTCTCTTTAAATTTACAAGCAATAAATGATAAATGTTTTTGAATTATTCTTTATACTTGTATTTTTAAGTTCAAACGCCAATTCTGAAAGCTGATCTTATAAGTAAAGCACACCTTGTTCTTCTCCATTCAACTGTCCAACTGTAAAACAACACACCTTCTTCTTCGTTTCTTGTCTTTGAATTTTGCAACATAAAATCCTCCCCATGGCACCAAAAAAGAAGACCCGCCAAAAAACTAAAGAAACCTCCCAATCTAGCACCCCTCCTGAACTTGTCCCACCCCCTGAACCTATCTATCCTGATCATAACATCACCCACAACATTGAGACTGGAGATTTCCGTGTTTTCACCACCAATGCAGAAGACCTGTTGTTCAACCCAAATACAGCCTTTATTGTATTGAATAAGGTTCAATACTTAGTCATTAGACTCGAGATAAGTGAAGCAGAGGAAGATGGGTTGTTGGTTTTAATGAGAAGGTCGGATCTGTATTTACTTGGGTATGCAGTACGAGGATATGGAATTTAACTATTTAACGAGTGTGACAAAATTGAAGGCTTCACTTGTAGGAAACAGTGTACACTTTTATTATATAAAATCGAATTTACAATAAAATAACAGAAATTAAATTGACAGAATTTAAATGACAGAAAGTAATCAACAATAAAAGAAAGCAGTAAATGGTAAGACGAGGCACATGTTTAACACGCTTCCCTTAAAACAGATTCGCCGTCTGTTTCCCAGGGTACAACGTCCAAAGCTGTTGTACTGTCGGACTAAACAAACTTGCCTGAAATATCACGGAAGCCTAGCGTGTTTCTGATCGACGAGCTGCTAGAAAAATGTCTGGTAATGGAGTTTGGAAAAACTGCGTTTTTCTGATAATAAAACTTAATGAGACAAATTTATTATATAGTGAAAATTTGTCTTGGTCACCAAGACAAAATATTATGTTCCATATAAAATATTTTGACAAATCTGTTATTTCTATAACACGATTTGCAAATCAATTATAAACACAAATTTATTCTAAATCTATTCCTAGATTACAGAATTTTAAGGAAAAAATTTGAATTTGCAGCAAAAAAGATACCGAAATCTGCCCGCACCCAGGCGAATTTCGGAGTTGCATTTGTGTCTGCAGGTCGCGCGCTCATGCACAATTTCAGTAGCTTCGAACCCGTGTTTGCCTAGAAATGTCACTTTCTGCACCCCTGCGCGCGCGTAGGCCTGGGGTAAAAACCCATAAATGAATATTGAAGGGTAACAACCAAGATTTCTTTATAAACATGATTTCACTTCATGTTTTTGGTGATGTGGGACAAACATTTTTCCAAGGTTTGTGTTTCACGTGACTCACTTTAAGACACGATATCTCATTCATATTAACTCCATATTGGACATACTTTAGCTCGTTGCGAAGCTCTCTTCGAGTAGAACGCAAAGATACTAAGTACTATGAATATACATAACATATACATATATAAAATTATGTCCAAAGTATTTCAAAAAACATATTTTGCAAACATTTTCCAACATCACTTCCCTTCGTTATAATCATGCATACCCTACACTAGGCACCAAAAACTTTACTGTCAAGTCGGTGTGTAACAGTCTCAAGACATTTAACGGAGCTGTATTCGTGAGGGTGAAGTGAATGATTATTGGAAACCTGAAATCCTAAAAATTTGTGTTTTCCTTAGTGAAGCTAGTAGGAACACAGTTGTTTACGACAATGTCACTTCCCTTGATTCTCCTCGTCCTGTTTCCGCTTGGACTGCATATTTATTCAACATCTGGGATAAAATTTCTGAAGCTGCGTTTAGGTATATTGGGCCAGATGTTTATGTGTTGACTCAAGAGGAAAAGGATTTGGTTAATGGGGTACTCGAGGACGGTTATGATCAGGCTAGACATTTCGAAGAAAGGCTTTTAAATAACCCAAAAGCATGCAACGCTATTGTTCCAATCAAGTGTGGTTACACGGAAGTTGAATTACATCAGGTATAAGCACTTGAGTTTATCTAGTTATAATTTCCTTGGGTAAAATTATACTATATGAATTTTGTGAACAAACATAGTTACTTTTGGAAAATTTGAAGCAATTTTTATATGGAGATGATTTATTATATATTTTGATGGAAATGTTTGAACTGATAAATTACAATATTAGCTAGAAAGGCAAGTGTAATAATAAGAGCACTCTTTTGTTTTTTGGCAGGAAATGATCGTTAATATCATCAAAGACATGAAGAAGAGACGCCCAGGCATGCTTTCAGGCGACATTGAGACAGAGCTCAGGGTAAAAATATTTCAATTATAAACTATATCTATCAAATATGTTCATAAATCGTGTTTTAGTAAAAGATTTGTGCAAAAATGTTAATTCTTAACGTATGTTGCAGCGGAGGTCTTCTTATGCAAAGTCAACTTCTTATACAAAGTCAACCGACCACTTTGGATATATGTTGCGGCAGCTTGTAGGTAAAGGGGTATTAATAGAGAATGACGGATTATATTGTAAACGAAGGTAAAAATAAGTGACAAGCTATAACAAAGGTACAAGGTTGGATAAAAGTGTTAAATTGTATAATCGATTACGATAAGTTTACTTTGTGTTCTCGTAGCCCCGTATTATTGAGTTCTACATATGCAATGTGCTCAAAGATAGGTTCTAGAATGATCTTTGTAATCTTTTATATGAACCGTATTATTGTTTAATGAGAGGATCGAATCATTAGCCTACTTACATGTATCAGCCATATAACCATCCCTAAACCCTAAACTCACTCCAGCTGTTCCAAAAGCGAAGCCTTGTTAAAAATAGAATGTGTGGTGATTTGTGCTAAGGTCACATATTCACACATTGTTACGTTGTTACAAACATGAGTAATGAACCAATCTTCATAAGTTCAAATCAACGACAGGGACGCGGAACACTGTAAGGGCACAGAGGGGTTGTGGCCCCCCAAACTTTTGAGCCAGTGTCTGGTGTATATCTGCGTTTTAAGTGACTATTGAATACTGTAAACAACAAAGTATACTCATCAAGAAAGAAGGTCAATGTTTTACTTTTGCTTACAAGTCTATGAAGTATGAAGAAATATGGAAACAAACAAAAATACAATCACATGAGGAGCCAAAATTTTACTACCTCTGTCTCAAAATTATTGTCCACAGACACAAAACACACAGTTTTAAAAAAACATCACTTTTTCAGCTTTCTCTCTCTTACTTTTTTGCAGAATGACAATTTTACCCTTAACCAATTAATTTTATACTTCTTTATTGTTTGTAATAATAACCTCAAGTGAGGGTAATATAGTAAACTCAAACAAAATTCTCTATCTAATTTTAAAAGTTTTGAAAGTGGACAATAATTTTGTGACAATCCAAAATGGAATAGTGTACAATAATATTGGGACGCAGGTAGTATATACTTGTGTTTAACTATCCCGCTACTCGCGTAATGCGACGGGGGTAGTCGGTGACTACTTTCATAGATTTGGCTAAACCACGAAACCACCATTGCAAAAACAAATATCTTTTCTGAAGATAACAACCACGTTTTTTTTTGCACCTCAAAGTCAGCGACAACGGATGGTGGTTGGTGAGAACAATGATTTTGTTTTGCATGTTTTACATCTGTGTTTTAATATTTTTTGAAACTTTATATATTAAAAATTTAATTGTTTGTATAAAGCTATTAGAAATGGGCTTGAAAAATACTTTTATGGATTAAGTTATATCAAGATTTGAACATTTAATTTTTTGTTGTAACTTCTAATTAAACTTAATACTAACACTTAAATTTTTCGTTACAAAATTGTATTGAGTTATAATTATTTCTAGACTTTTACTATATATTAATTTCTTAGCAAAAGATAAAAATTTTCATTATAAGAAATGTTTGAGGTTTAATTTCTAATACTTCTTGTTATAAAAAAAAGAGTTAAACGCTTAAATAGTAGTATACATTATGTTAGAATTCCAAATCATAATTGTATTTGCTCTACTGTTATTACAAAAAAAAAAGTTTTGGGTACATCAATACCATTGGATTAGACCAATGTTTTCCCGAACAAGGGTGATGCTTTTGAAGGAATATGTACACGTAAATAATATATGTCCGGAAGTCGTCCTGAGCCTAAGGAGACGCACGCGTTAATACGTAAAACAATTATACGTTAATATATTAGGCGTAATATATTAATTAGTGATAAGCTATGATGAACGTTAACTAATTAGTTAGTTAACGGGTTTTGACAAACGATAATTAAATGTTAATTATAAACATTTATAAAACAGTAATTAAAAAGAAGTTGTTTTTGTTTAGTAAACAAATCCTTTTTCTATTTGGTTTGAGATTGGCTGACATAGATGTATATATATATATAATGAGATAGTCTCATTAATAGATATTGATATATACGGCAAACCAAAAAAAGTAAATGGAGATACTTGCTACGACTTAAAACAAAAAGCGATTTCCAGATTCTTGTTTTTTGGTTTTACGATCAAAAGCTAATATAAAATTATTAGTTTTTGGTTTTACTTGGTTTTATAGAAAACAAGATTGATTAGCTTATCACCATTAGTACTAGCATACTTAATTGTTTGCTATAACGTATTGTGTGCGTATTCTTAGAGAGATCATTGTTTGATCTTTTGGGTTTTCGTTTATATTGGTGGTTCGATAAAGGTGTTTAATCCATCGCTAAAAGGTACGCGTTTCTTTATTGTTTATGTTAATTATTTGTCTATACGTGATCCTTTATTCCGCTGCGTACTCGTGATTATTAATGTGTTAATATGATAAAAGGTTTTTATAAATTCCAACAGTGGCATCACGAGCCGTTCGTATAGCTTTTAATTACATTAAAAATAACGAAAGAGATAATATTGTGTAAACTTACTATGATGGCGTTTGAATTATTTTATTTGATGATTAGTTTTTCATAAACCCTAATTAGGGTTAATAAAATTAATTAGACAAACCGTAAGTTGTATGCAATTTTTGTTGATAAATATGTTGTTAATTGTTAATTAGTCGTTGTTAATTGTTAATTAGTCGTTATTTATCACGTTGTTAATTGTTAAATTTTTTGTTCGATCCATGGGAATCATGCAAGTTTACCATGGATCATGTGTTCTTAATTAATTGATTTAATTGAAGTCATGATAGATGTGGTATGCATGAAGTATGTGATTAATTGTTAATTGGATATATGTTTTAGGTTAATGTTTATTTGTTTTGCTTTTGATTATAATTGTTATGTATCATGGTTCAAGCAAAGGGTTTTTCAAAAAATAAAAATAAACCGGATTAAAACTATATGAAATTTGATTTATTATAATCTTGTTCTTGCACGATCATATGTGGCAACAAACGAGTCGCCCTTACATGGTTTTAAATCTAACTCACGCCGTGATTAGCAAGAATCAAGTTTATAATTTGTTTTCTATTTTAAAGTTGTAAAATTTTATTAATGACGTAATTTGTAAAAGTACTATCTAGTTGCAAGGCTAAGGTTCGGGAAGACTCATCAAGACTTCGGTCTTGTAGATACCATTGCCCTATAATGCCTGACTACTTGTAGTCTCCTTATCTTGCATACTATTTAGGAAGCCGCGAATGGTCTAGGGTTTGAATGATTTTAATCATTCTTTAATCTTTTCCCGTGATAAAATTAAACTTCTTTAAATAGAATACATGTTGAATCGTCAATTTTTATGATATCACTATTTATACAATTGAATTGTAAGTTAAATAAGTGATATTGATAATTAACGAATTGAGTAAATTTTATAAATTACCATGATACAAAGATGTTGCATGCTTCTTTGTACATGTTTTGAATTGTCAAAATTTATACCCTTTGAAATAAGTTTATTTGCCATCCAACGTGTAAAAGCACTTGCACTTACTCTTTCACCATACGTGAGACTGTGGTGATTTTGTAACCCAAGGTGATATAATACACTCGATTGTGAGACGTCGGTGCTATATAATCACGGTTTTTAGTTGGACGACTTAAGCAAGTTAAGATAGGTGAGACCTTAACTCGTGGCAATAGATGGGATAAACATGCTCACTTTTTCACTTTTGAATTGTCACAAGTGATGGATATAAAGTTGAGTCCCATAATTCTAGAAGTTGTATTGGATGCAATTATTGAACGTCAATTACCTCTTGAATATCATCATCACTAGCAGATCAACTGATGCGGTGGTGGTATGTCTTGGTGGATTCTAGCTTTTAGAAAATTAATTGTTTATTTATAGACATGGGTATTTAATTTTCTATAAAGGGAGTATTATCGAAAATACTAAATTATTGAACTTTGTTTATTTGTAGATGGCAATGAATAATGCCCAAACCAAACAAAACAGTTCGGCTTTCAGGTCGATGCTTGAGAAGCAACAACTTACTGGTCCTAACTTCAATGAGTGGTTACGCGCGCTCAAACTAGTTGTGCGTGTGGAGAAACTAGAGGATGTGTATGACAATCCTTTGCCTGACCATCCTGGTGCTAATGCTACTAATGAACAATTAGTAGAATGGAATGCTCTTTATGATCGTCATAATGAAGTTGCTTGTTTAATGCTTGGAACTATGTCTCCATCGCTTTATCAGCAATTTGAATACAAAAGTCCTAAGGACATGATAACTGAGCTCCAACAGATGTATGGAAAGCCTCCTGGTGTCGAACTACAAGAGTTAGTACACACTTTCCATTCATGCAAGCAGGAAGAGGGTCAATCCGTTAGCGATTATGTTCTATTGATGAAAAGCTATTTGGATCATTTGGCAACTCTCAACTATGTTCTTCCAGAAGCTGTCTCTGTCAGCTTGATCCTCAATTCACTTTCAAGTGATTTTGAGGGCTTTGTGCAAAATTACAATATGCAAAGCATGGGGAAGACAATTAGTGAAGTTCATTCTTTGCTTATTGAATTTGAGAAAGGAGTTAAGAAGAACAAGAAGTCAAATGTTGCATCTTCTTCTACACCACAAGTGATGGCGATCCAAGGTGGTAGGATCCAGAAGTACAAACCGCAAGGAGGTAAGGCTAAAGCTAAAGGTAAGGATAAGGGTCCTAAAAATTCTTATCCTCCTAAACCTAAAAAGCCTCAACCTTATAAGAAAGAGCATCCGGCAAAAGATTCCATATGTCACCACTGCAAAGAGGTTGGACATTGGAAGAGGAATTGTCCTGTTTATCTAGCTGAGTTGATGAAAAAGAAAAAGCAAGTTGGATCGTCCACTTCTTCAGGTATTTATACTATTGAATTATTTGCTTGTTCTAAAAATTCCTGGGTGTATGACACTGGTTGTGGTACTAATATTTGTAACACAAAACAGGGACTTAGAGGAGCAAAGAAGCTGAAGCAAGGTGCTGTCTACTTGTATGTTGGAAACGGCGTACGTGCTGAAGTAGAAGCTATTGGAAGTTTTGACTTAGTTTTACCTAATGGTTTAATTCTTGTTTTGGATGATTGTCATTATGCACCTACTATAACTAGAGGTGTTGTTTCAGTTTCTTGTTTGCATGATAAAGGATTTATTCATAAATTTACGGATTCTGGTATGACCGTTTCTTTTAATGATATGATTTATTTTAATTGTATCCGCGTTAATGGTATTTATGAAATTGATATGCATGATCCTACTTTGCAAATTGTGAATTCAATATATTCGATTAGCAATAAGAAATCTAAAGCAAGTTTAGATTCGACTTATCTTTGGCATTGTCGACTTGCTCATATTAGCAAGAAGCGAATTGAAAAGTTGCAACATGATGGACTTTTAAACTCAACGGATAATGAACCGTTTGATCAATGCGTTTCTTGTATATCGGGAAAGATGACAAGGAAATCTTTTCCGCATAAAACGGAGAAGGTGAAAGATCTACTTGGATTAATCCATACCGATGTATGTGGTCCACTTAGACATGTGTCAAAGCAAGGTGCTACATACTTCATTACCTTTACTGATGATTATAGTCGTTATGGTTATGTTTATTTGCTTAAACATAAACATGAAGTCTTTGAAACATTCAAGGTATTTAAAAATGAAGTAGAAAATCAACTCGGGAAGACTATTAAAGCCATTCGATCAGATCGTGGTGGTGAATATATTAGTCAAGAATTTAAAGATTATCTAAAGGCTAGTGGAATTGTCCAACAGCTGACTCCTCCTTACACACCACAACACAATGGTGTTTCTGAGAGGAGAAATCGAACTTTGCTAAACATGGTTCGATCAATGATGAGTCTTTCTACTTTGCCACTATCCTTTTGGGATTATGCTCTGGAGACTGCTACACGCATTGTCAATATGGTTCCAACCAAGAAGGTTGACAAGACTCCATATGAACTATGGCATGGAAAAGTTCCTAACTTGTCTTACTTAAAGGTCTGGGGTTGTGAGGCTCATGTGAAACGTCATACGCCTGACAAACTTCAATCAAGATCGGTTAAGTGTGTCTTCATAGGTTACCCTAAGGAAACTATGGGTTACTATTTCTACTACCCACCTGAAAACAAAATAGTTGTTGAGAGGTATGCAGATTTCTTTGAAAAGAATCTCATAGTTCAAAAAGAGAGTGGGAGGATTGTAGAACTAGAGGATGAAGATATTTTACCTTCTGAAACTACTAGCGAACATCCAATTGAGGAAGAAAGTCTTGCACCTGATGCAACTCAAGAAGAGGATGTTGTCCCCATTCGTAAATCAAAAAGAACAATCAAAGCACCTGAACGACTATGTCTAAATGTAGAAGTCGAGGAACATAGTTTAGGGGATCTTAATGAACCCACTAACTATAGAGATGCAATATTGGATTCTGAATCCGATAAGTGGATTGTTGCTATGAATGCGGAAATGCAATCTATGTATGATAATCAAGTCTGGAGACTTGTAGATTTACCTCCCAATGCGAAGGTCGTAAAGGGTAAGTGGATTTACAAGAAGAAGACGGACATGGATGGCATTGTACACACCTATAAAGCTCGATTTGTAGCAAAAGGGTTTACACAAACTTATGGTGTTGACTATGAGGAAACCTTTTCTCCTGTTGCAGATTTGAGAGCTATTAGGATTCTCATAGCTATAGCAGCGTACTATGACTATGAGATATGGCAAATGGATGTAAAAACCGCGTTCTTGAATGGTTGCTTGGAAGAAGAAATCTATATGGAACAACCGGAAGGTTTTGTTGATCCTAAGCATCCCAGGAAAGTATGTAGGCTTCAAAGATCCATTTATGGATTTAAGCAAGCATCAAGAAGCTGGAATAAAAGATTTGATGAAGAAATCAAAAAGTTTGGTTTTGATCAAAATCTAGATGAGCCATGTGTATATCAAAAAGCTAGTGGGAGTAATGTTGTTTTCCTAATCTTGTATGTTGATGACATAATCATTATGGGAAATCATATTCCAAGTTTACAAGAGGTAAAGACCTATCTTGGGAAGTGTTTTTCTATGAAAGATTTAGGGGAAGCGGCATTTATCCTTGGAATCAAAATCTATAGAGATAGATCGAAGCGGTTAATTGGACTAAGTCAAAATGCATATCTTGATAAGATCTTAAAGAAGTATAGAATGGATAATTCCAAGCGTGGTCTCATTCCTATGCAAGTGCACACTGACTTAAATAAAACACAAGGTGCTACTACATCTGAAGAGATGAAGCGTATGCAAAATGTTCCTTATGCTTCGGCTGTAGGATCGATTATGTATGCTGTGAGATGCACAAGACCTGATGTTGCGTTCGCGCAGAATATTACAAGCCGATTTCAGCAAAATCCAGGTGAAAGTCACTGGACTGCTGTGAAAAATATTCTTAAGTATTTAAGACATACTAAGGATGCGTTTTTGGTTTATGGTGGAAATCCTGAAGCTACTGAGCTGCAAGTTAATTGTTATTGTGATGCTGGATTTGAAACCGATAGAGATGATACTAAATCTCAAACTGGGTATGTTTTCATTTTGAACGGAGGTGCGGTAGTATGGAAGAGCTCCAAACAAAGTACTACTGCACAATCTGCCACAGAAGCTGAATACATTGCTGCTTCTGAAGCTGCAAAGGAAGCTGTTTGGATGAGGAAGTTTATTGGAGAACTTGGTGTAGTTCCTACCAATGAAGAACCTATAAAGATGTATTGTGACAATTCAAGTGCAATCATCATAGCTAACGAACCGGGAGTTCAGAGAGGCGCCAGACACTATCAAAGGAGATATCACTATGTTCGAGAATGTATCGAATTGGGTGAGATTGATCTAGTTAAGGTTCATACAGATAATAATCTAGCAGATCCTTTTACGAAGGCTTTACCTGGTAAAAAGCTTACTCAACATGCTAGGAGCATGGGACTTCGTCCTGCTAGTAGTTTCATGTAATCTGTTTTAGTATTTGGATAAAGGATATTGTTAAACAATATTTATTTTATGAATTGAAGTATTGGATATATTCGTTTTCTTTAATATTTATTGGTCCTATTTTTGCATGTTTAAATCCTTGAATAATATGTTATTCTAAATTGTCTATGTCAATTAATTATATGGGAATATAATTAAATTAAGACATATATGAGAGATGGTAATATTCGTAGAATATGTAAGAACGGTTCACCAACTCATACGATATCCAAAAGTTGTATATTGGACATCTCCTACTAACAAGTCAATCACTTTATGGATCGGCGTCTTTAAGTGAAACTTGTAAATGATTTACATTACTAAATCCTTTGACTTGAGATGCAAGCAGGTCTTATATATGTGAATGGTACTTTTTGCTATAGTTCTAACGCTATCCTGAATAAGGTAGTAATAAAGACTATAATCATTTGTATCTTGAAGCATGTAAGAGGCACGTGTAGTCAAGATAGAATTTGTTCATTCAACTAGGTTTGAAGAATAATGCTACCGGGCCCCTCGTTAATTAATTAGATGTTTGTATGGCCATACCCAATGGTAATCTAGATTTGTCTCGATTAGATTGGTAATCTATATTAATTATGTAATGCGAGAAACAGAATAGTTAAAATGGAATGACATTGATCCATATCCATTATTAACATGGCATTTGAGAAACAAAGGGATTGTAAATGTTTAAGTCATTTAAATGTACTTTATGGAAAACTACACTCGAGAGGTTCTGGGAGCATTGGCGTGTTGCTAGACGCTAACCAATGTTATTATGTTATATTATTGTACATGTCCAAGTGGGAGCTGAAGGAATATGTACACGTAAATAATATATGTCCGGAAGTCGTCCTGAGCCTAAGGAGACGCACGCGTTAATACGTAAAACAATTATACGTTAATATATTAGGCGTAATATATTAATTAGTGATAAGCTATGATGAACGTTAACTAATTAGTTAGTTAACGGGTTTTGACAAACGATAATTAAATGTTAATTATAAACATTTATAAAACAGTAATTAAAAAGAAGTTGTTTTTGTTTAGAAAAAAAATCCTTTTTCTATTTGGTTTGAGATTGGCTGACATAGATGTATATATATATATATAATGAGATAGTCTCATTAATAGATATTGATATATACGGCAAACCAAAAAAAGTAAATGGAGATACTTGCTACGACTTAAAACAAAAAGCGATTTCCAGATTCTTGTTTTTTGGTTTTACGATCAAAAGCTAATATAAAATTATTAGTTTTTGGTTTTACTTGGTTTTATAGAAAACAAGATTGATTAGCTTATCACCATTAGTACTAGCATACTTAATTGTTTGCTATAACGTATTGTGTGCGTATTCTTAGAGAGATCATTGTTTGATCTTTTGGGTTTTCGTTTATATTGGTGGTTCGATAAAGGTGTTTAATCCATCGCTAAAAGGTACGCGTTTCTTTATTGTTTATGTTAATTATTTGTCTATACGTGATCCTTTATTCCGCTGCGTACTCGTGATTATTAATGTGTTAATATGATAAAAGGTTTTTATAAATTCCAACAGCTTTAAGCAACCGGTTTAAGTTTCAACAATAAAAACAAATTTACTTATTTGAGCTCTTTGTATATGTAGTATTGGCCATTGCAACAAGTATTTCTTAGCCTGTTGCTCAGGTACAGGGCCGGATATTAGCATGTGCGACAGGGGCGACCGCACAGGGCCTCCATATTTTAGGGGCCTCCGATTTTCAAACTTCACTAAAAGTGTAAAATTATTTCTGAATGATTTGATTTTGTTAATAGACGATCTATCTTGTAGCAGACGAGATTTTTAGTAACACAAAGTAAAAAAAGCTTGAAGCTTTTTAATGGAAGAAAGAAACTTGATTTAAAGTGGGGAAGATGAAACCAAAAGATATACAGTCCGTAGTACTATACATGTAAGGCTGAGGATTTTTCAAATTGTCATTTACTGTAGTTATTTTGTTCTTTAAAATTGGACTCATTTAGCCCTTCAAGTTTTCTATAATGTATCGTTTTACTCCTTATCTCTACTTTTAATTTAATTTTCTTAAAAGTTTAAAAAAAAGTAGGAATATATGTATTTTAACCCATAAAATTAGAAAACTACGTACTAAATCTTGTACTTGAAGTGTATTATGAAAAAACACACTGGCTTCATTATATTTTTGAAAGTTATAGCAAGAAGAAATAATTTGAAATTTCAATCATCTTACCATAAGAAAACGATAGTTTAATTATAAATATTACTCCGTATTAGTTGAGTGATACTAACAAAAAAAATCATACTAAAATACCACGGTGCAAACCTTAGGAACACTACATTTGTCTTCGTGAAAAGAGGGCCTACTTTATAAATGTGGCACAGGGCCTCTGAATTTCATGAGACGGCTCTGCTCAGGTATATCGATACGATACTAATATTTTTGCGACAATTAAGTAACTTGGATAGAGTAGATTCTGAACCTTGTGAGATTTTTAGCGACACATAGAGCGGTAATTAACGATACGTTTGCGACATCTTTGTAAGAATTTTCATACATTGCGATATGTCTATATTGGTCCTCGTACGTACTTTATGAGACTTTTCCTACATATCTTATGAGATATTTTCACATAGAATTGCAAATTATGAAAAAAGGGATAATTTGGCAAATCCGGATATCTTAACATTTGCATGCTTTATTACCTACCAGTTAAAACTTAAAACCCCAACATTTTGATTTTAAGACTTCGTTATACCTTTGTATATGAGTTTAGGCTGTATTTGATATGTATCGGCTTGCATTTTTACTCATAATTTGGTGGTCTACAACTTAAGATCAAGCACAGACAAAATTTCTCTTCAATTGAAAAATATCTAAATTTGTTGATAGTATGTGGTGATGCACACAGGCAAAACTTAATGAAGCCACAGTGTTGATGTAGAAAGTAATCATGCCCTTTCGCGTCAAAGAAAAACTGACGAGAGTTACGTTACGGTAGCACTAGGGTTCAGGGTGTAGCACTTGAATACTTAGCTTGATGTAGGAATGACTTAGGGTGTTTTTGTTTTTTCAAAAAGCGTATGAACAGCGTCTAACGTCTGATAAGTCAGACACGGTCACACACACCGCTGTTAGTTTTTCACTCAGATTTAGAGGAACCAAGAAATTATATTGTCTGATCCGGTCAGAGTCGAGGAGCACAGCTGACCACGTCTTAACCCTTCAAATCCTTCAACCTTTTCGTGCCAAAAACCCTTCCAAGCTCTCCACTTCTACTATTGTTTGTGGATTCTTTATGTGATTTGTGATTGCAGTTTTTTATTAGAAAAAAGTTACAGACCAAAATGGACTCTTTACCTACTAGCTTTACGAAACAAGACTAAAAAATTATGTCTTACGAAACATAATCAGGAGCACTTTTATAACATACACGCCTTGCCTTCATTCTCTCCCTCTCTCAGGCGCACGCTAAATGATAGGCGCACAATGTCAAACTCTTTCTTACGTTAAACTCTCGCGCCCAAACCCAAGCACACCTCTAAAATAGGCGCACTTTTACCTTAAACTCGCCCCATCTCTCTCACCACTCTCATCGTCATTTATTTTTCACTACATTTGCAATCATCCTCATTCCTCCTTTATTTTTCACTGTCCTTTTTCATTACTCATGCCTCATCCTAATTAATATAAGTTGTATTTAAATTTTACTATCTACCAATTTATCTCATTTAATATTTCCCCTTATACCTCTTACAAACTAACTCTCTATCTATCTTCAAAAGTCAAAACCATGGATTCTACCTTTACAATTTATCTTCCATCACCCATAACATCCATCCATAAGTTCATAACACATCCAAAGCTTCAGGATAGTGGGTGCGCTTCATAAGTTTTGGGTGCGCCATAAATCGACCATTTTGTTTGTTTGTCGGCTTAGTGGTCCTTAATTATTTAATATTAGAAACACATGGACAATCTTTAAATTTTCCACAATCTAAGTTAGCAATCAATAACTACAATTGTGTATTAAATTTGTGGAAAAGAACGAAAGCAAAAGAAGAGGCAAAAAGCAATCATAAACATTGCAGAAGAGAAGTAAAAAATTAACAAGCAATAAATCACACAAGGAGCACTAGGTAATTTACTACTCAACAAATGAGCACAAGAAGAGCAGAAAGTAATAATAACATTGTAGAGGAGAAGTAAATGAAAATTTTCTCTTTAAATTAACAAGAAATAAACCATAAGAAGATGAATAGGTGATTTACTACTCAACGAATAAAGAAGAGGAATAGGTTATTTACTACTCACCAATGAGGAATAGGTGTTTTACTACTCAACATATAAAGAATATGAGGAGCACAAAGTAGGCGCAATCCATTTATATAGGCACACTAGAGAATATGAGGAGCACAAACGAGGAGCACTCATTTAGGTAGGCGCACTTACATTTTTAATTAGTCTCAATATGAGGCGCACTTATATATAAAAGTGCTCATTCGTATCATGTATTACTTTTGGTCTTGTCCTATATGATGTGCACTTATAGTATAAAGTGCTCCTTATTATTTTTCATATAAGATTCATTTCAGGCACACACAAAGACATAGGCGCACAAGTGAATATAAATTGCTCCTTTAAAATATTGTCGCTATGTGAGGCACCCCTTAAATAGTAAGAGCACATTACAAATGTGCAGCCAAAAGAGAAAAACAAAAGCGCACCATTACAATTGTGCGCCTAATTTCTAACCATCCAATTGTACACATGTCACGCATATAACGGTTACTTCAAGGAAAGTTCGTTTTCGAAAACAAATATGCTCCGACTCTTTTCGTAAAGTACTAGTATAAAGGGGTCATATAAAAAATTAAATATTACCAAAATGGACTCTTTCCCTAACAAGACTAAAAAATTATGTTTTACGAAACACGACCAAGAGCACTTTTAATAATATAGACGTTTGGCCTTCATTCTCTCCCTCTCCTATGCGCACCTTAAATGTTAAGCGCGCAATAACAAACTCTCGCCTACCTTAAAATCCCGCGCCCAACCCTAAACGCACCTCTAAAATGAGGTGCACTTTTACCTTAAACTCGCCTCATCTCTCTCGCTTGCTACAAGCCCAACCGCCCTCAACGCCATTTATTTTTCACTGCATTTATAATCATCCTCATTCCTCATTTATTTTTCACTACCTTTTCTCATTACTCATGCCTCATCCTAATTAATATAAGTTCTATTTAACTTTTACTATCTACCAATTTATCTCATTTAATATTTCCACTTATACCTCTTAAAAACTAACTCTCTATCTATCTTCAAAATTCAAAATCATGGATTCTACCTTTACAATTTATCTTCCATCATCCATAACATCTATCCATAAGTACATAACACAACCACAGCTTCACGATAGTGGATGCACTTCATAAGTCTTGGGTACGCTTTATATTGGTAATTTTGTTTGTTTGTTGGCTTAGTAGTCCTTGATTATTTAATATTGGTGTAATATCTTGAGCTTAACGTCATTATTTTATCCTAACTATGTAACATATTTTTAATTTCTAAGTAATAACGAGTATTATTATATTTGACGGTTTTAGTTGAAACCGATAATGTGTGACTATAATTAATTGTTGTGACGATGAAAAGTACTAATAGTGATCGCGATGCCAATGGATGCCCAAATATTATATTTTAGTTTCAATTATTTCGATATTTGGTATTTTTGAAATTTTTATTTCATTACGTATTAAGTCGAGTCGAACTTTATTATTTCGTTTTGTGTGCGTTTAATTATTAAAACGAACGATTTAACAAACGAGATTTATATTTTTATGAACCTTGGACGAAACCCGACTCTATTTAAAATTGACTGGAAGTCATTTCCCGTTTTTTAACTAATATTTACACTTTGGTCCACAAGAATGCACCAATTACAAAACAAACCTTCATCCACCATATAAAAGGCCTCAATAAACACACACATGCATTTTAACTAGAAAAACTTTCTCTCCCCTCTTTTCTTTCTCTCTATGCCGTGACCTCCTCAACCAAAAACACCCCTTGGATTTGATTTTCTAGCTTGATTCACTTGAAACTAAACAAAGACCCATGTTTGAAATTCAATGGTGATTCTATTGGTATGATTTTTACTTACATGCATTCACTTTTACTTTTCAAAGATTTTTACTCAAGAACAATGGTGTTTGATCCATTTTATTGTTGTAGTAGTGTGTTATTATTATTATAACTGATTTTAAAAGTGTTGCATGTTATATTTTTGATATGGGTTTTGAAAGGATGGATCATGCAAGTGACTTAGGGATGAATGGAGATGTTATAGATGATGGCTATAGCATATTTGAAGTGCTGATGTTGATAAAAATGGGTCAAAATGGTTGTTGGTATGATTTTTAAAGAGTCATTTTACATCAGTAGGTTTAAGGCCGTTTTTCATATAGTAAATGTTGGATAAAGTTTGATAATATTAGATATTGTTGTAGTAGTCGTCGAGACGCTCGTTTCAATATAAGATAGAGCTTTTAACTCCTAACGAGTCAAAAGTTATGCTAGTTTGAATATTCGTGTACCGGGAGACGAGTATTGACACAATACAAACTTGTTGTCAATATTTGGATCGAATCTCGGGGACTATAAGTTGAGTTTTAAAACTGATCAAAGGCTGTTTTTAGGTTCTAAACTTAGCATTTTGAGTCTATTTTGAAAGTCAAGTAGCGGTTTTATAAATGGAAATGTTTAACAAGGTCAAAATGGTTTTACGATGCAAGTGTGCAAAACTGTCCGGTTTTTAATGTCTAAAGATGTATCGAGCAGGTGGTTCTAAAATGTGAATCATTTGATGAAATTTAAATTGAGTCTTCTACAGATATTAAGTGAGTTTCTCACCAAGTTTCATCGAAAACGGAGTTGATTAGGTATGGTAAAACAGCGTGTACTTTTGGTAAGTACCGGCTGAGTATTTTTGGGAGGTACTTAACCTCGCGTCATAGTTTGAGACGAGAGGCTAATCTATTAGCTTCTCAAATTTCTAAAAGAATATAATTAATGTGTGAGAGTGTATATTCTGAGATTGGAGACCCATTTAGGGTACTTGAACCGTATTGATTTGGCATCTTGAGATGGATCAAAATCGAAGGTGCTAGTCTTGGAAAGCTAGTACTTGTCGTGGAGTTAGAAGGAATCACTTGCATTGATTGATCATGTCTATGTACATACTATTTTGAGTCGATGATTTTATTATATTAAGTATGTTTTGAAATACTTAAGTATGTGGCTAAGAGCGCGCCTTATTTGTTAGGTGGTGGCTTTTGATGTGTATATATTTGGGAGGCATCTTAACTTCGGTGATCACTACTACTACCAGCTTTGTGTATGATTTAAGGTAAGTCTATAGCCTCGCTTTTACACTATTTTGTAAATGGTTTTTAAACCCGCGAGGGGGAATGCATGTTTTTCATAAACTTAGAACACAAGTCTTTTATGGTATGCTTGTCCCTCTATGAATGGACCCGTGGTTGCCTTTGAATTGCATTAAGTGATTGCCTTTGTTAAAGCCTCAATTATGGACCGTTAACTAGCTTATGATGGGCTAGCCGCTAGTACAATTAATAGATCTATGGGGGAAGCCGCCCCGGTTCAGTTTGTGTGGACTTGTCACAGAAGCTTAGGCCTGACCTCCACACTGTTTGAACATATTGTATAGAGAAGTCAGGTATACGGCAATGTACCAATAATCTTGAGGTTATTGACAATTAATAAATCTCCTGTCTTAATAGACCTACAAGGGAGTGTCTAAGGGCTCGGTTCCATGAAATTATTGCAATTTATGCTATATAAAATTAATATCGTTGATGCAAATAATTATTCGATGCTTAATATGCATGCCACAAACTTATAATCTTTGCTTGTGTTCAAATGATTTGTAAAACCTATAGATTTGCTCAACCTTTGTGTTGATGATTTTACACATGTATTTCAGGTAATTAAGATGGATAGCAGCGGAGCATGTGAGGAGGAAGTTGGTGCTTACTTGTCTAAATCTTTGTTTACTTTTCCATCCTTTGAAATCAATAAACTGCTTTTAAGCATTTAATGTATTGTGATTGGTAACGGTTTTTGGGACCAAACGCTACTCTGATTTTATATAAACTGGAATGGGAACATTTTAGACAAGATTGTATAATATTTTAACGTCTCTTTTGAGGTCGTTTTCTATGATTGTGTGTGATGTGCTATGAGTAGCTCCCCAAAGTGGTATTCCGCTGCGTGGTAATTTGGGGGTGTTACAAATTGGTAATCAGAGCCACAAGTTATAGAGAACTACGTCGATTTTGAAAATGTCCTAAACTATAACTTTTGGTATGTTTTAAAAGGTTTTAAGCACGCAACTACTCCGCATGGCTCCGGTAAGGCTATTCTTGTATTACTTTATGATTGATTGTCATTATGTGAACCTATGTGTATGTAGGAATGGTAATATGTATATGTATGAATATACTATGGTATTTAAAGGCATTGCACGCGAAGCAATGGTCCTTGAATGATTGTCGTATATTTTATAATACGGTTTTGTCTCGGAATTTGGCCTCACCGCAAATCACCGATCTTGATAATTATTCATTATCTGAATACGAGTGTGAAACTCATTTGATACTTTGAGTATGTATATATGGTTTCGTAACCTATCGAATATCGACTTGTTTATGTTCGATTGTTATCATCGTATCGTGATGTGCCATTTTTGGACATCTTCTTTCGAAACGTAATTGATAAATGCGATCTTCGTGTTTTCGATACTCCTAATGATTTTGAAGAATCATTTATCCGTGGCGACATCTTCTATGTAATGCGACGTGTGGTTTGATTATATATGACTACGCTTTATTGGCGAAAAGGAGGATGCCAATGTTGGACTTAAGATATATATATCCTAATCAAATATATATAGTTTGGGTACAACAATGATATGCTCGTAGTAGTCATTCGGTTGAGGGACTTATTACTGTGTATCTAAATGGAATGGGACATTTATATATATATATATTTTAACTCGGCCAACTAAGAGTCGTTTAAGGTTGTCTTATTTAAATGGATTAGGACATTTGAATAAGAAAATTTTAAACCACTGGACCTTAGATTGTCGTGTTTTCCTTATTCAGATGGAATGGGACGTTTGAATACGGAAATCATGATGTAAGTTTATTGACACCTTATATTTACTATGGTATTTTGATACGATATCGTGTTGAGAGGTAGTAATACGTGAGTAGGTTGACTTATAATCGTTTTGTTGAATTGGATTGGGACGCCTTTTCATTTGAACGAGAAAGTTATAAGTTCCCGAACCGTAAATTTATAAACTCTTGTATACATGAAAGGGGACGCTTTTTGATGTAGACAAGGAGTTATAAATGAGTGGGCCCAAGTATGTCTGGCTCGATTTATGGATGCTTGGTGTGCGTAAGTCTTCCTTCGAATCGTATTTCGTTGGTAAGAATCGTTCAGTGCCGTTGGCATTATGATGATCGTCGATTATCGTCTATGTACGAGTAGCCGTTGGACTTCTCTCGGGTTATGAGTTACTTCTATGGACCACTTCTAATGTGTCTTGATGATCGCGAGCTTTATAAGCAGATTGTTAAGAACCGTTGATCGTTCCAAGAATAGGCGACTTGTTTAAGCGTCACCAGGATTTATGTGTGTATTTTTGGATTAATTAAGGATCAAGTTATCAACGACAACTTATCATGGATATGAAGATTTTGTAATTCTAATTGCTACTATTGAAGGGTCACTGAAGACTTCTATTGATGATGAAACTCTTGGAGGCCAGCATGACGAATTAAACGGGGAATATGATGCATCACCTTGAGCACTAAAGCAGAAACTATTCGGACACCTCTGTATGATGAATGATGAAGTAGAAGGATGCTTTTGTATGATGAACACTGAAGCAGAAGTTAGTGGGACGCTTTTGTATATTGAACACTAGAGCAGGAGTTAATGGTACGCCGATATGTGGTGAATCTTCGCCAATGGACCGAATTTCTTACTGATTGGAATTAATAAATTCGTTATCACTCAAGGACTATATTGTAACCGACACCGCAAGTGGAAATATTTTGGAGATCAAGTCGTATTATCAAGGTTTCGTTCAAGGTTTTCTCGATGATCAACGATGGAGATCTACATTTGATGTTTATGTTCGACCTTTTCTTTTATGTACTTATATGGTGTGTGATCTAGTCAAATGATCGTAAGTTTTGAGAACTTGAGACGGCATCATCCGATGACGTCCGATCATGTGGAACACGTACCATGTAATATCTTTTTGACTTTCAACGACGATGTTTATTGAGACTTTAATGCGCGTGGGCGGAAGTGAGATGGTGTCTTTGTATTATCTTTTGAGTAAGGATCCGCGTGTGAGCACCTTCCGATGACGAAAATGTTTTTCTTGTTAGTTCTTTTTGATGTGTGTCCATGGCTATCTGGCCAATGGATATCCTTCAATTTGAAACCTCCCTTTTGACTGGACTTACCCGAAATTCCTGTGATCTACTCTTGTCGTCGAATGAGCTTCGGGTAATTCATAAAATTTTTGAGTGTCGAGCTTGAAGGAGTGATTGGTGGACATAGAATTATTCATCCCCTTTTTGGTGAGATACAACTTGACGACAAGTTGTGTGTTGTGAGAAGAACCAGTGGAGATCGTGGATCAAGGTTCAAGGGGGATCGTGAGAGTTTCTTTAGAAGAAAATTCCCTTATCTTTCCTAGTGGAACGCAATACGAATATGAGGCGAGGTGAGCGCCAGGACGTCGCTCCTTTAAGGTGGTGAGGATGTAATATCCTGAGCTTAACGTCATTATTTTATCCTAACTATGTAACATATTTTTAATTTCTGAGTAATAACGAGTATTATTATATTTGACGGTTTTAGTTGAAACCGATAATGTGTGACTATAATGAATTGTTGTGACGATGAAAAGTACTAATAGTGACCGCGATGCCAATAGATGCCCAAATATTATATTTTAGTATTGATTATTTCGATATTTGATATTTTTGAAATTTTTATTTCATTACGTATTAAGTCGAGTCGAACTTTATTATTTCGTTTTGTGTGCGTTTAATTATTAAAACGAACGATTTAACAAACGAGATTTATATTTTTATGAACCTTGGACGAAATCCGACTCTCGTAAATATTTATAAAATTGACTGAAAGTCATTTCCCGCTTTTTAACTAATATTTACACTTTGGTCCACAAGCTTGTTGATCCCAAACTTAGATCGATTAAGCTTTGTGTATACGAGATTAGATCAAGTAATACACGTAGAGAAACCTTTGCTTATGAATAAAGTAACTAAGTGTTATGCGGAATTAACACTTAATCTAAAACACAAAGATGTTAAACAAACTTTCACTTGTATTAGAATGATCGAACTTGATTACAATGAAAGAGGTTTAACTTGTGAAAACTTATGAAAACTGATGATTAACATTAACCTAAAAGATCTTCCTTTATAGATTAAGAAGTCTTGTACAATAAGCTACGAATCAACTATTCTAGGTAAAGATAATAATAGAAAATACAATGTCGAACTTATCTTTACCATACACAAATAAAGAAACAATATAAACAAAAAGATTCGTATGAAGATATATTCCATCAGTGTTAATCTTCGAGGCTGTCAGCGTTGACTTCTTCAATGTCAACGCTTGGCTGTCAGCGTCCAATATCATCCTATCAGCGCTTGAATTCTTCTTATCAGCGTCTAGTGAACTGTCCCATAATTTATTCCCAACAATCCTCCCCTAAACTTGATATCTATTCCAATGATCAAGTTTCTGAATAAAAACTTAAGGCTTAGGAGGAATCTTGCAAAAACTTCTTATGTTGGTGATAAACATATCTAATCAAGTCCTTGGCCACATCACTAGTATAATCAATCTCCAAGGGTGTCTTCTTCATCTTCTCCAATACTTCTTTGGACAAGAAATAGCCAGCATCCACAAGTAGATACTCTGAAAACTTTGTAGAGCTCAAATGAAATACACCACAAGTAGAATAAAGCCTCCAATGAAGATTACTGAGATCATCTTCAAGATCCTTCCATATGGCAGGATCTGCTTCCTTTGGACCACACAAAGTCAAAAATGTGTTCCATAGTCTTATTCCATTTGCTGAAGTAGGTGCTTCAGCTGTATACTTGGCCTCTATTAATCTCCATAGATGCACCAAGTCTTCTCTGTCTATGCTTGCAAAGATAGAAATAACTGAAGTGAAAGTATGTACCTCCTTTCCAAATCTGCCAATCTTCCAAAATCCACACTCATCTTCATCAAAACTTATGATTGGATTTCTGTCATCTAGAGGTACTACATTAACCAAATCTGAAGCTTCCAATGGAGAAAGCTTGAGATGCTTCCTTATGACACCTTCAGTTGGATAATACACATCCATATCTTTGGGAAATTGGAGAGGATCTCCTTTCTTTACTGGTCTTTGAGCAATCCTCATTTCCTTTTGAATCTGCATTTCCTCAG
The DNA here is from genome assembly GCA_025667525.1 of Glebionis coronaria. Classification (NCBI taxonomy): domain Eukaryota; kingdom Viridiplantae; phylum Streptophyta; class Magnoliopsida; order Asterales; family Asteraceae; genus Glebionis; species Glebionis coronaria. The sequence goes on along the minus strand of CM046880.1, from coordinate 504,152,306 downwards.
CAAGCTCTTGTTTCCTTTCTTCTAAAAGAAACTGGTAGACATTATTTTCTTGCACATTCCTCCAAATAGGATGTGCCCTATACTCTAACTCCTCAAAAGATAAAGCCAGCAACTTCTTGTATGTCCATCTAGGTTGATGGCATCTAAGCAACTTGTAATACAACTGCCTTCTATCTCTTTTAAGCCAGGTCTTGACCTCTTGTGCATTAAACCTCAAAATCACCTTTATATCATCTTGTACCCTGAGAAGAACTTCTAACCCCCAAATTTGATCTGACAAACTCATCCCTGGGTTGTCCATAACCTTGTCTTCCCAAGCATGGTACATTCTGGTGATTTCTGGAAGGTCCCAATCAATCTGATTCTTCAAATCACTCAATCTTTCCTTTGCTAACTCATCCCCATATTCAAGTCTTTCTGGATCTTCAATAATTTGAACACTTGAATCTGAGCTACCTCCTTCTTTTTCATCACCACTCTCTTCCTCACTCTCAGAAGTAGCAACAAATGGTGATCTACCACTCCTCTTCAAATCTCTTTCCAAAAGTTGTGCAGCCAACTGTTCATCAAATGCAATTTGTGCTGCATCTTTCTTTGGAACATCTTCTTCAATCAGAATCCCCTTACCTTTGTCTTTTGGATCAATAATAGGTAAGGTAGAAGAAGAAACCTGTGTGGACACATCTTTGATGATTGTTGATGACTGGAATACATCAACACCACCTGCAACTTTGTCAGCGTTCAAGTTACCTTTATCAGCGCCACGATTACCTTTGTCAGCGCTGGATGTGTCAGCGTTCAAACCTGTATCAGCGCCCATTGTTTCTGTGAAAGATCCTTCCAAGTTTAAAGGTGTCACCTTGGATGTATCAATAACAGGATGCTGCTTCAGACTTGTAAGAGCTTCAGCAATACCTAAAGATTCACTAAATTGTGAACTCTTCTCACTGGCTGTATGAATCAGCTCATCCTCTTCATCCTCCCCTTTAGAAGATTCCTCCATTCTACTCCTGCTACTTGGATTCTCCAAAACAGTTACCCGCTCCCTCAATACTTGGAGTTCACGGCCCTGATTATTGACAATTTGTACAAGGCTGATATTTTGCTTTTGCAAGCTAATGACAGCAGCCGTCAATTCATTCAATGTCATAGGTTCCAATCTGCCCTCAGCTAGAATGGGGATTTGACCTCCCAAAATAGAATCATAGGGCATGGATGAGGTCTTAATGATGTTGGGACTGTCTTGACCAGCTTCTAAGCCTGTGTCAATAGCCCCAGCCTCATCCATGTCACCAGCCACACTTGTGGAGGTGGTTCTCTCTGCAACAAGGCTAGGACCACTAGAGGAGAACACTCCAGTAGTCCGTTGGCGTTTATTCAACCTAGATTGTAATGGGGTGGAAGATGAGGTAGATTGTGTGGGTGTTGGTTGGTTAAGGGGTGTTTGGGATTGTTCAGGAATGTCGTCAGCGTTGAGATTGGCTGTGTCAGCGCCAACATTTTGAGTGTCAGCGTTGACATTGGGTTGGTCAAAGTCCATATGGTCAGGTGAAGGTAATGGTTCATGAATAGGCTCAAGTTGAGGTGCAGGGTCTGGTTGTGGTTGAGCAGCCTGAATTACTTCAAGCATGGCTTGGGTGAGAGGGATAGATCTGTTTGTGGAGCTCATTTTGTTAAAAATGGTTTTCTGTTGCTTAGGGATCTCATAAAAAGTGTCATGATCCCTAGTACAATATTCTTGTAAATCAAAGACCATTTGTAAAAATCTTGGGTAAGCCAAAGTCATTTTACTTCCCTTATTTTTACACATCCCTTCAAAAATCATTTTTGAAAAATTATACTTAAGCCCACGTGTTATACAAACCAAAGCACTTGCAATTGACCTGTTTATTTCATTAAAAGAAGTACATTTTGGACTTAAGCATTGTAGAAGGACATGTATCAAATATTTCCAGTCAGAGGGAAATTCCTGCTTATGATATTTATTTAAAGTGACATCAGCAATAGGATAACCCAATTCCCTAAGACCTTGTTCTATTGTTGCAATGGCAAGGGTAGTCACACCATCAGCGTCATCAAGACGCAAAGCTTGGCGAACCAAGGCTTCAGTGACCACCCATGTTCTTCCATGAACAGTAGATGTTAATGTGGTCACTCCATTAGCTGTTGTGGAACTAACATTATTCCAAAACTGTCTAATGTGTGCGACAGGGACTAATGGTTCATGAGAAAGTGCATACCTTATAGAGGATGCATTTAAAAATGCCACCATTTGTGAATACTGAGGGAACAAATCATTATCAGCGGCCAAGTAAGCCACCATATTATGTTGGCTCTTGAACTCCAATGTTAATTTCTTTGAGTTGAACTTTGGTGCCATGTTGAAAGCTGTTTAGGTTATGTGATATGGGAAAAATCTAGGAGAAAAATGTTAGACAAGAAAATATGAATACCTAGAATAAAAAGATTAGCCAAATTTATAGGAGAGATGCATGATTTGGATTGGTCAAAAATGAGGCAGTTATATTCAAAGAGCAATGATGAAAATATTGAACCAAATATAACTTATCTCATGCATTAATTAAAAGTAACAACTCCCCAAAATTACGGCCAAAGATTAGTCAAAAAATAACAACTGGGTAGGGCCCACTAGGTGTCAACGGTCAAAAATAGCCCATCAGCGCCCAACGGCTATATTTTCTTGTCAGCGTTTGCCTAAAGCCTTGTCAGCGTCACGATTGGACGTAACAGCGTTTGGAGAAAAACTTGTCAGCGTCTAAAAATAAAAATAAAAATATTTAAAAAGAAAAAGACCTTAACAAAGTAATTTATCCTAAGGGAAATATCTTGCAAGTTGATAATAATTACTGGGCGGCAAGCACTGTCCATTTATGCACACTTGCTTAAGCAAGATAGACACAAATGACCTCTAGTGTCCCTTGCTAACAAAAATACTTACCAACAAAGTTATTTCATAAAATTCTTTGTAACTCCCAGGTAAACCCATAACAAAACTATTCCCAAGTCTCCCATCAGACCACAACCAATTCTAGGCCAAAAATGTCTTGGCAGCATGCATAGTTTGTCAACTTTGCATGCTACAGTGCCTCATGGTTTAGTAAAACTAACCCATACTCACCTGTGGACACAATCTAGAATTGTGATGAGAGTATTATAAGAATACCCAAAAGTCCTAAAGGTTCCTTAAACCTCCCCTTAAACTATGATACATGAGTTTCTCAAAATATATATGAACATTAAAAATTTATGTCAAGATAGGAATATAAATATTCCAACCATCATCCATAAACAAAAACATGTCCAAATAACTCTTCAAAGATCCATAAGCAACTCTGTATCCAATGGCATAAAGCTACCATCACCTACACATTTAGATTGAAAACCACAAAACTAACATTTGTTGCTGACAGCGCCCCGACAACACTTATCAGCGTTGAAGGAACTCTTGTCAGCGTTAGACAATAATATCTCTAACAACGGCAAAATAACACTTGACAGCGTTATATTTACCTTTGTCAGTGTTAGAAAAATAAAGTGGAAAATCTAAATCATCACTAAAACCAATAACAATGCATTATCCTGTACATACTTTTACAAAAAGGTTCCAAAACACATATTAAGTGAGATTAACCATTCCAATATTTGTTACCAAATATTGAAATCTTCCAGCATCAAAAGGTTTAGTTAATAAATCAGCCACATTATCTTCTGTGGCTACCCTATCTGGTTGTATTAAACCTTTCTCAAAGCAATCTCTTATAAAATGATGCCTAATTTCTATGTGTTTGGTTTTAGAATGATGTACAGGATTTTTAATAATGCATAAAGTACTGTTATTGTCTACAAAAATCTTGGTATGCATGAAATTATACCCATAATCCAACAGCTGGTTCTGAATCCATAAGACTTGTCCACAACAAGCAGCTGCAGCTACATATTCTGCTTCAGTTGTAGAGTTTGCCACCACTGTTTGTTTCTTGCATTGCCAAGATATCAGTCTACTCCCAAGAAATTGACATCCACCAGTTGTGGATTTCCTATCAAACTTGTCACCACCATAGTCACTGTCTGAATATGCAATAAGCTCCAATGGAGAATCTTTTGGGTACCACAAGCCAAGATCTGGATAACATCTTAGGTACCTAAAAATTCTTTTCACAGCAAAAAGGTGACACTCTTTGGGAGTCACTTGATGACGTGCACAAGCACACACAGCAAACATGATGTCAGGTCTTGAGGCTGTAAGATACATCAATGAACCAATCATTGATCTATAGTGCCTAACATCCACATCCTTTCCAGCTCCAATTTTTCCCCAAGGGTGTTCCCTATCCATAGGAGTGGAAGCATCCTTTTCATGTGGAGAAAAACCATATTTCTTCAAGATTTCAGCTACATACTTGTCTTGGGAGATGAAGATACCATCTTCTTTCTGTTGAACTTGTAAGCCTAGAAAGAAGTTCATCTCACCCATTGCACTCATCTTGAACTTATCTGTCATAAGCTTGGAAAAGTCTTCACTCATCTTTGGATTAGTTGATCCAAAGATGATATCATCAACATAGACCTGGACAAGTAAGACATCCTTACCTTTCTTCTTTGTGAACAATGTCTGATCTATGGTGCCCCTTTTAAAACCATTTTCCACCAAGTAGGTGGACAATGTACCATACCATGCTCTTGGGGCCTGATGAAGTCCATACATAGCTTTCTTCACTCTATAAACCTTGTCTGGATTCTCAGGATCTTCAAAACCAGGAGGTTGCATAACGTATACCTCCTCAACAATTGTTCCATAGAGGAAAGCACTCTTCACATCCATTTGATAAACAGTGAAGTTCATGCAAGAGGCATAAGCTAGAAAAATTCTTATAGCTTCAATTCTTGCAACTGGAGCAAAAACTTCTTCATAATCTATTCCTTCCTCTTGTGTATATCCCTGAGCTACCAAACGTGCCTTGTTTCTGACCACAATACCCCTTTCATCTTTCTTGTTCCTTAGAACCCATCTTGTCCCAATTGGTCTCACATATCTAGGACAATCAACCAGCTCCCAAACATCCTGTATAGCAAATTGGTGAAGCTCATCCTGCATTGCTTCCACCCAACTAGGTTTTTTGAGAGCATCAAAAATCTTCTTGGGTTCTTCTTGTGACAGAAAACATGCAAACAAACATGCTTGTACAAGAGGGGTATCAACCTTCTTGTGTATATTGGCAATAAATCCACCAAGATTTTGATGGGATCTTCTTGTCTGAACTGGAGCCATAACATCACCAATGATCTGAGATGAGGGGTGATCCTTTGCTGTGGAAGTGAGAACTCCTCCTTCAAAAAGTCTGGTGTCCTCAACTTCACGCTCCATGTTGCCAATATCTTCTTCATCAGACTCTCCTTGATCAACAGAAATCTCTTCATGGACATTGGAAGGTCCACCTTGTTCAAAATGTGAAGAGAAAAGATGTGCAAAGGTGTTGTCAAAGTCTGAACCTTGTTTGTCAGCGCTTGGGCTAACAGCGCTTGAACTATTGTTGTCAGTGTCTGAGCCATCATCGTCTGAATTAGTCTTGTCAGCGCTTGATTTCCCTTTGTCAGCGCCTGAAGAACCATGCATGTTTGTATTTGGTGGTATTTGGAAACCACCATTATCTTTTCTAGCAGCAGCAGCAGCAGCATAATACTCATCTGTCCAAATAGGAAGTGTAACATATTTTTGTGTGGGAGATGACTCAACTGCTGGTGATCCATCCTTCTTAGCAACCTGTATACCTGAAACATTACCAATTCTCTTTTCCAAAACACTTGAAGTTACCTTCACAATGTCTGGATCAGTAACAGGCATATAATTTAAAGCTCTAGATAAAGGTTCTAAGTCAAACAACCAATTTGGACCACTTTCAGGATCACTAGGTTTACTCTCTAAAAACCTAACATGTACCTTTTCAAGTATACGTTTTTCCTTGTTAATGTAAACCCTATATCCTTTGCTCTGCACTGAATAACCCATGAAGTAGCCTTCATCACCTTTTGAATCAAATTTACCTAGGGCTTCACTAGTTTCTAAAACAACTACATGACAACCAAAAGGCTTGAGAAAGCCAATATTTGGCTTCCTTCCCCAAAGTAACTCATAAGGTGTCTTATTATGTATTTTGTTGACCAATGCCCTATTTTGAACATAACAAGCTGTGTTAACAGCTTCAGCCCAAAAGGCTATAGGAAAGTGGGCATCAGCCAACATGGTTCTGGCTGCTTCAATTAGGGTTCTATTCTTCCTTTCAGCAACCCCATTTTGCTGTGGGGTTCTAGCTATGCTAAACTGCCTAGTAATCCCTTTCTTGGCACAAAAATCATCTAACAACTGATTTCTAAACTCACCCCCATTGTCACTTCTAATAATTTTGACCTCATTACCATTCTTCTTCTCAATCTGAGTAATGAAGTTAATCAGACTTTGGGCAGTTTCACTTTTCTTGGCTAAAAAGAAAGTTCATGTAAACCTGGAAAAATCATCAGTGATAACAAAACAATATGATTTACCCTTCAAACTTTCTATATTAGTTGGACCAAAGAGGTCCATATGCAATAAGTGAAGTGGTTTAGAACTAGAGTGCACCTGTTTAGATTTGAATGAGACCTTGTGCTGCTTGCCCTTAAGACATGCAACACAAGAGTGGTCATTGTGGAAAGCCTTTTCAGGCAAACCATCAACTAAACCAAGCCTCACAAGTCTATTGATATTCTTAAAGTTTATGTGCCCTAATCTCCTGTGCCAAAGATTACTTTCATCTACTGAGGCTTTAGCATAAAAACATGACATCATTTTATTATTCATCCTAATTCCATTAAGATTCACATTATATATGTCTTTATGCCTTGGTGTTCTAAATTCTATGTATTTCTCCTCTGGGAGCTTGTAATCTTTGCTTAACACCAAGCACTCAGTATCTGTGAAAAGAACCTTATTTTTGTTATCACACACTTGTGATACACTAAAAAAATTATAATCCAGTTCTTTTACCAGGAAGACATTCTCAAAACGTAGATTATTGGTAATAAGGGTTCCTTTTCCTGTGATGGTGCCATAGCCCCCTCCAAAGAATACCTTATCACCATCTTGAATAGGAGTGAAATTAGTCAGATAGTCTTCCTTTCCTGTCATGTGCCTTGAGCATCCACTATCCCAATATCCATAATCATTGATCTTCTTCTGAATGCCCTGCACATAAAGAAAACACATTAGTTTTCTTTGGGAACCCAAGCCTTGAAAGACTTGGATTCATCTGGTTGTTCAACAAGAACAGACTTGGTTCTCATAACAACCCCATTTTCATCCCTTTTTGAATGAAATTCCCAGTTAACCCCAACTGGTGTTGACATGGCCTTTGAAATATAATGAAACCTGTTGCATGTCATAGAAAGACCAGTAGAATTAGAGTTTTTGTCTTGTTTTGGTCTCCATGTTAAGCTAGTAGAAGCTTTAGACCTATTTCCCTGTGGTTGCAAATACCTAGGTTTGGCAGTGTGTCTGTCAGCGCTGAAATTGTTCTTGTCAGCGCCCCGATTGCCTTTATCAGCGTTGAACCTAGGGTTTGCTACAGGAACCCATTGCCTATTGGACCAAGTGTTTGACTTTTGGAAAGGTCTTAGGCCTTGTGTGTTAGATCCTCTAGAAAAGAATGGGGCTGGTCTAACAACTTGTGAACTTTTGTTCACAAAGGTATTGGGTCTGACAGTGTTTGACCTATGTTGACTTTTGTCAGCGCTGAAATGGTTCCTATCAGCGTTGACATTGGAAGCGTTGACACATTTGTATGCCAAATGTGAAAAGCTACCACATGAGTAACAAGCTTTTCTAGACATAGTCTTAGGTCTAGAAGCAAAGAAGCCTGTTCCATGGTTACTAACTTGGCTTTTTGGTGACCTAGTATTCCTATACATCTCTGCATACTTAACACTAGGTTTTCTAACAGTTTGTGGGCCAAGGTTAACAGCTTTGCCAGTGATTGGGTGTGTGATTTTAATAGGTGTAGGATCATTGGACTCCACAATATTATGGCTCGTGATTGGTGTGGGCTCATTTGGACTTTCACACAACAACCCTCCCTTAACAAACAAAGTGTGGTTAGCTTTCTTCCACTCATCTAGGTCAGTCAGTTTTTGTTTGTATTCTTCAACTGGGGAAGTCACTCTAGGTGGAGGAATGAATTCCTTCTCTTGAAGTTCTGGCAAGCCAGTCCAAGATAAGTCCTTTGATTGGACACCATAGAAATCCCCAGCTGGTGGTGGAACACCAGTATAATCTTTCATCCCAATCCCACTCATGTCCTTAGAGTCTCTTTGTTTACTAACACACTCTCCTAGGGATTGTGTGGCCTTATCAAATCTCTGGATTTTAAGACTCACATTTTCTTTATTTTTGTTAGCCTCCTCTAACTGAGCTATCAAATCAAGATTAACCCTGTTTACTATAGCTTGAATATCTTTACTTTGATGTAACTCATGTTTTAAGATATTTATTTGATCCTTTAAATCAAACTCCATTTTCTTATACTCAGCTACTGTCTTTTCTGTTTGGGTAAGAGCAATTTGGTAATTAGATACTTTGCATCTTTCAGTACTTGCCTCATCTAATAATTTTACTATCTCTTGATTTAGTTTTTCAGTATTTAAACGACAACCTTTAGAACAGAAAGCATCATCATATACCTCATTATCTGATGAAGAGGAGGAGTGTGCCATGAGAGCATATTCAACATGCTCTTCTTTAACTTCAGCAACCAAGGCTCTGTCCTCTTCCTCATCCTTGGCCAAAAAGTTCCAGCTCCAGTCCCATCCTCCAACGCCATCAATTTGTTGAACAGCAACCATGGCCTTGGGATCTTGGCTCTTAACCATTTGGCTTGAAGGCTTACCAGCATCAGATCTTCTTGGAGATCTACATTCCCTCATAAAGTGCCCCATCCTATGACAATTGTAGCACTCAACTTTGGATTTGTCAAATCCAGCAACATCCTTAGCATTAAAGGTCATCTTCTTCTTGAACCTTTTATTAAACCTGTTTGCTCTTAAACTTACAAGAGCCATAGTCCACTTGATGTCCATCTCTTCCAATTGCTCATCACTTATCTGCTCAAGATCTTCATATGTAATCCTTGAATCACTGGGCAAAGAAGCAATGAATGCACACACAGTATCTAGATCTAAACCAGCAGGTTTAATTCTATCAGCGCCAAAGTTGTGTGTGTCAGCGCTTGAGTATAAAGCGTTGACAGGATATGATCCAGCGCTGACAGACTGTGATCCAGTGTAACACCCCACTTGGAAAATGGACCGTTACGTGTACTTATGGCGTGTCATCAAAGCATGCAAGGCAATGTGTTAAACATTAAATGACCAAACGGAAAATACCGGAATCAAACATCGGTAGTCCAACATAAGCTCCAAAGTATAAAGACTAAGTACTGAAAGAAAAGGGACGAAACAATGTCCAACAACCAAAGAGAAGTAATGTAATGTATGCATAAAATAAAGGAGTCTGGATAGCTCCCATCCAATGCACGTACTCTCTTAGCAGTCCTAAGATCGTCCCTGTGTACCTGCCGTTTGGAAACATGAAAGGAAACTACGGCTGAGCATAACGCTCAGTGGACGGATATAGCATGAATAAGATGTACTGAAAGTAAATGGAAAGGAAGACTACAATGACACTATAACTGATATGACATGAGCTACAATTCTACAAAACTTTGATAAACCTTTTCATATATACTGAACTGAAATATAACTTATTAATTCTGAAAACATGCATTTTCTGTATTTTAATTTGCCAAGAGCTTATATAGGTCATGTATTAAATCAACTGCTGCATGAATACATGGAGGGTGTCCTCGTCATGCTATAGAGGGGTGACCTCTAAATAACTGTGCTGGGTGGAGGGATCAGCTCCAATGTGAAGGATGTAGAGCACACACCACATTCACCTGCTAAACTGTAACTATAGCCTAGGATGCATCCATACGCCCCACTAATAATACTGATAAAATGGCCAAGCTGAGCTGAGTGGGACGATGCAGGATATCACTCTCCTGCATGTGAGTCACGACACCGGTGCCTCTAGTGTCGTGGTTACGGTACCTCCGTAACTAGTATATAAACTAATCATGCTTGTATATAAGGCTCAGGCAATTTATTTATTTATAAACATAATTTCTGATAACTTTAAACATATACTGGGGAAAACATTTGGCTGCAGACGGGAAATCCTAATCATGCATAAGAAAGGAAGTCCTTACTGAAAGGACGGGAATCCGTACCTCTAGTCCAGTACTAACTGACAGGAAGACTGAATGAATACTACTCGGGCTTCACGCGTACTACATAATTTAAAAGACGCGAATAAGTTAACTGATATCCGTTGTCAAATTTATCGGTCTTATTGGTTTCCTATTTATTTGCTTCGAATATTCCATACGTACAATTACAGCTAAATCTGATCATTGAAATAATTTATTCTAATTTATTAACGTTATACTAATGGCTACGTACAACGTATATCTGACGGTAATTAATTCTATAATAAGTATTTTGCTAAAATAGAAATTCCTTAATTTATAAGTTCTCACATAGTTTTAATTCGTTTTCTAAATATACCCTTTTTAAATATTTATAAAACTAGTTTATATTTAACTTACTAAATACATTTTAAAAATATTTATTTAAAATAAACTTATTTAAAAGTATGATTTAACAGTCCCAAACGCACCCTTAATTTTTCTAAACCGGTTTGCCAAACAGCCCTAATTCCTGTTTTAAAACCCGCTGCCAAACACCCCCCTTACTGCCAGTTTTCCCACTGGCAGTTCTGGGTTTCCCTCGTCATGTGGTTCGGTTCCCCCTGCTAGCTACAATAATCCCAAACACCCCCTGCTATACTCTATTTCCCCCCGTTAGTGCAAACCCCAAACCAAACCCTAATGATTTGCGGCTGGTTGTGCAGTCAATCACCGAGAGTCTTTTGACTCTCGGTTTGTGTGCCAAACAACATAGCAACATCCCGACCTACAGCCCAGATCATAATATTCATAAAACATGTTTAAAACTCAAAAGAATCGGATTAAAAGAACTAACTAGAACGAATTAGGGTTTATGCAAGCTTACTAATCGTTTAGGGTTTTTAGATAGTAACCCTCGTCTTTCTTGATTTCTGGAACAACCACCCAACCTATTACCCTATTCTCCTGTTTTGGGTCGCGGCAGGGAAGGAAAGAACACAAGAAAAGATGTGCGGCTGCTTGTTTGATTTTAGGGTTTTGTGTGTTATTTTTTTTTTGTCGGCATAGAAAAGAAAGGACACCCCCCCCCCCCCCCCGCCTGTTTTATTCACACGGCCAACAAAGCATTTGGGCCTTGAGCCCAAATCCTACATAGTTGCGGCGCAAGTCACATGAGTTGCGGCGCAATTGAAGGGGTTACAGATCATGGTGCTGCGGATCACGAGTTGCGGCGCAAGACACATGAGTTGCGGCGCAACAGATGCTACTGGCAGTTACGAAATTGTGTCTTTATTCCTAATAAAGGGGGAGCCCAAAGAGTTAGTGGGGGACATTATTGCTGAACGTTTTCAAGGAAAAATATCCCGCGTAAAATAATAATAAACCGCGTATTTATAAATTCTCGATTTAAAATACGGGTTTTACAATTCTTCCCCTCTAAAAGAAATAATTCGTCCCCGAATTAAAATGCGGCGTACTGGGTTTTACAATTCTTCTCCTCTAAAAGAAGAATTCGTCCCCGAATTACAAGGTATTTAAGCTGACTGAAGTAAAGGCTGAAATGCTGATAAATTGAACGACATAAAAGCTGAAAGGACATACCCGAATCAAAACTGAAAGTGAGGATAAGAAGTCCGTATAGACTCCTCTGTTTCCCAAGTGGCCTCCCGCTCGGTATGGTTCCTCCACAGGATTTTGACGAAAGGAATGGTCTTCCTTCTCATAACTCGATCCTGGCGATCTAAAACTGCTTCGGGTTCCTCAATATAGGATAAATCCTCCCGAATCTGGTCGAGTGGATAATTTACTTTGTGAAGCTCGTGATAGTTGTACCCCCTGAGTAATGAGACATGAAACACGTTGTGGACGTGTGAAAGCTGAGGCGGCAGCGCCAACCGATACGATACTTCCCCGACGCGTTCAAGGATCTCAAATGGTCCGATGTAGCGAGGGCTAAGTTTGCCTTTGAGGCCGAAACGTCTGACACCGCGTGCGGGTGATACTTTGAGGAACACACGATCTCCAGTCTGGAATGATAGATCTCTGCGATGTCTGTCGGCGTAACTCTTCTGGCGAGTACGCGCTTCTTGCAGTTTTGCCCTAGCGATGGCGACCTTTTCATTGGTCATTTCTATCAATTCTGGTCCCTTAATCAAACGTTCCCCAACCTGATCCCAACAAATAGGAGCACGGCATTTCCTGCCGTATAACATCTCGAATGGAGCACGCTTGATACTAGCATGCCAACTGTTGTTGTAGGCAAACTCGACCAAGCAAATATAGTCATCCCAGTGTCCTGTCCATTCTAATGCACAGGCGCGTAGCATGTCCTCCAAGGTCTGGATGGTACGCTCTGACTGACCGTCTGTCTGTGGGTGGAAAGCTGTGCTGAGCTTGAGTCTGGTTCCCCAAGCTTTGTGCAGGCCTCCCCAGAAGTGAGAAGTGAATCGAGGGTCCCTATCTGATATAATTTCTGAAGGTGTACCGTGTAATCGTACAATCTCCTTGGTGAATAGATCTGCCAATTTACTAACTGCAAAATCTTTACGGATAGGAATGAAATGTGCTGATTTGGTCAAGCGGTCGACAATGACCCAGATTGCATCATGTCGCCGCTGAGTCTGTGGTAAACCGGTAACAAAATCCATAGAAATCTTGTCCCATTTCCACATTGGAATTTCTAATGGCTGAAGTAACCCGCTGGTACGCTGATGTTCTATCTTAACCTGCTGGCAGGTCAGACATTTGGAAACGAATGTTGCGACATCTTGCTTCATTCCGCTCCACCAAAAATGCTGCTTAAGATCATGGTACATCTTAGTGGAACCTGGATGAATGGAGAACGGAGAGCTGTGAGCCTCAGTCATTAAGGCTTCTCTAAGAGCAGGATCTTCTGGAACGCAGAGTTTGGTACCCTGCCATACAATACCGTCGTCATCGATGCGAAATTCGGTCTGACGGTCAATGTTCTGGACGATCGCCCAGATTTCACCATCATCCTTTTGGGCGTCTTTAATCCTAGAGAGTAAATCTGGTTCTACCCTCAAACTAGCCCAGTATCCCCTCTGTCCGCGTACTAAAAGCTCAAAATCATACCGTTCTAAATCCCGAATAATTTCTTCCTGAACTTTGATGCCATTTACCATACCTGACTTTCTGCTAAGGGCATCTGCCACTACATTTGCTTTACCTGGGTGATACTGGATGTTAGTGTCATAGTCCTTCAGCAGTTCTAACCATCGCCGCTGTCTCATGTTCAACTCTCGTTGGGTGAATATGTACTTGAGACTTTTGTGATCGGTGAAAATATCACACGACTCACCGTATAAGTAATGCCTCCAAATTTTAAGGGCGAAGACGACTGCTGCGAGCTCTAGATCATGAGTAGGATAATTTTTCTCATACAGCTTTAGTTGACGCGAAGCATAAGCGATGACTTTCCCATGCTGCATAAGAACACAGCCTAATCCTTTTCCTGATGCGTCGCTGTAAATCTGAAAACCACCTGTACCGGATGGAAGGGTAAGTATCGGTGCTGAGATCAATCGATGCTTGAGTTCCTCAAAACTCTTTTCTCTCTCCTCGGTCCATATAAACTTCTCACCTTTTCGCATAAGTTGGGTCAATGGTAACGCTAAGCGTGAGAAGTTTTCCACAAACCTGCGGTAGTAACCTGCCAACCCAAGAAAACTACGTATCTCTGTGACAGATGTCGGTCTTGGCCATTTGGTGATAGCCTCCACCTTTGCAGGATCCATGGTGATTCCGTCTGCAGACACAATATGACCTAGAAACGCCACTGTATTCAGCCAAAATTCGCACTTCGAAAATTTAGCGTATAGCTTTTCTTGTCTGAGAATCTGCAAAACTGTACGGAGATGATTCTCATGTTCCTCCTTGGATTTGGAGAAAATAAGGATATCATCGATGAATACGATCACAAACTTGTCTAAAAATTCGTGGAAGACTCTGTTCATTAAGTCCATAAATACTGCGGGCGCATTCGTGAGACCGAATGGCATGACAACAAACTCGTAATGACCGTACCTCGTGCGAAAAGCAGTTTTAGATATATCCTGCTCTTTTACACGCAGCTGATGGTAGCCTGACCGTAGATCGATTTTTGAGAAGTGCTTGGCACCCTGAAGCTGATCGAATAAATCGTCAATACGAGGAAGTGGATAACGGTTACGAATAGTGAGCTTATTCAACTCACGGTAGTCAATACACAAACGCATACTACCATCCTTCTTCTTGACAAACAAAACGGGAGCGCCCCAAGGTGACACGCTGGGACGAATGAAACCCCTTTCGAGAAGTTCCTGAAGTTGATCCTTCAGTTCCTTAAGCTCTACAGGAGCCATACGGTAAGGAGCTTTAGATACTGGTTCTGCACCTGGAATGAGATCGATACCAAATTCTACCTCTCGCATGGGAGGTAAACCTGGAAGTTCCTCGGGAAAGACATCTGGAAAATCTGACACAACTGGCTGATCATGAATCGAAGGCGTTTCAGAAATCGTGTCATGGACTGTAGCTAGGAAACCCTCGCAACCATGATATAGTAAGGTACGAGCCTGTAAAGCTGAAATGATCTGAACATGTTTTCCTGGTAGGAAGCCTCGGTGAATATATTCTGGTGTCTGGACATCACCAAAGATAACCTGGTGAGCATGGCAATCTATGGTGGCATGATGAGTCGATAACCAATCCATACCCAGAATAATATCAAAATCACACATATCCAAAGGAAGAGCACTGACTGGACGGATTTTATCATCAAACTCAAGAGGGAGATCCTTATATACTTGGGTAATGAGTACAGAGTCTCGCATGGGGGTAGATATACTAAGTGCACTGTCTAGTGGCGTAGGGGTCATGTTTATTCTAACAGCATATGAAGTAGATATAACTGAGTGTGTGGCGCCTGTATCGAAAAGCACGCATGCAGACTGTCTGTGTATAAACAAAATGCCAGTAATGGTACCTGCGGTCTTATTTGCTTGATCACGGGTAGTAGTGTAGACACGACCAGTGGTTGGTGGTAGTGGTGGTGGCGGAGGTAACATCTGAGGAGTCTGGCCTGAGGTACCAGCAGCAGTATTCCCGCTCTTGCAATCCCTCTTCAGATGGCCCGGTTGGCCACACTGGAAGCAACCACTCATACCACGACGGCACGGTCCCGGGTGCTTCTTTCCACATGTGACGCAAGTGGGATAAGTGTACACGGCAGAAGCAGCCCTGGTTTGCTGAGAACCTGATTCACGATGACAAACACGTGTCATGATGCTGATAAACTGAAATGAGGCTGTTTGACTGAAATTTAAAATTACCAGAATTTGCCGGTCGGGCAACCTGTTGACCCCTGTTGTTTTGGTCACGCCCCTGTCCAGCATCTCTGTTGGAATTACACATAAATTTAAGATCTGTTTTACACGATAGTTTAGTATTTCTTGGAGCTTAAAGGCTCACCTGTAGCTGCCAGAGGAGTTGGAGCTGCCACGGTAATTATCACCGCCGTTCCTCCTATCTGACCGATTACGGTCATATGACTGACCGTGGTTCCTGTAGTTCTGATGCGGAGTAGCCGATTGGGATCGGTCTCCTCCTCTGTGTCTGTAAGATTTTAATAGCATATAAGTTGCCAAGCAATAATGGCTAAATTGTTTAAGTCTGTGGGGTGAGATGTACCTCTTCTCCGGGCGCTCTAAATTCTCGAGCTCGTCCCTCTCAAAAAGCATCTCGATGTCCCGAGCTGCATTAGCTACTTGTGACACATTAGTGAATGTGGCACTCATCAATCTATCTGCAGTCCTAGTGTGAAGAGCCCAGCGAAATTGCTTCACTTGCTCCTCTACGGTACCCGCAGCCTCTCCTAAGAATCCAGCCATCCTGAGGTATCGGTGCATGAACTCTATGCTGTTCTCGCCATTATTCTGACGAATAACGTGAAAGTCCCTCTTCATCTTAGCTTGCTCCGCATGCGGGAAAAACTGGTCATAGAACATCGTCTTGAAACGTGCCCAGGTCAATGCAAGCTCCCAAGCATCTCCCCCGTTGGACAGTTTCTGAGACCTCCACCAATGTAGAGCAGAACCCTCCAGCTTGTAAACTGCAAGCCTAACTTTGAAAACATCACCACAACCCATAGCTCCAAAAATTTTCTCTATATGGTAGATCCAGTCTTCTGCATCAGTTGGAGCTACAGTCTGCTCAAACAGTCGGGGCTTCTGTTTGTTGAACAGATCCAGCCAAGCGGGTAAGGTAGTAGGTGGTGGAGCAGGAGGGTTGTTATTCTGCTGAGGTCCATTTTGATATTCAGCTCGGATCTCATCACGAATTTGGGGTAACATGGCCTGTATAGCAGCCTGAACAGCAGCAGCAATGGCAGCTGCATTAGGATCATTCTCGGTTTCGCGTCTGGGTGGCATCTGAAATATAAGAGGATGAGTTGATAAAACTGCAATCTATCTGAATATGCTTAGTGTGTGTCATGAAGGTATAGCTAACAAAATATGACATGAATACTGGTGAACGCCTAGGGTCAGTTCACAAAATGACAATTTCTGAAATATAAATCTGACATGAGTAAGGATGAACGCCTATGGTCAGTTCATCCATACAAAATTTAAATAACAAGGGTGAACGCCTATGGTCAGTTCACCAAAACAAAATTTTTTTGCTGAAATCA
Source organism: Glebionis coronaria (assembly GCA_025667525.1). Taxonomy (NCBI): domain Eukaryota; kingdom Viridiplantae; phylum Streptophyta; class Magnoliopsida; order Asterales; family Asteraceae; genus Glebionis; species Glebionis coronaria. The sequence continues at coordinate 504,135,320 of CM046880.1, read as the reverse complement.
CATGCGATTAAGTATGGCCAGTCCTGTACCAGCCGTTTACTTAATCAAAATTTTGAAAAACTGACTGATAAAATACATAAATAGCATGGAAGATAACGACGCCAAAATACAGGAAGTTCCTGATGACTACCCACTAGTCACAGGTCAATTTTAGAGCCTACAGGTCGAACCTTGCGCTCTGATACCATAATTGTAACACCCCACTTGGAAAATGGACCGTTACGTGTACTTATGGCGTGTCATCAAAGCATGCAAGGCAATGTATTAAACATTAAATGACCAAACGGAAAATACCGGAATCAAACATCGGTAGTCCAACATAAGCTCCAAAGTATAAAGACTAAGTACTGAAAGAAAAGGGACGAAACAATGTCCAACAACCAAAGAGAAGTAATGTAATGTATGCATAAAATAAAGGAGTCTGGATAGCTCCCATCCAATGCACGTACTCTCTTAGCAGTCCTAAGATCGTCCCTGTGTACCTGCCGTTTGGAAACATGAAAGGAAACTACGGCTGAGCATAACGCTCAGTGGACGGATATAGCATGAATAAGATGTACTGAAAGTAAATGGAAAGGAAGACTACAATGACACTATAACTGATATGACATGAGCTACAATTCTACAAAACTTTGATAAACCTTTTCATATATACTGAACTGAAATATAACTTATTAATTCTGAAAACATGCATTTCCTGTATTTTAATTTGCCAAGAGCTTATATAGGTCATGTATTAAATCAACTGCTGCATGAATACATGGAGGGGTGTCCTCGTCATGCTATAGAGGGGTGACCTCTAAATAACTGTGCTGGGTGGAGGGATCAGCTCCAATGTGAAGGATGTAGAGCACACACCACATTCACCTGCTAAACTGTAACTATAGCCTAGGATGCATCCATACGCCCCACTAATAATACTGATAAAATGGCCAAGCTGAGCTGAGTGGGACGATGCAGGATATCACTCTCCTGCATGTGAGTCACGACACCGGTGCCTCTAGTGTCGTGGTTACGGTACCTCCGTAACTAGTATATAAACTAATCATGCTTGTATATAAGGCTCAGGCAATTTATTTATTTATAAACATAATTTCTGATAACTTTAAACATATACTGGGGAAAACATTTGGCTGCAGACGGGAAATCCTAATCATGCATAAGAAAGGAAGTCCTTACTGAAAGGACGAGAATCCGTACCTCTAGTCCAGTACTAACTGACAGGAAGACTGAATGAATACTACTCGGGCTTCACGCGTGCTACATAATTTAAAAGACGCGAATAAGTTAACTGATATCCGTTGTCAAATTTATCGGTCTTATTGGTTTCCTATTTATTTGCTTCGAATATTCCATACGTACAATTACAGCTAAATCTGATCATTGAAATAATTTATTCTAATTTATTAACGTTATACTAATGGCTACGTACAACTTATATCTGACGGTAATTAATTCTATAATAAGTATTTTGCTAAAATAGAAATTCCTTAATTTATAAGTTCTCACATAGTTTTAATTCGTTTTCTAAATATACCCTTTTTAAATATTTATAAAACTAGTTTATATTTAACTTACTAAATACATTTTAAAAATATTTATTTAAAATAAACTTATTTAAAAGTATGATTTAACAGTCCCAAACGCACCCTTAATTTTTCTAAACCGGTTTGCCAAACAGCCCTAATTCCTGTTTTAAAACCCGCTGCCAAACACCCCCCTTACTGCCAGTTTTCCCACTGGCAGTTCTGGGTTTCCCTCGTCATGTGGTTCGGTTCCCCCTGCTAGCTACAATAATCCCAAACACCCCCTGCTATACTCTATTTCCCCCCGTTAGTGCAAACCCCAAACCAAACCCTAATGATTTGCGGCTGGTTGTGCAGTCAATCACCGAGAGTCTTTTGACTCTCGGTTTGTGTGCCAAACAACATAGCAACATCCCGACCTACAGCCCAGATCATAATATTCATAAAACATGTTTAAAACTCAAAAGAATCGGATTAAAAGAACTAACTAGAACGAATTAGGGTTTATGCAAGCTTACTAATCGTTTAGGGTTTTTAGATAGTAACCCTCGTCTTTCTTGATTTCTGGAACAACCACCCAACCTATTACCCTATTCTCCTGTTTTGGGTCGCGGCAGGGAAGGAAAGAACACAAGAAAAGATGTGCGGCTGCTTGTTTGATTTTAGGGTTTTGTGTGTTATTTTTTTTTTGTCGGCATAGAAAAGAAAGGACACCCCCCCCCCCCCCCGCCTGTTTTATTCACACGGCCAACAAAGCATTTGGGCCTTGAGCCCAAATCCTACATAGTTGCGGCGCAAGTCACATGAGTTGCGGCGCAATTGAAGGGGTTACAGATCATGGTGCTGCGGATCACGAGTTGCGGCGCAAGACACATGAGTTGCGGCGCAACAGATGCTACTGGCAGTTACGAAGTTGTGTCTTTATTCCTAATAAAGGGGGAGCCCAAAGAGTTAGTGGGGGACATTATTGCTGAACGTTTTCAAGGAAAAATATCCCGCGTAAAATAATAATAAACCGCGTATTTATAAATTCTCGATTTAAAATACGGGTTTTACATCCAGCGTTGACACATTGAGATCCAGTGACTGGATGTCCATAGGAGTTCATGGAATCAAATTGGCCCTCACTTTGTGAGAAGAAGGCCATGTTGCTACTGGAAGATTTATTATCACTCTCCAAAAGCCATTCATTCTCCAACAGTCTTAGTTTGTTGAAGATGTCATCAAACCTGGAGGTCTTGTGGGTGTTATTGACAAGAATGGATCTTGTCTCAATCTTCCATACATCACCAAGGCTTTTGAGAAAAGTAGCATTCAAGTCAGGGTCATCAATCTGTGTTCCCATGAAGGAAAGTTGACTTGTGATGTCAAGCAGTCTACTTCTCACACTGCTGAGATTCTCATTGGGTTGAGCCTTAAAGACAGCATACTCATGCATGAGTTGCTTCTTCTTTTCTTCTTTTGTGTCAGCATTGCCACCATGTGCTACTTCAAGAGCTTCCCAAAGCTCTTTTGCAGACTCAAAGCGTTTGTACTTGTGCTGATTCTCATGACCTAAGGCGTGTTTCATGATGTTCAAGATTTTCATGTCCACCCTTTTCTTGGCTATATCTTCAACAGATACAGCTCTTCCATCTCCAGGCTTTTCCTTCTTATCAGCTTCAGGACAATTAGGAACAGCTGTCCTTGTGGCAATAGCAGCAGCAATCTTTTGAGCTTTGTCGAATGTGTTCCCATATTCAACAATCTCCCAAAGAGTGTAGTCATGAATAGCTATATATTGCTCAAAATTTGACTTCCAAAGCTCGAAGTTCCTGGCATCAAACATGGGAATTTTGATACTAGGATTTGTGGAGTTGTTTTGTAGCAAAGCAGCAGGTTGATCTGTGCCAGACATGATGTTTTTAGGGTTTTGAGAAATTTAGGGTTTTTAGGGTTTTTGGTGTTTTAGGGTTCTTGCGTTACTTAAAGATCAAAAGTTTCTCAACATGCTCTGATACCACTTGTTGATCCCAAACTTAGATCGATTAAGCTTTGTGTATACGAGATTAGATCAAGTAATACACGTAGAGAAACCTTTGCTTATGAATAAAGTAACTAAGTGTTATGCGGAATTAACACTTAATCTAAAACACAAAGATGTTAAACAAACTTTCACTTGTATTAGAATGATCGAACTTGATTACAATGAAAGAGGTTTAACTTGTGAAAACTTATGAAAACTGATGATTAACATTAACCTAAAAGATCTTCTTTTATAGATTAAGAAGTCTTGTACAATAAGCTACGAATCAACTATTCTAGGTAAAGATAATAATAGAAAATACAATGTCGAACTTATCTTTACCATACACAAATAAAGAAACAATATAAACAAAAAGATTCGTATGAAGATATATTCCATCAGTGTTAATCTTCAAGGCTGTCAGCGTTGACTTCTTCAATGTCAACGTTTGGCTGTCAGCGTCCAATATCATCCTATCAGCGCTTGAATTCTTCTTATCAGCGTCTAGTGAACTGTCCCATAATTTATTCCCAACAAATGCAACAATTGCAAAACAAACCTTCCTCCACCATATAAAAGGCCTCAATAAACACACACATGCTTTTTAACTAGAAAAACTTTCTCTCCCCTCTTTTCTTTCTCTCTATGTCGTGACCTCCTCAACCAAAAACACCCCTTGGATTTGATTTTCTAGCTTGATTCACTTGAAACTAAACAAAGACCCATGTTTGAAATTCAATGGTGATTCTATTGGTATGATTTTTACTTACATGCATTCACTTTTACTTTTCAAAGATTTTTACTCAAGAACAATGGTGTTTGATCCATTTCATTGTTGTAGTAGTGTGTTATTATTATTATAATTGATTTTAAAAGTGTTGCATGTTATATTTTTGATATGGGTTTTGAAAGGATGGATCATGCAAGTGATTTAGAGATGAATGGAGATGTTGTAGATGATGGGTATAGCATATTTGAAGTGTTGATGTTGATAAAAATGGGTCAAAATAGTTGTTGTTATGATTTTTAAAGTGTCATTTTACATCAGTAGGTTTAAGGCCGGTTTTCATACAGTAAATGTTAGATAAAGTTTGATATTATTAGATATTGTTGTAGTAGTCGTCGAGACGCTCGTTTCGATATAAGATAGAGCTTTTAACTCCTAACGAGTCAAACGTTATGCTAGTTTGAATATTCGTGTACCGGGAGACGAGTATTGACACAATACGAAATTGTTGTCAATATTTGGATCGAATCTCGGGGACTACAAGTTGAGTTTTAAAACTGATCAAAGGCTGTTGTTAGGTTCTAAACTTAGCATTTTGATTCTATTTTCAAAGTCAAGTGGCAGTTTTATAAATGGAAATGTTTAACAAGGTCAAAATGGTTTTACGATGCAAGTGTGCAAAACTGTCCGGTTTTTAATGTCTAAAGATGTATCGAGAAGGTGGTTCTAAAATGTGAATCATTTGATGAAATTTAAACTGAGTCTTCTACAGATATTAAGTGAGTTTATTTCGTCGAAAACGGAGTTGATTAGGTATGGTAAAACAACGTGTACTTTTGGTAAGTACCGGCTGAGTATTTTTGGGAGGTACTTAACCTCGCGTCATAGTTTGAGATGAGAGGCTAATCTATTAGCTTCTCAAAGTTCTAAAAGATTATAAGTAATGTGTGAGAGTGTATATTCTGAGATTGGAGACCCATTTAGGGTACTTGAACCGTATTGATTTGGCATCTTGAGATGGATCAATATCAAAGGTGCTAGTCTTGGAAAACTAGTACTTGTCGTGGAGTTAGAAGGAATCACTTGCATTGATTGATCATGTCTATGTACATACTATTTTGAGTCGATGATTTTATTATATTAAGTATGTTTTGAAATACTTTAGTATGTGGCTAAGCGCGCGCCTTATTTGTTAGGTGGCGGCTTTTGATGTGTATATATTTGGGTGGCATCTTCACTTCGGCGATCACTACTACTACCAGCTTTGTGTATGATTTAAGGTAAGTCTATAGCCTCGCTTTTACACTATTTTGTAAATGGTTTTTAAACCCGCGAGGGGGAATACATGTTTTTCATAAACTTAGAACACAAGTCTTTTATGGTATGCTTGTCCCTCTATGAATGGACCCGTGGTTGCCTTTGAATTGCATTAAGTGATTGCCTTTGTTAAAGCCTCAATTATGGACCGTTAACTAGCTTATGATGGGCTAGCCGCTAGTACAATTAATGGATCTATGGGGGAAGCCGCCCCGGTTCAGTTTGTGTGGACTTGTCACAGAAGCTTAGGCCCGACCTCCACACTGTTTGAACATATTGTATTGAGAAGTCAGGTATACGACAATGTACCAATAATCTGGAGGTAATTGACAATTAATAAATCCCCCGTCTTAATAGACCTACAAGGGAGTGTCTAAGGGCTCGGTTCCATGAGCTTATTGCAATTCATGCTATATACAATTAATATTGTTGATGCAAATTATTATTCGATGCTTAATATGCATGCCACAAACTTATAATCTTTGCTTGTGTTCAAATGATTTGTAAAACCTATAGACTTGCTCAACCTTTATGTTGATAATTTTACACATGTATTTCAGGTAATCAAGATGGATAGCAGCGGAGCATGTGAGGAGGAAGTTGGTGCTTACTTGTCTAAATCTTTGTTTACTTTTCCATTCTTTGAAATCAATAAACTGCTTTTAAGCATTTAATGTATTGTGATTGGTAACGGTTTTTGGGACCAAACCCTACTCTGATTTTATATAAACTGGAATGGGAACATTTTAGGCAAGATTGTATAATATTTTAACGTCTCTTTTGAGGTCGTTTTCTATGATTGTGTGTGATGTGCTATTAGTAGCTCCCCAAAGTGGTATTCCGCTGCGTGGTAATTTGGGGGTGTTACAATTGGAAACACATGGACAATCTTAAATTTTCCAACAACCAAAGTTAGCAATCAATAACTACAATTGTGTATTAAATTTGTGGAAGAGAACGGGAGTTAAATAAGTAGCAGAAAGCAATAATAACATTGTAGAAGAGAAGTACTAATAAATTAACAAGCAATAAATCACACAATTTACTACTCAACAAATAAGCAACACTACATAAGAGAAGTAAATGAAAATTTTCTCTTTAAATTTACAAGCAATAAATGATAAATGTTTTTGAATTATTCTTTATACTTGTATTTTTAAGTTCAAACGCCAATTCTGAAAGCTGGTCTTATAAGTAAAGCACACCTTGTTCTTCTCCATTCACTGTACAACTGTAAAACAACACACCTTCTTCTTCGTTTCTTGTCTTTGAATTTTGCAACATAAAATCCTCCCCATGGCACCCAAAAATAAGACCCGTCATAAAAACTAAAGAAACCCTTCAATCTAGTGCCCCTCCTGAATTTGTACCACCCCCTGAACCTATCTATCCTGATCATAACATCACCCACAACATTGAGACTGGAGATTTCCGTATTTTCACCACCAATGTAAAAGACCTGTTGTTCAACCCAAATACAGCCTTTACTGTATTGAATAAGGTTCAATACTTTGTCATTAGACTCGAGATAAGTGAAGCAGAGGAAGATGGGTTGTTGGTTTTAATGAGAAGGTCGGATCTGTATTTACTTGGGTATGCAGTACGAGGATATGGAATTTATCTATTTAACGAGTGTGACAAAATTGACGGCTTCACTTGTAGGAAACAATGTACACTTTTATTATATAAAATCGAATTTACAATAAAATAATAGAAATTAAATTGACAGAATTTAAATGATAGAAAGTAATCAACAATAAAAGAAAGCAGTAAATGGTAAGACGAGGCACGTGTTTAACACGCTTCCCTCAAAACAGATTCGCCGTCTGTTTCCCAGGGTACAACGTCCAAAGCTGTTGTACAGTCGGACTAAACAAACTTGCCTGAAATATCACGGAAGCCTAGCGTGTTTCTGATCGACGAGCTGCTAGAAAAATGTCTGGTAATGGAGTTTGGAAAAGCTGCGTTTTTCTGATAATAAAACTTAATGAGACAAATTTATTATATAGTGAAAATTTGTCTTGGTCACCAAGACAAAATATTATGTTCCATATAAAATATTTTGACAAATCTGTTATTTCTATAACACGATTTGCAAATCAATTATAAACACAAATTTATTCTAAATCTATTCCTAAAATAGATTATAGAATTTTAAGGAAAAAATTTGAATTTGCAGCAAAAAAGATACCGAAATCTGCCCGCACCCAGGCGAATTTCAAAGTTGCATTCGTGTCTGCAGGTCGCGCGCTCATGGACAAGTTCAGTAGCTTCGAACCCGTTTTTGCCTAGAAATGTCACTTTCTGCACCTCTGCGCGCGCCTAGGCTTTGGGGGTAAAAACCCACAAATGAATATTGAAGGGTAAGAACCAAGATTTCTTTATAAACATGATTTCACTTCATGTTTTTGGTGATGTGGGACAAACATTTTTCCAAGGTTTGTGTTTCACGTGACTCACTTTGAGACACGATATCTCATTCATATTAACTCCATATTAGACATACTTTAGCTCGTTGCGAAGCTCTCTTCGAGGAGAACGCAAAGATACTAAGTACTATGAATATACATAACATATACATATATAAAATTATGTCCAAAGTATTTCAAAAAACATATTTTGCAAACATTTTCCAACGTCGCTTCCCTTCGTTATAATCATGCATACCCTACACTAGGCACCAAAAACTTTACTGTCAAGTCGGTGTGTAACAGTCTCAAGACATTTATCGGAGCTGTAGCCAAGTTATTGGGATATATTCGTGAGGGTGAAGTGAATGATTATTGGAAACCTGAAATCCTAAAAATTTGTGTTTTCCTTGGTGAAGCTAGTAGGAACACAGTTGTTTACGACAATGTCACTTCCCTTGATTCTCCTCGTCCTGTTTCCGCTTGGACTGCATATTTATTCAACATCTGGGATAAAATTTCTGAAGCTGCGTTTAGGTATATTGGGCCAGATGTTTATGTGTTGACTCAAGAGGAAAAGGATTTGGTTAATGGGGTACTCGAGGACGGTTATGATCAGGCTAGACATTTCGAAGAAAGGCTTTTAAATAACCCGAAAGCATGCAACGCTATTGTTCCAATCAAGTGTGGTTACACGGAAGTTGAATTACATCAGGTATAAGCTGATGGTTTAAGATCATCATAACAATTATAAAAACCCTAACATAGATCAAAGAGCATACAGCGGAAGCAGATTAACAAGATCTTTAAATAACACAATTATAATTAATCAAGGCTAGGGTTACATACCTTTTCCTTAGCAGAACGATCACCGGTAAAAATAGATCAAGAACACCACCAGGATGTAATCTAAAATAAGATCACACCACGATCTTGTACACACGTGATACGATGAGCTAATCGTGAGTCTAGCACGAACAGAACCGAGCCTTCCAAGTCTATGGAAGATCTACCCAACAACCCTAGAGAGGGGCTAGGACTAGATCTAAAATAGCTTATAGAAAATCAAAGAAGAACCCTAATAAGGGTGTGTTTGGTCGGCGGTTAGAGCAAAGAAAAGAGAGAATGGAGTGAAAAATTATGAGGCTTTAGGTTTGTTTATATACACCTTGGAAAACTTCTCTTCCAAGGTTAAACAAGATAAAGCAACAAAATCTTTTCCCTTCTCTCTTGTCTCCTCTATTTAGGCCGGATATTACACCTCCAAAATAGGTTTCCGGAACATTTCCGACTCCTTCTTTTGGCTTCTTTAACCTTCTATAACGACCGTTTAATACTTAACTTTTAATTACTTAACGATCGTTAGCTACAGTTTGATTTAATAAATATAATAAAAATATTTAATAAATAAATTAACTCTTCACGTAATGTGTGCAATCCCGTGATCTCGAGTTCGATCCTATCACACGACTATCGATTTTAAAGTCCATAAACTTTCAGCTCCCACTTGGACAAAATTCGAATGTCGTGATCACATTGATTAGCGTCTAGTTACACTAACAATGTCACTAGTACAACTCGAGTAAGGCTTCCTGGACAAAACCTTTTAATGATATATAATCATTATTATTATCCTCTCATTTCAAATACATTGTTAATAAGGATATGGATCTTAGTCATTCCTTCATTAACTATTCTGTTTCTCGTTTACGGATATAGCAAGATTACCAAAACACATTTGGGTGTGGCCACACAAACATCTTACTATTCCCCCGAGGGGCCCAGTTGTATTTATACTTCAAATAATAATTTGAAGGAAACGAATCCCATTTCGACTACAAGCAAAACACATGAACTTCGCAACACTTCTGAAAATAACCCTTATGACTACCAGTTACGTTTAGCGTTAGGTTACCTTACAGAAATGCACTATATTCAATGCAGTTTTCTGGCATCTCAGGTCTAAGGATAACTGTTTATGATTTACTTAATGACAAAGATCCATAAAGTAAAATCACATAGTTGGGATAAGTCCAATATTTGATCCATCAAATATCATCCAAAATTGACCAATATACTTTCAAGTATACTCTGTCACTATTTTGAATTGTCTTAATTTAATAATACTCCCATATTATTAATCGACAACGGACATTTAGAAACATCAAAATGCTCATGGATTAAAACATGTAAAATAGGATACAAAATCAAATAACAGACAAATAAACGAAATCCATTCTTTATTTCATCAATTCAATAATGTCTTACATCCTTTATCCAAATACTAATCAACAGATTTATTGCATGAATTCGCTAGCTAGTTGCAGCCCAATTGCCTTGGCATGCTTAACTACCTTTAGCCTAGACAAAGCCTTAGTAAAAGGATCAGCTACGTTATCATCTGTGTGAACTTTTATTAATTTTATTTCTCGAGCTTCCACTTGTTCTCGAACGTAGTGATATCTACGTTTAAAGTGTCTGGCGCCCTTCATGACTCCAGGGTCATTGGCGAATATTATTGCCGCAGAGTTGTCGCAATATATATCAATAGGTTCTTTAATTGAAGGCATCACTCCAAGATCTCCAATAAACTTTCTAATCCAAACAGCTTCCATTGCAGCTTCTGAAGCGGCCATGTACTCAAATTGAGTCGCATGCATAGCAATGGTTTTCTGCTTACTGCTCTTCCAGTCAACTGCTCCTCCATTGATGACAAACACGTAACCCGTCTGAGACTTCGTATCGTCTTTATCACATTGCCAGGACGCATCACAGAATCCTGTTACATTCAATTCTGTGTCTGGTTTACCCCCGAATACCAAAAACATATCTTTCGTACTTCTCAAATACTTCAAAATATGCTTAACAGCAGTCCAGTGGGACTTCCCTGGATTCTGTTGGTATCTACTGACCAAGTTCTGAGCAAACGCCACATCGGGCCTTGTGCATCTTACATCATACATAATAGATCCTACAGCCGAAGCATAAGGCACCTTCTTCATGTAAGCCACCTCTTCAGGTGATGATGCATCTTTCTCATGACTTAACTCATGCTTAACCTCCATCGGTAAGAAACCTTTCTTAGAGTTATGCATGTTATATTTCTTCAATATCTTATCAATATAAGCATCTTGGCTAAGACCAATTAACCGTCTACTCCTATCTCGATAGATCTTAATTCCCAGAATATATGCAGCATCTCCCAAATCTTTCATAGAGAAGCATTTACCAAGATAATCCTTAACTTCCTTAAGTCTTGGAATGTTACTTCCCATGATCAATATGTCATCGACATATAGAATTAGGAACACTACATTACTCCCACTAGCTTTGCGGTATACACATGGCTCATCACGATTTTGAATAAATCCAAACTTTTTGATTTCTTCATCAAAGTGCTTATTCCATTGACGTGATGCTTGCTTCAAACCATAAATAGACCTTTGAAGTTTGCACACGCGTTTTGGAAATTTAGGATCAACATACCCTTCCGGTTGTTGCATATAGATGTCTTCATCTAAGCGACCGTTCAAGAAGGCAGTTTTAACATCCATTTGCCATATCTCATAGTCATAGTATGCTGCTATAGCTATGAGAATCCTAATAGCTCGTAAGTCTGCTACAGGAGAGAATGTCTCCTCGTAGTCTATGCCAAAAGTTTGAGTAAAACCTTTAGCCACTAAACGTGCTTTATAAGATTGTACATCACCATCCATGTGAGTTTTCTTCTTATAGATCCACCTATTTTTCACTACTTTAGCATTTTTAGGTGCGTCCACAAGAATCCAAACATCATTGATTTCCATGGATTTCATTTCCTCATTCATCGCAACCATCCATTTTGACTTTTCTGGATCAGACATTGCGGATCGATAGTTAGCAGGTTCACCAAGATCCCCTACTTCCTCCTCATCATCCTCTATGTATAGACATAGTTTGTCCGGCGCACGTATAGTCCTTTGAGACCTACGTGGAGGAATTAATTCCGGTGGAACACTTAGACTTTCTGGTTCTACAGGAATTTCATCGCTAGTATTTTCAGAAGGCAATGTATCTTCTTGAATTCTTCAAGATCATAATTTCTCCCACTGAATTCTTGATTTACAAGATCATTTTCAAGGAAGTTTCCATACCGAGCCACAACTATCTTGTTCTCAGCCGGATAATAAAAGTAGTAACCCATAGTTTCCTTAGGGTAACCTACAAAGATACATTTTACTGAGCGTTGTTGGAGTTTATCTCCAGAGTCACGTTTCACATACGCCTCACAACCCCAGACTTTTAAATAAGACAAATATGACTTCTTGCCATGCCATAGTTCATATGGTGTCTTATCTACCTTCTTTGTGGGAACCATATTTAGAATACGAACAGCAGATTCAAGAGCATAATCCCAAAAAGATAATGGTAAAGTTGTAAGATTAAACATAGATCGTACCATATCCAATAATGTACGATTTCTCCTTTCAGATACACCATTTTGTTGTGGAGTATATGGAGAAGTAAGTTTCTGAACGATTCCATTCTCACTTAAATAATCTTTAAACTCTTGACTTAAATATTCACCACCACGGTCAGAACGAAGAGCTTTAATCTTCTTTCCCAGTTGTAACTCTACTTCGGCTTTAAACGTTTTGAATGTTTCAAATACCTCATGTTTATGCTTAAGTAAATAAACATAACCATAACGGCTATAATCATCCGTAAACGTCAAGAAGTAGCTAGCACCTTTCCTTGACACATGTCTAAGTGGTCCACACACATCAGTATGTATCAAACCAAGTAGTTCAGTAGCCCTTTCAATATTGCTATTAAAAGGTTTCTTGGTCATCTTCCCAGAGATACAAGATTCACATTTATCAAATGATTCATCATTGATACTTTCCAAAAGCCCATCACGTTGAAGCTTTTGTATGCGAGTCTTCCCAATGTGGGCAAGTCTACAATGCCAAAGATAAGAAGAGTTCTTGTCTAACTTACTCTTCTTATTCATGCTAAAAACAGAATTATTTTTCCTCTTGGGATTTATATCATGCATGTTAATTTCAAAAACACCATTCACAGAAATTGCATCAAAATAGAATAAACCATCTTTGAAAACAGAAATTCTATTATTATCAATCGTGTGAGTAAATCCAAGATCCAACATACTAGAAAAGGAAATAACACCCCTAACAATTGTAGGTGCATAATGACAATTATTTAAAGACAGTACTAAACCCGAAGGTAAAACTAATTTAAATATTCCTATAGCTTCAACTGCTGCTTGTGCGCCATTGCCCACTTGCAGAAATTGTTCCCCATAGGTAAGTCTCCTCTTCAACTCAAATCCCTGCAGGGTATTACAAATATTAATACCACATCCCGTATCATATACCCAGGAGTTTGATTTGTATGAAAGATTAAATAACTCTATCATAAATAAGTTACCTGAAGATGGTGCTGCAGCAACTTGCTCAGCCTTCTTCTTATGTTCTGCCATTTCATGGAGATAGAGAGAGCAATTCCTCTTCCAGTGTCCAGTCATCTTGCAGTGGTGACAAGTCTCATCTTTCAGAGATTTCTTAGCAAAGTTATGCTTCGGTTTTGATGTAGTCGCAACTTGCTTGCTCTTATCAACCTTGCCTTTGCCTTTCTGCTTCTTATTCCCTTGCGGTTTTGGTTTCGACACTCTACCCTTTTGTACATAAAGTACTTGAGGAGTAGCAGTGGGTGCCTTATCTTTCAAACCCTTTTCAAAGTCAATGAGCATTGCATGCAAATCATTAACTGTCTTCCCCGTGCAATGCATATTATAGTTACGAACGAAATCATCGAAGCCCTTATTAAGGGACCTATTGATCAAGTTAATAGCCATATTATGATCGAAGGGTTGTCCTAGTGCGATGAGTTGTTCCATATAACCCCTCATCTCCATGTAATGTGCACTTACGGACTTTCCAGGAGCTTGCTTGCAACTATGTAGAGCATCAACCAGATCATAGATCTCTACAGCTTGTGGCGTTTCATACACTGCCTTGAGTTCATCAAGCATCTGCTTAGGATGAAATAGCTCATACTTCCTTTGAAGTGATGGAGCCATTCTCCCTAACATTACAACAGCCACCTCATGGTGCTTCTTAACGTTAGCAGCGTGTTGAAGCCTTTCCGCATCAGTTGCTCCTTCAGCAAGATCCTCCGGAAAAGGAGTTTCCAAGATATTGATGGTACCCGCTGCTCTCAGAACAATTCTTAGTGAGCGGTACCAATCATTGAAATTAGGGCCAGTAAGTTCAGGCCGTTCAAAAAATGCTTTGAACGCCGAGCTTATTGTCAGATTGTTTTCGGGTTGAGCCATTTCTACAGAAATAAGTTCAAACATTAGTATTTTTGATAATAAAATTCAAGAAAATAAAATTACCCCGGTAATAAAACCATAGTATTTCCTTGAAAAACTAGAATCCATATTGACATAGATTTATCACATCAGTTGATCTGCTAGTGACAAATGTATTCAACATAGTAACTTGTCGAACAATAATTGCCAAATCATATTGCAATTTCTAGATATGTCAGGGATTTACATTGCCAAAAACTTTTGTATTGTAAACATGTTTTATCCCTTCTTTATGCCTTAAGTTTCCAGTTCTTACTGAGTAACTTAATTAAGTCGACTAATCTAAAGAACGTAAAACCTTCATGTGCAATCTTATTCAGTCATGAAGTTTTCTCTCCATTACAACATCGTCCGATATCTTATATGACGACAATTGTAACTTCAAGTGTTCGTCAATTAGAGGGCATATGACTTAAATTTTAGGGTATAGATTTTGGTGTCAAAATCATGTATGAAGAAGCATGCATACATCTCCATAGCATAAGTTTAATAAAACGTTTAGTAAACTTTTTGGTGAGACTAAAAGTTCATCATATATTTGCAAGTTGAGGTATTGGTTAAACCAAACAACCTTAAAGAATTATACCAATAACAACCGTAGATAATTCCAATTTTTGACGCACAGGCGAGCCGGGAATTTGGTCAGCGTAAAAGCATAGCACCTCCTTCCTTAACCGGGTACTTGACCAGCGGTGCGTTATACCCACTTTATAGTTTGTCAAAATTGAGTAGGCCGTTAAGTTGCTATTGCAATTCTAATCAACACAAATCATATGTAATTTAGGTCTCAAAACAATTCATTAATTTTGATAAGATTTAGTCCATATTATTTTCCTTAAAAAAAATTACCCTTGTTTACAACATACAAAAAAAACGCATGAAAACAAGTAGTACAAAAAAAAACTAAATCAAATAGCCACATGCAAACAATTTATTCAAAGAACATCAAATCTAGGGTTTTTATGAACATAAAAAGTCTTCCCTAATTTTAAGACTTTGAATCAAATGAAGCAAATAGCAATCAAAATTATATGATCCGTAAAAACATGCATGTTTATTACGGATCTTCCATATTCTCTTAACAATTAAAACTAGTACGGATCGTAACCACACATGACATAACAATTAATTCATGCATAAATCTAAAGTTAATTACCATGTAATTTTAGGGTTTACAAAAATTTTTTTTTTTTATAAAAAAAAATGGCAAAGCCATTTTTAAACAAAACAAAACCCCTAATTTTTATAAAACCTAAAACAACATGTAATTTTAACACAAATCATTATTAGTTAAAAAACTTTAGATCTTGATAATTATAATCATGTTAAAACGGCTCTCGATGCCACTGATGGTTTAAGATCATCATAACAATTATAAAAACCCTAACATAGATCAAAGAGCATACAGCGGAAGCAGATTAACAAGATCTTTAAATAACACAATTATAATTAATCAAGGCTAGGGTTACATACCTTTTCCTTAGCAGAACGATCACCGGTAAAAATAGATCAAGAACACCACCAGGATGTAATCTAAAATAAGATCACACCACGATCTTGTACACACGTGATACGATGAGCTAATCGTGAGTCTAGCACGAACAGAACCGAGCCTTCCAAGTCTATGGAAGATCTACCCAACAACCCTAGAGAGGGGCTAGGACTAGATCTAAAATAGCTTATAGAAAATCAAAGAAGAACCCTAATAAGGGTGTGTTTGGCCGGCGGTTAGAGCAAAGAAAAGAGAGAATGGAGTGAAAAATTATGAGGCTTTAGGTTTGTTTATATACACCTTGGAAAACTTCTCTTCCAAGGTTAAACAAGATAAAGCAACAAAATCTTTTCCCTTCTCTCTTGTCTCCTCTATTTAGGCCGGATATTACACCTCCAAAATAGGTTTCCGGAACATTTCCGACTCCTTCTTTTGGCTTCTTTAACCTTCTATAACGACCGTTTAATACTTAACTTTTAATTACTTAACGATCGTTAGCTACAGTTTGATTTAATAAATATAATAAAAATATTTAATAAATAAATTAACTCTTCACGTAATGTGTGCAATCCCATGATCTCGAGTGTGGTTACACGGAAGTTGAATTACATCAGGTATAAGCACTTGAGTTTATCTAGTTATTTCCTTGGGTAAAATTATACTATATGGATATTTGTGAACAAAACTAGTTACTATAGTATATATGGAGATGATTTATTATATATTTTGATGGAAATGTTTGAAATGATAAATTACAATATTAGCTAGAAAGGCAAGTGTAATAATAAGAGCACTCTTTTGTTTTTTGGCAGGAAATGATCGTTAATATCATCAAAGACATGAAGAAGAGACGCCCAGGCATGCTTTCAGGCGACATTGAGACAGAGCTCAGGGTAAAAATATTTCAATTCTATCAAATATGTTCATAAATCGTGTTTTAGTAAAAGATTTGTGCAAAAATGTTAATTCTTAACGTATGCTGCAGCGGAGGTCTTCTTATGCAAAGTCAACTTCTTATACAAAGTCAACCGACCACTTTGGATATATGTTGCGGCAGCTTGTAGGTAAAGCGGTATTAATAGAGAATGACGGATTATATTGTAAACAAAGGTAAAAAGAAGTGACAAGCTATAACAAAGGTACGTACAAGGTTGGATAAAAGTGTTAAATTGTGTAATCGATTACGATAAGTTTACTTTGTGTTCTCGTAGCCCCGTATTATTGAGTTCTACATATGCAATGTGCTCAAACATAAGTTCTAGAATGATCTTTGTAATCTTTTATATGAACCGTATTATTGTTTAATGAGAGGATCGAATCATTAGCCTACTTACATGTACCAGCCATATAACCATCCCTAAACCCTAAACTCACTCCAGCCGTTCCAAAAGCGAAGCCTTGTTAAAAATAGAATGTGTGGTGATTTGTGCTAAGGTCACAGATTCACACATTGTTACGTTTTTGTTCATGCTTTTGGGTCACTAATTCTTTGGGGTAATCAGTTGGAAGGTTTTGCTACTTTGTTTTTACTGTTTTATTCCAAGATTCCTTTGTGTTGCTCCTACTGTTCCATACAACCATTCAAGGCTGTCTCGTGGATTTCGGTGGCCCCGTACCATCATTGCCAAGAGCTCTTTAACACAAAAACAAAATACACGTGTATGAAAACTGTATGAATTAAGTAAGCTCTCTAGCATCATATTATCTATATATATATAATTGAACGACATGAAATTTGGAGGCCCTTGTTAAGCGGTGGCCCTGTGCGACCGCACCTATTGCACTCCCTTAAAAACGGCCCTGCAACCATTCATTCACGTCCCATAATCATCATGGCCGACTCATGTTCGTGTCAGTTTGGTAAGGATTGCAAATCTGTTTATGGTGGGAATATTGAGGATGATTTATTGGTAAAGTTGTTAGACAAGTTGGGACTAGATAATAATCCGGTTGATAAGAACACAACTGGTAATACATATATTCGGATTAGTTCATCACGGTACAATTCCTATGAAATTGCATGCTACCACTAGTAATAGTGCAGCCCAACTTTGCTTGTACTGGCCCACGAGGCTTACCACCCCAGCCATGGTTGCTTCTTATTTTGGACAATCCACTTATGGATTTTGTAACAAACCGAACAATTAACGAGCTTACTCGAGCTTGAAATCGTTTAAGTCGAGTTCGATGTTGAAGTTTACGAGCTCGAGTCGAGCTCAAGCATTAGTTTAACGATTCGATCGTAAAATTGTTTGATTCAACTTGGAAGCTCGTTTAATAAGTAGAGCGGATCGAGTAGTTCAACCCAAACGAGTTCGAGCTCCTCCAGCCGAACGAGCTTACTTAAATGTGTAGGATAGCGGTTCAAAGGTCAATGTGTTAACCAGATGCACCAAGCAGACCAAAGCACAATTCTGTCGTAAACACTATACATGCTCGCATATATTCATATAAAGGGTCTTATTTCTTTCCTTCTTTTTTATCATTCGTGTTTTTGGGATTTTATTTTTTTTTTCTTTTTTGAAAAGTGTTTTGGGGATGTTGTTGAGAATACTATATCGCGTTATTTTTCTTTGTAATTTTGACTTGCCAACTAATATATTGAATTTCAAAAATAAAAACTTGATTTCTATCTTATCAATACGTACTTTTTTTTAGATGTTAAGTCCACTTTTGTAAAATAACACATACCATATTATACAAATGAAATTTACAAGAGGCAAAAACTTCATACGACGTGAATAACTTTTCGAATGCTACTTACCAACTAGTTCCTTAAATATTTATCATCAATAACTAATTATAAAAAAAATTGAAATACTACGTATAAAAGTTAGGAGTTAAGATTTTAAAAACCACATACATAGCATAGATCAAAAGACCATGTCTCAGCCATTTATCTGTTTTATATCAAAATGTCACAATTAAATAAGATATCTCACATATTTTCTACATTAAAAATAAAAACGATTCATATAAAAATAAAAAATCATACACTTAATTTTTAAACCAAAAAAAAAAGTCTAATCCCCTACCACCCTTCTTCAACCGGTGATACAAACCCTATCACCCGCCTTCTTTCAGCGATTAAAACAGTCGATAATCATCGAAAAATAGCTCAAAACCCTTGTATCTAACAATCCAATCATCATAACAGATCCTTCATCCATTTGTCATTAGAACGATTTCATCTCTGTTAATGGTCATAAAGGGATCGCTAGATACATGGCAGAAGAGGATCTTACAAGAGGAGGAACATGGCCTTAGTTAATCAGCATTGTTTGGGAGGGTCACGAATGGTTCCAGTAGAGAGGATGGACATGAGTCACTTACAATAACAGCCACGAGAAGATCAGAACTTGTTGCTGCGCTTATACGTACATGATAGGTTGAGGGGTCGCTCGTTCCGTCAAAAAAAGTTACAATGGCTATCAATGAATTTGTGGAAGCCGAACAAGTTGTTTCCCTTGCTTGTTGTTCACATAAGGTCATAAATTAAGTCACTATGTAGATTATTTACATGTTGTTGCATCAAGGATCCAACAAAAGTATGAGGGTGTGGAATAAATACTTAAAAAAAATTGTAAGGGTATTGTGAAAATTTAGGTAAACTGTGGAGATTTTTCAGTGTTAGTGCCTATTCATTTTTAACCTTATAAATATAATTGTTCGTATACTTGGCATGCACATTATCGTGGACATCAAGTTCATAAGCATTATAAAAAGTGATATGGTTTGTTGGGGATAATGGAGAAAGAAATATTGCTTCGGAGACAAAAGAGTCATTGGTTGGATTTCGACCAGAGTTAACCAGGGGGGTGGGGGAGTAAGAGCATAAGGGCCGAAGATGAGAGTAGAAAAGAAAAGTATCACTACAACAATTTTTGGGTTTAGGGTCGAAATTTTCGACCCTAAATACAAAGGGTTTTCGACCCTAATATTTAGGGTCGAAAAATTCGACCCTAAGTGGTCGACCCTAAGTTTTGGACCCTAAATAACTAGGGTCGAAAATCCCTTTGCAATTTAGGGTCGAAAATTTGGGGCCCACCACTTTCCAAAAATCATTTTGACCAAAAATTAGGGTCGAATCCCTTTTTAATTTAGGGTCGAAATATTCGACCCTAAATTATATCCACGTGTATTTTTTTTTTTTTTTGTGAAATTTTTTTTTTTTTTTTTTTTATTTAATATCCACGTGTATATATTAAAAAGTTTATAAAAACGTTTTTTTTTTTATTTAATAATTTAGGGTCGAAAATTTCTTTAAATTTAGGGTCGAAATTTTCGACCCTAAACATTTTATATTATTTTTTTTCCAGAATATTTCGTGCAGGAAGGGGTTAGGGTCGAAATTTAGGGTCGAATATTTCGACCCTAAAACTTAGGGTCGAAAATTTCGACCCTAACTATAATTTAGGGTCGAAATTTCGACCCTACCTATATGATTAGGGTCGAAATTTCGACCCTAAATAGTTTCTGGGCAAAAAAAAAAACTGCATTTTGCAGTTTTTTCCCAGATTTTTTTCCGGCATTTTTTCCGGAAAAAAATCTATATTTCAACAAATCCACAATATTACAAATCACTAAACAGTACAATACTACTAATTTACAATACGTTAAATAGCCAAAACGTTAGAATACATTTCACCAAATCCTTATTTCACAAATGTAACAAGTCTAAAATTATTACACATCACAATAAATCCATGTTTCACAATTTAACAAGTCTTAAGTTATTACACAAAATAAAAAGTCTAAAACCAACAACTCCTAATCTGAATAGTCCCCGTTGGCCTGATCATTATCACCCGAATCATCCCCCTCATCAGCATCCGAGTTAATTAGCTCATTATCGGACATGTTGTTGGCATTCTCAAGATCTCGAGCCAACTCGTCGACGGTCCGAGTATCATTTTGATGAGGATTTAGGCTGACGGTATAGTTGGGACTTTCCCGAGAGTTAGAACTCGAGGGGCCAGTGGTGTTGACAACGGGTCGATTACAGTTAGTGAAACTGTTATTTTGGGTAATTGGAGGTTGGAGTGGGTTGAGTGGAGCATTATATGGAAATCCGGGAGGGGGAGGAATACCACGGAACTGGGGCATAACAGGGACCTGAGACATACCAGGGAACTGAGGCATACCAGGGATCTGAGACATGCCAGGCATAGAAGCGAATTGGGGTGGCGGTATAAAAGGGTTAGGAGGTCCGGTATACCCTCGACCCACATGTGAAGTATAATGAGAAATCAAATGACTTAGGCGGGCGTTGTTTACCTCAGCATTTTGTTGCGCCATACTAGCATACATATGGGCCAAATTAGCCCGTTGCTGCGCCTCCTCGGTTTGCTTCCTCAGCAGCTCTTTTTCTTGCTCATGAATCCTAAGTACCTCCGAGAGTTGTTCTCGAGTCACTCCCTCACTATAAGAACTACTCCCGCATCCATATGAGGTACCACCACCCGGCAACTTCCTGCCCCTGCCGACGATATTTTGAGTGTTGCGGCTCGGATTTACTAGATCAATTATTTCTTGATCACTTTTGTACTGCTCAGCACCGCAAGAAATCGCTTCTTTTATGCACATCATTCTCGACTGTGAAAAAGAAAGAGAAAAAAAGAAGTTAAAAACAAATAAAAATATGTTATTAAAGCATGTATAAATTAAATTACTTACATATCTGTCTGCATTTTCCTCGGACATAGTGCCATTCTTGTTTGTGCGTGCCCTCTTCCAAGTTTGTATAAGGTCCTCGTCGGTCCCATGCTTGACTTTCTGTACAATATCAAATAAATTAATAACAAGATCTTTACCAAAAAAAATTAATAACAAAATATAAATAAACTATATAAAACTTTTAAATGATCACAAAAACTATAACGATTCTTACATATTCGTTCCTTCCTTGAGCGAATGATTTTTTCCCTTGATGTGTAGAAACTTTGTTTTTCGAGCGGTTAACTGCATTAATTTCACTTCTCCTCACTTGTTTCGGGTCGGACCAATACCGGCACAAATCACGCCACTCCCTTGCTGATCTGTTGGCCCATGTAGAACTCGATGGGGGCGGTACAAGCGCCGCTTCCTCGGCCGAATCATGGATAGAATAATAGTCATGCTTTAACAAGTTCCTATTTTTGCGCCAAAGTAGCCTCAACTTACAGTTAATTCCTGTTGTTATCCTTTCTCCCACCACATATGTTACCCCGCCATAAGTCACAGTATCATGACTATCCAACCAACCCGTCAGGTTGAAATAGGTCTACATGTAAACATATGCATTTAAATAAACAAACAATTTTCAACCAAAACAGTTAATAAGACTAGATGTAACGCAAACAATTAATACCTCAAGTGTAGGAAAGATATGGGCTTTGAGGTGCAATGGTATCTGTTCCCACTCGCAAGTAAGTGGAAGTGGTCGGACTGTTTCCCCCATCAGAGAGGTCAACATCGCAGCATTATTGCCTAACGGATGGAAGCTATTAAGATCATAAACATCAAATGAAACTGGCAAAGGTCCTCCATGCGCCCTATGCTTCCTCCTTAGGCTCGTATTAACCGTAACCATATGTGGTATCGGTTCACCTGCAAAGATTAGTTATTGAAGTTATTGATTCGTGAAAATTCAAACACACTTAATTAACAATAAGAGTTGACATAAAATAAAAATAAATCACAATTTCTTACTTTCGCAATTGCCGGGTACGGACTTTGTAGGTCGTCTAGGTGGAGTACCATCACCATCCCCACCGTGTGATCTACCACCTACACACGCCATCTGTAATATAACAAGTACATGAACACCCAAATATGTGTTTTTAAAGACATATTCGTAGGAGTAAAGGAGAAACGCTGTCGAAATCATCTCAAATAATAAACCAGTTATACGCATTCATATCCTAAATGAGACAAAACATTCAAAAAGCAGTCCCAAAAATGGGGACTTTCCGAAATTAATTTCTAATAAATTAATTCCGGACGGGTTTTCTAAGGTTGATTAATTTCGGACGGGGCTTTTCCAAAATTAATCGACTAGAATCCTAAAACAATCCTAAAATTATTTACTACAAAAGACTAACAATATATAATATAATAAACATATGCATAATATTAATTACACACCTCGGTCACGGCTGAAATAAACAAAGATGGAAAGATAGAAAAAAAGGTCCGGATGAGGAACTTGTCCCGACTGTCCCGGTGCTAACCAAACACAAACATAAAATAAAAAAAATCTAAATTAGTTGGTTTCCGAGATTTTATCTAATTTGAAACAAACACTAAAACAATTTCAAAAAAAAAACATTACCTTTTATACGACTGTGACTCGGGAATTCGGTTCTCGGCTGTGACTTGGGTCTTGGCTACGATAAACATATAAAAAAATTAAACTCGTGCCTATATATATATAAGTCCAAATTCCTTAATAAATATTAAGCCATATATAAGCCGTAATCCATTAAGCCTAAAAGAATTAAGCCGAAATCAACTAAACCTAAATATAATCCGAAATCAACTAAGCCTAAATCAACTAAACCTAAATAATCCGAAATCAACTAAGCCTAAATATAATCCGAAATCAACTAAGACTAAATATAACCCGAAATCAATTAAGCCAAAATAAATAAGCCAAAAACAACTAAAATACGTTTTAATATAAGACCACCTTTAGTATGCTCTGTGGTGGTGGTGGCTACAGTGGCTGCCGCCGGCGATGCCGTGGTGGTGGTGGCTACAGTTGCTGCCGCCGGGTGGTGCTGGTCACAATTAATAAATAAACACAATTAATAAATAAAAAATTAATAGATAAAAAATTTTAATAGAACAAAATTAAACAAGAATTGAATTACCTTATCCGAAATTAAACAAAAAACATAATTAGTGCTCGTGTGCGAGTGTGGTGGTGGTGGTGGTGGTGGTGGGATGAAACGGTAGTGGTGGTGGTCGGATGAGACGGTGGTGGTGGGATGAGATGGTGGTGGGTCGGACGGAGTGGGTCAGACGGAGTGGGATGAGATGGTGGTGGTCGGATGAGATGGTGGTGGTGGTCGAAAATTGAAGAATGGTGGTGGTCGGATGAGATGGTGGGACGGAGTGGGATGAGATGGTGGGTCGGATGGCACGGTGGTTAAGGAGTTCCCGTTTTTTTTTTTAATGAATGAAGATGAAGATAGAATGAAGTGTTTTGGGTAAGTTGTAGATAGAATTTAGGGTCGAAATTTAGGGTCGAAAATTTCGACCCTAATTTTTAGGGTCGAAATTTTCGACCCTAATTTTCGACCCTAAATATAAACCGCGAATTTTTTAATTTTGGTATAGAATTTTAAAATTTTCGTGAAATTTTTCGAAAGTAAAAAGTTTTAGTGCCAAATTTAGGGTCGAAATTTCGACCCTAAATTTCGAAACAATAATAGTTTTAAATATAAAATGTTTTAAAAAAATCAATAAATAGAGTTTTTAAATTACTAAATAATATAAAATATTAACAAATTATTTTATTTATATAAAAAATTAATAAGTATCACTAATATATTTTATTTATGTAAATTTATTTTGTAAATTACAATAATTACGTTTTAAAATAATAAATTTCGAAACAGAATAATTTTAATTTTAAAATGTTTTAAAACAGTAAATAGAGTTTATAATTACTAAATTATTTATATAAATATTAACAAGTTATTTTGTTTATATAAAAAATTAATAAGTATCACCAATATATTTTATTTATGTAAATTTATTTTATAAATTACAATAATTACGTTTTAAAATAGTAAATTTCGAAACGAGAATAATTTTAATTTTAAAATGTTTTAAAACATTAGTAAATAGAGTTTATAATTACTAAATTATTTATATAAATATTAACAAGTTATTTTGTTTATATAAAAAATTAATAAGTATCACCAATATATTTTATTTATGTAAATAGGGGATCGTATTACATGATATGAGCCAATAGGGGATCGTATTACATGATATGAGCTAATAGGGGATCGTATTACATGATATGAGCCAACGTGGTATCGTATTACATGATATGAGTCAATAGGGTATCGTATTACATGATATGAGCCAATAGGGGATCGTATTACATGATATGAGTCAATAGGGTATCGTATTACATGATATGAGCCAATAGGGGATCGTATTACATGATATGAGCCAATAGGGTATCGTATTGCATGATATGAGCCAATAGGGGATCGTATTGCATGATATGAGCCAATAGGGGATCGTATTGCATGATATGAGCCAATAGGGGATCATATTACATGATATGAGCCAATAGGGGATCGTATTGCATGATATGAGCCAATAGGGGATCGTATTACATGATATGAGCCAATAGGGGATCGTATTACATGATATGAGCCAATAGGGTATCGTATTGCATGATATGAGCCAATAGGGGATCGTATTGCATGATATGAGCCAATAGGGGATCGTATTACATGATATGAGCCAATAGGGGATCGTATTGCATGATATGAGCCAATAGGGGATCGTATTACATGATATGAGCCAATAGGGGATCGTATTGCATGATATGAGCCAATAGGGGATCGTATTGCATGATATGAGCCAATAGGGGATCGTATTACATGATATGAGCCAATAGGGGATCGTATTGCATGATATGAGCCAATAGGGGATCGTATTACATGATATGAGCCAATAGGGGATCGTATTACATGATATGAGCCAATAGGGGATCGTATTACATGATATGAGCCAATAGGGGATCGTATTACATGATATGAGCCAATAGGGGATCGTATTACATGATATGAGCCAATAGGGGATCGTATTACATGATATGAGCCAATAGGGGATCGTATTACATGATATGAGCCAATAGGGGATCGTATTACATGATATGAGCCAATAGGGGATCGTATTACATGATATGAGCCAATAGGGGATCGTATTGCATGATATGAGCCAATAGGGGATCGTATTACATGATATGAGCCAATAGGGGATCGTATTACATGATATGAGCCAATAGGGGATCGTATTACATGATATGAGTCCTTATCATCACAACCACCAGCATGGGAGGGAAAACATTGGAGGGAGTCAATTGGAGGGAAAACTTTGGAGGGAAAACATTGGAGGGAAAACTTTGGAGGGAAAACATTGGAGGGAAAATGTTAACAATTTCCCTCACTTTTTTAGCATAAAAGAGAACCACACACACTCCTTATCATCACAACCACCAGCAGATCACACACACTTATCATCATAAACAAATTGTTATTATGTACATGTTGAAGCATGAAGCTTTTCCGTGCAAGTGTGGACGTGGAGATGTAGTTCTTCGAGAATCGTGGACAACTGAAAACTTTGGTAGACTGTACTATGCTTGTCCACGTTCACGGGTTCAACCTCCAGTTTCGTATGGATGCAAATTTTTTTTATGGAAAGACGAACGCGTACAACTACTAATCAATTCTCTTGGAGGTTCAATGAGCTTTTCTCCTCCAAGCTCTTCTTCAAGACCTTCAACGAGCTTTTCTCCTCCAAGCTCTTCTCCCAGACCTTCAACGATTCCAGTTTCTTCTCCAAGCTCTTCAGCGTGTGCAAACTGTGTGCGCTTGAATGGAATGATAATGGTCCTTGAGCGTACGATAGAGTTGTACCGCCACTCCGATAGGCACACAATGGATTCAGCTGCACTACTTCATGACCTTTACGATGACATGGGGAACCTTAGTTTGAACTAGTTTGTGATGTGTTTTTTTCCGTGTTTACGAGTCTAATATCGTAGTAATATCCATGTTTAATTAAGCGCGTGTTTAAGTGTCCGTGACGAATAAAATTATGTTTAGGAGTGTTTGTCTGTAAGTCTCTCATGTGATATTACAAAAGGTTTTATGTAATATTTGGAATAAAGTAGTGTTTGGTTCTATGAGTAATTAGTATTCTAGCTTGAATCATTGTGAGAGTTTAGTTTGTTTGAGTCACACCGATCCTTACACTTTCTATAAGTAATCAGGTATGTTTCTGTCACCCGGATTTTAAACAAGCCATGCTATTTCAGATTAATTTATCGGTTGCAACAACATCTTAAATTTAACGCGTTCAAACTGACAATACATTGCCCGCAAAGCGCACAGCCCGCGCTTCACGTACCAAATAAATAAGACATGGGCCAACACAAACCACCCTTAGTTATTATAGATGCACACCCTAAGAACTTGAATGTGACATCTAGGCACACAGATACAGAAAATAAAAAAAAACACACAAAAACCACACACAGGTCATCGACATAGACAACCCCCTTTATTAACATTGCACACAATCACACCTTCACGCAACAAGCTTTTCGCACAATTCCACTTTCACTTCTCAATTACCGGTCAGCTTTGCCTTGAAGGCTTCTTTCTCGCGTATCCGCTTTGCGGACGCCTGAACCTCTGCACTGAGCTTATCACGGAACTTGCACTCCTTGTCCATAGTTTTGCTAAGAAACGCGACCATCAATTCAACAGCCCGGACACCCCTGACTGTCTTCAGCTCCTGGCGTAAATGCTCACGAGCCATAATCACCACATTCACATCATCATACATGCTTTGAACCTTCGCTTGCCAAGATGTCTCATCTTGGATGTCGTTATCCACATAATATAGAAACATATTAGTCCAGTCCTCCGACTGGGCTTCAGCCTGTAGCGCAGCACACCTACGGAGATGAGACATGTTTTTTCCCTTTGTTTCTAAATTCAAGAACTGCTAGAACTGTGATGTGAAGAAACCAAACCAGTTTTCACCTTCTTAAATAGATAAACATTGACTCCTTTCTACACCTATTTCACCCAACCCACTAAACGTTTTACCCCCACCAACAGTTCCCATCACCACCGTACAGTAGAACCACTCACCATTTACATGGCTATCTACTGGCCTCTCCAAAAGTACTCAGAAAAAGTATACCCTCCAAAAACCACATCCTCACATGTTGCTCTTTTCCAAAAGTAGGATAAAAAGATACTACTTGATATGGCCAAACACACATGCCTAGGCCAATATCAACAGCTCTTACTGTTGACACACCCTTTTGTCTTTTCACCCACTGAGGCTTACAATATTTTACAAAGCCATGTTCAATGGCACATCCTAAGCTACAACAAACACACACAGCAACAACGAAAACAAACAAACCAAAGGAGCATTGTGAGAATTTAGTTTGTTTGAGTCACACAATTTAGTTTAAGTCTGTTGTGTTAGGTTTTGCAGTCAAAAGTTCAGTCAAAAGCATTTTACTTCAATCAAATTTTGCTCAAACTCATAAATAAAGGAGCCTTTTTTATTCATACAAACATACAAGTACATTTCAAACACAAAAACCATCTAAATATATACATATATTAATATTTTAAAACCATTAACACTTAAAAAAAAAAATTAATAATTTAGGGTCGAAATTTCGACCCTAAATATAAACCGCGAATATTTAAAATTTTTCGTGAAAAATTTTCGTGTGAAATTTTAAATTTTTGCGTGAAAAATTTTTAAAATTTTAAATTTAGGGTCGAAAATTCGACCCTAAAGTTTTAAATATTAAAAATAAATTTTTTTTAAAATTATTTTTAGTTATTATAAATATAATATATAATACATAAATTAAAATTATTTTAAATTTTATATTTAGGGTCGAAATTTCGACCCTAAATTAATAAAATTAAAATTTAATTCTTTTAAAATAGTTTTTAATTATTAAAAATAATTTATATAAAAAATAAATTAATTTTTTTTAAAACTTTTAATTTAGGGTCGAAATTTCGACCCTAAATTTTTTGGGTCCCACCTGCTTTTTGACCAGCCTTTTTGGGCTCTTTTGGGTTGAAAATGTGTGGGCCCCACCTCAATTTAGGGTCGAAAATTTCGACCCTAATTTTAGTCCGACCCTAAACAATGATTTTGTTGTAGTGTATGTATTGGTAGAAAAAGCACTGGCCATGGTGAGGTCAATGGCTCGTCAACCTCAAGCCTAGGAGCAGTATACGAGAATGTTCATAATTTTTATTTTTGTTGCACTATTTGAAAAGTTTTATGCGGATCTTAATACGATTATTTTTTAATTAAATACTTTTTGTTTGATGTTCTAACAAATTTGATATTGTTAACTAGATAAAATTACAAGTTTTTATATGTGAATCATATATGATTATGTATGATTCACATATGATCCAGAATAAATCATGTATGATTTGTGTTAAATATGTGCAAACTTTTCTTGAATATCAATGAAGTATTTACTAACGATTTGTGTTAAGTTGATTCATACTAAATGAGAATTGTAAACCGATATATGAGTCTCTACATATATGATTTCTATGAAATCATATATGATTCATGTTAAATCATATATGAATCCTTTGAAATCATATATGATTCATGTAGAATAATATATGATTCTTGTATGGAGTCATATATGATCCTTGTATGGAATCATATATGATTCTTCAATTATACTTAACATAAGTCATTATTTGTAAATAAGTAACATAAATTTGTAAAAACTTGACACAAATAAAATGTGGTTCGTACTGAATCATATGTGATTCGTACTGAATCATATATGATTCACTTAGAATCATATATGATCCATACCATATCATATCATACCGAATCATATGAAACTTTCGTTGGCTACAACATCCATCAAATTATGACATTTAACAAAAAAGAATATAGATGAAAAAAAATTCAACATAATAACATGTAAAAGTTCCATTACTTTTTCAGTATACATCAGTACTACGAACATCAATAACTACCAAAAGATAAACATCAACATCTAAAAAATGTCCAAATATTACAAACATAAAAGTTAGTATACTATCTTTGTTCATCCTTATAATCCAAACTGGAAACGCTTCTCTCTGCACAAACCAAACAAACAAAAACAACCCATTAGTCGATTGTTTAAACACTTGTTCATCAGTTTGTATATTTTGCTGCAACTTTTATGCTTCTACATGTTATCCATTATTATCAACCAATTTATTCCAATAATGTAATTAGATAATGAAATGAAACCAGTGGCAACATCGAAAAGATGTGTACCAAGCAAGACAAAATGACGCATCAGTTCCGCTTAATCTGAAATTGCTTAACTATACTAAAAGTCACAGTCCTATATTGGTGTTCGTCGCCAAAATTCTCGTTAATTTAACACGCTATTAAGTCATAATGGAATAGCATATTGGACCCTTGTATGTGTAGAACATTATCCATTAAAACATGTTATATTAGATCTAGAGAGTTGAATTACTTAATTATCGAATGCCATATTTCTCGAATTCTTTGTGGGGATTCCTCCTAAAATGTCACCCATTAAACGACCATTCAAACAAAAAAACACCATGAACAACACCTTTACCTGCTCCTTGCTAAGCTAAACCTATTTAATTTGGATCCAAGTTAAAAAAGGAAAATGTTATATACTAAACCCTTTACTATGTTGCGTTGTTGTTGCAGATGCAAAAATATAATGTAAAGTAGGATCAATTTGAATAATATGCAACTCATATTTCCTAGCAGAGAAGCCTTTCGCTCGATTTGTATAGTTGCCTATTCAATTTACCCAAGCGCTAGGATCTACACTCAATAGTCGTTTTATGGCAAAATCAAATCTCTTTAGTGACACAAGTGTCACATATACGGTTTTCCACTTAACAAAAATGAAGAAACAAAAGACATAGTAATACTCTACATGCTCCTAGCCTCAAAATATCACACTTAAAAGAATGTGTGTCATTTACATTTAAGGGATATGAACTTTTACCACATTCTTCTTAGAATGATATAGTATAAGGCGCCATTAAACACGTGTAGTATTAATTTCTAATAGTTCAAGTCATACCACAAGTAGAGTAACCATACCCTATTAAAATAAACAAACTTGTAAAGTATCAAAACATTAACTTTTTTTGAAAAGGTTTAGCCTAATTTTTGACAAATGCACAATGCATCCATCCATTCACATTTCATTATAAATACACATAAACATAGAAAAAACTCAAAAGTTTGTGTATACCATCCATAGCCACTAAAGGCCGTTTTAAGACTTATGATAACAGAGAACATGCTGATATTCATATACCTCTTATTTATTTATTTGATCTAGCATCCTAAACAATTTAATGACATTAAACGTGTAGTCAACTAATCCAAAAATACCCAAGCTACTCGGAAAAAAATGCGTAAACAAGCATTGATTTTACCACCAACTGATTAACCCTAAAATTACATCAATTACATAATTTAACTCAAAATTCTTGCACAACCTGCTCGATAAAAGCACGAGAACAAGTAACCGCAAGACGACTCTACTCGAAAACGCTTTCTATAAAAACTTCTGGCCAATTGGCACATTATTCGACCATTAGATATGCGAAAGGATTAGTTCCGCTAGTTTCACTGAGGAATTTGATTCTCCGGATGATAATAGAACAAAAGAGAGCTCAATTCACAACCATTAAAGGATCTGTGCCATTGTTTTGACGAGTTTGTTAAGTTTGTAATGGTATCTTATGTGTTTGTGGTGGTTGTTGGTGATGTTTGTTGAAAATTAACAACCTAATGTATCTAGCATACATGCATCATAAGTAAAACGCAGATGATTGGATCAAACAACTATGCACATAATATAATTAGCATAAAGATAAAGTATAGATACCTTTTCTTCCAAGAAAGATGATCAAGAACACCAAATCACCAAACCAAGAAAACCCTTATCAATACACGAACCAATTCAACAATTAAAACCCAAAGATCAAGTTAGATCTTCTCTAGGATAGTCCACATGACACTTCAATTAACCACCTTTGAGTGCTATATCTTGAACAAGTAGATTACTTAACAACGAACAAAATACGAAAACCCTTTTGTGGGTTTGTTTGGCTTTCGACCACTTAGAGAAAGGGATAGAGGATTTTTTACTTTTAAAGTTATGAAAAAATGAATCACATCCCTTTGTTTATATACTAAAAGCCTTAGCTAATTATGGTAAAGATCAAATCTTTCTCACCAAGTAATTAAGCTTCTAGAAAACATCCCCCTTCCTTTTACTATAGGTGACCGAATAACCCCCCCCCCCCCCCCCCCAAATATCCTCAGGTTAACTTTTTGACTTTCTAGATATTCTATTAGTAAATATATTAATTACCTTAAGAGTGAATAATTTTATTTTAATTATTCATTAATATTTTATTTGCTTTCTATGTATATTTAGTTTCCTTATGTTATAAAAGGAACAATTCCAGATGTAGGTTCTCATTCATTCCAGTTATCAATATGCAACAACAAATTTGTGTGTTATAGGAGGGGGGATTTGATGTATACACGCCTTGGTTATTTGTGTTTGATTTAATGCAAGTAACATTCGAGAAAAAAATCTTTTGTTAATAAATATTATTCTCTTCCGCTATGTTTGATTACATATGAATGTTAATTAGCCTAGATAATGGGTCCAAACAACCATTGAGCATAAGGATCTTGGATTCAACAAATCACGCCCTTTTTTCTCTTTTGTGGCCGTCGAAGCCTACACCAAACCCAAGGGGGTTTTATCACTTAGTTTATTAAGTATTCTATTAATCAAGATCTAGCAATCGAATGTGACTGATCGAAGTGTCGTGTGGACTATTTTAGAGAAGATCTATTTTGATCTTTTGGGTTTTATTGGTGAATCGAATTTATTAGCAAGAGGGGATTTCTTAGTTGGTGATTTTGGGTTCTTTTTCACCATTGACAAAAGAAAAAATATGTGATTCTAATTCTTTTTTTAATTACTTATGTGCATATGTGATCTACTTGTTCTGCTGTGTTTTACTCTTAATGCATGTATATTTGATACATTAGGTTGTTAAATTCCAACAATAATAATGTTATAAGATAGTTGAATTGCTAAAGAGTAAAGTGAAGGAATGTCAATTAAAAGTGGATATGTCTCCTTATGATGAGGATGTTAAAAAGGAAAGTTACAACATATTAAATGAGTACATGAAGCTATTAAGGAAGAATATAGCTTATTATGTTAATGACTATTAGGAATGAAGATTGAGTCGTATTTGAGAGGGAGCATGTTTCAATACAAATTGTTGTGTATTTTGAGAAATTTAAAGAGAGAGCAAGGTTGTGGAGAGCTTATAAGGAAGAAATGACATATTGTCGTATAAACTGAACATATGTGAGGCTTTACTAATGATTATACCTAAAACTGATGATGAGATACAAAATGCAATGTTTGATACTGAAGACTCATTACTGATGGTCACGTAACAAGAATTTATAAATCAACATGGAGTATTGTTAAAATGGTTGTAAGCTAAGCTATAAAGGAATATTTCCGGGTGAGGCAAATGATTCCCTTATATTAGTGATGCCCAAAGTTGATGATCCTGATAATGTGTTATAGTTTAGACCAATAACATGTTGTAATGTACTTTACAAGTGTATAAGCAAGATTATGGCAATTAGAATTAAAGGGATGCCTGAGAATTTGGTAAATGAGAATCAAAGTGCTTTTATTGGGAGAAGACATGTAACAAATAACATTTTACTCTCTAAATAACTATTTAAAGGCTACAATATAAAACAAATAGTTAAGAACGTGTTCAAAATAGATCTACGTATGATACTATTAGTGGGAATATCTAAAGAATATTTTGCAAGGGATAATGATATGCTGTTTTCTAAAGTCAAATTGTTAATGCAATGATGCCTAAAAACGTTACTTGCATTTTTCGGTCTCACTTTATTTTGATTACGACAATATGTAAAAACAAGCATTTACGAAAACAATGAAAAAGAATTCTTGAGTTCAAGTATTTTTCATTTCAACCATTGTCACTTAAGGTATGAACAAACAAGTAATTATCCTAATTAAGTGATCAAGGATTTAATCTTTTCTTAAAACTCACTTTTTATTAAGTGTGACAAAGTTTTTATTATTAAACTTTCATTTTAAGAAAATGTTTTATTAAATTAATTATTTGAAAATTTGAAATTTGAAAATGACATATTCTATCTTGGTTTGGAATATCCTTTCAAGATATTTTAATCCCCAGATTCGAACCAATCTACTAAAAGACAAAAGGGAGCGAACTCTACGCCGGCAGTTCCTTAGCACCTATGGCGGTTCCTTATCGATAAGGAACCGCGGGCTCCAATAAGTAACCGCGGGCAGATATAGTCGTTGGATGTTTGTCTTATAAATAGTGGACCATTCTCAGACTTTCAATTCACCTCTTTTGCACATAAACTTCCAGATTCTTTCATACTTCTCAAATCACTCAAATCCTTGATCATTTGTTTGATTACTACTTGGTTTAAAGTGAATCTTTCTCCTCTTATCTTTTCCTCTCAAAGTGCAAAGAGAAGAACACTATCATTCTTGAAGTGTTGCGTCTACCTCAAAGATCCATTGAAGATCCAAACTTATTTATTCATTGTTGTGTCATTGTTGTGAAGATCCAAGTAGTTTTGTCTATTTGGAAGTTGTGTATGTATTAAGGTTAATACTTAGTCCTTAAAGTATATTGGTGTAGATTGGTCCTAGCTAAGATTAGGGCTCGGCTATCAGCTTAGAGTCAAAAATTAGTTAAGCGACGTTGTGTACGGTTTCTCCACCTTAAGGAGCTTGTTGATTAGTGAACTATCGAGTAAGGAGTACTCGAGGAGTGGAGTAGGAACGAGGAGTGAGCTTCGTTGCCGAACCACTATAAATCCTTGGTGTTTGGTTTGATCTTTCCTTCCTTTATCTCTTTACATTCATTATTCTTTATACTTGTGATTATTAGTTTAGTTGCACTATACATTCATTATTCTTTATACTTGTGGTTATTAGTTTAGTTACACTATACCTTGTTCATATTGTGTATAAGAAGGTTTCACATAAATACTCAAGCTTAAGTTTTTGAAAAAGGATTTTTATAAATCAATCTTGAACAAGAAATTTTAAGAAACTATTCAACCCCCCCTTCTAGTTTCTACAATTGGTATCAGAGTGTGGTTGCTCAAGATTTTTTAAAATATATTGTATCTTAAAACTTGAATCGATCTATGGATTCCAACAAGTATCTAGAAGGGCAATCCATGCAAAGACCACCTCTTTTGAAACCGATAGTTTTATTTATTAGAAAAATAGGTTTGAGACTTATGTAAAATCAAAAGATTTAGATCTTTGGCATGTTATTACCAATGGTGATTTTTTACCATTCCAATATAATGAAGTTTCTAAAAGTAAAGAGATAGTAACTTTTGACAAAGCTAATGATGATACTAAAAGGAAACTTGCTAAAAATAATGAGGCTAAAATGGTGATTTATAATGCTTTACCAAAGAAAGAGTACGAAAGGATTTTTATGTGTGAAACCGCTAAAGACATTTGGAACACTCTTTTAGTAACCCACCAAGGTAATAGCCAAGTCAAAGAAAGTAAAATCTATCTTCTTGTTCAACAATATGAACAATTTGTCATCTTAGAAGATGAAACTATTGATAGTGCATTTGCTAGAATTAACACTATTATTACTAGTCTAAAAGCACTTGATGAAGGTTTTTCTAGCAAGAACAATGTTAGGAAGTTTCTTAGGGCGTTGCATCCAAAATTGAGAGCTAAAATCAAGGCGATTGAAGAATCAAAGGATCTCGCCAAATTATCACTCGATGAACTCATTGGTAAGTTGAAGGTTCACTAGATGATAATTTTGAAGGACTCGCAAATGGTGAAAACTAAAAGTGAAAGAAAGTCTCTTGCACTCAAAGCCAAGAAGGCACAAAGTGACCATGAAAGTTCCTCGGATAGTGATGATGAGGAATATGCCTTGGCGGTTAGAGACTTTAAGAAGTTCTTCAAAAGACGAAGTCAATACGTGAGGCAACCAAACAACGACAAGAAATCCTTCTCCAAAAGCCGATTTGCCAAAGATGATAAAGGTGATAGGAAATGATTTAAATGTGGTGATCCAAATCATTTCATCGATGATTGTCCTAAGCCTTCACGCGACAAGAACCACACGGCGTTTGTTGGAGGTTCATGGAGCGATAGCGGTGAAGATGTTGATGACAACCCCAAAGATGAGAAGTGTCTCATGGATCACACTTCTAAAGAGGTACATTCCGAAACCGAGTATTATAGCAATAATAGTTCTTCTCAAGATGATAGTGAATTAGAAGGTCAATACAATAACTTGCATAAGCTTAGTCTTAAATTCATTGAAAAGAACAAAATGCTAAAATCAACTAGAACTAAGCTTGAGAATGAGATTAGTGAGCTAAAAGAGAAATTAGCTAAGCTTCAGAAAAACAAAGAAGTAGATCTAGGATGCTTAAAATGTGAAAACCTTAGATAAGAAAATAAAAACCTTAAGAGCACCTCTATTAGACTTGAAAAGTTCACGAGAGGTATTAATGCTCTTGATGATATGTTAAATAAACAAATTCATTCTAAGGAAAGATTTGGGTTAGAATATAACACTAATGAAGCATCAACTAGTGAACCAAAACAAGTTAGGTTTTCAGAAAAACACTCCTCTGTACGCGGTTCTCCAATATATGGGGCGGTTTCTTATTGCTATGGAACCGCCGATGGAGCTAAAGAACCGCGGCCAGAAGAATATTTTTGTGAAAATCCTGAACTTTCTGAAAAGTCAATTTTAGGTGAAGGACCAAAACATATTCTTATTAACAAGGTCAAAGTACCTATAATTGAAAATCCTACTCTAGATAAATTCTACAAGACCTTGAGTAAACCTCTAATGGGAACTAGAAACTTATCTAGACAAACATCTACTCCTCCAAGAGTACGAAATGAATCTAAACCTAGAAGTAGAACACCTACGCCAAAAAGAGATGATCAAGCTAAACAACGACCTAGAAGTAAAACTCCAACACCTAGGAGGAATAATAATAATTCTAGATCAAGATCAAAGACACCAAGGAGAATCTATGGACAATAAAATGGCCATACGAATTGGAATAATTTTCAACAATAATTTTCCCCATGGGGAATGTCTCCTTCATTCATGCATCCCAATCAAATGCAAAGGATGTTTGGAACTAACAATTTTGGACCCATGAGATATTGGGGACCAAATGTTTGATCTTGTGTGTTGTTACCTAGATATGCTTGGAAATCGATCTAGAGCCCGACGAGTGGATTAAGGATAGTGATTGTTCTAAATACATGACGGGTAATCGAAGTTTGTTCTCCCACTACAAAGCATATGATGGAGGTAACGTTACATTCGCTAGTAATCGACGTGGTAATATCATTGGCAAAGGTACAGTCTCTCTTGACTCTGTGACTATAGAAAACATAGAGCACGTAGATAACTTAGGTTTTAACCTTCTAAGTATAGGTCAAATTTGTGACAATAAGTGTAAGGTCATCTTTTCGGAATATGACAGTGAAATCGTAAAAGATGGAAAAGTCATTAGAAAAGGTGTTAGAAAGCATGGGCTTTATGTCATGAAGGTTAATAGGAATTCAAAGGACAACTTATGTCTAGCGACTTTAGATGATAGTTCTACTCTTTGGCATAGGAGATTAGGTCACACTAATATGCGTTTAATTCAATCTTTAGTCTCTAAGGATTTGGTAAGACATCTCCCCAAGATGATGTTTGATAGTCACTTTTGTGATGCTTGCAAAATTGGGAAGCAAGTTCACTCAAGTCACAAAGCCAAGAATTTGGTTTCGACCTCTCGGTGCTTAGAGATCCTACATTTGGATCTCTTTGGACCTTCCGCCATACGGAGTGATGGAGGTAACCTTTATACCCTATTGATAGTTGACGACTACTCTAGATTCACTTGGACTAGATTTTTTGCCTCTAAGAATGAAGCTTTCGATCACTTCGAAACCTTTCGTCGAAGAATTCAAAATCAACTAGGATGTTCAATTGTCTCTATTAGGACGGATCATGGTAGGGAATTTGATAATGAAGTGCAATTCGGTGCCTTTTGTGAAGCTCATAGTATTACACATAACTTCTCAGCTCCTCGCACTCCACAATCAAATGGGGTAGTTGAAAGGAAGAATGGGACC
This sequence comes from Glebionis coronaria, assembly GCA_025667525.1. Taxonomy (NCBI): domain Eukaryota; kingdom Viridiplantae; phylum Streptophyta; class Magnoliopsida; order Asterales; family Asteraceae; genus Glebionis; species Glebionis coronaria. Next base: position 504,097,397 of record CM046880.1, on the reverse strand, counting down.
ATCCAAGAGATGAGTAGGACGATGTTAAATGAGCAATCTTTGCCTCAAAAACTTTAGTGCAATGCCGTGGACACATCGACCTACATTCTCAACCGAATTCTTATTCGACCTTTTTCTAGGAATGACCCCCTATGAGATTCTTAAAGGTAAGAAGCCCTCATTGGAATACTTTAGGGTGTTTGGAAGAAAGTGCTTCATTCTCAACACCAAAGATTACCTTACAAAGTTTGACCCAAAGTCTTACGAAGGTATCTTTTTAGGTTATTCTCAAACTTGCAAAGCCTACATAGTCCTCAATAGAACCTCGGGTGTAATTGAAGAATCACTTAACGTGACATTTGATGAAACCCCTCCTTCATCTAAGACACCACCTTTGGTAGATGATGACTTAGATGAAATATACATAGTTAATGCCAAAGATATTAGAAACATAGGAGTTGAAGACCTTAGTGTTGAAAAGGGAGTAAACATTAAGGAGTCTAAGGATCATGCTCTCGATAACGTCATAGGCGAACTAAATCAAAGGACCCTAAGATCTCAAGTCCAAAATCAAAGTAAATTCTTTTGTTTTGTCTCCTTGATTGAAGCAAAGAATGTTAAAGAAGCTTTGATGGATGAGAGTTGGGTCATCGCTATGCAAGAAGAATTGAATCAATTCATTGTTAATGACGTTTGGAAACTTGTTCCTCCACCTAGAAGTTCGACCATCATAGGAACCAAATGGGTATATAGGAATAAGTTAGACGAGAATGGTGTTGTGTCTCGTAACAAGGCTAGACTTGTAGCTCAAGGCTATAATCAACAAGAAGGTATTGATTATGACGAGACATACGCACCCGTAGCTAGATTAGAATCCATTAGAATCCTTTTAGCTTACGCTTGTGCTTTAGACTTTAAGCTAAAACAAATGGATGTAAAGAGTGCATTTCTTAACGGTTTGATCAATGAGGAGGTATATGTGGCTCAACCTCCCGGCTTCATTGGATTTGAGAAACCGGATCATGTTTACAAGCTTAAGAAAGCTCTTTATGGTCTCAAACAAGCACCCAAAGCTTGGTATGATAGACTTAAAGCGTTTTTTGAAAAAATGAGTATACCATGGGGATGGTAGACAATACACTCTTTACAAAGAAGAAAGGTTCTCACCTCATTATCGTACAAATATATGTTGATGACATTATATTTGGTTCAACCCGTCAATCATTGTGTGATGACTTTGCCAAAATCATGCATGACGAGTTTGAAATGAGTATGATGGGAGAACTTAACTTCTTTTTAGGACTCCAAATTAAACAAATGGACGATGGTATTTTCTTTAATCAATCCAAGTATGTTAAAGAAATGCTAAAGAAATATGGATTAGAAGACTCTAGACAAATGAAGACCCCTATGGCCTCGGATACTAAACTCACCGTAGATGATGATTGTGAGTCGGTAGAAAACACCAAATATAGAGGTATGATTGGTACTTTGTTGTACCTAACGACAAGTCGACCGGATATCATGTTTAGTGTTTGCCTTTATGCTCGCTTCCAAGAGGCTCCCAAAACCTCTCACCTTGAAGCGGTTAAGCATATCTTCCGATACATTAAGGGCACTATACATTTAGGATTATGGTATCCTAAAGGGACCGGCGTAGAAACCATTGTCTACGCAAACTCGGATCATGCGGGAGTCTATGTGGACCGGAAAAGCACTAGTGGAGTTTGTACCTTCATGGGTTGTTGTTTAACTTCTTGGTTCCCCAAGAAACAAACCGCTCTTGCTATATCCACCACGGAAGCCGAGTATGTGAGTGCCGGTAAAGCTTGTCAACAAGCTCTATGGATGAAGTAAGCGCTTGTTGATTACCGGATTTCTCTTGATGATGTTCCCATCATGTGCGACAACAAGGGTGCAATAGACCTTAGCAAGAATCCCGTGCAACATTCGCGAACTAAGCACATAGAGATTCGCCACCATTTTCTTAGGGATAATGTTCAAAAGAGGAATATTTCGATAGAGAAGGTACCCTTGGTAGAAAACTTAGCCGATATCTTCACTAAGCCACTTAAGAGGGAACCTTTTAATTACTTGCGTCTAGGTCTAGGTTTAATGGAACATATTCCTTAATTATGCATTCTAATTAATCGAGTCTCTTTTCTCTTTTGAGTCTTTTCTTTCTTTAAGCTTTTGAGTATAGTAGACTCTTTTTGGAAAACTTCTCTTCTCTTTTTTAAAATTCTCAAAGTTCTTTCGAAAATGGTCAAGAAATGTCTTTGCATTGTTAATTCAATCTAAAAACGTTTTTCATAGATTCTTGCTATTCATAATGAGATTACATAATTCATATGTATGGGTCTCTCAAATATAGCAAGAATAAAAGGAAACTATGGAGAATCATTGTGTCATGACCTTGTGTCTAGTTCTACACACCTCCTACATCGATTTTATTAAAAAAAAATCCATGTATTTTGGTCAAAACCTTGTTTGGTGATTTCTTGTGTGTTTTCTTTGTCTATCTTTGCTTCTTAGCATATCTCCATGATTAGTTAGACTAGAAAAATAGGATTTGCTGAATTAGAAAATCCTCCCTCATCACCGATTTCAACCCACTGTGGGCGGTTCTTTATTGATACCGCGGTTCCCTAGTGATAAGGAACCGCCGGCTGAGGTAAGGAACCGCGCCCAGTACTCTCCTTTTTGGGTATTCCTAAAACTCCAAATTTGTTCCAATACTTTTTAGAATCTTGGTTTCAACCTTTTGACCACCCCTAAATTATCTTGGGCTTTCTCTATTTAACCTTAAGCATTTTGCATTCTTTCTCAAATCAAAATGTCTTATTCCCCAAATGAAAGCTTTGATTCTCCTCCATTCTCTCCAATTGCTTTCAATCCCAATTCACCCAAGAACACTCAAAATCACATCTCTTCTCTTTCTAAGAATGTTGATTGTGGAACTTCTTATCTTCTACCACTAGCATTTAGTGTTCTACCTCCTTCACATGATAATGTCATGCATCATGGAACATATTGTCATTGTTGTCAATATCAACATCTTGCTAGGGCTTATATCTATTAAGAGTTGAATTATATCAAGAGTCTCTTAGTCAAACATCCTCTTCTCTATAACTATGAGATCTCTACCAAGCCACCACCACCTCCTTCCGCCACTACCTTGTCTTTTATCTAAGCATTGGTTGCTTATCTTCAAGACATCTAGTTCAAGCAAATCTCAGGGTTCTAGTTTAACTATGATAAGATTTATTCTTTTCTTTTGGCTTGTGTTTGTGTCTCATACATCTTTGTATGATTTAATTCCTTGTATCTTTTATCATGTTTTCTTTAACATGACTTATCTTGGATATTTTGTTTCTTCTCTTATTTTTTTGTGACCTTTGCTATATCTTGTTGGGTGTCTCTTCTCTACTACTAACCCTTCTATGTAGCTTGTCACCATATATCGATTCCTTGGTGCCCCAAGTAAGGGGGAGTAAGCACCAAGGAGGAGCATTTGCAAAGTCCGGTTCTTTTCTTCTTCAAAAACTTTTGCAACCTTTTTGCTTCGACAAAGGGGGAGAAATGATAAAATCGTCTTCGAAAATCTTGTTTTATTAGATGATTGAGTTTATGTATTGTCAGAATAAAAAAGGGGGAGATTGTTAATGCAATGATGCCTAAAAACGTTACTTGCATTTTTCGGTCTCGCTTTGTTTTGATTACGAAAATATGTAAAAACAAGAATTTACGAAAACAACGAAAAACGAATTCTTGAGTTCAAGTGTTTTTAATTTCAACCATTATCACTTAAGATATGAACAAACAAGTAATTATCCTAATTAAGTGATCAAGGATTTAATCTTTTCTTAAAACTCACTTTTTATTAAGTGTGACAAAGTTTTATTATTAAACTTTCTTTTTAAGAAAATGTTTTATTAAATTAATTATTTGAAAATTTGAAATTTGAAAATGGCATATTCTATCTTGTTTTGGAATATCCTTTCAAGATATTTTAATCCCCGGATTCGAACCAATCCACTAAAAGGCAAAAGGGAGCGAACTCTACGCCGGCGGTTCCTTAGCGCCTATGACGGTTCCTTATCGATAAGGAACCGCGGGCTCCAATAAGGAACTATGGGCAGATATAGCCGTTGGATGTTTGTCTTATAAATAGTGGACCATTCTCAGACTTTCAATTCACCTATTTTGCACATAAATTTCCAGATTCTTTCATACTTCTCAAATCACTCAAATCCTTGATCATTTGTTTGATTACTACTTGTTTAGAAGTGAATCTTTCTCTTCTTATCTTTTCCTATCAAAGTGCAAAGAGAAGAACACTATCATTCTTGAAGTGTTGTGTCTACCTCAAAGATCCATTGAAGATCCAAACTAATTTATTCATTGTTGTGTCATTGTTGTGAAGATCCAAGTAGTTGTGTCTATTTGGAAGTTGTGTATGTATTAAGGTTAATAATTAGTCCTTAAAGTATATTGGTGTAGATTGGTCCTAACTAAGATTAGGGCTCGACTTTTAGCTTAGAGTCAGAAATTGGTTAAGCGACGTTGTGTACGGTTTCTCCACCTTAAGGAGCTTGTTGGTTAGTGAACTCTCGAGTAAGGAGTACTCGAGGAGTGGAGTAGGAACGAGGAGTGAGCTTCGTTGCCGAACCACTATAAATCCTTGGTGTTTGGTTTGATCTTTCTTTCCCTTATCTCTTTACATTCATTATTCTTTATACTTGTGATTATTAGTTTACTTGCACTATACATTCATTATTCTTTATACTTGTGGTTATTAGTTTAGTTGCACTATACCTTGTCCATATTGTGTATAAGAAGGTTTCACATAAATACTCAAGCTTAAGTTTTTGAAAAAGGATTTTTATAAATTAATCTTTAACTCTGTGGGTGAGTCCAATATGGTTATGAGCTTTCATGTTTCTAAATTGCTTTGGCATGCCAGGCCTGGTCATCCTGCTGACCAAGTTCTATCTGTTTCGCATAGTGATCTTGATATATCTAAATATTCCTATGTTCCTGTATGTGAGGTATGTCATAGGGCTAAGCAGACTAGGGAGCCTTTTCTATTGTCTGATCATAAGTCTAAATGTCTTGGTGATTTAGTTCATCTTGATGTTTGGGGGCCTTACAGGGCTCCTAGTTGGGAAGGGTTTAGATATTTTTTTACTATTGTTGATGATTTCTATAGGGTTGGGTGTATTTGATTAAATCTAAGGATGAGGTGTTTGATGTATGTGTATCCTTTATAAAATTGATTCATACTCAATTCAAAATTAATGTAAAAATGGTTAGATCAGATAATGGAACTGAGTTTGTTAATAATAAAACGAGTGATGTGTTTTCTGATCGTGGCATTGTTCATCAAACATCTTGTGCTTATACTCCTCAACAAAATAGGATTGCTGAGAGGAAACATAGACATCTGTTGAATGTAGCAAGAAGTCTTATGTTTTAGGGAGGAATTCCTGTGAGGTTTTGGCCTGATTGTATTCTAACTGTTGTGTATCTTATAAACAGGCTACCATCATCTGTTTTAAATGGTAAGTGTCCCTATGAGTTGGTGTATAATGTCAAACCTAGTCTTTCCTATTTGAGATCTTTTGGTTGTCTATGTTTTGCTTCTGTTTTAATAAATCATGATAAACTGTCTTGTAAGTCTGAATGGGTATTCTAATGTTTAAAAAGGATATAAGTTGTTAAGTCTTGATACTATAAATGTTTTATTTTCAAGGGATGCTAAGTTTTATGAGACAGTTTTTCCTTTTAAAATGAAGTCTAGTAGTTCAATTTCTGATGTTGAAGAAACTAGTGAAAGTGATCAATTAATGTTTTTTGATAGACATGAGTCTCAAAGTCCCAATGATGAAGGGAGGACTTCATCAGTTGTGGATGGTAGTAATCCACTTCATAATAGGTCTAGTGTGACAATCCTCAAATTTCACATCTATACTATAAGCTATGATTGTCTCAATATGAATTTTTGGCTAGAATTTTTGCTTTTTGTACCTTACTTGGTAAGATGAACTACTTCTCACAACCTGAACTGCCATTACAACATATTACTATATGTTGTCAATACAATGTATATATCAAGTCTAAGATCTAAAAGTGATCTAATAAATTCAATATTAATAAGAACATCTCAAATGTAACCATGACGCCCTAAATTCCCTTAGAAACCCTAGAATCCCTATAAATGAGTTGTAAACTCAAGAATGGTAAGCTATGAATAGAAAACACATATGAATAAATCATTAAAGATTATAAACAAGTTGTAAAATATACTTTGAAGACCTAATAATACCTAAGAATGGCAAGGACAAACCATACAAAGCTAAGTACAAGTAATTGTATATAATAGTCTACATCACCACCTAAAAGCCCTTGATAAACAATATTTCAAGCAATGTAACTACATAAAATCCATGTAATATTATCAAAAACAATATATTAATTACAATCTATCAAATAAAGGAAAGTTAATTGATCACAAAATGCTAATATTCACTAATCCAAGGCTAATTACAAGTTAAGACATAGTAACCAAGATTAGCATATAAAATCCATTTCACATTGAATTAGAGTCTAATCTTTTGCCATAAATTATAAAACTATAATAAGTATCATATTAAGATTATACATTTTTTTCAAGTTAAGTTACAAGTTTGTAAAGCATAAGGTACAAGTTATCAAAGCATAGGATCTTAAGCTCCCATAATTATCCCTAGAATATGATCAACCTATACAAACCCTTAAACTAAAAATATAGAATCCATATAAGTCATAAACATAATATATAAGCCCTAGCAAAAGTGTTTATAAAGGTACATGTTGGGCCAATGAAAGTTTTAACTATGGCCCAGTCTAGATTTGTTTAATTAGACTAAGTGTTACTGACCGCTGAGAGGACTAGCCACGGAGGCCAGACCAGTGGAAGGCAAAGCCTCAGCTGGCACACCAGGAACATTCAAGTCAAAGACAACGTTAGAGAAGTTGAAGACAATCTGAAGTCATACTCACCAGCGATTATGGATAGCTGGGATGTAAAAGGAATGTGCTGGTGTTCAAGGATCTCTGAGTTGACAATACTTAGAGATCACTTAAGAACCCTAGAAGTTTGATACAAGCAAAGCTTGTCTAATCCTTTTATAGTTTAGGCGGGAGAATCTACTAAGTGTTTTGAGCGGGACAAAACAAGAGATTCAAGATAAAGCCTAGTACGACCTAGTGGGACAAAAGGTGAACAGTTGGCAGAACTGTTCACCTAAAGTTGTTTAAAGGTATGTCTCGATTTGGACATGCATTTAATATGTTGTACTCTTCCATTCAGAAGGTGACACGTATCAACTACTCCCACTAAGGAAGCAACCTCTTACCACTATAAATAGGAGTGAGAAAGGATAATTAAATCAACCCTTGTGCTTGGATAAATTATCTAAGTTATTTCTCACTTTGGAACCGCTGAGCCCTCAACTGTCTACCAGCGTCTCATTGGTTCCCTTGTAAACTTGAGTCTCGAATCTAGTTTACTTGTTCTAGGGTTCATTTCTTATTGTCATTCAACGAGTGTATTCATAGCACTTTGTAATACTTTGTTTATAACAGTTAATAAAGCATTACGCGTTTGAAAAGTATTTCATTGTGTTTTCGTGGTTATACGAGTTATGGTTTCAACAATTGTCATATTAAGGGACTTTCAATTGGTATCAGAGCGGTTTAATTTATAAAACATTTTATAAACCGTTCTTTTTTTAAAAATCAAGATCCTAATATGACTGATACTATACCTCCTCCACCCTTTGGTCAAACCAGTCAAGGTACCACTTCGACCACCGCACCGGCCACCACATCTACTACCATGCCTACACCAGTTGTAAGCACTGGTAATAATGATGATGACCTTCCCTAACTACTTGATGTTCGTGGGGGGTCACATGTGTCCAATGTTACAGCGTTCGATGAAGAAGATTTTCAAGTTGGAAAAGTGAATTTCTTATATATTTAGATGGCTTAAAACCCTTCTTGATAGAAATCTTAGAAAATGGTCCCTACTCCTCTACCCCTGAGAGACCCATTAAGAAGCCTGTTAAGCAATGGTCTCCAGCGGATAGACGTCTGGCTAACCAGGACAAGAGACTCAAAAGCATCATAGTCTCTTGCCTACCCAAGAACATTATGAAGTCCATCATAATATGCAACTCTGCTAAGGAGATGTGGACTGAGTTAGTTCTAGGGTATGAAGGTCTAGAGCAAAAAAAAGAACCCAAAATCCAAGCCCTTAGACTTAATTTTAATGCTTTTAAAGCTTTAGAAACAGAAACTGTTGCTCAAACTTATACTAGGTTTAAGATTTTGTTGAATGATTTGGGAAATAATGGAGTTGTTCTACCTAAGGCTAAGGTTAATGCTACATTTGTCAATAATTTACCTAGAAAATGGCTTAGCCTAAATCATACCTTAAGAGCAAACAATGCTATCAAAAATGATACCTTATCCCAACTGTTTGGTAGATATAACTATGAAGAAGGGCTAATTAACTCCATTACAAATCAGAGACTGATAGGTTTACCACCAATATCACTGGGTCAAAAGATCTTGTTGCTAACCCTTCTCTTTAGGACAACGACTCTGACATAGAAGAGGACACCAGAAGCCGTCAAGAATTTCTTGATGAATTACATGTTGAGTTCCATGACAGAGCCCTTCTAGCTGACCAAAAGAGGTACTACAGGAGATCTGGTAGAGTTGGAGCTGCAAAGGTTGATAAATCCAAGGTGTCATGCTACACTTGTGGAAAGACTGGTCACTTTCAGAAAGATTGCTGGTCAAATAAAACCTCCTCTCCAAGCTTTCCTTCATCCAGCAACAACCACAGCAGCAAGAAGAAGTTTTCTACCTCACCTTTCAAGCAAACTTCCCTCTCTGACTCAGAGGGAAACAAGGAATATAAAGTTAAGTACAAAGCCTTGAAAGCTGAGCTGTTAAAACTCAACTAGAAAGCTGATGATGCAGCCAAGAAAAAGGATGGTAAGAAGACTGAAAAAGGTCTAATTGCTTCTTCATTCGACTGGGATGATGAACCCCTTACATCTGAGGATGAAGGAACCACTACCGTCAGAGCCTTTATGGCTGTCGCTGATGAAGAACCTGATATGGGAAAAAGTGAAGCAAGATCTGGTCAATGGGTGGACATCACCATGAAAAAGGTACAAAGATTGCTATTTATGCCTGAAGGTCCTGATAGAGACCATGTCAGTGACTATACCTTGGTTGACCTCCACTTTGTGGAAGAGCAAAGCAAAAAACCTGTTAAACAAATTTCATAGTCTCAAAACAGAGTTAAATCTTTGCCAATCTGAATTAACAAATCTTAAACCATTTGTGAATCTTGCAAATCAACTTCAAAATGAAGTAAGCAAATTGTCCATTGAAAATGAGTCTTTATCTGATGAAAACTCTGAACTCAGAAAAACCATTGAAAAATGGAATTTGGCTCAATCCACAGTGGAACAAATAGTTGCTGAAGCCATACCAGGTGATGTGGTTCAGGCTATTGGGGGAAAGGGTAGATACAAAAATCATATACCTGTTCCCAGTGTTAAATTTGTCCCTTCAGATGTTTCTTCTCCATCTTCCACCTCTGTGGATGAGATAAACTTTGACAAGCAATCAGAGGTACCAGCCCCACCAAGACTCGCTGGTGCTAACCCATCTGATTCCTTGCTTGGCCCAAAACCTCCAACCAAAACCCCTGGGAATTCAATTCTCAAAGTCGATGATAAAGCGAACAAAAAGGTTTTTGTGGCCAAGGACTCCAACAAACCCACTCCTCCCCCTGAAGAGCTTTCACCCACCAAACAACTTCTCCTCACCTTGATGGAAGAAGTAAAGGGGTTGAATGAACAAATCAACCCTAGAGTTAATAGTCCATCTATTAACTCTCTTGGTGAAGGATCTAGTAGCTCTAAGGGGAGAGCTTTATTCAGGCCTTGCAAGCATTGTGGTTTCAAAAATCACTCTTCTGAGGATTGCTCAAAGAAACCAAAATGTATCACATGCGAGTCTACTGAACACACCTCTAGAGAGCATGAGGAGATCATTGTTGTTCAAAGAACCAGAACTCAATTACGATCAAAAACTCCTCACAAGCCCTTTAGAAGAGCTGAGCCCAAACCCAGAGATAATTCTCAGGGTTTTAGACAAAATCCCCCATGCAAGTACTACGGCTTCTTCGACCATCACTCTGATGAGTGCGAGCATTATCCCGGATGTGACATCTGTGGAAGTATGCGTCATGAACCCAGAGACTACAACCAAAGAGGGGGAGAGAGAAACCAGAGAAGGACCAATGTCGCTGGTCAGTGACAGCATGGACCCACTGGAAAGTGGGTTCATCATAGAAACTAATCTGGCTTTGTTATATCTATGCAGGAATATCTGAAGAAATCTGTTTGATATCTGGATAGTGGGTGCTCCAAACATATGACAGGGGTTAAACAATATCTGCATAGATATAAGAAGGAGTCTGGTCCAAAATTAGTCTTTGGAGATGACTCCTCAGGGGCTACTAAGGGTTATGGCTCAGTGGATTGCAACATAATAACCTTCACAAGGGTCGCTTATGTCAATGGACTGAAGCACAATTTAATCAGCATTAGTCAACTCTACGATGCTGGCTTCAAAGTTCTGTTCACTAAGACCCAGGGAACAATCTTCAATCGATGATGATGTTGTTCTAATTGCTCCCAGAAGAAGGGATGTGTATGTCATTGACATGACATCATGTCCAGAAGGGACAAACACCTGTCTCTATGCCAAAGCATCTGATAGTGAAAATTGGGTATGGCATAAGAGACTCTCCCACCTCAACTTCAAAAACATCAACAAACTGGCCAAGAATGATTTAGTAGCTGGGCTTCCCTCTCTGACCTTCACCAAAGACAGACCCTGCTCAGCCTACGAGAAAAGGAAGCACCACAGAGCCTCATTCAAGACAAAACAATCATTCTCCATAAATAAGTGCCTCCATCTTCTTCACATGGTCTTATTTGGACCAGTAAAACCTCAATCCCTTAATCACAACAAGTATACACTAGTCATTGTAGATGAATTCTCCAGATTCACATGGGTATTCTTTCTCAAAAGAAAGAGTGATGTTGCTGAAAGAATAATGTCCTTCATTAGAGAAATAGAGAACTTCAATGACTACAGAGTTAAGGCTATCAAAAGTGACAATGGAACTAAATTCAAGAATCATGCCATGGAAGCCTTTTGTGATGAAAAGGGAATATCACAGAACTTTTCTAACCCAGACACCCCTGAACAAAATGGTGTCATTGAAAGAAGAAACAGAACCCTCATAGAGGCTACTAGAACCATGCTCAGCGAATCAAGACTTCCAAAACAATTTTGGGGTGAAGCTGTGAACACAGCCTGTTACACACAAAACAGATCCATTATAGTGAAGAGACGCGGCAAGACCTCTTATGAAGTGTATAGGAAGAGAGCCCCTGATGTAAGCTACTTCCATGTTTTTGGTTGCCCTGTTTTCATTCACAACTACAGAGAACACCTAGGAAAATTTGATGAAAAGTTTGATGATAGATTCTTCGTTGGCTACTCTCCCACCTCCAAAGCCTATAGAGTATTCAACATCCGCAGACAAGAACTAGAAGAATCCATCTATGTCACCTTTAATGAAGCAGATGCTGTCATTAATCACACCAACACAGAAGAATGTGACATTGACTTCAATGAAGATAAATCATATCCAGAGGATGATTCCTAAAATCCCAAGGAATCATCTAAGGCCTGTCACAAGGACTTTCCTTATGTTCATGCATTTGATCTTCATTCAATCTCTGACATCACTCCAGAGGTTGAAAATGTTGAACCAATCACTCCACCCACTATAGTGAATGCTGATCTCATCGAACCAATCTCTCCCCTTGATGAAGAGATTATGGATGAAGAAATAATATATGAAGATCCCCCAGCATTCATTAAACCTGTTGTGACTCCTAAACCCACAGAGACCCCTGCTCTTCAATCCAAATGGAGTAGGAACCAAGATATTCTTCTGGTGAATATTCTTGGTGAACCCTCTAAGGGAGTCACGACCAGAGGCAAATTGAGATCTCTAGAAACCGCCTCAGCGAATGAATACCTTTTCGCTGATTTTCTCTCCGAGGATGAACCTAAGAATGTGGCTGCTGTGCTTCTAGATGAAGGGTGGGTTGTTGCCATGCAAGATGAGTTGAATTAGATCAAGAGGAACAAGGTGTGGACTCTAGTAAAAGCTCCAGCTGGGAAACAAGTGGTTGGAACTAAATAGGTCTACAGAAACAAGAGGGATGAAGCTGGCATGATTGTTAAAAACAAGGCTAGGCTTGTGGTGCTGGGGTATACTCAATCTGAGGGATTGACTATGATGAAACGTTTGCACCAGTAGCCAGATTAGAAGCTATCAGAATCTTCCTAGCCTTTGCAGCTTATATGGGGTTTACTGTATACCAGATGGGTGTGAAGAGTGCTTTCCTAAATGGCAAGCTTGCAGAGGAAGTATATGTCTATCAACCCCCAGGGTTTGAAAGCAGTAAGTATCCTGATCACGTCTGCAGACTTCACAAAGCACTCTATGGGCTGAAACAAGCGCCTATAGCCTGGTATGAAACCCTATCAAAATTCTTACTTGAAAATAAATTTGTCAGGGGTACCATTGATCAAACCCTGTTCACTTATAGGTCCAAGGGTGATGTCATTTTAGTACATATTTATGTGGATGATATAATTTTTGGTTCAACCAATATTACCTTGAGCAAACAATTTTCCAAACTTATGACCAAAAAGTATGAAATGAGCATGATGGGGGAATTTACTTTTTTCTTGGGTTTTCAAATTAAACAAAATTCAAAAGGAATTTCCATTTGTCAAGAAAAATATGTTAAGGATTTGCTCAAGAAGTATGATCTGTCTGATTGTGCATCAGTGAAATGCCCCATGCTTCCTCCCAACAATTGGGAGCTGATGACTCAGGGGTCTCTGTTAATGAGACCTTATATAGAGGCATGATTGGGTCACTGATGTACCTCACAGCAAGCAGACCAGACATACAATTTGCCACATGTCTCTGTGCTAGGTACCAAGCTAACCCCAAGGAATCCCACCTTGTAGCTGTCAAAAGAATTTTTAGGTACTTAAAAGGATCTCCCACACTGGGTCTCTGGTATCCAAATGGATCAGGCTTTGACCTCAAAGCCTACTCAGACTCTGACTACGCTGGGTGCTGTCTTGATAGAAAGAGCACCTCTGGGAGTTGTCAAATCCTTGGAGGAAAGTTAGTATGCTGGAGTGCTAAGAAACAAAACTCTGTGGCCATTTCATCTGCTGAAGCTGTATATGTAGCGGCCGCTGGTTGTTGTGCTCAAGTTCTCTGGATGAAAAGTCAGTTGGCTGATTATGGGATCACTTATGAAAAGGTTCACATATTCTGTGACAACACAAGTGCTATAGCCATCTCCAATAATCCGGTACTTCATTCTAGAACTAAGCATATTGACATCAAGTATCACTTTATCAGAGACCATATTTAAAAGGTGATATTGAGCTTCATTTTATACCCACTGAATACCAGCTCGCTGATATATTCACCAAGCCTCTGGCTGAGCCAAGTTTTACTAGGTTGGTTGCTGAGCTGGGTATGCTCAATATTGGTAAACAGATCTGATAAATGATCTCTGTCTCTGGGCATTAAATGGAATTGAATGTAACGATGTAGTTACATTCCAATGGGAGTTAATATATTCCCATATTCAATTCAAATGATTATCCTTTATTGTCAACAACTTTCCCACTTTCCAAGGGACAGAAAAATCACATGAAGAGTCAAGGGGTCCCACTTTTCTTAAAAGGTAAATTTTTGCATTAAATGCTTTAATTGAAATACGGCTAAACCTTTTATCAAAACCCTTTACTCATTTTTCAATATTCACATTACTCATTACTTTCACACACACATACTATTCATCTTCTTCACAAGCTCCATTTCTTCCTTCCATCAACAATGGCATCTTCATCAACAAACACATCTTTCACCGTCTTGGCCGCCTCACACGTAGATTTTGGGATAACCGATGGAAAGATTGCCCTGAATAACTGTGTAGCTCTTTTGGAACACAACAACTCTCTCTACCATCCATTGTTCTCCTTCCTCAAGAACTCCACCATTTTTTGAAGCCATTACCAGAGTACCTTCCACATGCTACCACCAATACTTGAAGGAATTATGGTACAGCGCTGAAGTTGATCAAACCTCATCACACATCACCTTCAACCTTTCCACACATCCACAACCTCTCACCTTTGATCTTCACACCTTTGCCAAAGTCATTGGACTTCCTGTCAATGAAGGCATGTCCGCTGTGGCTGCCAGCGCCACGGTGAAGAAGGCTCTGGCTACCCTTCGTCCTCATGACGACAATGACAAACCTTTCACCACCCAAGGTTTCCAGAACAAATCACTGATCAAAGTGAATTACTTTTCACCCATCTGGAGGACGTTGATGCTATATAGATTGTGAAATGTCTGGGAGGAAACCAAGGGTCACATGATCAGCTTAATGGTGCCCAGCAGGCAATTTCCTATAGCTTAATCTGGGGGCAAGATATAGTGATCGCTCACATACTTTACTCTGACCTCATTGCTAAGCTGGAAAACAAAGGGAAGAAGAATCGACTGGCCACCATCTGCTACACAAGATATCTCTCTCTTCTCACAGATATGCTTGGTGAAACCTACACAAATGATGAACTTCTCTCCTTCTCTCCTTATCACGTCACTGCAGCCTCACTGAAGACTCCCTTGGAGGATGAAGTGCCTCTCAGCAGGCACATGATGCAGGTTGCTGGGCTTCTCGTTGCTGATGGAGAGCCCTTGATCCCTCACAATGAGGTGAATGCTGAAAGACCAACTGACAAGTCTCTGTCCAAGACCTCTGTGCAGTCCTCTTCTCAGCCCAAGGCGCCCAAGGCGCCCAAGGACAAGAAGAAGAAGAGGAAAGACATTCCCCTTTCCTCTGAAACCCCTTCTGTTAATCCTTCCAAGACAAAGAAGACTAAGAAGAACCCATCCCCTTCTCTGGAGGATGTGGTTGAAGAGCCTGTCGCTGACAAACAACCTAAGTCTAGCGTCTCCTAGTCAGCAGAGACGACTAAGAACCTTCTCAACGCTGATATCTCTCAGGTATTAGTTTGCCATTTTATTCTCTTGGAGGTTCACATACAATCACTCTCGGCATTATGTAGGTGAGGCTGATGAAGTCTTAGGGTTTGCCTCAACCCATAGAGTGTCTATTTCAGCACCTAGAACTATTAGGATTATTTGTACACTATGTCTTAACACAAGGATATGATTCATTTGTGCTCATAACGCACCCCGATGATCCTTCACCCACTGGACTGTGCTCTTGTCCATAACAACTTGAGTATGCTATAGGTCCCGACCCAGAGTCTCTGCACCTTACGTGGTCTCTGGGTCCCCTCATATGAAAAGAGTCCCAAAGAATTTATTCTTTTGGGGGGACTGAATAATCACCCTCAGTCTTCCTAGGGCAGTGATAAAAGGCGACCATTACCTTCAAATATGTCACAACTAAAAGAGTCCCAAAGAATTTATTCTTTTGGGGGGGACTGAATAATCACCCTCAGACTTCGTAGGGGCAGCGATAAAAGGCGACCATTACCTTCAAATATGTCACAACTAAAAGAGTCCCAAAGAATTTATTCTTTTGGAGGGACTGAATAATCACCCTCAGTCTTCCTAGGGGCAGCGATAAATGTAGACCTTTAACTTCCATAATTCATAATTAAAAGAGTCCCAAGGAGAAATCCTTCAGGGGGAGTTGGATAATCACACCCAGCTATCCTTGGGGCAGCAAACGGCGACCATTCACCACATAATTTTCACAAATCAAAAGATTCCCAAGGAGTAATCCTTATGGGGGAGCTGGATAATCACACCCAGCTATCCTATGGGCAGCGAATGGTGACCCTTTAACATATCTGTTTCACACTTAAAAGAGTCCCAAGGAGAAATCCTTAGGGGGGGCTGGATAATCAAACCCAGCTTTCCTAGGGGCAGCGAATGGCGATCTATAACTTCATATTTTTTTCACATTGGTTACTAAAAAATATCATAACAGGCTCATAATCTTCATGAAGAACAACAAAATGATGATGCCTATTCCATTGCTGGTGATGAAAATGCTGAAGCCCCCCACATTGATCTGGATGCCATGTCAGACATTGATTCCATGCTAGAGGATGAGGTCTTCATTATTGAAGATGACTTGACCAATTCAGACTATGTTGATATGGATGCTGATGATGACCAAGTTACATCCGAATTAAAACCCATCTCCTTCCCATCAATGACAAATGTTCAAGAACTAGCTGCCAAGCAACTATTGGACCAGAGGCTCCGTACACCAACCCCAGTTCCCTTCCCCACTTTGCCAAATGTCATAGAACTGGGGGCGATGCAACACTTAGAACTTTTACAAAACCTCAAGCCTGTCCATGTTCCTCGAATGAAAGATGTTCAGGAACTAGTCGTTGAGGCTCTCTAGGTCAAGAGGGGTGACATCAGTAAAACCAAGCCTAAAGTCACAAATTATGTCATCCTCTCTGAATTAAAAACACTCACCCATGCTGCTGAGGAACTCACAAACACCGTAGAGACTTCACTAACTTCATCTGTGGAGTCCTCTATGACTGCACTGCTTCCGTAACTGTTGAGAAATGCCTTGCAAACTCACCTCCCAGCAGTTCTAGACCAGAGTCTTCATCAATACATACCATCAGTCCTCACAACAACTGTCAAAGCAAATGTTGCAGCTATTGCCAAGGCGTCTAAGCCTTCCAGAAAACTTCTTCAAGAGCTCTTACAAGAGGAACTTAAAGAAATCTGCTTATTTGTCCATCAAGAGTTTGTTAAGTTCCTCAAACCTGGATCAGGCACAGCTACTGTCAGCGCTATGCCTGAGGGGAAGAATTCAGCAACCTCCACCTCTGAAGAAGAAGCAGATACTGCTCAGCCTAAGGGGGAGAAATCTCTTAAACAACCAGCACCTTCAACAGGGATCCCAACACCAAAACCCATCAGATCCTTCAACCCTATCACTGAGGTAGCAAAGGACAAGGGTAAAGGAATTGCCATTGAGGTACCTGAAATAACCCTGCACTCCCTCTAAGAAGAAGGCGGATCCACAGCCAAGTACTCCAAACACTCTGACTTAAACTAATTTAAAAGTGCTGATGAACCACCACTAACCCCAGAGCAGGCAAAGGCTCAAATCTTGGAACACAAAAGGCTAGCAAACATTAGAGCAGTTGAACTCAAGAGCAAAGAAGCTTTGAATAAACTCTCCCCTGTTGTAAAGGAAGCTCAGCTGAATAAGCTTAAAGAACTTGAAGTTAAAAGGAGCAACCTTCAAAAGGAATATGAGAGAATTGTGGACCAAAGAGCTGAGCCCGGTCAAATCACCAAATAGGCATGTTACACTGACAAAGACAAAAGAGTGGTGATGACCCTTTACAGAGAAAACCAACTAACCAACTACAAAGTCTTCAGTGACTTTAAACTCAGAGATCTGGGCCTCTCTGAATGGTTAGAAATGATGATTCTTGCCTAAAAGAAGACTGGGCCTGGTGCTGCGCAAATGATGAAAAACATTCAAGCAAAGCTGAATTGGGTAAGAGACACTGTGAAAAAGCTGAAGGTACCTCTGCCTCCTCAACTATCACAACAACAATCTTCTCAAGGACAAAAGAAAAGGAAACCCCAAATGGGGCCTCTGGTAGAAAAGCTGGTCACTGAGAATATTGTTGTAGATGGGATGCACAGAAACCTGGTACTGCCCAAAGAGATCACTAAACCAGTAGGGGGCCAAGTATACTCAGAACCAGAGACAGGTATGGTCTTCATGAATGGTAATTGTGAGTATTGCTTTCAGCGGATGAATGAGCTACATCTGGCATCAACTATCCAACTCATCAGACTCAAACAGGGCATCCTAAGGAATTGCAAATTAGCTGATGATTTTGAGTTTGAAGTTGAGCTGATCATTAACTCTAGGAGTGACAAAGTTGAAGCCCAGAGAATCTGTGATCAAGGCCTCGATCGCTGAAGAACCTTTTATTTTTTTTGTATGTTTACACCACTGGGTGTTCTTGTAATAGACTAGGTTCTTTATGTTTAATAAAACTCTGAGGTATGTTTGTTAAATTATGTGTAAGAAGAAGCTGTGTACTCACTTACAATAATTTTAGACTTAGTATAATTTATAAACAAATAGGGGGAGATTGTTGGGCCAATGAAAGTTTTAACTATGGCCCAGTCTAGATTTGTTAAATTAGACTAAGTGTTGCTGATCGCTGAGAGGACCAGCGACAGAGACCAGACCAGTGGAAGGCAAAGCCTCAGCTGGCACACCAGGAACATTCAAGTCAAAGACAACGTCAGAGAAGTCGAAGACAATCTGAAGTCATACTCACCAACGATTATGGATAGCTGGGATGTAAAAGGAATGTGTTGGTGTTCAAGGATCTCTGAGTTGACAATACTCAGAGATCACTTAAGAACCCTAGAAGTTTGATACAAGCAAAGCTTTTCTAATCCTTTTATAGTTTAGGCGGGAGAATCTACTAAGTGTTTTGAGCGGGACAAAACAAGAGATTCAAGATAAAGCCTAGTACGACCTAGTGGGACAAAAGGTGAACAGTTGGCAGAACTGTTCACCTAAAGTTGTTTAAAGGTATGTCTCGATTTGGATATGCATTTAATACGTTGTACTCTTCCATTCAGAAGGTGACACGTATCAACTACTCCCACTAACGAAGCAACCTCGTACCACTATAAATAGGAGTGAGAAAGGAGAATTAAATCAACCCTTGTGCTTGGATAAATTATCTAAGTTATTTCTCACTTTGGAACCGCTGAGCCCTCAACTGTCTACCAGCGTCTCATTGGTTCCCTTGTAAACTTGAGTCTCGAATCTAGTTTACTTGTTCTAGGGTTCATTTCTTATTGTCATTCAACGAGTGTATTCATAGCACTTTGTAATACTTTGTTTATAAGAGTTAATAAAGCATTACGCGTTTGAAAAGTATTTCATTGTGTTTTCGTGGTTATACGAGTTATAGTTTCAAAATTTGTCATATTAAGGGACTTTCAGTACAAACCCTAATTACCCAAGATAGAAAGACATTAGGATTAATGACCTAAAAACCCTTATATTGAGTAAACTACATGGAATCACTACCTAGTTCTTTTTGTAAAAGTCTATTATATTTAAAGGACTTCATTAAGGTTATAAGATTATGTTAAGACAATGTACAAGTACCTTAATGCACAAGGTACAAGATTTCAATGCATGGCTTGTAAATTAGGTCAAAATGGGTATTTTCACCCTTTAGACATGTTTACTAAGATTAAATTAATAAAACCAATGTAGGGACTTCATGAACACATTGAGGACAATGTAGGATGTATAAATTGAGTTTACATTAGTAGTTAGTTGAAGGATAATCACATTTACTAAGATTATACCCTAGATCATTAGAAACCCTAACCCGCCTAAGTTTTCTTCCCGTTTTCACATCAAACCTTTGTTAAAGAGAGAAAAAGTAAAGACGAACTACGGTTACGATTACACTATGACGAATTGACGTAAAACACGAACGTAAATACGTAAAACGTGACAAATATAAAAATTAAACCTAAAAATTAATTTAAAATTAAAACTAAGTCTAAAATAATATAAATAAGAATAAAAATCCAATAAATAATTTTTAAAACCTTTTATTAATTAAATATTCAATTTTAAATGCTAATTAAAGCCCTAAAATTAAATATAATTTAGAAAAATCCCAAAATATTTTTTTATTAAACTAATAAATCACTTATATTATTTAAAGACTAAAAAGTATTTTTCCTAATTTTTAAATACTATTTTCTATTTTTAAAATACTAAAAACTATTTTTAAACTAAAATAATGATTACAAATATTAAAATAATGCAAAAAATAATTTGACTATTTTAAAAATCCTAAATTATACTAATGAATAGTGGAAAAATGAAAAAGTTTGAAAAAATAAAAAAATTTCACTAAAAGACAAAACAGAAATAATAAAACCCTAATTAAACTTAAATAAAATCTAAAAATATTTAAAAAGGTGAATAGTAGAATATTTTTAAACTAAAAATCTTAAACTAATTTTCAAAATCTAAGAAAAAATTTAGAACTGAAAAATACAAAATTTTGGTACTAAAAGACAAAAACAGATAATGAAAAACTAATTTAAAATGCAATTAAATCAAAAAAATAGAAAATGACAAGAAAATAAACTAAATAGAAAAATCAAAAATTAAATAAGAAAAATAACAAAACTAAAATTACTGCAAAAGACCAAAAATTTACCACTAAAGAGAAAAAAGTAAACAGCTCAAAGTGACACCTAGTCTGATTTTGTCTTTATGCTCAACAGTACCAACTTTTACACTAGCAGTGGGAACTTGGTTCCCACTGACTGTTATAAAAACGGGTCTAGATGGTTTTAAGCTTGTAACTTGTTGGCTTTTTGGTCTTACTTGGATACAAGGGCACCCCCACAACCAGTTGGGTTGTGGGGAGTCACATAAACAAGAAAAATGGCAAGTTGTTAACAAGAATCACACTCAACAAAGCAAAATTCAGTCACTGCTATGGCTATAGTATCTGATGAACATTGGTCTGATGCAATTGACACTAGGGTGAGTTTCAAAGGTCAAAAACTTGCACAAAAACTAACCAAATCACATACAAACTGAACACAACCCTAGATGAACCTAACCTCTAACAATAAGAAAAGATCCAATGAACAAAAATCAACTAACCTATCTGATTTAAGGCTACTGATTTTATACTACTTCTACCAAATTTTAAAGCATGCAAACTTTATTTAACCTACAATAATTGATCTAAACTTACTGACAACCCTAATGCCAACCTACAAAGTGTATTTAAGCTGATAATAACCTACCATCTTGTCACCATGATTTGTTATCACCAAAACCAAACACACCTTTAATTTCTGAAAATGGATTTCTTTACAAACCAAATGCTTACCAAATCAACTTAAACTGATTACAACCACTCTAACATGCATAAATTCAGTAAACAAACTTAAATAAACTAACATTAACAGTTATCTTTAAGCAAATCATCCAATGGCAAACTACATACACCTAAGAATCCAAGAACAAATGCCAAAGGGTTTAAGCCAAACCTTAACTAGCTGATGCCTTCTTTTGTCACTTGTTCAAGAGCTATGAGTGTGTAGAGAGCCCCGTTGGCTGGTCTACAAAAGACCAGGGGGTAAAAATGTCTTCAAAATTGGAAAAGAAAAAGGATGAAAATATGGGTCCTCTTTTGATTCCTTTTGTTCCTACACAAACAAAATTAACAAGAACAGAAACTACAAGCTTATATAAGCTAAGCTCATAAGCTAGTGTCAAGTAGCTTATGAGCTGGCTTATATAAACAGTAAGCTATTAATAAAAAGAAAAGGAGAAAACTGATTTTTGAAAATCTTTCTGAAACTTCTTTTTTTCTTAAAACTAAAAGACACTTGATAAAATAACTTGACCACAAGCTGAAATCTTACCACAATCCACTATCACTTCATGTGATAGTGAAATCAAACTTATGAAAAAACCTTTTTTTCCCAAGAATTTAAAAGAACACAAATTTTCTGAAAATGATTTGTAAACACCAAACCTTGGAAACCTCTAACACTATTTTGCAAATAACTAAATTTAACTAAGGAAAACAGATAAAAGGAACTCAGTATGGAAGAATTTAAAAGTTGCTTTATTTACTTCACTTAAAATTCTTACAAAACTAGAACAAAATAAAAGGGACACAATTCGTCTCCTTTTATAATACTAGATAGAAGGATCTAGAATACTAAATAAAATAATAAAACCCTAAACCCTAATCTTGCTGAATTCCGTCTTTTCCCTTGGAAATTTTGGTCAAAATGCTGGACATGTGAAGGGTGCTTGTTGTCTCGTGATGGCCAGGCTGTAGGGTTAATCTTGTGCGTTCATTTGTGCTTTGGGAGCAAGCAATTCATTGAACCGTTGATTATGTCCCCTTTTGGGGTCTTGAGGATAGTGACGGTTTGCAGGGGACACATGGGGGGACCAATGGGTGATGTGAGATTCGTTTTTAGAGGTGGGTTTGGTAAATAAGGGGTTTAATTTTCATTCTGGAAAGCTGGGGCCAAAACCCCTTTGATTATGACTGGGGATTAGCTAGGTTTTATGATGTTCTTAGGTGTGTGTTAGTGTGTGGGTTTAATCAGATTTAGGGGTAAAAAGAGGTGTTTAGTGGGAAAGTGATTAAAAACGTTTTTTCAAACTTAGTAGTTAATAAATCCGGTTTTGTTGTGAGTGGATGATGATGTGGAGTGATTGAGGGTTTTGATTGGGTGGTCAATGGTCATAGGTGAGGTGTAAGCTGGTGTTTTAAACCCCCCAAGTCCCATATTCTTTCCATTTTGATTTAAAACAGCCCAAAGTAAATTTCCTTTGTTAAGCAACTTTGTAAATTCCCACTTTGGCCACAAAAGTTTTAGCAAAACCATTCCAAGGGTATTTTATGCATAAATTGCATTCTTCAAGGACCAATGATGCACAAACTTGTAATTTTATGGACCCTTTATGTAATTTTGAGTTTTACAAGGGTTTAAAATGACAAGTCTTTAAAAGTTGAGGGACCATTCTTTCCAAATCTTCAAACTTCAAGGACTTCTTTGGAAATTCATGATTTGGGCCCGGTTCTTTGTGCGGCTTCGTTTCCCGTGTTCGTTTTTGCTTGATTCTTGTAATCTTTTGGTGAATTTACGATATCCGTACCTAAAATACACAATGAACAAACACAAGCATATTTTTGGGTATTTTGATGATATTTTAAGCGTTTTAAGCCCGATTTAGACGATGAGACTATGTATAATTGCAGTCTCATCACTCCCCATACTAAACCATTGCCGTGTCCCCACGCAATGCTAGAATTAAGTATCGTAGCACTTCTAAAATTCATTTTATGATGACATTTATTAAATACATAAACTTAAATAAACTACTACACGTGTTTTAGACATAATGTATTGTTTTCATCACGATAAAGTGACTTTTAGGATCATAGAAAAAGAACACGTGAATGCTTCGTTAGAAATAATTTCGTCGTCCTCTATTTTCACCCAATTCCATGCTAAGCGTGTAACGAGATCATTGTTATTATAAGTTAGCAACACGATCATATCTCATAAGTGTTAATTACGAACCTAAACTCCCTTATTCCTACTTGGTATCTCTTATATTTTATTTTGTCTTAATGATCACGAGGATACATCATTGACTTATGCGTGAATAGAGATTAAGTCTAAAAATAGAGTCTTAACGGTGTAACCAAAATAATAAAATTAATAATTCATCCTAATAAACAACGATGTCAAAAAATTAAGTCAACAAGAAGGATCGATAAACACGATTTTAGAACGGTTTTGAACATGAGATTTATTACCAAGACTTTTATACGCCCCCTAACGGAAGGGCCTTATTATCATAGGTTTACCTCCATCTTTTATTCAACTCTGCCATGGAGCTTTTATTATGACTTCGGTCTTGCCTTGCCTTTTATTATCCGCCATCATTGGTGGTTTTATTATAGCCAAAGACGTATATCCTCAAGCTAAAGCGAATTTTGGATCTTTAAAGCTTCAAAGATTAAGGCTTGATTCACTTTCAATTTGGGCATAGGTTTTTCGGCCTTGTGAGCTTCAAATTTTTGCTTAATTTAGGTAAGCACTTGAAATCTTATTATTAGGTGAAGCTTTCGATTATTCGGGTGCCAATACTTCAAAACCGTGACGCTGGCGATACCTTAATGTTTTCTCAATTTAATTACATGGAAGCTACTAAAACAAATTAGATACCAACAATAGTGACTAAACCGCTAAATCAATATTTATTAACAATTTATTATACAAAAGCGTGGGGAGAATAAGCTAATAATTACTACACATGAGATCGTGACGATTACGAGACTTATAAATAACTCTATCATTTCTCGTCCTCATTTAAAAGGCTTAGCCTAAAAAGTTAAGGAATCGAAGCTAAGTGCTCAACACGCACGGTCGAGTCAAAAAATACTCTTATTCTCACCATCGGAAACCTACATTCGTGTCTTAAACACTTATGAAAAACAAGAAAAATTTTAAAATTTGGCCATTTTTAGCCTTATTTTGCAACAAAACGATAGCAAAAAGATGAATATTTGATTGCGTGTTGACGTAAGCAAGGTGAAGTATCTACTCACCCCCATACTAAAACTAAACATTGTCCTCAATGTTTCGAGTCTAGGGGTGAAAACACCCCCATACTAGAGACGTAGTCGAATGCTTAATCTCGAGCATGGAAAGGGTAAAATGAATAACCTAAAAGCCGTTTATGAATTATGCTAATAAGATAAACGTTAGAACATAAAAGGATATCATCGGATATCGGAATCTCCAAAGACAATGATCGAAGCTCGAGTGATCCGTAAAATCAACACGAGAGGCTTCAATGATGACGATGAACCTAATGAATCAGAATCACAAACAACCACGGAACAAAGGTAGGAAGAGCACAAGTCCCCTCATTACATTAACTAAGAAAGCGATAATATATACAAGGATAAGCATGAGAATCCCCCACGAGGCACCTTGTTTTTGATAACCGAGTCAAAAGCTCGACTCGAATCCCCATAAATGTGATCATTTAGGGATAATCATGGTATGGTCATTTTTGGTGGAGCTTACATGATAAACAATGCCCAAAAGCAACCGGTACTAAGGACTAAGTCCTTTGATGATGCAAAATACCAGGGTCGAAGATGGCGTCCTCGTTCTCATGGGATAAATGAACCAACGCCACTTCAACATATGCTAGAACCCCAAAGGGGTAGAAGAAAAGAGATGAGAAGTAGAAAGGTGGGGCAATGGGTAAGTCAACATAATGAGCTACTCGAGGTAGACTCACACCAAGCAAACGAAAATATTTTGCATTCATTGCATCGGTGGAAGACTGAGATTTCCCTTTACAAGCAATTCCGGGATCGTAAATATCGTCCTCGGTAGAGAAATGTGAGGGAACATAAGGGGATTCCCCCACACTAGATCCACACCAACCATCGTCAAAAGGAGTAGACGAGGTGGTAGCACTCATAAAACACGGTGATGACGGAGTTAAACTTGTAGAAAAATCTTTTAAAACATTTTAAAAATCTTTTCCTTTTTCATCGTTTAAAAAATCTTTATGAAAACCCGATTTGATAATGTCGAAAATATTTGGCGTTTCAAATTCAAAATTAGTCGCGCTAAAAATCCTCACATTTAAGTCTTTGGTGGGAGGGGTGGCGGATTATATAAGTTCTCAAAATGTTTATCAATAAAGAACACCGCCCCCTCGGGGTCAACATACTCGTCATCCTCATGAACGTCGATCTCATCGATTTCTTCATCAAAGATAGGCTTGTCAAACCAAGGTTTGTCATTCCCCTCCTTGAGTATCTTAGAAACTCTCTCGAAAAGATCATGATCAAGCACGAAACTATCATCCATTTGTGGGGATTGTTGATAAGTTAAATCCTCACGAATGTGGTAAACGTAATTCTCGTTTGAGGGGCGTTGATTAGGTAACTCCTCGAGAATTGGATTTTTAGTGGTCACATGAGTTGGTTCGTCATCGAAAATAAGACGTTCCAACTCATTAAGTTCATCCTCGATTTTGGAAAGATCGACCTCACTTGTAGGTTGAAGTAGAGGCAAAAGAGCTAGCTCTCGTTCAGTGATTTCCTCAATCTCGGGATCAAAATCATAATCATCGTACTTCACATGTTTCTTTTTAGGAGAATCAAAAATTGCATGTTGATTTTGAAGTACGTGATCAATCTCGGCAAAATCGCCATCGTCATCATCAAAGAAAGAGTCGATGCGAGCACTCACAACCATGGTCTTACAAGTCGAATGACTATGCTTAGGTGACTCTTCTAAGACGAGAGGATCGATGTCGATAAAACCTTTAGCCTCAACGGGTGTTGGGCTAGGCAAAGGAGGCACTTCGATGGAGTTAGAAGTTGATGCCTCAAAGACGTGGTCCTTCGAAGGTGGTGAAGACGAGTCCATTTTGGTCATTGTCGTGATGGCACTAACGTCGCCCTTCGGATGGTTGTTCACTTGTTTCATCGAATACATCCCAAAGTGATTTTTCATTCATAAATTTACACATACCCTTTTGGATTAGGTACACGTATTCTTTATCATTAAAATCATCATCTTTAAAACTGTTCTTCTTAATTTTTTAAAAACATGCATTAGGCCTCATTCTTTCCGCTAAAGTGTACATTTTGAAATCATTAGGTTTAAAATCATTAGGTTTTGAAACCTCGGTTTTTTCATTGTCATTAAACACTTGGGATTTACTCGTGAAAAAGTCCATTTTATCCTCCCCATATCTCATAGTAAGTCTCCCCTCGTGAAGGTCGATTACGGTTCGAGCCGTCGATAAAAATGGTCGGCCTAAAATAATGGGACATTTAGGGTCACACTCATAATCGGATATGATGAAATCCGCGGGAAAAACAAACTTTCCAACTTTGACATAGACATCCTCGGCTATTCCAATTGGTATTAGTGGTGTACAATTTGCAAGCTCGATAGTCATGTTCGTGGAGGTAAGATTAGGCAATCTCATCAATTTCCAAAGAGAATGAGGCATGAGACTGATGCTAGCACCTAAATCGGCAAGGGCTAAACATCCCTCAATCTCGGAAAAATCACAAGGTAATAGAAATTGGCCCGGATCCTCTTCCTTTCTCGACATATGCCTTTTTGGTTTTTTAAGAAGGATCGATGCACAAGTTTCTTCAAGGGTTACTTTCGTAAGGTCGATAAAACTCTCTTTTTGAACCGTGGATGGAATTTGAGCTACACGAGGGTGTGCACTCCTTTCATTGGTCGCCACATTCACCCCATCAACTTTAGAACAATAAGACGTCTTAAAAGTCGAGGGTTGAGAAGAAGGAACAACTCGAAATCCATCAAGGGTAGGGGTAATCACACGACCTTTCTCACGAGACGAGGCGGCTTTACATTGTTCCTTCGGATTTGCAACGGTGTCACTAGGTAACGAACTCGATGAATCACCCGAGGCTTTGTTCATAATAGTCGAGAACATCTTTTTAATTTCAATTTGTCCTTGCTCAATCTTCGTGTTTTGCAATTTCAAAGTATTAGTAAAGTCTTTTCTCAAAGTACCAATTTCTCCCTCTAATCGTCTCATATTAGCCTCATTCGTTTTCATGTAATTTTGAAAATCGTTTGACGAACTATTTTGATTTGAATTAAAGTTCCCTTGGTTTTGATTACTTCTTTGAAAATTGTTTTGATTCCCACTCGAAAAATTGTTTCCTTGATTAGCGTTGTTTTGAAAACTTGAGTTTTGGTTGTTGTTGTTATCTCGGTTTTGCCAACTTAAATTACGACCTTGATTATAACCTCCTTGATTCGAAAAATTTCCTTGTTGATTATTTCCTTGAAAATTGTTTCGGTTTTGATTAAAATTGTTGCCTTGGTTATAATTGCCTTGTTGCGGTGGACCCGCGTTATTTTGATTTTGATTAGAAAAATTGTTGTTTAACGCACTCACATTCGACGTTTGGCCATCCGTAGCCGCACACTCGTAATAATTATGAGGTCCACCACAAAACGTACACAAAACCTGAGCCGCTTTCACCGTAGCGGGAGCGTCTTTCTTTTGCATCTCAATGAGAAAAGACGTAAATACATTCGTCAACTTATCGACTTTCGCATCAAGTCTCTCAATGTCGCGATTAGAATTACTAACATTAGCGACATTGGCAACACTCGGTGCGTTACGGAGTTGGTAAACCTTGGATCGATTATCGATAATCATTAAAGCGTCTTTCGGAGTTTTGCACAAAAAGTTGCCACCGGCGGCGGAATTCAATGAATCTTGTTCTTGCAAACTAAGACCGTTGTAAAACATATCGATTTGGTGCAACTCGGAAAATCCATGGTGAGGACATGGCCTAAGCAATTCCTTAAAATGATCCCACGCGTCTCTAGAAGATTCATTCGGTTTTTGCTCAAATCTTGTAATTTCATTTTTGAAAAACGCCGTCTTAGACGGTGGGAAAAAATGATTAACAAATTTGGAAACGAGATCCTTCCACGTAATTATGGAATTAGGTGGCTCTTTCTCGTACCAATCCTTGGCGGCACCATCGAGCGAGTAAGGAAAAAGCATAAGCTTGACGACATCGGCGTCGACATTCTTAAACTTGCTCGTGGCCAAAAGACGATCAAAATTCCGAATGTGATCGTGAGGATTATCGGCTTCACGACCTCGAAACTTCGTAGCTTGAATCAACGAAAGCATTCCGCTCTTATTCTCAAAATTCTCCGCTTCAATAGCGGGAATTACGATCGCGTCTCCATAACCCTCGGTGGGTGCTTGGAGCAATTCCATCATTGAACGATTGTCGGCCATCTCCTCTACTGTTTCTTCAACAACGATATTAGGAACGTCGGTGTAAAACCCGCATGCTTTTACCATGAATAGTACCCATTAGATCGTACGTCCTAGATTAAACTTTCCTTTTATAGTATGATCACATTCACGTACTAGTATTTAAGTATTACATACGTGTATGAACACGATAAGTATCGATTACGTACGAGCACATGATAAGTATTTAACAATAATTAATCACGAACGTAATTAAAACGCGAACTAATATTAATTACGTATATAGATATATTCATTATGAACACAAATAAATATATTGTGTCACGATCGGAAACTAATTAAATTACGTAAACTATGTAACACGTAATCACATACATTTAAACGATTATTATTATTATATATATTTAATTTAACACGACAAGTAATTATATACGTAATAATTACGTTTAACACGGGTAATTATAACTAAGAAACTTACGACACTTTAAAATACGATTACGCGTACCATTTAAACAAGTCGCGTATTAAATAAAACGTACAAGTGTTTTAGGGCTGTTTTAGACAAATGAGAAAAGAAGTGGGACTTGGGCCCAAGGCCCAAGTGTTTGCTCTTGGCCGTGTATAACAAACAAAGAAGGGACGGGGGTTGTGTTTTCCTCTATGCCGACACAAAAACACAAACAGAAACCCTAATTTAGAAAACAAAGCAGCCGCATATTTTTTTTTGTGTGTTTTCTTCTTCCCTGCCGCGACCCACACCAAGAAACAAGAAGAAGAGATCGAGGGTTGATCCTAGAAGAACAAGGAATTCATTTGTTTTTGAAACCCTAAACGGTATGTAAGTATAAAACCCTAAATCTCGTTTTCAATTCTTTTCCTTTGATTAATTAATTAAGAACATGAAATTCAAGAACATAAACATGGTTAATACGAGGCTTATTAGTTAAGGGGTGTTCGTTGGCCTGTTGTCACGCAAACCGAGAGTTTATGACTCTCGGTGATGACCCACACCACCAGCCGCAACCCTAAAAAAAAGGGTGCTGGCCTGGTTTTGCTCGAGCAGGGGGAACAGCGAGTGCGCAGGGGGAACCACTGGCTGCGGCCAGTGGTGTTTATCGTGCTAGCAGTGGGAACCGGCTGCTGCCGGTGGCACCATCACCACTGCAGTGGTAACTGGCAGTGTAAGGGGGTGTTTGGGGTTTTGTTTAATAGAATGTCAAGGTTGCGTTTGGCAGTGGGTTTAATGACCTGATTATTAAGGGCTGTTTGGCTAGGCTTATTTTTAATACTTAACACGAGTCTCCCATCTTAAATTAATAAGACACGAGCTCGGTTTTCAACGCATTTTAATAAAATAATACATGGTTACGGGTTTTCCTTTTTACAAGTAATTAGCCTTGACATGTATATTAATTTTCAAGGTAAATAAAATTAATAAAACCCGACTTATTATCACAAGATTATTTATTTCAAGTTAATTAAATTAATTTAACATGCTATATAATTAATTTAATTAAAACATGGACTTAGGTTATTAGTAATAATTAATAATACATGATCTAACCTAAGTATTTTGATCTATTTAATTTAGATTATAGTAATTAATTAATTATTAAACATGACTTATTAATTAAGTAATTATCATGACTTAGGTTAATTATTCTACTATTAATACATAGCTAAACCTAAGTATTTTAATCATGAAAAATTAGACTAACTAATTAATTAATTATTAAAACCATGACCTATAATTAATTAACTCTCATGACTTAGGTTATATTAATATAATTAATAATACATGTTTTAACCTAAGTATTTATATCTTTATTTAATTAAATCACATTATATTTAATTAAATACCTTTAACCTATAGTTTATTTAAATGACATGTAATAATTAATAAACTATACATTATATCATTATGACTTAGAATATTAATCAGTAAACACTTAGGCTTATATACTTAGCTTATTTAACCAGCTTATATCTATTTTTAGAAACTTATTTAATTAAGGCAGCTAATCTATTTATGGAAACTATCTATTTTTAGAAACTCGTCTATTTTAAGCAGTAATTCTACTTTTGGAAACTTTCTATTTTTGGAAACTTTCTATTTTTGGAAACTTTCTATTTTTGGAAACCTTCTATTTTTGGAAACCTTCTATTTTAGGAAACCTGCTATTTTTGGAAAGTTACTTATTATTACACAGTAAGTATAATAACACATGAAATATCAGAAATACTTAATCAGAATGAACAGAATATAAGGTGTAATACAGTTTAAGGCTTTAAACAGTAAAACATAGTAAGAACACATAAAATAAGCTAAGATATGACATAAAACCAGCTACGTATTTTGTAAGCAGATACTTATTCATGTATGTATTTATGTAGAGTTAGTGATACTGAAGTAGGACTCTCTTCCGTTCGTCTTCTTCGTTCACTGGACATAAGGTACGGATTCCCGTCCTTTCAATATGGACATTCTTTCCTTATTAGGATTTCCCCATATGCAGCCAACTGTTTTCCCGTAGTATAAGTATGAGTTTGATTGCTTATGTTTTAAATATGATTACCTATAGCCATATACATGCATGACCAGTTTCACCTAGTTATGGAGGTACCATAACCATACATTAGAGGCACTGATGTTATGACTTCACCACGGCGGAGTGATTGCTCGTGGCGTCCCTTCAGCTTTTGGCCATTTATTTATATTTATCATGTGGGGCGTATGGGTGCATCCTAGTTACATGTTTTTATTCAGGATTACATGGTGAATATGGTGTGTGCCTTACATCCTTCACAAGGAGCTGATCCCTCCTACCCATAAACCAGTATATTAAATTAGAGGCAGCCCCTCTAATTTGCATGATGAGGTCACCCCTCCAAGTATTCATGCACGGTGGATTTTCATGACCTATATTGGCTAATAGTAATATTACGTTAAACAGTTTTCATAAGATAAACATAACGCTTTTCAAACTATAAAACCAGTTTTATGAACATGTTCCAGGTTTTCCAGGACTTATACATTTCCGCTGCTATTAAGTCTCTATTTATGTTTTAGTCACTTATACTATGTCTATATCCGTGCACTGAGCGTTTTGCTCAGCCGTTACTTCCTTTCCATGTCCCAAAACGGCAGGTACCCTAGGAAAGACTCGAGCATTTGGAGGATGTGCATAGGATGGAAGCTGCTAGAGACTTCTTTTCCTTTTTGCTTTCATACATTTATGCTTGTTTAGTCTTTCATTCATTTCTTTTGCTTTATTATGTTTTGGGCTTATGTTTGGGAACCGATGTTTGATTTCGGTTATCCCTTGGTCATGTAATGTTTTAGACATTTATCCTTGTATGCTTTGATGACACGCCATAATTACGCGTGACATTCCATTTATCAAAATGGGGTGTTACAATTATGGTATCAGAGCCAAGGCTTCGACCTGTAGGCTCTAAAACTCGACCTGTGACTAGTGGGTAGTCACCAGGAGCTTCCTAAGCCAACGTTGTTATTCCACGTATTGATGTTTTCAGCGCATTGTTGTTTTAACCATGATGTTTTCAGCACCTTGAGGTTTTAACCTTGATGTTTTCATCGATATTGTTTTACTAATATGGATGGACAACCGTCATTCATATTTAGTTATGTGTCATTGTTTCATGCATAATGTTCCTCGTGAACTGTGGCTATGTGGACTGAACCCCAGTAGTTCATAATTAGTCACATAAATTTTTTCTGATAAGTTTTGACAGATAAGTTTCATTTATTTATGTTTCATGTATCATTGTTGTAGGGATTATGACTAAGTAATGGTTGGTACAGGACTGGCCCTATTTAGTCGCATGTGCTTTTATCGAAACTTTTAACTTTGGGACCGACCCATAGGTGTCCCCTCGCCATCTCTTTTGTTTTGGGACCGACCCATTGGCGTCCCCTCGCACATATAAAAGGTTTTTATAAACTACATTATGCATTCATGCACTGTTTTTCGTGCATAAAATTTTTCTCATGATTTAAATTGCCATAAAAAAACTTCATGTCCCCTCATAAGTTATTATGTTT
The DNA here is from genome assembly GCA_025667525.1 of Glebionis coronaria. Taxonomy (NCBI): domain Eukaryota; kingdom Viridiplantae; phylum Streptophyta; class Magnoliopsida; order Asterales; family Asteraceae; genus Glebionis; species Glebionis coronaria. The sequence continues at coordinate 504,064,694 of CM046880.1, read as the reverse complement.
TTATGTCAAGTATGTTTTCATACTGTCATGGTTAACTTCAGTTTCATGCTGATTATGTTATACACTTCTTCGTGATAGATGGTTTCGTGTTTCTTCATGATAATTCCGTCTTCATGTTGATTATGTTTTACGTCTCTTTTGTTATATACGTTGTCCTGCAAGACATTGTTAAATTTCATTGACTCATGCTTTCATGATAGTCATGGTTGGTTTTCATTGATCATGCTGTCAGGCAAATCATCGTTGAATTTTGTGTAACCACACTTTAACGTTTCCGTTATAACTAGAATGATGTCTATGCTAATACTGCTAGGTTATCATGATGGTTTTCCTAACCGTTTAACCGATTTACTTTCCTTAAATCATGACAAATGATCGACCCCCATACCGATCATTTCATGTACATTCCATGTGTACTCCATGTACCTTATCCTACGTGTGTACTTCCACTTGCTGATACTCTACAAATTGCTGATGCCACTCATAACTTGGAGATGTTACTAAAGGTTGATGCTGCTGACGTTCGGAGACGCTACGAGATGCGGATGCTGTTCACAACCTGGAGATCCTACAAGACGAAGACAAAGGCGTCGGAGCAAAGCAATTGGACGAGAAGATGCTTCACCATCGGACGATTTCCATCAATCATTGTCCCTAATTCTTAGTTACATGTCACACGTCATTTGGCTGTCATTTCAGCCATATGAGTGCAAACCGGTACCAGCCGGCCACTCAGCTGAATAGTTACATGAATCACGGTCATGAGAATGACCGTCATGGAACTGACAGACAAGACGATAGTAACCACTACTATGACAGATTTATCCTAGAAATCGCAACCGAGGCTCTGGCCGCGGACGTGATCAGACATACAAATGATCAGTAGTCCAACCGATCCGCCAATCCTGGCATAATAACCTAATATTGGTAGTTCTATTCGTTTTACGTCTCGAGACACATGTCAAGACATCAGTCAAGACACATGTCTCACGTATACTTTCTGAAGACACATGTCAAGACACCAGACAAGACATATGTCATGCTTATAGTTCCAAGAAACGAGTCAAGACACATGACTCACGTCCAACTATGGAACATTTCTAAGAAATTCAGGCTACCCTCCAAGGGTATATCTATTTTGTTGTGCCATGTATTAATCAGGCCACAAGAATTTCAATATCATATCGGCGAATCAGTGAGAATTGTCACGTTGTCAATGTCACTTCATTTCTTTCACCATGGTTCATATATTCATGACCATGAAGGACGCCTTTCGTATTCCCACGTATACGAAGGTTTTCCGTCAGCTTAATGATGAGATCCAAGCTGCTAACGCATTTCCTCGGACAGACACGAGATGAAATTTTATCCTAATTATGTACTATGAACAGCACACCATGCTACGATTCATAATTATGTACAGTAATGTTCAGGCTCCTGAATGCATTCAGCTTAATTTTCCATCGGGAAAATCTGTACAAATTATCTATGCTTACAAGCATGTGCGTTGTTAGCCATGGTCGCTAAAATTTTCTAGCTGTCAGTAAGACACGACCACTTAATTCTTTTACGCATAGCCAGTTGATTATTCCAAAGTCTTCCTATACATTCCAGAAGAATCTACAAGGAGAAGGATGGTACCATGAGATTATGTGTCGACTACCGTCGGCGTAAACAAATCACCATTCATGACCGTTATTCTCCTCCACGCATTGACGGCAAGTCCAATCAACCATATAGTATTAATCACTTTCCCAAGATCGAACTCATGATCATGCTGCCAACAAGTGACGAGTGGAAAAGCAGGACATGTCCATGACTGCTATTCGTACACGACTTGGTCATGCTAGATTTATGATTTTGATTTAGTCTCATCAATGCTCCAACGGCATTATAGGAATGAGTTTCCATGAACTCATAGCAAATTCATCAGTGTTTTCAGTGTTACGTTCATATCTTCTTACCTGTTATACAAACAGGTTAAGATAGGACACCAACAGACTGGGATGTTTTCATCATCTGAAATTGTGAATTGAAATGGGACAAGATCTCCACGGATTTTAGTTACCAGATTTCAGCAAACTCAGAAGAAGCATGATGCTACCTGGGTTATTGTCAACAGTATGATCATGTCTGCAGAATCCTTACATCCGTACGGATTTCAGAACCAACACATGTTCCAGCCAAGACTCATCCGATCACTTGGCAACCCCTCAGTTATCGGGTGAGACAAATATTCACAATTGTGCTCCTTATATACTTCACGTCTTCATTCTAATTCCACGACTTGCATTCGCGCTCGCGTTAATGACACTATTCACGTTCATGATCGTATCTGGGCTTACGATTTTACGTTCATTTTATTCTGGGAAGTTTTTCAAGAACTTGAGAGACCAGACCCAAGTTTAGTATAACTCTCCATCATCAGATAGACTTTTCTCGTCATATTCTACGTCTCACCTTGTAGCGTTTGGCGTTACCGCCATTATATTCTATGATCACGATATGTTTCACATGTCATGGTCATTCCACGTTCCTCATATCATGATCAAGATATGTCACCACGTATCATGGATCACGATATGTTTACTTATACTACACTCGCCATATCTCCACGTAGCACGTTCAAAATTTTTCACGTATCACGTTCAAAAATTTTCACGTACTACGTTTCTTTATGTCTCGCGCATCGTTTCTAGTAATAGTTAAGTCAGATTGTCTTTCATCGTAACGTTTCAGTTACCCTTGCACGTTAACTCTTATTTTCCTCGATCGAATTTAGGGGATCTACCTTCCGTAGATAACCAAGAATCTCTTCGGAATCCAAGTCAAGGTCAGGAGGACCAAGATTTATCTTTAGTGTTAAGACCTTCTGAAGGAACCGTTCCAAGAGGGAGGCCACTTGGAAACGGACAAGTTCATCCGGACTTTTATCCGTTTTTCTCTTATCAATTAGATAGGTCCTTTCAGTCACGTCACGTTCCATGTCCTTTCAAGACATGTCACGTTCCGCGTTCCTTCTGCCAGCTCACCTGCACGTTCATTTATCTTACATACCCTCTTAGTTTGATTCGGTATGTTCCTCTTTCAGTACGTTATCTATAATTCGGGGACGAATTATTCTTTTTAGGGGGGAAGAGTTGTAAAACCCGCATGCTTTTACCATGAATAGTACCCATTAGATCGTACGTCCTAGATTAAACTTTCCTTTTATAGTATGATCACATTCACGTGCTAGTATTTAAGTATTACATACGTGTATGAACACGATAAGTATCGATTACGTACGAGCACATGATAAGTATTTAACAATAATTAATCACGAACGTAATTAAAACGCGAACTAATATTAATTATGTATATAGATATATTCATTATGAACACAAATAAATATATTGAGTCACGATCGGAAACTAATTAAATTACGTAAAATACGTAACACGTAATCACAGACATTTAAACGATTATTATTATTATGTATATTTAATTTAACACGACAAGTAATTATATACGTAATAATTACGTTTAACACGGGTAATTATAACTAAGAAACTTACGACACTTTAAAATACGATTACGCGTACCATTTAAACAAGTCGCGTATTAAATAAAACGTACAAGTGTTTTAGGGCTGTTTTAGACAAATGAGAAAAGAAGTGGGACTTGGGCCCAAGGCCCAAGTGTTTGCTCTTGGCCGTGTATAACAAACAAAGAAGGGACGGGGGTTGTGTTTTCCTCTATGCCGACACAAAAACACAAACAGAAACCCTAATTTAGAAAACAAAGCAGCCGCATATTTTTTTTGTGTGTTTTCTTCTTCCCTGCCGCGACCCACACCAAGAAACAAGAAGAAGAGATCGAGGGTTGATCCTAGAAGAACAAGGAATTCATTTGTTTTTGAAACCCTAAACGGTATGTAAGTATAAAACCCTAAATCTCGTTTTAATTCTTTTCCTTTGATTAATTAATTAAGAACACGAAATTTAAGAACATAAACATGGTTAATACGAGGCTTATTAGTTAAGGGGGTGTTCGTTGGCCTGTTGTCACGCAAACCGAGAGTTTATGACTCTCGGTGATGACCCACACCACCAGCCGCAACCCTAAAAAAAAGGGTGCTGGCCTGGTTTTGCTCGAGCAGGGGGAACAGCGAGTGCGCAGGGGGAACCACTGGCTGCGGCCAGTGGTGTTTATCGTGCTAGCAGTGGGAACCGGCTGCTGCCGGTGGCACTATCACCACTGCCAGTGGTAACTGGCAGTGTAAGGGGGTGTTTGGGGTTTTGTTTAACAGAATGTCAAGGTTGCGTTTGGCAGTGGGTTTAATGACCTGATTATTAAGGGCTGTTTGGCTAGGCTTATTTTTAATACTTAACACGAGTCTCCCATCTTAAATTAATAAGACACGAGCTCGGTTTTCAACGTATTTTAATAAAATAATACATGGTTACGGGTTTTCCTTTTTACAAGTAATTAGCCTTAACATGTATATTAATTTTCAAGGTAAATAAAATTAATAAAACCCGACTTATTATCACAAGATTATTTATTTCAAGTTAATTAAATTAATTTAACATGCTATATAATTAATTTAATTAAAACATGGACTTAGGTTATTAGTAATAATTAATAATACATGATCTAACCTAAGTATTTTGATCTATTTAATTTAGATTATAGTAATTAATTACTTATTAAACATGACTTATTAATTAAGTAATTATCATGACTTAGGTTAAATATTTTACTATTAATACATAGCTAAACCTAAGTATTTTAATCATGAAAAATTAGACTAACTAATTAATTAATTATTAAAACCATGACCTATAATTAATTAACTCTCATGACTTAGGTTATATTAATATAATTAATAATACATGTTTTAACCTAAGTATTTATATCTTTATTTAATTAAATCACATTATATTTAATTAAATGCCTTTAACCTATACTTTATTTAAATGACATGTAATAATTAATAAACTATACATTATATCATTATGACTTAGAATATTAATCAGTAAACACTTAGGCTTATATACTTAGCTTATTTAACCAGCTTATATCTATTTTTAGAAACTTATTTAATTAAGGCAGCTAATCTATTTATGGAAACGATCTATTTTTAGAAACTCATCTATTTTAAGCAGTAATTCTATTTTTGGAAACTTTCTATTTTTGGAAACTTTCTATTTTTGGAAACTTTCTATTTTTGGAAACCTTCTATTTTTGGAAACCTTCTATTTTAGGAAACCTGCTATTTTTGGAAAGTTACTTATTATTACACAGTAAGTATAATAACACATGAAATATCAGAAATACTTAATCAGAATGAACAGAATATAAGGTGTAATAGAGTTTAAGGCTTTAAACAGTAAAACATAGTAAGAACACATAAAATAAGCTAAGACATGACATAAAACCAGCTACGTATTTTGTAAGCAGATACTTATTCATGTATGTATTTATGTAGAGTTAGTGATACTGAAGTAGGACTCTCTTCCGTTCGTCTTCTTCGTTCACTGGACATAAGGTACGGATTCCCGTCCTTTCAGTATGGACATTCTTTCCTTATTAGGATTTCCCCGTATGCAGCCAACTGTTTTCCCGTAGTATAAGTATGAGTTTGATTGCTTATGTTTTAAATATGATTACCTATAGCCATATACATGCATGACTAGTTTCACCTAGTTATGGAGGTACCATAACCATAACATTAGAGGCACTGATGTTATGACTTCACCACGGCGGAGTGATTGCTCGTGGCGTCCCTTCAGCTTTTGGCCATTTATTTATATTTATCATGTGGGGCGTATGGGTGCATCCTAGTTACATGTTTTTATTCAGGATTACATGGTGAATGTGGTGTGTGCCTTGCATCCTTCACAAGGAGCTGATCCCTCCTACCCATAAACCAGTATATTAAATTAGAGGCAACCCCTCTAATTTGCATGATGAGGTCACCCCTCCAAGTATTCATGCACGGTGGATTTTCATGACCTATATTGGCTAATGGTAAAATACGTTAAACAGTTTTCATAAGATAAACATAAGGCTTTTCAAACTATAAAACCAGTTTTATGAACATGTTCCAGGTTTTCCAGGACTTATACATTTCCGCTGCTATTAAGTCTCTATTTATGTTTTAGTCACTTATACTATGTCTATATCCGTGCACTGAGCGTTTTGCTCAACCGTTACTTCCTTTCCATGTCCCAAAACGGCAGGTACCCTAGGAAAGACTCGAGCATTTGGAGGACGTGCATAGGATGGAAGCTGCTAGAGACTTCTTTTCCTTTTTGCCTTCATACATTTATGCTTGTTTAGTCTTTCATTCATTTCTTTTGCTTTATTATGTTTTGGGCTTATGTTTGGGAACCGATTTTTGATTCCGGTTATCCCTTGGTCATGTAATGTTTTAGACATTTATCCTTGTATGCTTTGATGACACGCCATAATTACGCGTGACATTCCATTTATCAAAATGGGGTGTTACAGTCGGTTTCTAAATATCGTCTATGTCGTCGGTTCCTTCGATTACGATTGCGTTGATTCGAAGCGTTGCTAGAATTAGAATAATCCTTCGATCGAGTGCGCATGCACTAAGCGTAGAATGGGGGTAGCACAGAAGATTATTTTTGCGGTTTTTCGACTTTTCAATTTTTTGGTTTTTGATTGTTTTTTAAATTTATTTTTTTTTGGATTTTTTGTGTATTACGTAGACTCAAATCTAAAAATCTCTCCTCGAATCGATTTCTCGATTAAAGAAGCCTCGGAGAATGAAAACGATCACGTGGAGTGAACGTCTTCGATGACTTTAGAACGTTGGTGGAACACCAAAACGTTCAAGAGGGTTTAATCTTGAAAACAAGCAAATATAGTATACGTAGATAATACTTGGGCGGCAAACCCTCGATTAGCCCTCTTTCTCAAAACACGCACAAGCAAGCGGGGGAAACGAGGCGGCGCTAAGCACTTAAGAGCCTTTTTCCCTTAGGTCATGAAATACAACAGCCTTATACCCACCTTATAGTTTGTGTTAATTGAAATTAAGCCTCACGAAAGTATTTATCTATTTTGCCTTTAAACTTTTGCTTTAGATTCGAATACAATGATCGAGTGATGAAATCCCGAATCAAGGTTGCGTTTTCACGCTTTTGGAGTACTTGTATATTTATTGTTCTACGTAAGTACAATATAGTAATATATTCACAAGAAAAACGGAAACGATAATGGGATATCTACAATATAGTAAAAATGATTAGTTTGTGTTTAGTTTAGGAAAACTAAACACGATTTATTTGGATATTATAATATAGTAGAGAAAAATAACAAAAATGAGTATGTACGATATTTACACTTTCCAAAAATTAAAAAGCAAAAACGCACTACTCACACAACCACGATAATAATAATGGCAACTCAAAACACCTCCTCACAACGGCGCCAAAAATTGATGTAGGTAAATCGTACACGTTTTAGGAAAAACGCGTATGAGCGGCAAGTATTAAGTAGTACGATTTAATTAAAAACCGTAAAACCGATAAATGCGGGTTCGTTCTTGAAGGAGGTGTATGTGTTTGAGTGCCAATATGTAAAATCAAGATTTTAGATTAGTGACGTTTTTGGTTTAAAGAGAGAAAAAGTAAAGATGAACTACGATTACGATTACACTATGACGAATTGACGTAAAACGCGAACGTAAATACGTAAAACGTGACAAAATTAAAAATTAAACCTAAAAATTAATTTAAAATTAAAACTAAGTCTAAAATAATATAAATAAGAATAAAAATCCAATAAATAATTTTTATAACCTTTTATTAATTAAATATTCAATTTTGAATGCTAATTAAAGCCCTAAAACTAAATATAATTAAGAAAAAGCCCAAAATATTATTTTATTAAAATAATAAATCACTTATATTATTTAAAGACTAAAAAGTATTTTTCCTAATTTTTAAATACTATTTTTCTATTTTTAAAATACTAAAAACTATTTTTAAACTAAAATAATGATTAAAAATATTAAAATAATGCTAAAAATAATTTGACTATTTTAAAAATCCTAAATTATACTAGTGAATAGTAGAAAAATGAAAAAGTTTGAAAAAATAAAAAAAATTCACTAAAAGACAAAACAAATAATAAAACCCGAATTAAACTTAAATAAAATCTAAAAATATTTAAAAAGGTGAACAGTAGAATATTTTTAAACTAAAAATCTTAAACTAATTTTCTAAATCTAAGAAAAAATTTAGAACTGAAAAATACTAAATTTTGGCACTAAAAGACAAAAACAGATAATGAAAAACTAATTTAAAATGCAATTAAATCAACCAGTGACAAGAAAATAAACTAAATAGAAAAAACAGAGATTAAATAAGAAAAATAACAAAACTAAAAGTACTGCAAAAGACCAAAAATTTACCACTAAAGACAAAAAAGTAAACAGATGAAAGTGACACCTAGTCTGATTTTGTCTTTATGCTCAGCAGTACCAACTTTTACACTAGCAGTGGGAACTTGGTTCCCACTGACTGTTATAAAAACGTGTCTGGATGGTTTTAAGCTTGTAACTTGATGGCTTTTTGGTCTTACTTGGATACAAGGGCACCCCCACAACCAGTTGGGTTGTGGGGAGTCACATAAACAAGAAAAATGGCAAGTTGTTAACAAGAATCACACTCAACAAAGCAAAATTCAGTCACTGCTATGGCTATAGTATCTGATGAATAGTGGTCTGATGCAATTGACACTAGGGTGAGTTTCAAAGGTCAAAATCTTGCACAAAAACTAACCAAATCACATACAAACTGAACACAACCCTAGATGAACCTAACCTCTAACAATAAGCAAAGATCCAATGAACAAAAATCAACTAACCTATCTGATTTAAGGCTACTGATTTTATACTACTTCTACCAAATTTTAAAGCATGCAAACTTTATTTAACCTACAATAACTGATCTAAACTTACTAACAACCCTAATGCCAGCCTACAAAGTGTATTCAAGCTGATAATAACCTACCATCTTGTCACCATGATTTGTTATCACCAAAACCAAACACACCTTTAATTTCTGAAAATGGATTTTTTACAAACCAAATGATTACCAAATCAACTTAAACTGATTACAACCACTCTCACATGCATAAATTCAGTAAACAAACTTAAATAAACTAACATTAACAGTTATCTTTAAGCAAATCATCCAATGGCAAACCACATACACCTAAGAATCCAAGAATAAATGCCAAAGGATTTAAGCCAAACCTTAACTAGCTGATGCCTTCTTTTGTCACTTGTTCAAGAGCTATGAGTGTGTAGAGAGCCCCGTTGGCTGGTCTACAAAAGACCAGGGGGTAAAAATGTCTTAAAAATTGGAAAAGAAAAAGGATGAAAATATGGGTCCTATTTTGATTCCTTTTGTTCCTGCACAAACAAAACCAACAAGAACAGAAACTACAAGCTTATATAAGCTAAGCTCATAAACTAGTGTCAAGTAGCTTATGAGCTGGCTTATATAAACAGTAAGCTATTAATAAAAAGAAAAAGGAGAAAATTGATTTTTGAAAATCTTTCTGAAACTTCTTTTTTTTCTTAAAACTAAAAGACACTTGATAAAATAACTTGACCACAAGCTGAAATCTTACCACAATCCAATATCACTTCATGTGATAGTGAAATCAAACTTATGAAAAAACCTTTTTTTCTCAAGAATTTAAACGAACACAAATTTTCTGAAAATGATTTGTAAACACCAAACCTTGGAAACCTTTAACACTATTTTGCAAACAACTAAATTTAACTAAGGAAAACAGATAAAAGGAACTCAGTATGGAAGAATTTAAAAGTTGCTTTATTTACTTCACTTAAAATTCTTACAAAACTAGAACAAAATAAAAGGGACACAATTCTTCTCCTTTTATAATACTAGATAGAAGGATCTAGAATACTAAATAAAATAATAAAACCCTAAACCCTAATCTTGCTGAATTCCGTCTTTGCCCTTGGAAATTTTGGTCAAAATGCTGGACATGTGAAGGGTGCTTGTTGTCTTGTGATGGCCAGGCTGTTGGGTTAATCTTGTGCGTTCATTTGTGCTTTGGGAGCAAGCAATTCATCCAACCGTTGATTATGTCCCTTTTTGGGGTCTTGAGGATAGTGACGGTTTGCAGGGGACACATGGGGGGACCAATGGGTGATGTGAGATTCGTTTTTAGAGATGGGTTTGGTAAATAAGGGGTTTAATTTTCATTCTGGAAAGTTGGGGCCAAAACCCCTTTGATTATGACTGGGGATTAGCTAGGGTTTATGGTGTTCTTAGGTGTGTGTTAGTGTGTGGGTTTAATCAGATTTAGGGGTAAAAAGAGGTGTTTAGTGGGAAAGTGATTAAAAACGTTTTTTCAAACTTAGCAATTAATAATTCCGGTTTTGTTGTGAGTGGATGATGATGTGGAGTGATTGAGGGTTTTGATTGGGTGGTCAATGGTCAAAGGTGACGTGTAAGGTGGTGGTTGGCTGGAAGGATTTTGGTTGTCTGCCATTTAAACCCCCCAAGTCTCATCTTCTTGCCATTTTGATTTAAAACAGCCCAAAGTAAATTTCCTTTGTCAAGCAACTTTGTAAATTCCCACTCTGGCCACAAAAGTTTTAGCAAAACCATTCCAAAGGTATTTTATGCATAAATTGCATTCTTTAAGGACCAATGATGCACAAACTTGTCATTTTAGGGACCCTTTATGTAATTTTAAGTTTTACAAGGGTTTAAAATGACAAGTCTTCAAAAGTTGAGGGACCATTCTTGCCAAATCTTTAAACTTTAAGGACTTCTTTGGAAATTCATGATTTGGGCCCGGTTCTTTGTGCAACTTCGTTTCCCGTGTTCGTTTTTGCTTGATTCTTGTAATCTTTTGGTAAATTCACGATATCCGTACCTAAAATACACAATGAACAAACACAAGCATATTTTTGGGTATTTTGATGATATTTTAAGCGTTTTAAGCCCGATTTGAACGATGAGACTATGTATAATTGCAGTCTCATCAAGCATCCTAGGTAATCACTTTGTTAGCTATGCTTTGATCTTGTTATAATACTTTCTTAGAGTTTTTATACTGTTAATAAGATGTTAGAAAGATAATCTAAAAGAAACTAAGTCATTTCATCATTTTAAATGAAAGTTATAAGTTAAAAATGTCTTAAAACCCTAGTTTTGTAATTTACATGAAACAATAAGCAAAAACCCATTTCAAAAGCTATAATTCTGAAGAAATGTTTTTATTATGATTATAAACATTTTTAGAAACTTTTTTTTAAAATCCTAGATCATTTGGATCATTTTTGAAGTTGTTATGTGATTTTACAAGTATAGGGACTAAAACTGTCATTTTTGAAACTATTTAACATTTTGGGCCAAAAGTGTCATTTTATGAAAGTAAAATCTATAAGAATAAATTTTGTAAAGTTTGAGGTCCTAAGGTTAAATATTGAAGGTTTAAAATGCAAATACTAAAACTATATACTTTAGGGGTTAAAAGTGCAATTATACCAAAGTATAACCAAAAGGACTAATTTTGCCAATTTTGAAACTAAAGAAGATTAATCATGAATATGAGAAAGTAATGAAAGTATCATGTTAGTAGGGAGCTTTGTACAAAGATGTTCCATCTCGATATTACGTTCTGACGGAGTGGTTGGGTTTACGATTTAAAGTGCCCTCGCTCCTCAAACGTTTATAGAATGGCTTCTGAGTATGATGGCCCAAATAATGGTGCTAAAATTACAACCAAATATTAATTAAAGAATATATAACCAATACTTAACAATACTGAACCAAAAATCAAAGACTTGATATTATACACAATATATTAATCCAGATTTGTGTGAGATCAAGTTGTTGTTTATGAGACCAAGTTGTGGTTTGTATGATCAAGTTGTTTATCTGTGAATGAAATATATATGATTATAGCTCTGATTCTATGGACATAAGGTGAGTTCATAGCCTTACTTTTAAATGCTTTATAAATGATTTAAAAACCCGTGAGGGGGATATATGCTAAAACTGGAATACAAGTGCTTTTAAAACTGTATGGTATGATTATTGACACTATGGTTAATGCTGCCATTAAGTCCCTTTTTAATCGTAAACCACTAATCATTTCTTGAAAATGATCGCTAATATTATGAATAGTACTATTTTCCTATTTGGGGTTTGACATCCCCTATCTGGGCAAGTCGCGCTTGCTAGTAGCTAAAGGTTACTACCTAGGCTAAACAGATACACTTTATTTTGCTTAACTCAGGAGTTTGGTAAACTGCCTGCATAAGGGCAATTTGTTGGTTTATGTATGTCAAGTAGCGGTGCATGAGCATAGTGCAGTATGATGACTATTTTATGTGGGTGTATAACAACGTAGCCCGAAGGATATACTTGTATTCAAAAACTGTTATTACAAACCTATGAATTCACTCAACCTTTGTGTTGACTTTAAGCATATATCTCAGATAAATGGTGACTGATAGCATGGAGCAGCACAAGGATGGCATGAAGAGGCACAAGACTGAAATTATTCTAGATTTTGGGAACCTCATATTGTAAAACTCTGATTTTCAATGAAATATAAAGAAAGTTGATTTCATCACTCTTTTGAGTTGTTTTCTATTATTATGACTTGTGTTCTATGAAGTAATACCCCAGATCTATGTTCCGCTACGTAAAAGGTAAAATGGGGGTGTTACATCTAAAAATAAGATACTATTATAGTAGTCTTAGAAGAGGTATCACAACCCAACATGGTGTAAACAGTCCATCTGAGGGCAATGTTCAAAATCTTGGGTTTGAGTTCTCACAATCACAACCAAATTAGTCTAGTAACCATAACAATGATGTGCAGACACATGAAATAAGAAGGTCTAACAGGGAGTCTAAAATGCCTGTGAAATTTAATGATTATGTTGTGAGTTCTAATGTTAGATATGGTATAGAAAAATATGTGAAGTATGTTAGACTTAGTAGTCAAAATTTATGTTTTGATGTTACCTTGAATAAGTATGTTGAACCTACTTGTATGTATGATGCGTTTTCTTATCCTAATTGGGTTGAGGCAATGACCAATGAAATTGAAGCTTTGAATAGGAACAATACTTGTACTATCTGCGATTTTCCTATTGGTAGGAAAGCTATAGATATCAAAAGGTTATGGAAGATTAAGTATAAATCTTCTGGTGATGTGGAAAGATACAAAGTCAGGCTGGTTGCTAAAGGTTATAGTCAAAGAGAAGGCTTTTACTATGATGAAACCTTCAACCTAATTGTTAAGATGATGACTGTTAGGTGTCTTATTAGCATTGTTGTTCATTATGATTGGCCTTTGTATCAACTTGATGTGAATAATACTTTTATGTATGGTGATATTATTGAGGATGTTTATATGAAACTTCCTCAAGGATTTGATTGTGTGAATAGCAAAAAAGTGTGCAAACTTAATAAATCTTTGTATGGATGAAAGCAAGCCCCAAGATAGTGGAATGCTAAGCTTACCACTACTTTGGTTGAGCATGGATTTGAACAAACTAAGTTTGACCACTCTTTGTATGTGAAAAAAGATGGTGACACGTTTGTTGCCTTATTGGTCTATGTTGATGATATTGTCATTACTGGTAATAATGAGACTTTGATTAAAAGCTTTAAGGAATTTCTGAAAACCAAGTGAGACTTTGATTAAAAGCTTTAAGGAATTTCTGAAAACCAAGTGTCTTATCGAAGATCTTGGTGAGTTGAAATACTTTCTTGGCATTGAAGTCTGAAGAAACAAAACTGGTTTGTGCATAACTCAAAGAAAGTATTTTATGGAGTTGTTAAGTGAGTATGGTTTGTTGGCTGCCAAATCTGTTGAAACACCCTTTATTGAAAATACTATGTTAAGTTGTGATGAGACTAAAAATGATAAGTATTTGGATTGCTTTACTAATTATCAGAAGCTTGTAGGTAAGTTTAGTTTGTTTAACTAATACAAGGCCTGATATTAGTTATGTTGTTCATTGTATAAGTCAACATATGCATAAGCCTTTATAGTCTCATTTCAAAGCTGCTTTAAGGGTGTTAAGGTATCTTAAACAAGAACCAGGTCTAGGACTTTAGTTCAGCTATGAATCTGATCTAAGCTTAGATCTTTTTCAGATGCAAATTGGGCTAAATGTCTTAGAACAAGGAAGTTTGTTACTAATTTCTGTGTTCTTTAGCAATTCTCTTGTGTCTTGGAAAAGTAAGAAACAAAATTTTGCTTTTAGAAGTTCTGTTGAGTCTGAGTATAGAAGCATGGCTTCTACTAATTGTGAGATAATTTGGTAGTGTAATATGCTTCATAGTCTTGGGATTAGTAACTTCTATCATGTGGGTTTGCGCTATGATAGCAGTTCGGCAATACATATTGCTGCAAATCTTGTGTTCATGAAAGAACAAAGCACTTTGAGTTGGATGTTCAGTTGGTTAGGGAAAAGGTTTTAGCAGGTGTGATGAACACTGTTAAGGTTAATACCAAGGATCAACCTAATGATATCTTTACTAACTGTTTGGGGACTGTACAACATCATAAGCTATACAAGAGACTTGCTCTAACTAATATGTTCTCTTAGTGCAAGATTTACTTTGTAAATCTTAAGGGAGGATGTTGAATGTTTAGTTGGTTTGTTGTATTTTTTTTGTATATGTTGTCTGTGTATTTTGTTTATAAGTGCAAGGACTATTTCTGCCAAGTTTGGAAGCTGAAAGACAAATGTGGAAAGTTGGAAACTTGTTGGACTATATAACCTAGACTTGGGAGCTAGGGTTTATTCATTCAATCTATTTTACTCTCTCTCTATCTCTATCTCCCTACACATACACACATCTGATCTTTCTCTCTAGTTTGTTAGTCTGTTAGAGTATTAATCGTTCACTTACGATTAACATCTTCTTAGTCTGTATTCATACCAATCATCTTGATTGATTTAGTATTATGTTCTTGACCTGAGTGATGAGTGTTTGTATGTGAGTGATAAGATCCACGTAGTGGGGATTATCGTTGTTATCAAGCACATGTTTGTGGACTTGGTTATATTGTAACAAATTTGATTCATAATAAGCACTAAGGGTGGTTGGTAGAGTGCAATTGGTGTGTTTTGTTCATTATCTTAATATTCTTTACACAACTTCTATCCATTTTTTTAGACCCTGTACATGTTGATACAAAAGTTGAATGATCCTTGCTCGGCCCGAATTAGGCTTAATTCGGGTGCTTAGGCTCCGGCTCTTGCACTAAGTAAACTTTGGTTTGAGACCCTGCACACTAAAAGTAACACGATGTTAGACTTATCGTGGGAACGTATCCCACGATTGGACTCCGGCGTGAGAGTAAGTAATCGGTTTAGGGTTAATCATGAGTAAGTGTGTGAGTGAATGAGACAATACCTTTGTGGAACCCTTGGGGGTTCCTTATATAGGTAGTAAAACCCTAGTGGGCTTTTACCAAAGCTTCAGCCCCAAGTAAAGGATAAGTACCATACTTAGTTGATTGTTATCTTCTAATTATGGTTACTGTATATCCTATACTTTAGGGTAAATCACAATCCTAATTAGGTTGTGATTCTGCCTAACCCTGTACCGGTCGTACCGGGCCGTGGGCCGCACATGACGCATGCGGCCACTGTTCATCCGAGACCCATAGTCTCCAGTGATACTATTCCAACCCATTCGTTATGGGCCGGATATGGGTAGTACCCATGGGTCGGGTTCATGACCCGGCTGAGGACTATACGTCATTATGTCCCACCAGTCTAGTTGTTACAGCCGTAGGCGTAACCTCTAGACTAACCAATGTCCCTTGTCTTGCTTGTACAAAAATAGCCGTACAACAGAAGCTATTAACCGGGACAACATTAATGAAGGCATTAATGGTAGTCAAGGAATGGATGCGTCAGCGTCTATTCGTATGATTACCTGAAAAAATGCACCAGGCGGGCCCCACTCTTGAGCCACGTAAAAGACTGATTATGAGGTACCCGTGGGTCCGTCTTACCTTTCAACTGTGCTCCCAATCCCATCCTTTGGATGGGCGTAGTGGACTACACGTGTCCTTCATCCAACAGTCCTCGTAAACCGAGGCAACACTATAAATACGCATATGTGTGATTGTGCACACACACAATTTACAAACCTTTCCACCATTGTTGATCCTTCATTCTTTCTATATCCAATATTCTCCACAGATATCCGTATTACCAGGTTAGACTACCATGCCCTTCTCCATATTTATATAAATCATGTTCAAGGATAATCCTACTATCACGTCCATGCTCAACGTATTTCCATATGAGAAATTCGTTGAATTCTGCTCCGATTACTATATACCGGAAAGCGTGCATCCTACTTACCCAGTTGAGGATGAAGCTATCACGGACGCACCCGCCGGGAAAATAGGTGTTGACACACGCCTATTTGACTTGGCAAACTACCATATCCCTTTTTCTTGGTTCCTCGTAGACATCCTTTCGTACTATGATTTCCATATAACTTGAAAACGAAATATGATTGGTGGAAAGAGTTAGACGTGGATTCCACTGTGTAGATACTCTCAATAAATGCCAAGTGTGAGTGGAGAATGAGCTGGTGATCCGTTTATCCCATATACTCACTTCTCATTGGCTATCAAATCATCACACGGATCAAGCTTTAAAATAACTTTGCAAATTGGCAGAATTAGTCCTTGTACTTGGCAGATTTGTATTTTGGACTTCAAACTTCATTTCTTTGGCAAATATGATCCTTTAACTTGCATTCTTGAATAGTTTAGCCCTTTGAATTGGTTGACTTGAGAGTTGACCAGGTTTGACTTTGATCTTGACTTTATCCAAATTGCACTTTAGCCCCTCAACTTTTGAGTATTGTCAATATAGGTCCTTCATCTTCAAATGTCTTGTCATCTTTGATCCTTCTCTTGTCTTTTCGTCATAAATGAGCTTGATTTCCTCTTGTTTGCTTGAAAATGTATCCTTGTTACCTATTTAAGCACAAACACAAAACATACCACATAATACTGCTTTATAGCACAAAAGTTAGGTATTTTCTATGTGTTTTAGGGTGATTTGTTGATTAATTGATATGAGATTTTGCTCATATCAAATCCCCTACACTTGACCATTGCCATGACCTCATGCAATGCAGTATTTCAAAGCACCAAGTTACACTTTTGTCATAATTAACCCACCTTGGCCAATATGGAATGTTTTTACACTACTCTACACTATATGATGCATGATTTTGATTTTGTACAATTCAATGCAAAGAAAGCAATTCTATTTATATATTTTTGAATATTTTTTAAATGGTTTTGATTGAAAAACTCATAAAGAAATCAATGACTTAAATTAGAGCTTTGGTACCATGGACATTTATCACCCTCAAGTTTCACTTTCCCCATACCAAGCTTAAAAATGGAATCATTGTATTCACAAGTAAAAAGTGCATCAACTTATTCATGACAATTAAATGTGGAACCGGTTATTATTTGAGCAAATTGCTTGAAGGCAAATTTGTCATTATTTGAAGCGTGAAATATAAGAAATGTAAAATCCAAAAATAAGGAAGCACGGTTTTAATCCTAAGCAATCCTCTCATCCATTACTTGAAAAACCGCTCATAATTAATATAAGTCCGTTTCAAGAGTAATAAGTCATTCGTCTTATGTGTAAAATCCTCATGTCATGCATTAATAAGTATCTACACACTCGCTAAGGAAAGAAAAATAGAAATCACGCAATAATTTACATCCGCCATCTTTTTGAGATTTTGGATCTTCAATCCCACAACCTGTCAAGGTAATATTGGATTGGAGCAACTATTAAATCCCCGCAACCCGTCAAGGTAATATTAGAATCTAATAGTTACTATAATTAACACTTCACTGCCCCTCTTGGGAGTCTTGTATAATTATTTTTTTT
Source organism: Glebionis coronaria (assembly GCA_025667525.1). Classification (NCBI taxonomy): domain Eukaryota; kingdom Viridiplantae; phylum Streptophyta; class Magnoliopsida; order Asterales; family Asteraceae; genus Glebionis; species Glebionis coronaria. The sequence continues at coordinate 504,046,711 of CM046880.1, read as the reverse complement.
CTTTTCTTTTCTTTTTTTTTCTTCTTTTTTTTCTAGCCACTCATTTTTTTGTAAGCCGCTCTTATTTTTATTTATTCCTCACAAAGAAAGTTGAAAAGAATAAAAGGAAAAACACCCGCTAAATATTAAGCATGACATAAGTTTAGTACACATAAAATGTTCTAACTTAGAATCTTAAGATGTACTTATACCAACCATGAATGATTAGACAAAAATGCATAAGAGATTACAAACCGATTAAAACCGTTCTTGATTATTTATTAACATATATACATGCGAAGAAAATAGGGGTAAAGAAGAGAAGGGTTTAGCTACAAGTAATTATCATGAAGTTTATCTAGCCCTTTTATACTTGCTTCAACTCTATCATCTCCCATTCTCCACAAATTTAAAATCTCAAATAATGAGACTCGTGGATGCTTAGCCTAATAGACCAATGAAGGAATACATGGTTAAGGATACTAGCTAGAGAATGCTTGGATAAGCAAACTCGGGTTGAGTCAAAATATCCATGGCGGGCCTAATATGTCAAAGAAGTCTAAATTTGTTAAACCATGTTCTTATTATTTTTTTCTTTTATATATTTTTAATGAAAAATAAAAGAAAAAATATATACAATGCAAATGTGTTATGCAAATGATAAATGATTGATGCAAAAATTATGAATGCATATTTTTGGTGGCCAAGGTAGATCAAAAATTTGAAAAATGTTTGAAAAATTAATTTTCCACGTTATCATGAAGGTCAATGACAAAGTCTAGGTAAGGTCACTTTGATAGAAGACCCCCTACACTTAAGCTAAACATTGTCCTTAATGTTTAAGAGCATGGAAGTATAAAACTTCCCCTACACGTATGACAATAAATAGACTTTTCTTAACCCAAGCTAAGGAAAGATCAACTATAGTGAATTCATTTTTAAAGTACAATGTGTCTATGAAAAAAATCACAATAGTAACAAAGTGAACCGGATACAAGGGCCTCCTCCATAAGCTCCAAAGCACGTGATGAGTGAGCAACCCTACAAACATCATGAAGACAAAAGGAAGGTCTCCCCTACACTTCTCATCAACTCTACATCCTTATTTCTAATCCCACAACACTCTAAGTCTAAAACCTCTAAACCTAGTTATTCAAGCTTGATTTAAGGAGTCTCTAGCTCGACTCATCCAACACTTAAAAGTGTCTAAAACCTATCATGGAGAAGAAAAGTTTTGCCCTTTTTAATAAAAATCTCCATGATGAGGTAAAGCAAGTTTTCATTTATCAAAACTCCATAAATATCCCTCCGGATCAAATACATAATTACCATCCCACTTATAACACAATTCAACATCTAACTTCCCAAGCAATGGTGAAAAGAGTGGGGTGGTGTTGTCCAAAATGGTAGCCCATATGTTCTTCAAAAGGTGATAGGGTACAACTCTCAAATCTTTCACAAGTTTTCCTTTTGTTGCATCAAGCGGATACTGAGATGGTTTAGCAAGCTATATACCAGGATCAAAAATCTGTTCCTTGATGGGAAAACAACAAGTGTTGGTTGCCTTAGAAGATTCTCCCTTGTAGGTCACATAGTGAGAGAAAAGTTGTGGAGTAATGAGTAACAACAAGCTCTTGGAAGGAACCATCATGACTTGTTTTCCTTTATCACTTTGAAAGGTTGAGGTGGACAAGGAAGAAGGTAAAGGATCTTCATGCAATAGAGATTCTAGAAAGAGTATGTCCCCCTCCTCATCAATATATCCAAGAGTGTACTCTAAAGGTATATCAACCTCTAAAAACTCATCACTCTCATCCATGATAGAATCCTCCTCATCACCATAAACATCATAGATTGGTCTATCAAAGATTGGTGATTCCTCAAAACTTAAGGAAGTGTGATCATCAAAGAATGGAGAATCACAAGTGGAGAGCTCAACATCACTATAAGCATCATATGTTGGTGTATCACAAAGAAGAGATTCTTCATCACTAAGATCCTCATTGGTGTCTTCATCATGGTGGAAAAGTGGGTTATCATATGAGGTTTCAAATAGAGGATTGGAATGAATTACAAAGTCACCAAAATTAAGCTCTTGAGGTTCATGAAAATCCAAGGATGAGGTAATGGAAGCAATGGTCTCAACATAAGGTAGATCATAATCTCCACTTGAGCAAGCTTCATACAAATATTCATCACAAACTTCATCAAGGATATCATCTTGAGTTTCCTCCTCATTCACCACATCAATATGCTTCACCGCTTCGGGCTCATTAGACTTCTTTGACAACTTTCCCATGTTAAACACAACTCTTTCATCTCCTACCCTCATTGTAAGTTCACCTTCCGCCACATCTATTAGAGTTCGACCCGTTCTCAAAAATGGCCTTCCAAAAATCAAAGGAACTCTCGGATCGATATCATAATCATCCACCACAAAATCCGCGGGAAAGGTAAATCTATCAACCCCAACAAAAACATCCTCCGCAATTCCCACCGGATAAGCTATAGTAAGGTTGGCCAACTCAAGAGTCATCCTAATAGAAGTGAGCTCGAGAAGTGAAAGTCTTTTCTAAACCGATAATGGCATGAGATTAATGCTTGCCCCTAAATCCGCTAATGCCATGCAATTTTCCACCCCGGGAAATTGCAAGGAATCAAAAACCTCCCCGGATCTCCAAGCTTAGTAGGCCACTTCTTAAGCAAAACCGCGGAGCAATTTTCATTTAAAGAAGCATTAGGCAAATCCACCAATTTCTCCTTGTTAGAAAGTAAGTTCTTGATCATCTTAGCAAACTTAGGCATATTGGCTAAGGCTTCCGCAAAGGAGATGTTTATGTTAATTTGCTTGAACATCCTCAAAAAGTTGGAGACTTGTATATCATCCTTGTTCTTAAGCTTTTCCTTCCTCAATCTTGATGGATAAGGGAGACTTGGTTTTGGTTGTGGTTGAGTGGTAGATGAAGGATTTTCTTTGATGGGTTCCTCATTAATAGGTGTGGAAGTGAAAGGAATAGGAGGTATAGGTTGAGAAGGTGTAGAACTTAAGGATGGTGAACTAGATGTAGAAGGCTTATCACAAGATGGAATCATAGTAGGCTTAACAATGGAAGGTGTAGGAGGTGAAGGATCATTAGTCTTTTTTCCACTTCTTGTTGTAATAGCATTGACATTGGCCCTCGGGTTTGTTTGTGTGTTAGATGGTAAAGCCCCTTGTGATCTTTGATTTAAAAGCATCATAAACTTTTTGTTTGTTTCCTCAAGCATTTCCCTCATTCTTTTCTCATTATCTTGGAACCTCCTTTCATACTCTTGATTCATTTTGTGAAGAAGCTCAATGGTGTTATAATCATGTGGCATATTCCCTTGAAAACCTTGTGTTGGAAAAGTGGAGGTTGATTATAAAACCCTTGGTTGTTGCCTTGAAAGGTATTTCCTTAATTGTGGAAGGTATTTGGTGCTCTAAAATTGTTTTGTTGGTATTGTGGCCTCGGCCCTTGATTTCTTTGTAACAATTGAGGAGGATTGTTTTGAGTTTGGGTGGGTGGTTGGGGTGGGAAACCGGGTGCGGCCAGGTAATTTTGTGATTTGTAAGAAAGATTGTTCTGATTAATGTTTGGTTTGAAATGCTCCCTATGTTATTCTTGGTAGGCATAACATTCACTTTGATAACCTTACACCTTATCACATTGTTGGAAGGAATGTGGACCTCCACAAGTCTCACATGAAAGAGAAATAGCATTCACATCATTGGTGGAATTTGTTCAAAGAGATTTCACAAAATTTCATGAGTGTATTGGTCATAGTATCAAGCTTTTGAGAAATCATCTTTTCCATTTGAGGAGTAACACTCTCTTGCACCACATGGACTCTCTCATCAAAGTGTGTTGGTTTGCATCATTGATTTGGTCTCAATAATATCCCAAGCTTCTTGAATGGATTTAGAAAGAATATTTCCACCCGCGGAAGAGTTGAGTGCATCGTGGTGGTGTGGTCTTAATCTATTATAGAAAGTGTTGATTTGGTGAACCTCATTGAATCCATGATTTGGTCATTTCCTCAACAACTCCTTGAACTCCTCCCAAGCATCACTAAAGGTTTGACTAGGTTTTTGTTGAAATCCAATAATTAGGTTCCTCAAAGTCGTGGTCTTAGATGGGGGAAAGAACTGTTCAAAAACTTCTTAGTGAAATCATCCCAAGTAGTAATGCTCTTAGGTGGTTGTGTATCAAGCCAATACTTAGCATTTCCCTCTAGTGAAAATTGAATCAAGATTAACTTAATGGCATCATGGGGAACTCCATTGTACTTAATTATGTTGCAAAGAGATATAAACTTCTTAATATGATCGTGTGGATTATCACTAGGTCTCCTCAAAAATGGTGTGTTTGAAACCAAGGTAATCATAGATGTCTTAAGCTCAAAGGTATTGGCGTGAATCTCGGGTATCACAATAGCATCGGCATATCCTTGCACATTGGATTGCAAGTGCTCCATCAAAGGTCGAGTGTCAACGCCGACCATGGCTTCTTGTTGTGTGTGGATCAAAGCACGATTCTTGGGATCGGCTTGATGGACGGTGGTGTTCTTACTCTTTCTCTTTTGCTTCCTTTTGGGAGGAAGAGGTTGTACAGCAAATGGTATTTGTGCACACCCGCGAGTGAGCATGCAACTCAATACAAGGAGTGAGAGAGAAGCTCTCGTTCGATTCTGAAGAAGAAGGGATTATCTTCTTCGAGATTCAATATGAAATATCCACAAGAAAGTATAATATATGTAATTACTACTTGGGTGCAAGACCCCCAATCAAGCCTTCCTTCTTAGAATACGCACTAGTGAACGGGGGGTTAGGTGGCGTGAAGCACTTAAGTACCTATTAACCTTAGATGGCATTTTATAGCACATCGCCTTTCTATTCACTTTGTAGTTTGTATTCTTCGAATTATTGCCTATTGGAAGTATTTATCTATTCTTGCTTAATTAAATTTGATCGATACACGTGTCAAGGACCGGAACGCTCCCTAACACAGTGTATTGCCAAAGCAATACTTATGGAAATATGTGTATTGATTGTTCGTATACGTATACGTATCTACATATAATAATACAGAGAAAATATTTTTTTATTTATTGGGTTTTTAAAGAAAATACTATATGTACATAAAAACCGAGGAAATCCAATAATATATATTTTTGGGTGCAATCTCTTAGGAAAAAGATTGCTTTTTGAATTTTTTATTTTTTTGGTCAATTCTTTAGGAAAAGAATTGTTTTTGGTATTTTTTAGTTTTTATATTTTTATATTTTTGATTTTTTTATGTTTTTGATTTATGATACGTAAAAAATAACGTTCACGAGGTGAACGGATCCCAAAAGCCAATGAAAACCATCAATTGATAGTCTCTCGTAAAGTCAAAGAACCGGCAGCGGCGCCATTTGAAATTCAAAAGGGAGCGGAAAACCTAGCCGCGGATCATCATAGTAGACTCGAGGATCCTTATCAAGGGGAGCTCCCAAATCAAGAGATTAATGACTTTTTTCCCCTTGATGTCTATTAACTCCAATCTTGATGAAACCCCATGGTTTGCGGACATTGCAAACTATTTGGCGGGTGGAATTCTCATGGAAGGGTTAACGTCCCAACAAAAGAAAAAGTTCTTTAAAGACATTAAGCACTATTTTTGGGACGACCCTTACCTTTTCAAACAATGTGCGGATCTTGTCATTCATCGATGTGTTGATGGGCCGGCAGCTTTATTAATTCTAGAAGCTTGCCATAAAGGACCCACCGGTGGTCACTTTGGTCCCAATTACACCGCGAAGAAAGTTTTCGACTCTGGATTTTATTGGCCTACCATTTATCATGACGCTCATGAAATGGTTAAACATTGTGATGCTTGCCAAATACAAGGCAAGATCACACATAAAGATAAGATGCCTCAAAATTTCATCCAAGAATGTGAAATCTTCGACGTATGGGGTATTGACTTTATGGGGCCATTTCCATCATCTAAAGGGAACAAGTACATCCTAGTAGCCGTTGACTATGTATCTAAATGGGTTGAAGCAAAGGCTTTACCTACGAACGATGCGAGGGTGGTTGTGAACTTTTTGAAACAACTTTTTGCTCGATTCTGTGTTCCTCGTGCTATCATCAGTGACCGCGGGACTCATTTTTGCAACGATCAATTTGCTCGAGTCATGGCTAAGTACGGTGTCAATCACCGTCTTTCCACCGCATATCATCCACAAACAAATGGTCAAGCCGAGATTTCTAACCGTGGACTGAAGAGAATATTAGAGCGAACTGTGGGAGAGCATCGTGCCTCGTGGGCCGATAAGTTAGGTGATGCTTTGTGGGCTTTCCGTACCGCATATAAGACACCTATTGGTTGCACTCCATATCGTCTTGTGTACGGGAAGGCATGCCACCTCCCTATTGAGTTGGAACATAAGGCTTATTGCGCCTTGAAGTGGGCTAATTTTGATATCAACAAAGCCGGTGATCTTAGGAAGATCCAACTCAATGAACTTAATGAACTAAGGAATGAAGCTTATGAGAATTCGTTGATTTATAAGGAGAAAACCAAGCCCATCATGATTTTAGGACTAAGAACCAAGAGTTTCACATAGGTGATCAAGTTTTACTCTTTAACTCTCGGTTGAAAATCTTTTCGAGCAAGCTTAAGATCCGTTGGTCTGGTCCATTCATCGTCGCCAAAGTCTTCCCTTATGGCACCATTGAGCTTTCTCAACCAAATGGGCCTAATTTTAAAGTGAATGGCCAGCATGTGAAGTTGTACTTTGGTGAGGACATCTCTCATGAGATGATTCCATCCCTCACCACGTTTCCCTTGAATTAGTTCTGGGTCGAGTCAGGCTCGTGACTCGGTTAACAAAAACAAGTGCTTCTCGGGAGGCAGCCCGTTGATCTATCCTTTACCCGTTTTCATAATAAGTGTAGGGGGGGCTACATAGGGTTTGTTGTCTTGTTTCTTATGATGTGCAGGGATTAAAGCTTCAAACAGCACTTTTGATGATATTTGACGACCCGTGATCCCGTGTACTCGTCTTCCTGGTTCTCTGCTAAACTGTCGTGATTCAATATTTCATATCTTATATGTTCACATTGAAATCACTATAGTCGTCTCTTCCTTAACGAGATTTAAACAAAGTGCACAATGTCATAAGTGTAGGGGAGTTTTACTCCCACATGCTTAAACATTGAGGACAATGTTTATATCAAGTGTAGGGGGGACTTCTATCGAAGTTAAGTGGGCTTTTCCATTAATTTGTCCTTATTTTAACCAGAAGATTTGATTTTTCGACAGTTTTCAAAATTATTAATTTATTTTGGCCTAGTAGTATAGTAGTATTTTCCTTTGTTATCGTTGTTTACTTTCTTTGCTATAATAAATTTTCAATAAAGTGGTTTTAATTTTTCAACATCATGAATTTTTTGACTCAACCCGAGTTTACTTATCCAAGTTTACTCTAGCTAGTATCCTTAACGTGTTTAAGTCAAGTTTTGCTAGGCTTTTATATAGGGAACTTTAAAACGCGAAAGTCTTAACTCTTACGGGTTAAGAACAAGAACTTTTCGCAAGTTCCTATAATTGATCCTAGAAAGTCGTTTATCAAGGGAACTTTAAAATGCAAATTCTAAACTTGAAAAAGTCTAAGAAGATGCAAGATCCTATAGATGACTTGAAAACCCAAAACTTTGATTTAATTGGCTAAGCATTCACGAGTCTCATTCCTTGAGATTTTAAATTATGGAGAACGAGATGATAGAGTCAATTATAAGTTTGGTATTCTTTCATAAACTTATGTGAGTTAATTATGAGATTTTTCTGTATGCAGCTGAGGCATCCTAACAGACCGGTAGACTTGTCGCTTGTTAATAAATTTAGTTGCAATAAATAAGTTTGTACGATTTGAAAAGTTACTTAGCTTCTAGCCCAAGATCGTTTAAAAGTTGCTCGGTATTAATTAGAGTTCATAGCCAAGGCATAACTTATTGAAGCGGGATGTGAAGATTGGCGAGTCCGAAAATGCCCTAACAAGGCATGGGGGCTACATTTTGTTGCTAAAGATCCCAAGTTATGTGAAGAATCATTTATCAAAAATCAATATGAAGGATCGAGACACACGACGAAAAGCAAACACTCCCCAAAAGATCATAGAGAAATCTATCCGAAAAGACCCTAGCAAGGTACGAGGATAAATAGATCCAAGTCCTAAAAGGAGGCGGATCGTTGCATATCAAAATCCAAAATAAAGATTGGAGAAAAAATAAAGAAGTCGTGGTCCAAGTATGAAGAATCTCTCAAAAACTTTAAGTGGAGAAATTCCTATTATGAAAGAGAAGACCATAATTTCAAGAACGTCTCTCAAGATTCGAAGTATGAAGTCGCTGCCAAATATCGGTCCGAGAGAGGTCTCAAATCGTGAAGCGAGTTATGCCAAGATATGAACTTTAAGAGGTCCCGATAAGCCGTTTTAAAAGATTTTGTCCTTTAGCTAACTATTGATTAAATCGTCCTACTTTATTTTCGGCCTAAATAAACTATCGAAATAAGTCAACAATGCATCCTCGTGATCATTCAAGACAATAATAAAATATAAGAGATACATCTAGGAATGAGGGAGTCTAAGTGAATAATTGGGCCACATAAGTTTGTGTTAGTTTACTAACTTATAATAGCAATGATCTCGTTTATAAGCTTGGTATGAGGAACGTGAAACTTGAGGGTGATAAACATTCATGACATGCCAAAGCCCTAATGTAAGTCTTTGATTTCTTTACTTGTTTTCTTCCTTCAAATATTTTGTATATATTTCTATCTTTTTAGTTTCCTTAATGTTTGGTGTTTAATAAAGGCCAAGGTAGGTTAATTATGATGAAAAATATAAACTGTGCTTTGAAATTAATGCATTGCATGAGGGCATTGCAATGGTCAAGTGTAGGAATTTAATAAGTGTGAAAACACTTATCCTTTTACCACTTATTTCCAATAATAACAAGACCAAAACGTGTATTGTATGTCGTAAAAGTCAGAATTATGTGTGGTTTGTGTTTTTATTGTGTTTCAGGATAAAAATATGAAAAAGGAAGAAAACACGGGCTTTCACGGGCTTTTATCGAAGAAAAAGACAAAAGACGAAGTCAAAAGATCAAAAGTGCAAGAAGAACGGAAGTCAAAGGCCTATTCTGAAGATTCATCGAAGAAAAAGTCTAAAGACGGAAGTTTAACAAAGTCGAAGAACCAAGTCTACTAAAAGAAGAAAATTAGAAGACAAGTTCAAGTTATCATTCAACTAATCCCGAGACAAAGTCGAGAAAGCAAGTTATTTAAAAGACGAGAAAGACAAGAAGAAAAGAGGAAGAAACAAGCACCTACTCCTTCCCCTATAAATAGTCTTCTAAATAGTCATTAGAGGAGTTAGTCTTCATTTTTAGTCTTTAATTTTAGTAGGTAATTAGTGTGTGTTTTATTTTTCTTCTCTCTAGTTGATCTTTCAAACTTATCAAACCTTCATCTTAATCTTGTAATCTTTGATATTAATCTTTAATATAATCAAGCTTTTTAATAAATTCTCATTCTACCTTTCTTAATCATAATCTATTGTCTTGCTTAATTACTCATGTAGTTGGTTTAATTTTGTTGATGATGTGATTGATTTGCTTATTGGATTGTGCTTATTGATTTGGTGTGTTTGAGGTTTTTAGATTATTGTGCTTATTGCTTAATTTTTATGTTTATTAGTTTTTAAATAAGTTGATTTTGGTAGATTAATATTTTATAAAAAGTTGATTTTAAATAATTTGATTAATTAGTGTTTTTAAAAGTTTTTAAATTGTGACTTATTAGCTTTTCTTAAAATTTGATTTGGTAAAAGTTTTGGTAAGTGCTTACTTAATTTTTGCTTATTTTAGCTTAATTCGGATTTTTAAAACCCTCTTTTCCCGAATTGAGTCAAATACTACATTATTCCGACTTAGATGCAAAATACTATTTCCCGAATTAGATCAAAGACTACATTCAGACTTAAGTGTAAAACTCCTTCTCCCTCCAAAACCTAACTCAGTATCCTGAATTAGGTCTTGCACCCTTTTCCCGAATTGAATATAAACACACTTCTCGAATTAAGTGTGTATCACCTATTCCGAATTAGGTGGGTGATAGTGTATTCCGGATTACCTCCAAAATTGTTTTCCCGAATTACATACATGACCACTTATTCCGAACTACTTGTGAATGACCTATTCCAAATTGTATCTCGACTGAGTATTCCGGATTAGATATTGAACGTGTATTCCGAATTGTGTGTGAATATTGGATTCCGAACTAGGTCAAGACCATATATTCTGAACTAAGTACAAAAGTCACATTCCGGATTACATCAGGATTATAGTTTCCGAATTACATAGAGAAACCTTGATTCCGAATAAGGTGAGATTTTGAATATTCAGACTTAGGTTTCGTTTTGGTTTCCTGTTTTATTTTTAAACTTTTAATTTTTCCCGCCATTTTTAATCAGTTAAATTTTTAAAAAAATTTCACTCACTTTAATTTTCAAGATTATTTTTATCAAGTTTACATTTTAATAAAAGTTTAAAGTTTCAATTTTACTTTTAAGGTTTTAATTTTTCGTCATTTATTTTTAAACCTTAATTTTTAGTATAACTTTTAAAGATTTAATTTTTACGCTTCGACTTTTACATTTTCAACTTTATTTTAAAATAGATAATCACCTTTAGTTACTTTCACCAAGTTCTACTGTGCAGCATTCGTTCTGGAAAAGCAATCGAGGTTAGATATTCTTCTTTACTTTTATTAGCTTTTACGTTTATGTTAATTATAGACTTAGCAAATCAAGCTCCCCCTTTTAGTGACCAACATCAATAATTCCACCCTAAACCGTGATCAATTCGATTAGATACCGAGAACGATTGAGTACACATATGTTAGCCTTTACCAACATAATAGCCACCTAGCAATTGGCAAGCACCAGAAGTGCTTTTTCCGTCCAAATTACATCCAGCATAGTCAAAATCTGAATACCCCTTTAGATCAAAACCTGAGGATTTGGGGTACCAAAGACCTAGACTTAGTGTACCTTTTAGGTATCTGAAGATTCTATTTACAGCAGTAAGGTGTGATTCCTTTGGATCTGCTTGGTATCTTGCACAAAGGCATGTAGAGAATTAAATGTCAGGTCTGCTTGTAGTTAAGTACATGAGTGACCCAATCATACCTCTATACTGAGTTTCATTGTCTGATTGTCCATTGAGATCAGGTCCTGAGTTGTTAGGGGGTACCATTGGAGTCTTCACTAAAGCACAATTGATATCATACTTCTTCAGCAGATCCTTGACATATTTTTCTTGATTGATGGAGATGCCTTGGTCAGATTGTTTAATCTAAAGACCAAGGAAGTATGTGAGTTCTTCCATCATACTCATCTCAAACTTGCTGGTCATAAGTTTGGCAAATTGTTTGTAAATTTTCAAGCTTGTTGAACCAAAGATGATGTCATCCACATAAATTTGTACCAGAATGGTGTCAGTTTTAGATTTATAGATAAATAAGGTACTATCTATTTTTCCTTTGACAAACTTATGTTCAATGAGAAATGTTGAGAGAGTTTCATACCATGCTCTTGGATCTTGCTTTAGTCCATACAAAGCTTTGTAAAGCTTGTAGACATGATTTGGGTATTTACTACTCTCAAAGCCAGGAGGTTGTGTAACATAAAATTCTTCTTTTAGGTCACCATTTAGGAATGCACTTTTGAAATCCATTTGGTAGATGATGAAGTTCATGTAAGTGGCATAAGCAAGGAAGATTCGTATGGCTTCCATACGTGCAACTAGAGCAAAAGTTTGATCAAAATCAACACCAGGCTCTTGATTGAATCCTTGGGCCACCAGCCTAGCTTTGTTTTTGGTCACGACATTGGTTTCATCTCTTTTGAGCTTGTAAATCCATTTGTTGCCAGTGGTTGATTTACCATATGGAAGAGAAACCAATTTCCAGACTTTGTTTCTTTCAAATTGATTGAGTTCCTCTTGCATGGCATCCACCCATCCAAGGTCTGTGAGTGCTTCAGGAACCTTTGTAGGCTCAATTTCTGAGAGAAAGTTTGCATAGAGGCATTCTCTAGATGAAGAAGCACTCAATTTCTTTGCCATAGATCTAGTGACTCTACCTTCACCAGGATTGCCTATTATGTTTACCAGCTGTATGTGACTATTTTTAGTCCAAGATTTTTGTGGAGCTGAAGAATAGGCATTGGTATCATGATTAGAGCTAGAACTTGGAAGTCCATGACAAGGACTTGGACTTGGATTATCTCTAGTGTCTGCTGAAGGATATTCAATGGACAAAGGTTCAATCAATAGAGGGCTTTCTTCTTGGTTAGAAGCAACACATCCAAGACCTAATTCCTTAGAGATGGTAGGAGATCTTTTAGCAAGGGGCTCAGATTGTTCATCAGCAGCTTCATATGATTGATCATTTTGATCATGTGTGTCAGCATGCTGATTGTTTTGAAACTAACCATTTTGGTCATTTGTGTTGCCTTGCTGATCATTTTGATCATTTTGAGACTGATCAATATTTGATTGACAGCCATTAGTATGTGATACTAAAGGATTTCATTTTGTAGGACTTTTCATATCTTAAAATGGATCAATGTGAGGGACTGAGTTGCTTGTTTGATATCTTTGAGAAGGCTCATAATGTTGAAATTCATCAAATGGGTAATTGTGAGATTTGTGAATATGAAGTTCATCATTTGATGGATTTGTAAATTTGAGAGCTTCAGAACTTTCATTGAATGTGATGTGATAGGTTTCTTCAATACATTGTCTTCTTGTGTTGAAGACTCTATATGCTTTAGATACTAGAGAGTATCCAAGGAAGTAACCATCATTAGATTTTTCATCAAACTTTCTAAGGTGATCCTTGTGATTGTGAATGAATACTGTACACCCAAACACATGTAAGAATGAGATGTTTGGAATTCTCCCCCTGAAGACTTCATAGGGAGTCTTCATGTGTCCCTTCACAATGATGGATCTATTTTGAGTGTAGCAAGCAGTGGCTACAGCATCAGTCCAAAAATGCTTAGAGAGAGCAGATCCAGCAAGCATTGTCCTTGCTGCTTCAATCAAAGTTATGTTCCTTCTTTCAGCCATACCATTTTGTTCAGGTGTGTAAGAAGATGAGAAATTTTAGGAAATTCCTTTGTCATCAAAGAATTTGATCAGTGTGTGATTTCTGAATTCAGTGTCATTGTCAGTTCTGAGTTGTTTGACATGAGTGTCATTTTGATTTTCAACTCTTTTGATGAAAGACATATTGGCATCTGGTGTATGGCTTTTCTTTGTCAGAAAATACACCCAGGTGTACCTAGAGTACTCGTTAACAATGACAAGTGTATATTTTTCATGACAAATGGCCCTAGGTGATATTGGGCCAAATAAGTCCATGTGAAGCAAATGAAGACTTTCTTTGATTGAGAAAGTTTGCTTTGTTTTGAAACTGGCCCTATGGTGCTTCCCTTTCACATGATGAGCATGGTTTGTCCTTGGAATAGACAAGTGAAGGAAGACCAATAACAAGATTTTGTTTTGCCAGCAGAGTTATTGTTTTGAAATTGAGATGTGAGAGCCTCTTATGCCAAAGCCAGTTGGTAATATTGGAAGCTTTAGCAAAGAAGCATGTCTCTTGAGTAGATTTCATGTTCATGACATAAGCATCTTTGACTCTGGGAGCAATCATCACAATTTCATGATTGAAGTTGAAGATTGTACCTTTTTTTGTCATCAAACAGCACAAGATACTTTACATCACAAAGTTGACTTATGCTGATGAGGTTGTGCTTCAATCCATTGACATATGCTACCCTTGAGAAAACTATACCATTGCATTTTACTGAACCAAAGCCTTCAGTAGTAGCTGATGATTTATCACCAAAAACAACTTTAGGACCTTGTTCCTCCTTATACTTGTGCAGATAACTTTTGGTGCCAGTCATATGCCTTGAGCAGCCACTATCTAGGTACCAAATAGGCTTCGTGAGATCATACTGTACAAGTTAAGGAAATGGTCAGTTTTGTTTTAAAACCCACCTTTGTTGGGGGGTTTTAGATCTGGAAGGTGTTCTAGATCTTAAGGGTCCTCTTGATGAGGGTGTGTGTGATTGCTCAGAAGAAGAGGTCTGAACAGCTTTTGATTTCTTAGCCTGGAGGGCTTCACCTCTTCTGAACCACTCTATATGGTTATAGATCAGATGTAGTGTGGACATTTCTTCCACAAGTTTCACAACATTTGGTAATAGAGTTTGGGTTTCTTGGTTTACTACTTCTTCTGAGTGAGATGATTCGATTATGTCCATGAGTGTCATGGTCATAACTTCCACAAATATTACAAACAGGGTAATAGTGGCAGTCATATGAGTGATGGTTTCCCATACCACAATGAATGCATGGTGGGAAAGGCATATTGTGCCTTGAATGAGATGCTTTAGTTTTGTGAGCATCATCACTAGTTTTGGCCAGCATATACTGAGTATGTTCACAAGTACGATGCTCACATTTAGTACAATAAATCACTCTTAGGCAAGTTTCAGTGAGATGGTTGTTTAGACACATAAATCACAAGCCCTTTTAAATTGTGTCTTGTACTTTAAATGGGGAGAGTCTGAAGGTTCATCTCTGAATCGAGTTGGTGTTTGCTGCTGTCTGAGTTGCATTTTGAGATCATTGATCTCTTGTATGACAAGAGACATTCTCTCATCATCCTCAGATCTGGCATTCTTTTAGTTTATTTGTTGAAAGTGAAGAGGTAGTTCCCATATGTGAACCTTCGGCAAGAGCTGAAGAGTTCTTTGAAGTGTCAATTTTGACATGTTTGGAAGAACTACCCTTGCATGTTGTGTGAGACTTGATGATTGACTGGATTGATTTTGGTCCAGTAGAGGGTTCAGCACTAGCCAACTTCTCCAAAGGAGGAAGTGGGGTACTTACTTCGTTCTCTAAATCATCATCTGAGTCATCCTTAGTGACTGAGTACTCAACAGGTGCTGAAGAGTCAGCATTTGCTTGAAACTCAGGAAGAAGAATTCGTCTAGTGTCATGATTGGGTTAATTCTCTTCACCTGACCTTACAATGTCAGGGATCGAGTTACCATCCTCATTTGAGGCTTGGACAAAGACAATAGAGTTGGTGTTGGAGGATCCTTCAGCACCAAGCATTTTCCTTTTTTGAGCAGGAATTTGTTCATTGATGCATTGATTTACCCTATCAGAGTTTCTAAGCCAAGATTTTACATTATCTTTTGCTTCTTTTAGTTCAACTCTTAGGGAGTTATTTTC
This sequence comes from Glebionis coronaria, assembly GCA_025667525.1. Classification (NCBI taxonomy): domain Eukaryota; kingdom Viridiplantae; phylum Streptophyta; class Magnoliopsida; order Asterales; family Asteraceae; genus Glebionis; species Glebionis coronaria. Next base: position 504,031,344 of record CM046880.1, on the reverse strand, counting down.
ATCAAGAATCTCTTTGTTCAATTGTTGAAAAGTAAGAATATCAAGTTTAGCTTCTTTTAGCTCTATTTGCTTACTTTCAAAATCTTCAAGTTTTAGAACAAGTTTATGAAATTTTTCAAGCAAATTGTTTCTTTGTTCTTCAAAAAATTTTCGATCAATACACTGGTAATCAAAGACAAATTTAATGTCATCTTTATCTTCTAATTCAAGAAGAGTTTGTACCTTTTTTATTGTGATATTGACCCATTCACCTTTTCTGGCACTTTCTCTCGCCACAACATTAGAGTTAGCCCCTTCATCATCAGCAAGTGCCATCAGCACTTTCACATTAACCAGTTCATCATCATCTGAAGAAACATCTTCTTCATCTCATTCATAAGCTTCAGCAACAAGCCCTTTGTTCTTGTCTTGCTTGGGGGCCTTGGAGGAAGAACTTTTAGTACTCATGAGGGCCAGTCTAGCTTTAATTTCTCTGTATTTGGCCTCAAAGTCTTTTGTTGGTCGAAGTTCAACCCTGTTTTGCTGAAATGAAGTAGAATAAATTTGTTTTGGTTAGAATGATGATTGACCAGATGGTCTTGATTGAGATGGTGAGGAATAGGAAGGGAGGGGTGTTTTGGAGTAGCAATCCCTAGCATAGTGACCATTTTTCCCACATTTGTAGCATTCAGTGTCAACTGAAGCTTTTGTGGTGCTGGAGAACTTGCCTCCTTTCTTAAATAACCTTCTAGACTTGACCAGAAGTGCTCTTTCATGAAATTCCTCTTTAATGTCATTCAGATATTCCTCACTAGTTCTAGTGTCTTCCTCATTATCAGGACTATCTTGGTAGTCATGAATGACAGCCTCACTGAAGAAGGCTGTGGACAAGGGTGTAGCAATGGTTAATGCTTTACTCTTGCTTGAGCCTTCATAAATCCTATCAACTAGGTTTTTTTCATATTTAAGTTTCCCAAAAATAGAGGCTAGATCACAATCTTTAATGTGATTAGCATTTCTCAAGCTTTGACAAAAACTGAGCCATTTTTTTGGCAATTCATTAACAAAAACAGTGTTGATTTCAAGTTTTGAAAGCTCAACACCATCATTCGCAAGTTAATTCATCAGTGATTTGTATCTGGTGAATGTATGTGTGAGGGTTTCCCCTTCTTTGTGCTTAAAGGTGTTGTATTGAAGCTTTAAATCCATGATTCTTGTTTCCTTCACATCAGAGGGTCCCTCATGGTAAAGAATAAGGTCCTCCCATGTAGCTTTGGTTGTTTTACAATTTACAACAGAATTCATTTGGTCATCTAGAAGCACATACATGATGAGACCTTTGAGACGCTGGTCTAGGTTAGCAGCTTTTCTCTCATCAGTAGTCCATTGTGCTTCAGGTTTTCTATTGTCCCCAACCATGGGAACAAAAGGACCATTTTCAATGATTCTAAGGAATTGAGATTCAATCCTAACCATGTGGACAAGAAACTTTTTCTTCCAATTTGTAAAATTTGCTACCTGTAGTTCAGGAGCAGCATTGGGTTGGTCACCCCTATATTCTAGGTTTTGTGGTATAACTTGAGCCATTTTTGGATCTTGATTTGAAAACTTTTAAATGAGCAGTTTAATAAAATAAGAGTTTAGCTAATCAAACTGATCTGGTACCACTTGTTGGTCCCTTGTAAATCGTTATTACTTATCAACCTTAAGTAATAACTCTTTACTACGACTCAAGTGTGTTGTTTTAACAATAGATAAGAAATATGAACAATTAAAACAACAATACCAATAACTTTTCAACGTATAGACTTTTATTAGAATCAAATAAAGAATCTATAACCCACCTTGTTTGCGGAATAATAAAGTGGTTGAATGACAACGGGTTTTGATCTCCTCTACTTAAACGTATAACCAAAGTTAAAGTCTAAGCTCCAATCTAAACGTTCATATGAATCTTGGTTATATGATTTAGTTGGTATCGATAGAGAAAGGTTTTCTAGAGTTTTACTCTTGTATTGCTTAACCATTTCTCTCCCAATGTACACGCCTTTTATAGGCAATGTAAACTAGGGTTTGCATTTGCATGATTCAATGCATGGGTTTATCCAGTGGATGGTTGATGCCCATGCTGGATAAACAATACAAAGTATATATTAAAATATTCTAGAAAAGATAAAGGTTGTACTTATATCTAAAGTATACAAGCAACCTACTTTGACTTAAAGTTATCTTTTCCTGCCAAATGCAAACCATCAGAATACTGAAGATTCTTCAGTATCCTAGAGGAGATCGACATCATTCAGTTTGGTATTGTCAAACCAAACTGAACTGAAAGCCCTTCTTCAGTCCTTGTTCTTTAGTAACTAGACCGCCTAGTATTTGATGTGAAGACTCATTTGTCTTCTAAGTTAACTGGAAGGGGAATACTGAACGTTCTTCAGCTACAAAGTCTTCAGTAGGAACTTTGTTCCTCTGGTCATCCTTCAGCAGACTGGCCTTACTGCTGAGCATGAAACACTTAGGGGGATTTTATATTTAAATCCTAGAGTTGCTTCAGTGTCAGTAAATACTGACCCAACACAACGGCTTGCTTTGCAGAACTTACATGTAAATATATTCGGGATAATTGCATGAAAAGTTAACCAAATTTCTTACGTTTTCTGTTTTATCCGACTTATATAAGAAGTCAAAAGTTTAAACTTTTCTCAAAATTTAGGTAATAAGATAGGAAAATGAAGTCAACTTGACCAAAATTTACCCACACCTTTCACCTTTGCTCCCAGGTCGTCAAGCAGTTACTGATCAAATATTCTTAAGTTAATGTATAAAGTTGGTTACCTTAAATCAAATTTGAGTCTAACTTTTAAGTTGCTTTCTCGCCTACAAATGATGTTCGTCCTAAATAGAAACTATTGTATTAAAAAAATTGTTGCTCCATATTTTTTTTATGTAATTAGCCCAAATAATCTATAACATTTAAGTTCGTATGATCTTCACTATCTCTATGACTAAATTATTTAATGTTAGAGTTGATCAACTAGCATAGAAGGATTTTAATTTTATTTTAGTGCAATCATGATATTCAATTTAGTGAAATAATTTATGCTTCACATATTATTTTGTGGCCGAATGTCACACCACTATGAAAAATATAGTAGAGGGCCCTTCCCAGAACCTGTTAGAATCAGTGGCTCAACTTATTGCAACAACCTCCGAAATATAAGCTGTACATGTGGTAGTTGGAAGTGAGCTTATGAGACTTGACTTAATATCTCTATGTATAACTCTCATTCTAGAGTATCCATGTGAGGTATATACGTGGGCTAACGAGCTTATTTAATTTCGAGTTATATTATATACATGCCTCGATTTTTCGTCTTATATTGGTACTTATCAACTTATATAAGCTTACTTTGACATAACAAACGTATATAAGCCTATAAGTGTCAAATAAGTTGGATAATTTTAGATTTTTAAATATAAGACGAAGTCAAATAAGCTCGCAAGCACAGTCTCGATTATCTTAAGGATAATGAGTTGTTTGATTGTTTGGTGGGGTATTGAACTTTAGCACTGTAAGGATCATAACACAAACTTTTTTACCAGCGGTTTTATATATGCATTTGGTTAATTAAAAACTGACAGTAGAGGTATATTTATAAGATTTAGTTAATAAAAAATTGGCTTTAATGACAACTTTTGTGTCAGCGGAAGTTAATTTTTGTAGTCATCTACATCCATATGTACGCTGCACATGTTATGGTAGTCAAGCATTTGTGCTATCAAGTTAGTTTCTCTTAAATAGTTTTATTATTTGATTCATTTTGTTTCCTTAATCAAATTAATTTTTATAGTCTGAAATCTGTCATACGTCTAAAGTAATGTGAACAATTGCATGTGTAATCGATCATCTAAGAGAGTATTTGGTTTCTATAAGTGGTGAATAGCTCAACGGTAATTGGTTTAAATCGTATTGGATAACAACAAGAAAAGACATGGACCGTTTGGGAGGACATGTGGTGGTAATATAGTCGCAACCAAAAATCTAACCACCCGCCACATTCAACAACCCGGGGCAAAGCCCGGGCTTCAATGCTTGTTATAAATATATACGAATATTTTTGACAAACATCACTGCCTCCAAATTAGAATACGTCTCCAAACTTCCAATTTTTATATTCACATGGTGAGTTCTCAACAAAAATAAACACACACTAACCAAATGGAGACCCTTCATTACCGCGGTTGTTAGTAATGCCGGAACAATCGACTTCGTAACAACTACTTATATTGGAAACGTCATAGATTCAAAGCAAATGCAAATATCAACAGGTAAGTTTTTTTCGCTAATTTATGTGTACAATTATTTGTACATGTCTTTTACTGTCAATTGATTTTAGGGTTTAGAATGTTACATAAATAAGTGGTATCTCATAAGCGTATAAAAAAATAGGGGTTTTGGTTTAGGGGTTATGTACAGCGTTTTTTGTCACATTAGTTTTTGGAGCTTGTAGTATAAAATTTAATTTTGTGTGATTGGGTTTAGGGTTTAGAGTAATTTCTAGATGAAAGATTGGATTTTGTTGCTATTTTTTAAGAGAAATGAGTTGTACACCAAATGTTCGAAGAAATGTGTAAGTAAAAATTGTAGTGACACTGGTGAATTTGTAAGTGAGTTAGTGGACAAGTTTATGCAAAACACTTCCTCTTTTAATACGGTCTAAAATGGCCATTTACATGTTGTTTAGAATTTGATTATTTAAGTGCTTATATATTAGCAAATTTCAGATGATTCCATTCTTGATGTTAAGATCGGGAGACATGGCGTAAAGGGTTTCATTCAGTTACCCTAGCTCCAAAAATAAAGTGTGTTTATGAATATATTTTGACCCAACATCATAACCATTATATACACAAATCTAAAACCGTTGATACATCTTTTTACATAATTAGCGAGTAAGATAAGAAAACTGTACTCGATGTGATCATATATAAATGTGGTTTTAGAAGGTTTAAACTAGAGTCATCACATAATATATCAATATGTAGAATGGTTTTATTTACTCTTTTTATTAAGTGCCTAACTGAGGCATGTGATGAAGTTTTAGTATCAAGTGATGATCAGTGAGAATTTATTGTAGGATAAAGCTGTGACTGAAGATCCGGTATTTAAAGAATTCTGGCAAAGGGATATGGAGGAGTCGATCAGGCAGGGAAATGTGAAACCATTTGTTAAGGAAGCTGTATTACAAGTGTCGAATTGGCCATTTAGTCTGATGGATCTACAAGTGCGAAAGAAATGCCCTGAAAGAGGCTTATTCCATTTGTTCAAGTTCATGGCTAGTGAACCAGAATGTGAACTAATCGGGTTTCTTGAACCAATTCATATATGGCAGGTTTGCAGTTTTAACAGAAGTAATGTTCGTAGCTTGTGTTCATTGCAGCTTTAGGAACTTGCTAACAATTTTTAGGCGTTAAAAAGGGAATGGAAGATCTGGTTGTGCGAAACTCAATGACTGATTATGTGGACCGTATTCTACCAAATGCTACTGTGCATAAGCTCCCATATCATGGTCACTTATTGTACTTTTACTTCTGTGACGAATGTCATAGAACAATCATGTCGACTCTTTAAATAAAAATCCTTTCCCCCAAATTTAAATCAAACATTTAATCATGTTAAAGTCTTGCAGAATAGTCATATAAAGTTAGATTTACGTGTACGATTTCCAAGTGGATGGTGTCGTATTAAATTGTTGGTGAATCACCAATTTGTTTTTCTATTGATGTGGATCCATCTGTTTAAGAAACGAGTTCCTATTGTTGAAACAAGTATATATTGTAGGTAAATTATTTTCTATGAAGTGCAACAAGTGACAAGCTTTGACACATAAGTTTAGTGTCCAATCAGGTGTATTATTGCTGATTATGTTGTGGGTTGTGGAAGACGTTAGTGGTTGTATACTTTTTATCGGAGTATAACCAGTGAACTCTTTTTTTTGTGCAGTGGTTGGGAAATTTCTAGGTGGATAAAGTAGATGCCAGTCGTTCGGCTTCAGTCCATACTTATTTCATGTCTAAAGTACAAGGTAATATCATCCACAATATTAATCCAATTTATCTTATGTTTATCTGTTATAGCAGAGAACCAAATATGTTTTAATATTAATTGCAATAAGTCACAAGGTTTGACACATAGGTTTAGTGTCCATTTAGGTTTGAGTTTATACACAAGATATGCCCCCATAGGAGAAACAAATGGTTTTATGTTATACTAAGATAATGAAAGGGAAAATAGGTTATAATCAACAAAACTTCCAATTAAAAAAAAGAAAATAAATATCTACTTAACCTACGCGAATACATATCCGAGCGAAGTTTAACATACGTTACCTTAGCTAATAAGTTTAACGGTACTAACAAAAAAACAAGAAATTAAGAAACAGAAATAAACATTCAAGCGAAACTTAAAAGTTAAGTCCAACACAGTTTCAACCTATTGTCCAAATCTAGCGGATCTAAGGTTACCTGTACTCCGTAGGCTGTAACCTATGCCTGTCCCAACCGGATTGACCAAGGTCTCCACATAGGTACAATTTGAATATGCGAAATTTTCAACAATTTCGTAAGTAATATATATTGTGTTATACAGAAGATGATGAGTACCAAATGGGATTAGAAGCTGACCTTCTCCTGTTATTTTAAAAGGGCCCCAGAATTTTGTCCATCCTGGAGCGAAATCAATTTGAGCATTAATATTAGGATCAGGGTAGGGAATATAAAACAACCGGTTCCACGTTGGCTCGATGGGCATGTTTTCCATTACCCACACATCAACAACATGTGTGTTATCGAAGTTACAGACCAGGCAAAGCCCTTGTTCTACTACCCCCAAAACAAATCTTTTACTTCCTATTCCCATATCAGGAACAACAAGTTCATGAAATGTTTCGAATTCCAAATCAATATAAACAATTCTACAAATATCGTGTTGCCCAATCGGCAACCAATATAAACGACGTTGATAATAGACACCACTTCCATATATACCACCCAACTGTGGAAAAACTCCAATAGTTTTCCAGTTCCTTTTATCTACAGAGAACATCTTAACTTTTTGGTTTCTCTTCGCATTTGAGACCACCTTGTAATCCCCCTATGATTATACCAAATCCAAAATCATATCCATGTGGATGCTGTGTATCAAAAGAAAAATCAACGTTATGGTTATAACGTGTTGTCGGGTTGTAAAGTGATATCCCACTTCTCAACTCGACGCATAGCAATCCGCTGCACGAACCTATTACTTTAAGAAAGTCGTTAGCATTGAACGGATAACCCATACCTGTGAACAGTTGAGCCTCGCCATTTAAACGTCATCTGTTAGTGACCGAGTCATCACACCATCATTCGTTATATATACTAATCGTTTGTTTGTTGATGCCTGGGCATGGGAGTCAATGAAAGTTGAATTGGTTATTACTAAAAACCAACTTTTGCAGATAGTTTTGTAATGTAATAACGTCGACACCGGTAGATTTATGAACATTATGAACAAAAGATCAAAGCACATATCCTGGAAGCTACACATTTTTTCTTACGATAGTATTTGTTTTGTAAAAATATGAAGTAGAAAGTTTTTTGTGTTTAATTTTGTATTATGTTTGGTTTTTTATAGTTTAGTAAGTTTAACTGTTCACATTCTTAGTGGGTGGTTATTTCTGCAGGAACAACTACAGGAACATGTACACATTGTATACATGTTTGAATACACGATTTGTTCAAACTTTCATGTTTTTCCAAAGTTTTAGTTCCGAAATTTATTTCTTTAGACATATTTGTTTATGTTCAATCATGTTTATTTCTTTTTGTAATTTAATTTTGTTTGTAAAAATAGTTACTTTGTGTATCAATAAGAATGATCTTGGTCCATCACTTTATAAAAGGCCAAATCTTAAATAAAAATCCCAATTATATTTTTATAGGGCCAACGTTTTCATAATTGACTAATTATATAACGGGCCTTTATAAATCTGAACTTTTTAGTGTTTGATCCTTCACAAAAGTGGCTTATATTTCATCTAATATTCATAATAAGTCATAATGTATGTTTATATAAAAAGTTAAAAAGTCAAGTTTGGTCAAATAAAGTATGAATAATTGCTCCTATGTTTAATCCATAGGAATGTCGTGGACATGATTTCTCCCGCTATCGCCGTGAATGACTTATGAGTCTTGAAAAAAGGTAAGTTCGTTTCTCGCCTTTCAAATGCTCCACATGATGCCAAGTATTATAGTTAGTAACACTTTTCTCCTTTTAAGACAATTACCCCCATTTAGTTCTGAATTCCAGGATATCCCTAGCCGATGAGAACACGGGGAGTGGAATATTACACCATCTGAAAATCCATCGCCATGTATGGCATAGGACTATTGTCTTTACAATCTTAAGAAACATTAATGACAGTGTTGATTATGAATTGATTTACCTTCTTTTGAAAGCAATTATGAAATCCGATGTTTTAAAATCCGGTTTTTTAGTTGATCCGGTCTAGTGACCGGTTCACGGTTCGACCGGTTCAACCGGTTGAACCGCCGAGTCAACCCGGTTTTTTATATATGTATATTTTTTTATATTTTTAATGTGTAGTATTTATTTTTTACTTACTAGCCTTATTTTTTAGTTTTATATTTATAACATTGTTGTAAAAATATGCAAAAATAATTAATTTATACTTACAATTTGTAATAGATTATAATAAAACAATATTAGTGAACGTTTTAAGTTAGTTTAACTTTATTTTAACTATCACTAATAATTATTACTTTAATATATATCTTTAAAACTTAAAAATATTTATAGAAAAAAGTTTTTGAAATATTTTTTTATAAAAACTTTTGACCCGGACGGGTTAATCAAATCGGGTCAACAAAAAATCGGCGGTTCAATCCGGTTCTCAAACAAGCAAAAACCCGGTCACATCCGGCCTAGTCTCCGAGCCGGTTCACGGTTCAACCGGCCGGGTCAACCCGGTTTTTAAAACATTGATGAAATCGGTTAATAATGGAGGGAAGAACTGATGAAAGCAGTTATAGTAAACGTGAGTCATGTTATAAATGAGATGGTGAGAAATTCACAAACTGTACAGTGAAATCTATCTTTGCCACATCAGATTGTTTATGTATTTAAAAAAAAATATTATGACACTGGAGCTTGGGAGGGGTTTGGTCATAGGTTCAAGTCTTGCAAAGCATAAGCATCCATGATTTTGCTCTTTAGTGCAAAGCCGTGAGTTCTAGGGTTTCCCCTAGTGGTTCGGGTCCCGGGGCCTGCCTGTTATGAATGGTATAACTCGAGGGTCGGATTTCAGTGAGATTGAGGTACCGTTTAAAAAAAACATCTAATATGGGAGGTTTAATAATAAGTTTAAATTTTTTTGAAAAAGTTCATGTTTGTTTCAACCATAGTAGGATTTTAGTTTATATTTAGGTGACATGAAGAGGTTTTAAATCTTAGACCTCTCCAAAAACACAAAACATTAAATGCATGTGTTATATGAAAGAATTATAAAAGTTTAAAGTTTTTATACCATAATATAATTAGGTTAAAAAAATAAAAAAATTATGGCATGAAAATTTAAATTCTTAAACATTTATAAAAGTCCATTATAATGAATACCTAATAAAATGTACCCTTAATTGAAGTTTAGGATAACAAGTTGGTAACTTAGATGAAAAATGTAGGAAAAAAAATAAAAAATAAAAAAAGGCCACATGAACCAATAATCATATCCTTAATAAAAGGGGGGAATCTCGGTTCCCAATGAACAGTTCCCCCCTCACACACAAAAACATATTTTTATTCACTCTTCTCACAAATCCCCCTCACACATAATATTTTTATTCACTCTTCTCACAAATCACACACAAAATAAAATAACAAAACAATTCTCTCACACACAAAAACATATTTTTATTCACTCTTCTCACAAATCACACACAAAACGTTTGTGTGTGTCAATGATCCTGTAGCACTTCGTTTTTCTCCGCCGTTGATCTTGATCCGATTCCTGTAGCAGTCCTTCATTTGGTGCCGTTGATTATCACTATAACCTAAAACATTTATCCCCATATGTGAGTTATAGTAAATAGCTCTCATTTGGATCTGGGTTCTCTCTAGAAAATTATATCTCATATGTGGGTTATAGTGAGATGATCGATTGATATGGTTTATAGTGAGATGATCGATTTAACTAGATGGCATAAGTCACCGCAGTCGATAACATCAGGTTTCTTATTTGTTATTAATTATGGTTTTCAATTTTTTGTAATGTATAATTATGATTTAGTTTTAATTGATTTATCATTTGATATTATCTGATTTTGAAATTAGGGTTGTCATGCGATTTTCGAATTAGGGTTTATGCCAGAAATTGGGGAAAGATATGTGTCTCCATTCTAATTAATGTTTTCCAAATCTAAGCTCCATAATTTTTATTTCAGAAGGGCGTCTATATTATACTGCAACATTTTTTGGGTAAAAAGAAACCTGATGTATGGTTTGCTGGAAACCATACTTTTTTATGGGGATTTGTTGGTTGAATGGTGTTCTTTGCTTATGGGTTGGTGAGTTTTCTATCTTGATTGAACTTGGCCCTCCTTTCGTTGCCGCTATCTATGCTGGGCGACGTTAGCGATGGGCGTTTAACACTCGGGATATACTTATAAGTTTGAAAAGGACTGCTTTATGGGGATTTGTTGGTTGAATGGTGTTCTTTGCTTATGGGTTGGTGAGTTTTCTATCTTGATTGAACTTGGCCCTCCTTTTGTTGCCGTTATCTATGCTGGGCGAACTTGGCCCTCCTTTCGTTGCCGTTATCTATGTTGGGCGACGTTAGCGATGGGCGTTTAACACTCGGGATATACTTATAAGTTTGAAAAGGACTGATTTATGGGGATTTGTTGGTTGAATGGTGTTCTTTGCTTATGGGTTGGTGAGTTTTCTATCTTGATTGAACTTGGCCCTCCTTTCGTTGTCGCTATCTATGCTGGGCGACGTTAGCGATGGGCGTTTAACACTCGGGATATACTTATAAGTTTGAAAAGGGTGTTTGGTATTGCCTCTATATTGTGTTTGTTGCCGCTGGTGTGAGAGAATTGTTTTTTAATTTTGTTTTATGTGTGATTTGTGAGAAGAGTGAATAAAAATATGTTTTTGTGTGTGAGGGGGGAACTGTTCATTGGAACCGTAATCTTTGGAATTGATATCACTCTTTCCTAACCATGAGGGCATTCATATGTTATAAAGTAATATCGTGAAATATGCAGCATGGTACACAACTTTTTACTTTGGTTCTCATGGGTTTACGTCTGTGGGTTACTATTGGTGTTTAGATTGGCAGTGCAAAGTAATTGTCGGATTAGATTTACAGTCTACAGTCACGGTGGGTCACAATGTTTTGGTTGTCGGGGTTGATGGTAGGCGACGATAGTCACGTTCGTGACTTTCGTTGCCGTTGTTGATCCCGGGCGACGATATACAATTATATCCTTAATAAAGGGGGGAATCTCGGTTCCCAATGAACAGTTCCCCTCTATAATAATAGGGCAACCTCTTTCGGGGTTTCGTTTCGATCTTATAGATCAAGTATAATAATGGGGTTGGATGTTTCGATCTTAGAGATGGGATTGGAAGCCTGAAACTTTGGTTTCTTTCGTGAGAAAGGTGTTATCAATGACAGCTGTGATCTGTTCGTATTGCAAAGGAAAAATGTTTTCGGGCTATGATGAACAATAACGGCAACGCATCAATTTGAGACCACCCGTATCTTGGCGGGGCAGCCTGTTGCAGCTGCAGCCATGGCGGGTGTGTCCGATTTTTTTCCACGGTGTGCCATACCTGAGCCTATAGGTTTGTTGATCGTCGCTTGATATTTGAGTGTCCCTAGGTGGAACTGATTTTGTTGATTTTGTTGGTTTGTTGATCGTCGCTTGATTGTGAGGAGATAATATAATAAGTTGTGGTGTGAGGTGGAACTGTTCATATGGCACCGAGATTCCCCCCCCCCCCCCCTTTTATTAAGGATATAATAATATAATGTCGGGCTGTCATGAGTTTAAACGGTCGTGGGAGAAAGCCAAGATAGCCCGGATCTTGGCGGGGCGACCTTTGAAGGTTGCAACCATGCCGGGTTATGGGTCTTTCTCCCAAAAAACGCCTTATTGGAAACGAATTTCGAGAATAGAACCAGACTTACGGGTATCTTAATGGCGCGCTGTGATGAGTAATGGTATGCTTCTATAATTATGTCGGGTTGTGATGAGTTTAAACGGCCGTGGGTAAAGACAAGATAGCCCGGATCTTGGCGGGGCGACCTTTGAAGGTTGCAGCCATGCAGGGCTATGATTCTTTTTCCCAAAAAACGCCTTATCTGAGCCTATGCTAAAACCCGCAAAAAAATTTGGGAACGAAGTTCGAGATTAAAAACAGATCTACGGGTCAAATAAAAGCTTATATTCATGTCATCTGAAATTTGTGTTGGCGTATTTTCTATGCTAAAACAATGCAACTTCTATTTCGGTGCTTTCCTCTCGGGTGAACATAATGGAAGTAATGCTGCCACAAGTGGCCCGTATCTTGCCAGGTATGTTTACAAAAAAAGTTATTTTAGGATGTTCTTTCATAACTTTTCATAACTTTTCATTTCGGTCTTTTACATGAACATCGAAGTGGTGTTGCAGCTGCCTTCCGCGCGCCAGTTGGTGTAGTCTTCGGTGGACCAAATCCTAGAAATAATCGCCAGAGCCACGGTAACCCACAAGCCCGAAATCAAGGCTACACATTTTCAGGAGTCCATGAAGTCTGCGCGCAGGACCTCCAATTTATGCCATGGTTTCACCAATTTTGGTGGTTTTGGGGTACCTTGGAAAAGGACACGCTATCAGTTGAATAAATGGTAACGCTTTTGAATGGTCGTGGTGATACTATTCACTAAGAAAAAAATACCAATCAATGCCCTATCGTATCAGTATGTCTCTATGATTTGGTTAGAATTGGGTGTCTGATTTTGTTTCGAAGCTGATTGTTGCCCCCAATCTTTGATTGGGTTGGCGATGGTCGGGTTAGGGTGATGGTCATTTCTTTTTATCCGGATCGTCACCCCCAATCTCTGATGGGTTGGTGACGGTAGGACTTAGATGACAAATTTGATGATGGTTTATAATTGGTCTTTGGCTTTCTATGCCGGTCATGACGGTTTCCAAAACGATAGAGACTTTAACAAATACACAGGCTGTTCCTATGTATGTATATCTCATTACCCACTCAGTAAAAGTGGCACACGCTTTGGTCTTATGAATGGAACAGGCTGTGTATTTGTTAGTCGACTTTTTTTGAACTTTGGCATTAACATGGTTCTGAAAGGCAATGATGAATTATCTCGGTAGGAAGAACTGGAAATGAAGCATTCTGCATGTCGGCTTGGCAGCTTACAAAAGTTGCAGCCACATCAGTTACGCGCTGTTTCTCCAAGTCTCAAGTCTCTATCGTTCTGAGCCAATAAAAAAAACCAAAGGGCTTCTCTATGCTAAAAATCGATGCCTTTTTGTTCCTGTTTTGGAAACCCGGTCTCAAGGTATGCAACTGTGAAGAATCACAAAGGGCATGGTAAGTATTCACCAACTCTTCCTTTGCAATTTGAATGTTCAGCATTCTAATCTTTAGTAACTTGACATGACATCTATTATATTTAAAAATACCAACTTTATACAAATCTCAGGTGTTTGGCACTTTGATCAGCTGCTCCTCGATTAAGGCTTCCATCCTTGATAGGCTGTTGGAGGTAGAATGAAGTTGAGGTATGTACTTTTTTTTCTAAAGATTGATCTGAGCCTATAATGGAAAGAACTGGTTGATTTATTATTGTTTTTTAATGATCTTTGTAGAGACAAATGTTTGTAACGCAGATAAAATGAGCACGAGGGATGCCGCATGTAGTAGGACTCAGTTACAAACAGTGTTAACCAACGGTGAGCGTTTTTACATAATAAGATTTTCGCTGTTTGAGCAAAAAAAATATCAAAAAACTTTTGACACAAATAACAAAATTCACATATTGTAGAGACAAATGTTTGTAATTCAGTTGATTATTTATGCTGCCTTTGACCAACTTCTTAAAAAGAATCAACTTATCCCAAATGCTGATAAGCAAATCCAAACACTATCTCATGCATTGTGTTACCGCACAAATTAACAAGATATTTTTAATGAGCACAATCTGCCTCTTTGAGCTAATCTCAAATAGACCCTACTAAATGCTTATTAAAAGTGCTTATATGCATAAGTTTTGATACGACATATTAGCAGTTATAACCTAAGGGTTGTTTAGATGCATGAAGCGTAAGGGATTACACGCTAAGTAGACAAGCAGATCATATCCCAAGTATAATAGAATGTGGTGCTTTTAGTTTTCACACAATATAATACTATAACTTTCTTGCATACAAAAATTTCTAGCTTTCATGTCATTTGTTGGGAAAATTCAAGAAGAATATGAGGAATACATATACAGACTCCATCAATTTTGCAGAACTGAAAAATTAGTGTATTAGGATTCAACATCTATTGCAGCTGTTAGAGAATATAGAGTATCAATTTATTATATATATTTAAAGAAAGCTAAATTATGTAAGGTTAATTCCATATATGCTATTAACAGATACACCGAGTATGTTAAGGACTTATCCTTTACACTACAGGGATTAGTTTGATGTTTTGAGCTTTTATCGAATTATAAGTGCGTGCAGGTAATGCACTTTCTTACAGTTTTTTTCTCTTTTCCACAATCTATAAAAAAAATCCTTATTGTTTCTGTTTACTTATGGTTTTTAGAAGGCGCGTCTTTCAAACATCTCGCCTTTAATCATTCGCTCGATTATTAGAAAAAAGAGAATCACCGATAGCTTAATTAAATATTTGGTCCATTTATTTTTGTCATTGTTTATGGGTGACTTTAATAACATCTCTTACATGCTTTGCAGATGACTAGACGAGGGCTGTCAAGGGGACATGATTAAATAAGTAGGTTTGCCATTTTGCAACTGTTGGATATATGTGCGTGTATGCTTCTGGTCGACAAACGGTGTTCGAAAGTAAAATAAAACCCTTCAACAACGGTCTCCCCTGCGCCGCGGCGAAGCGCGGGCAAAGACCCTAGTATCAAATATAGGAAGAAAAAAAAGCAATAACTTCGCCTAACGCGCCAGGGACCAACGGTGCAATCAAATTTAGATTGAAAAAACGTAATTACCCTCCTTGCGAAGATAATAACAAAGTAAATAACAGTCGTTACATATAACAGGGTTCTCGTGTCGCCAGGGACCAACGGTGCAATCAACTGATTGTTTGAGTTTATCTCGTGTCGCCTCCTTCTATCCTAATTAACTAAATTCATCCATCCCTCCCTCCCACTTTGTTAGTCTGTAGCTATCAATTAATTAATCCGAAACTATGACACAACCACAATTGAGTTATCCAAACACAACGTAAGCCTGTATTTAATTACTTACTATGTGTCAATACTTGTTATTATTATTTTTATTTATTATTTATTGGCTGTTTCCTTGTTTTTGTATGTTACATAAAGTATCTTTTACAGTAATTTTTAAATGTTGTTTTTACTTTTTTTCTAATCGAATTGTTATGTGAAAAGTGAGATGAAGAATCCAGTGACTGCTACAGTATCCGATCAATATCTGTAAGTTTTTTTTTTCTTTATTGATTCTGTATCAATAGCTTAGACTTATTATATTATTCACCTTTTAACTCTAATAATATAGATTTGAAGTACTCAACTGTATGACCAAGAAGAAAACTGAGCTTGCTGCTAAAAAGAAAACTGAGCTGGGTGCTGATAAAAAAATAAAGTAAGTCAATATTTCTTTCTTTATATATAAATTTATCGTCTTACAAATATTCTTAATTATTCACTTCAAACAAAAGTACATGCAACCCTTAAACAACATCGGCATTAAACCAAACTCAAATTATGATTGTTGCTTTTGGTATCTATCTATACATATTAATTATTTTGTGTATCATAGTTGCTTGGTTTTTGTTTATGATATAGGATGCCATCATTCTCGAAAGATCCCCGTTTTCGGTTCCAGCTGTGTAATGTTGTTTTTAGGTATAGCACAGATCCTATGGTTATGAATTTAGGTGGCTATGACGAGCTTTTTCTGTTTGGGATTATTCAGGCACAAACTCGTTTCACAGATTTGGCACGTGATGCTTCTTTTACTATATTCAACCGTAACTTCGATGATCCCTTAGTCCTCACCAACTCGGGTTCTTTACCTCCACAAGATATCTCTTATTGTTCACTTTCAGCATCTACCTCCGTTAAGATCACTGCCAAACTCTATGCTACCACTTACAAGGGGTGTAAAGTGTCCGGAACTATCCATGATTATTATGAATGTTTTCCTGCTCTGCGGGTCGAAAATCCACCTTCCTTGGCTGAGTGGCAGAAAAACAGGATCGCCTACATTTGTAATGATGGGCTAACAATTTCCAAAGACGATGCGTTTATTAACTTCTCAGAATATTTTGCCAATAGACCAAATGGTGGTTCCGGTTCTTGTAAACTAAATGGCACTAATGGCAATCTAGAGCTATATTACGTTGCACTAAAGGATGCAGTAGACGCAACTCTGGAAGTAGTCTTTGATGCAACTTCCGAGGAAACAAAAGTTGCTGGTAAGATAATGGCTTATTATGGGAAAAACTTTGATTATGGCTCTTCTCTCGCTGAAAAAGATCTTTATAGTGCAATGCTTTATGAAAGCAAACCTGGTGATTTTATTAAGCCTGGCGAAATAAACTTGATGCGATCTGTGCTGGCTGTACCAGCCCAATTTTCCCTCATAATTGATGCAAACTTACGTGACTGCTCCTCTGGGGATATAGTTTTGTCGGGAGTTTACGAATTCCTTGTGCCTGCTGAGGGTGGCATCAAAGTTGATTTTATTGAGGGGAATGATTGCTCTTTAAAGCTGACAGTGGACTGGAAGCTGCCACTTGATATGCTCTCTGTTTAGCTGAGATGATGTCTTTCCAGTTGATTTGGAGCTTAATTGTGGTAGACAATCTTATGATGTTAGAAATTTATTTAAACAGCCTTAGTGACTTTGCGAAAAGAGCTTTTCCTTAACCATTTCTATTCATTTTCATTGTACTAGTATAGATTCTGTTAGTTGTTCTACTTCTATCTAGAAAGCTTGAGAATGAATTTAAATCTATTAACGGAATGTGCATACTTGAGCTAAAACTGAATGGACCAACCCAATATCTACGGTTTGACTGCGTGTCTTTCTATAACGATTAGTGGCTGGTTCAATGTACATCTTTTTAACACGTCTGGCTTCAGTTGGTTGTTTTTTTTAAGAGTAACTCATTAACCTTGTTTTAATCCTTTCTCTTCATCGAATATGGAATGGGGGATCTGTAGCAGCATAGTTTCAACCCCGGACGACAATAACCCACAACTTATATAAAGAATAAATAATGTGAATCACACAAAAATGTATCTAACTTACACCTAATTTTCCGTTTAATGTAATAAACTTTTTTTTTCTACCAACTTTTTTGTTCCAATGTTAGACGATTTATACGTTATCAGGTTACCACCGTCATACTTAACTTCTCTGATCAAATTCCGACCAACTTCCGGCTAATTTTTTTTCTTCATGTTTAGCGTTCATAGACATAAACATCGGCAAGACATAGTTGTATGGTATTCTCTATAGTTTATCTTATGTCTATTTCGCTATAATTGGCTTGTGGTCGGTGCCTAGTTAGTTGTCTAACTATGATTTGTAGATGTCTTGCCGATGTTTATGTATCAATAAAAATGATCTCACATGAGTAGATGCCAACTGGAAGCTAAGGCCAAGTTGATGATTGAGTTAGCAGCTAGCTTTTGACATAGGGAGTGTGACATTCTTCGTCATCTCCACCAAAGAGACCTACACTCGAACAATGTAAATGTATGCATGGATTCTACATCCACATAGCTGGTACATGAGTGTACAAACATATACAAAACTAAAGCACAAGTTAAAGAGGAAAAAAATTAGACAGAAGTTGGTCGGAATTTGATCGAAGAAGATGAAGTATTCTGGTGGTAACCTAAATTGAGGGGGAAAAAGTTAAGTGCATTGAAATTGATTATAAGTTTACAAATAATAAGTTACAATCACAATCTACTAGCAGCACAAAGATTGTTAAAAGATCACTCAAAAATCAAGAAAAAAGTAACATTACAAATCAGAATTTGTAGATAGGAGTGATCCCCAAAAGATAAAAGCATTTCTTCATGACCACTGCAGTTGCCTCATACAACAACAATTTGCTCTTCTCACCAGGCCCATCACATTTTTCTTTCTATAAATCAACCAAACTCTTAGAAAATTAACTTTGGTTTAAAATAAGAGAGAATTCAATTCAATGCTGTATGAGAAGTAGTATGTATATGCAAGTAAATATACCTCACACGCAGAATAGTGTAAACAGTCAAACTTCTTGCATAAATCAAAAAGATAATCGCACAGGATATGTGGCATAACAACTTCGCAAACCTCCTCAAGGATCTAAAAAGGAAAGTCAGATTAGTAAGAGAAGAATATTTATCACAACTGGTTAAAACATATGTGTATTCAATTCCAGCAAAGCTTTTTATGTAACACCCATGCTATATTGATAAAGGACAATTGTAAATTAACTATATAAAGTTAAAGGGGCAAAATGCAAATTCATAGAAAATTGTGGGGAAATGGAATAGTCTGAGATATGACCCAAGATGAATCAATCCAACGAGATTTTCACTCTTTTTTAACCTGCGTTATACCTAATCTGTAACACAACCCAAACATAGTAAAAACCCAGAGAAAAGTATTTGTGAGAAAACACGAATGTGAGAAGCAACAAGGTCAAGTCATAGGAATTCAATTTCGAATCGCAATTATGGTGTAATGATAACGTAAATATCAGTTTATACCATGTATGTGACACAGGGACATAGAAGTGTGGTTGACTGGTGAATTTCTATAAAGATGGACGTGAATTTCTATAAAGATGGACTATTGCTAGAGGTATTACAACACAACAGTTGTGCATCATAGGACATACAAGTAATTTTAGAATTTTTAATGGCCAAAAAATGTACATATAAGAACAATTATGGCCGATTAGTCTCCGTAGAAGAAGAAAATAGTGTTATTGCAAGCGACTATAACAGGCCACACACAAGTTCCGTGAGCCATTAGTAAATATAAAAATGTACCATGTTTGTCGCAACTAATAAAGAAATAGGGATATGTCGATTTATGACAAACTTTGATATTCGATTAATTAACATTCACCAATAAAACAGTTTGAAGCCTTTATAACAATTGTTGAGTTGGAGCATAAAGATTTCATTTGTATTTAATAATTCATTTTTGAACAGTTATTAGAGTGGGAAATTAACCAATCATTATATTACCTCAGTAAACCGGAGTAAGTGGATTCCCAACTCACGTTCTGTATCATTCTTCAATATTAACTCTTCTGCCTCTTTTGCCTATCACAAACAATTATAATATATACTGTGAACCCAAAACTACATATTCATGGCACTAAGGCAGAGGAAGAATGAGGTGATATACCATGGTAAAAAAAACGCGCCCACCAACACACAACACAGTAAACCAGTTACAAAATTCATCCATCACCAACCAAACCCAAAATTACAATCCGTTTCGATTACCAATCCCATTCCGAAGAAAACTTTTAAAACAATCGATTGCCAGTATTGCATCTCGTCTTATTTGCGTAAAAAATCGAAAAATGCATTCGTCGCATTAACTCATAGTAGTTTCCATACATGGAACTATATTTTTGTTCATTCAATACAAACGGGTGATCGAGAATAACTATTTTAGTGTAGATTTACTAAAATTTGTAGGACGTTTCAATACTTTGACATTTATAGGAGATACTTTGCAAATAATATGAATCTAAGGTTACATTTTCAAAACTTCAAATCACCAGTTTGTATTTTATCAACTAAAAGTACATATTTACGTTGAAAAATCGTTACAAAAAAACATGAATCAAGGTTTCAGATTGTGTTTTGGCTTGCCCCTCTATGAATATGTACAAAACGAGCAATGGCCAGCAGGCCTTGTGTGTATGAAAAAACACTGATACAAAAAAAAATTGTACCTTTAGCTTCATGATCTTGTTACGAGATTTCCTGGTTATTGACGAAACTAGAGCAAGTGTATACTGTATATATACAACAGTATTTCCCTATTTATCAATGAATGTGAGCAAATAAGAAACAAGATTTCAAATCAATGAGACAATACCAAATACATATGCATAACTAAGGCAGAGCATTTTTACCCGAAAACCGACCAAAACCGGACCAAACCGACCTTATCTGGTTCGGTTTTTGGTTTTGTATATTTATTCGGTTTCGTTGGTTCGGTTCGGTTTCGTTCTGGTCAAACCGATACTTATATGGTTCTAACTAACTAAACCGAACCGACCCGACCTTATTCGGTTCGGTTTCGGTTTATATAGTATATATAATCGGTCCGGTCCTTGCTAGGAAAATTTCCCTTAATCGGTTATCGGGTCGGTTTTGTCGGTTCGGGTCGGTTCCGGACCAATGCCCCCAGCCATAACATCGCTAGTAATGGAAGAACACCATAACAATACCTTTTCATTAAGCATTTCATCAAAATTGATTGTACAATTAGTTAATCTGTGGTTCTTCAGGTGTGAGTACCTGTTAAAAAAGACAAGCTCAGGATACGAATAAGCACGAAACTTAACCAAAGAGTAAGGTATCTTCTGTTGTGAAAAGGACATAGCCCGTGAGCATTGTCTAATTCGATATAAATAACGTAGTAATATTTGTTTCTCTAAACCTACTTTGGAAATAAAATTTGATTGGAGCATTATTTAAACCTCTACACATATAGTAGTACTCCTGGCATAAGTAAAATAGTCACAATATTTATGATAAAGCATGAGAATCTTACTTGACAGCACCATATCCAAGTGCTTCAGCAATATGCTCCAGCATCTCAGTTGTCCAATTATCAGCCTTGCCTGCTCAAAAAAAAAAAAACAAATGCACTCATTTTGAATTGACTATTTTGCTATGGATCGATCAATTTGGGATATGAAGAATATTTCTAAATTCGAAACAGTCAAACGGGTTGAAAGCTATAATGAAAAATATTTGGTATACCTTGACCCACGAGGATGGTTTTACAACGACCTTTAGCTTCGTGAAGCAAACAATCCAAGTTAACAAATCTCTCAAAATCATCACCTTCAACACCAAATCCTACATGACTAAATGAGTGATCATACAAACCATTTACGATCTGCTTAGCAGCCTGGGGGAGAAAAAAATTTGAGCTCGATAAGTATTCAATATATTTTCTTGATCTTTAGTTTAAGATGATGTTAGGAGTTATGGAGTATAAAGATTACTTACAAAGATGAACATTTCCATATAGTCTTGTTCCTCTACATCAGTCACATGCACTATCCAATCTGCTTTTACCATGTCAACAGCATGCCTACATATGCAGACACAAGATCACATATAATCTCCACTGCCTAGACATGTACATAAATAAAAAGTTATGCCAAGTATAGGCTTTGTTTTCTAAAATGTTTTATATCTGAGTGAGAATCATAATTAGTAGTTTCTTTTTTTTTAAACATTTGGATCTAAACTCATTTTAAAAGAAAAAGGCATGCCGGGTCATATTAACATACTACAACAAAAGAAGTTCTCAGAGCCTGTTCGCAAAATGAGAAAAATGCATTTCCAGCCAATCCATAATGTTTCAATAAAATCAGCATTTATAGCAAGTAAACTAACCACAAAGCCGCAAGATCCACAAGAGGTAGTTTTTGTCCTTCATTAAATACACCTTCACTGTCTATATTCAAACCCTTTTCCCTCAATAAATTTAGAGTCTTGTGTATGTATGAATCATAAAGGCTTTTACCCTGAAAATAGATGGAATTAAACTCTAAAACTGAAAAAGATAAGATGTATAGTACTATTTTAAACCAAAATGAGAAAAAAGATGACACCTCTTCTTTCATGTGGACCCCCAGATGCTGATATACTTTTTGGTAACGTTCTTTGCTTATCTTACAGATTTGCTCCCATGCAATTTGGTGCCTTTCGTCCCAACCCTATTTCAAGTTCATTATTTTAAATATACGAGAGAAATTATGAAGACCAACCAACTCAGAAAAGGAACTTTTAAATCATAGACCGACTTGCACCTGCAGGGCTCTCTCTCCGAATTCAGCATCTTCTGCAAACCTCTTCTTGGATTCCTTATACAACACCTATAGAAGTACCAATTGAGAGAGAGTGACATATATTTATAAGCTTAATTTTAAACTGCGTGTTGCGACCTATGGCGTTCAGGGTCCCAAAGACCAATGAGTGACGCTATTGCGAGCGCATCACAGACACGCTGAGCTAAGCAATAAACAATTACAAAATATTTATACTTTTGAAATATTCTACCATGTAAAATGATTAGGGATCAAATAAGTCACTTGCATATTGGTACTACTAAATGCTTAAGTTCTACACTTACGTGAACGTGACGTGAAAAGAATAGATGGTCCAGCGGTTTTAATGTGTATATTACCATATCAGTTCATCAATAGAGGCCGGCATTTATTAAAAAAAAACGGCTCATGCCTCGTCTATCTTTTGAATATTTGAAAGAAAAAAACAATTATTGCAACCATTGCATTCCATAGCTGAGTCACACCGTTCAAATATTACCATAAAAAAGAAGACGGTTACTTAGAATATAGAACATCCCATGAAAAAGAACAATACTATTTGACGAAGAAGATGCACAATTGAAATCAATAGCAGTACCACATGTAATTTAAATTTCAAAGTAATGTGCTCACCTCAAGTTCTCCAATAGCTTGATCGTTAATTTCCCCATTAGGGAACCGTTCAATTAAGAGCTCCGTCATCATCATTTTTAGCTGCGAAGAATAAAACATACTTAGGGTACCATGTATGTAAAGATGCATGCAATCAGTGTGTTTCTGCGTGTATCAAATAAATACAGTCAGATAAACCATTTATGTGAGTTTAGAGACTATAATAAGAATGGGCTAAAATATAACTTCATATAGCAGGTAAGTTACAATTTTGAAAAACAAACATTCAAAAAGCAATAGCAGCTGCATTTACCTTAATGTCCGGATCGTCCCCTTGATGGAATCTTCGGATCACCTCAACTCTAGAATACTCAAGGATACGAGCTAAAGTTTCTCCAATAACAGTGGAACGTAAATGACCCGTATGCATTTCCTCGGTTGTATTTCGTGACAAAAAGTATATAATTGCTTTTTTCACAGAGAGTTTTGGTGCCCATGTGCGCATACCATCATTTAGCATCTTATGAATACTCTGTGACGAAAGAAAAAGTAGGTTACGATATTGAAGTAGACGAAGAAGTAAGGTTGACATTTTTAAAAACAAAATACCTTAGCTATCCATTTGCTAGATAACTTGAACTGTAGAAAAGCAGGACCATATACGAACGAACGGTCGATCATGTCTTCATTGAAATGCAGCTCGTGCACGACAGACTGAAAAAAAACAGAGGCAGTAAATCCATGATATAAGTAAGTTAGTAGAAAAGAAAAGACTATAATATAATATTACCAGTGCAGCATGTGATGGTCCGGAAAACGGGCAATTCTTCTTAATATCAGACCATATGTCAAGAACACTGGTGCTATTAAATAATTAAGGAACGTAAATTAGTACTAGTCAGCATTGAGAATTTAGAAAGTGAAAGTGTATGTATGTATGTATGTATTGGAAAGAAGATAGGTACCTACCATATGTAATCACCATGGTCGTCATCGTCCTGTTTGGGGCAAGGGGAAAAAGAACAAGGGATGTCTTTGTCCCAATGGCATAAACCAAATTGCAGAGATTCTTTCAGTAACTTGCCAATTTCTTCGTGAGGGCTGCATCTATTATCGTCGTCGTCTTCTTCTTCTTCCTGTATGTATTACAATTCTTAATTACAGTACTTGGTTTAGCAAAACTAGTACGTACTAGGTTAATACAGTAATAAATAGACTTACTTGTTTGACAACTAGTGGCTCCTTGAATCTGACAATTCGATTAAAAAAAATGAAAATTAAATAAATAAATAAACCATACGGAATAGTTAATTAAATATATACTTACTGGGGTACTTTTGCATTCCTCGTCTTTTTCAGTAGGATTAATCTGTTGTTAAAAGAGAGAAAAAGTGAATAATAATAATAGATATAAAAAAAACTACTGGTATTAAATAGAATTAATAAAAGTTACTTTTGTTTTTTAGCAGAAAGGTAGCATGTGTTTGTTGTTTCTGATAAAACCCTCCTAGGTAGATTCAATTCGAATAGCAACAGTGAATAAGAACAATTTCAAATATAGGAAAATTGTAGCAATAAATACAACACGATTGGCAGGCAATTGATAGAGAATTTATTAAATACTTACTGGGATTGGGGTACTTTAGCCTCTTTGTTTCGATTCCTCCTCATCTTTACTCGATTGCTTTAGGGGTTGCTTTTTTTGTTTCATAAGCTTCTTGGCTTATTTTTGGCAATTCAGCAATTTGTCTAATGAGAAAAGAGAGTCATGTCCCTAATTTGGTTTGTATGTGAGTTTAGAATTTTATTCGGATTTAGGAAATGATTGAAAAAAAGGGTGCGTTTGGTTGCCTACTTTGGGCTGGGTATTTGACTTAAAGGACAACAAAGCTTCGTTTGGTTATAAAGAAGGGGTTATAAAATATTTGATTTTAATTGTCTCTCAGCCTAAACCCATTTAAACCCTTAAACCAAACGGGACCCTAATATGTGTCAAATTGTGGTCAAACATTTATTGTTTGTTTTTTTTATGGTCATGCCTATCGAAAGTTTGCTCTACTTTTTTTTGCGTTATACGCCTTTTGTTATCGTCCTTTTTTAGGCTCATCAATAATTGGATTAATGTTACAAAACCACATTTTATCTTCTTCATTTCCTCACTTCCTTCCTTGTACCTTTTGTCATCAACACACATACAAAAATAAACCCTAGACACCCTTTTAACACGCTCTCCTCCGGCCATCCTCCAGCAACCACCGCCGTCGGCCGCTACCATCACAAAACCCCTCAAAATTGGTTGATCTACTCCCACATGTGAGCATGTTTGCTAATATCCCCTTGTTTATAATAGGCCGACATCGTAAAAGAATCATTGTTTGTCCACACACAAATATAATATATCATGATTGAGCAATTATGAAAAGGAAAAAAAATTCATTATACTTGTACTACAAACATCAACTACTATTTATTGTTCAATAAAGATTATAATCTCGTTGGTTTATTCGTTGTTCTTTAAAAACTATCCTTCTCTAAAGTCGGCAACCATATGAATAGTGTACTGATAACGTATAATCCCCAGCCGGGTCATGAACCCAGTCCATGTGTACTACCCGTATCCGGCCCATCACGAATGGGTTGGAATATTATCATTGGAGACTATGGGTCTCAGATGAACAGTGGACGCATGCGTCATGTGTGGCCCACGGGCCAGTACAGCCGGTACAGGGTTAGACAGAATCACAACCTAATTAGGATTGTGATTTACCCTAATGTATAGGATATACACTAACCATAATTAGAAGATAACAATCAACTAGTTATGGTACTTATCCTTTAGGGTTAAAGTCATAAATTACCAACGAACTTTATTTTTTTTCTCGATATTACAAATACAGAACATAAAATACTTATCTAATCATTGAAACTTGTTGTTACCGGCTATTATTAATAACGTGAAAATATTATATTCCACATCATTTTTTTCCTCACGTGTCATTGACTTTTATTGACTGGGTTGTTGACTTTTTATTTTCCACGTCATTTTTAATTTTCACTTGACATTAAAGGTATCATCTAGTGTTTTATCACTGGTAATCATATTAGAACCTTCAATATGATCAAATAAGAACAAGCCCATTTCATCACCAACTTTATATATTCTATGTCATAATCATGACAGTATCTAATTTAACAACTCTTCATAATTAATTTCGTAAACCCATTCAGAAAATAAACTCCATGCCCTTCATATTTGCAGCCACTCAAATTAATCCTTCAAATTTGCAGCCACTCAAATGAATCGATTTCCATATATCTTAGAACAACAAGCTGCCAACTTGACTCCTTCATTCTACCCAGCTAGATCATCAACAATAAATGCAAACACATCATCATCTACAATTCCAGAGTCATTTGTGAGGTTGTTTGCATCAACGAGGTTGTTTGGATCACTATAGCAGATGTAGCCAAAGCAACATCTCGTTAAAATTGACTAAGTGAGGTTTGATTGACTCAATTAACAGCCTATCATGATATTGTAAATTAGGGTTTATATTTTAGATTTGGGGAAAAAAGATATAGAAGTGTTAGATCTGTGATTTGTTAGTAGATTTTTGTTAGTTAAAAATTTTTTTAAAAGATAATGGAATACTTATATGGCTTAGGTGATGATGTGTAAGGATGAGGTGGAATTAAATAAATATAAAATAAATATTATTGGTACTCCTTGATGACGTGTCGGTATTTTGAGCCTTTTAACCTGATATTACCGGTAAATTTTTAGACCTTTTGTAATATTAGAATAGTTTTTAAAGTTCAATGGCTATATAAGTATTTTATGTTTTATATTTGTAATATCGAGAAAAAAATTAAAGTTCGTTGGTAATTTATGGCTTTAACCCTATCCTTTACTTGGGGCCGAAGCTTTGGTAAAAGCCCACTAGGGTTTTATCGCCTATATAAGGAACCCCCAAGGGTTCCACAAAGGTATCGTCTCATTCACTCACACATCTTACTCATTATTAACTCTAAACCGATTAATTACTTTCACGCCGGAGTTTAATCGTGGGATACATTCCCACGGTAAGCCTAGTAGCGTGTTACTTTTAGTGTGTAGGGTCTCAAACCAAAGTTTATTTGGTGCAAGAGTCGGAGCCCAAGCACCCGAATTGAGCCTAATTCTGGCCGAGCAAGGATCATCCAACTTTTGTATCAATAAGTTGGCGCCATCCGTGGGACCCTACACTAAACTCGAACTCTACTAATGACGAAGGGAAACCCCTATCAGGGAAACCCAAGAAATGTTAATCCGGGGAACCGAAAGTTGGGGGAGATGCCCCCGTCACCCCTACTGTACCTCTCACTGGGCTGGCAGGAGGGCCTAACAGCCGCAACACGGTACTTCAATCCCCCGTGGGTGCAGGCACGTCCCTGAACACCCCACCACCCACTCTCACTTTGAACAATCCAGAGACGGGGCCAGCAACACGCCCCCAACAAGGAAAATCAAAGGCCACCTGCTGTGGAGATAGACCACGAACTCGCTTCACTTGATGATGAGGACATTGAGGGCGTGCTCACACAAAATTTCGACATAATCATCCCAACCATCACGGCTAGATTGAATCTGGGAAGGAACCTTCAATCCAGACTCAACTTTAGCAGTGTCGCACGTGGCACCCCTGTCCAAACCCGAAAGAGACGAAGAAGGCACCAGATCAAGGAACAACCTCCGATGGAGGAACGACCTCAAGCACGGAATGTTTTCGAACGCATAGGGGATCGAATTATGCAAGAATTGCAAGGGACTCAAGGAGATTCAGACCACTCCGATGGATCTTTAGGGCGCACGACTTTGGAAACTCTACAGAACGATAATCGCCGAACTAGTGTGTTTAGGAGGATAGATTCTGGAGCAAAGAAAACTACCACCTCCTCTCACAAAAGTGGCTACCATAGACAATCAAGGGGTGGGGCAAGATCGCCCTATCATGATCCCTCGGGATCTGATTCGGATGACCACCACCCAAGGTGTCGTCGAACAAGGTATTCCTCGTCTAAACCATCAGATGATGAGGGAGGACGCTACAGGCACTCCCATTATCATACGGATGATGAAGAAGACCTCTCCCTACCATGGTGTAGCGAGAGAGCAGATGCCTTCACAACCCGCATACGAAACTACTCCGAGGACAAAAAGCGCCGCATGCTAGCGTGTGTCAAAACTGCTAGCGTGTGTCAAAACGTACGATGGATCTAGTGACCCAGGCGACCATCTTAAAGTTTTCATCGTACAAGCAAAAATTGAACGATTGTCGATGCATGTATGGTGCCAAATGTTTAATTCGACCTTAATTGGAAACGCCCGTGACTGGTTTGAAAAACTCCCACACCGGAGCATCAACAACTTCGATGAACTGCGCTCGACGTTTAGAAGAAATTATACCCAGCGAAAGAACTACAACAGGGATCTAGTCTCATTGGCGACAGTCAAGCAGATGCACGAAGAGTCCACGGAAGACTTCACAAAACGTTTCAAAGACGAGTGCACGCGAATAAGAGCGTGTCCAGAAGTTCTTAAGATCTCCGATTATATGCACGCCATAACAGACAGTGAGCTAATCAGGCGCCTCAATGATAAGCGTCCCGCAATGTTTGATGAGCTCATGAAAAGGGTTAGGAACTTTGTGGAAGGAGAGACTGCCGTATCCGCAGCCTATCCCACAAAGGGAAACCAAAGCTATCGATCGAACGACCAGACAAAAAGGCAATCAAACAACCAAGGTAGTAATAGGAACTTGGATTACAAAAATCAAGCGAAAGGAGGGCGGTCGAACGACAAGTTCACTCCTCTAAAGATGACATACCAAGACATCCTACTGACCGAAGGGGTGAATTTCCCAAGGCCACCCTCAATGACAACTCCAGTCGATCGTCATCAGGGGAATCGCTTTTGTGAGTTCCATAACGACAAAGGTCATGGCACGGACGAATGCATTCAGCTCAAGAAGCATATTGAGTCATTGATTAAATTTGGCAAACTCAAACATCTGGTCAAGGACTGGAAGGACGGGAATGATAACAAAAAAGAATGACAAGATGGACTTCCAAAAGGACAAGCCCACAACCATATTCATGATTTAGTCATGGCAGCATAGGTCAAAGCAGAAAATTAGCAAAAATTTTCTCGCAGTAAGGAAATCTCATTCCCTCCTATCACTGCAAGCAATGTGGCAGATGCACCTCTCACGATTGAGGTGAGCATCGGAAACCAGGACATCCGTCGCATGTACATTGACGGAGGCTCGTCCGCGGAAGTGCTATATGAACATTGCTTTGTACAATTACGGTCGGAAATCAAAAACCAACTAATGTCGGCCAAGTCGCCGCTTATAGGTTTCAGTGGGGAATCCATATGGCCGATAGGGCAGTTACGATTATTAGTAACTATTGGAGATAAAGAACATTCAACTACAGTATGGATGAACTTCATGGTTATACGCTCCCACTCTCCATACAATGGTATCATCAGAAGACCAGGAATCTTGGCCATACGAGCGGTCCCGTCCACAACGTACGGTATGATAAATTTCTGGTTAAGGGGGAATTGTCACCATCTATAATTCAATAGTACCACCATTGGAATGTCAGGCCATCTCAACGTCGGTACAACCAACTCCCAAGAAGGAAGGATTACCACCCGCAAATTGGAAGGTGCCTATCCACCCTGATTACCCGGATCAAGTGGTTGCTATTGGAGGAACTCTCTATGATAAAGGTAGGAATACCATGTGCTCCCTCCTCAAGGAAAACCTTGATGTATTCGCATGGGAACCAAAGCATATGACGGGTGTACCGCGCTCGGTCGCGGAACATAAGCTTTAGATTCGCCCGGGATACCCTCTCGTGAGACAAAAGAAGCGTGACCAAGCTCCATAATGAAGCCAGGTTATACTAGATGAGGTAAAAAAACTGGTGAAAGCAAGAATCATGCGAGAGGTTTACTACCATGAATGGCTTTGCAATCCAGTCATGGTTAAGAAACAAGATGGAAGTTGGCGTATGTGTGTGGACTTCACGGACTTGAATAAGGCTTGTCCACAAGATTGCTATCCGCTACCGGAAATCGACTGGAAGGTCGAATACTTATGTGGATGCCCCTTTAAGTGTTTTCTAGATGCATATAAGGGTTATCACCAAATTCAGATGTCAAAGGAAGACGAGGAGAGGACGGCGTTCCATACCAGTCAAGGTGTATATTGCTACACAAAAATGTAGTTCAGACTCAAGAACGCGGGCGCGACATACCTACGACTTATTGACAAAGCATTTGACTCGTAGATTGGTCGTAACCTTGAAGTCTACGTTGATGACTTGGTTATAAAGAGCCACACGGAAGACGCGCTCCTTCGCGATGTCTAAGAAACATTCGGCACTTTGAGGAAAATCAACATGAAGTTGAATCCCCAAAAATGTACATTTGGGGAAACCGAATGAATGTTCCTAGGGTACATGATCGACCCAAACGATATCAAGCCTTGCCCGGCGAAGACTGACGCCGTAATACAGTTGTCATCTCCCCGGACACTGAAGGAGGTGAAGTCACTTAACGAAAAGTTAGCCGGGCTAAACAGGTTCCTGCCAAAATCCGCAGAAAAGTCACTTCCTCTATTCAAAACACTTAAGAAGTGTTTGAAAAAAGGGGATTTTTGTTGGACAAGAGAGGCAGAGGAGGCATTCGGACAGCTTAAGTGACATCTGGCGACCCTTCCCATGTTAGTTGCCCCGCGACCAAAGGAGGAGCTAATCATATACTTGTCCGCTACACACGGAGAAATAAGTGCCGTCCTAATGACCGACCGAGACTCAATCCAGTCCCGGTTTACTTCATAAGCAGGGCATTGTAAGGGCCAGAATTGAACTATTCCACAATGAAGAAGCTGGTCCTATCATTGGTATACGCCGCAAAGAGGTTGCGTCGCTATTTTCAGGCACACCCAATTGTGGTAATCACAGACAAACCAATCAAACAGATCATCTCGAAACTAGATGCGGCAGGAAGACTGCAGAAGTGGAGTGTCCTGCTTGGGGAATACAATATATCTTTTAGACCAAGGACAGCCGTGTTGGGTCCACTAGATGTGGATCTTGCAGCCTGTTAAGAACGGTGAACGACTTCTGTAATCACAAGTCTATTCACAGAGAGACTCTAGATAAATCACACAATATTAGTATGGAATACAAATATTATGAACAAAAAGAACAAAACAACTATAACGACTTGATCCTTTTCTAAGGATTTCTAATATTAATATAGACTAGAATAATGTTTGATGAAGGTGTATAGAACCCTTCTACCTAAGGTTCCTTTTATACTACAAGGAAACCCTAATACATCATTAAACCAAAACGTGTAGAACTGATATGCATATCCTTTCCTAACATATCTCATGCATATCCTAACATAATACTCTTAAATAATAAAGTTTGACTTTCTATAAGATCAGGAGCACGTGTTGCTCCTACTACTACTAGGACCAGGAGGAACTACATACCTCCTAGTCTACCTATTACAAATAACTATTATAAAGGTCCTAACAATCCTCCCCTAAACTTGAATTTTACCTGTTGAGTTCAAGTTTCATGGTAAATCGTGTAACATAGCTTGAGGATTGGAACAACAAATGAAACAACAGCATCATAACCATCATCATAAAGAACATAAAGACTGCTGCAACAAAGAACACCTAGAAGCTTCTTGAAAGCTTGAAACAAATCTGCATCATGTTGAATCTTCACAGCAACATGAGCAGATTTTATGAGCCTTTACCAAGTAGCTACTCGCTCTTGGGCTAGCCAGTTATTATGGTGGAATAAGCACCACCCTGGGAGACCAGAACCCAGCCTAACTCTTAGAACGTGAATCAATGGTGAGTGGGGGTACCCTAATGATTTTAGGCAAACCATCACAGCCGTCAACGGATTTGATATGTCTTTACCAGAAGCCGCACCCTTCTGGACTCGCCAACTCTTAGCAATTAAGCATCGGTGAGCTGAAAACCCTATAGCTTTGAGCAAGCTATTATAGCTATCAACGGATTTGAGAAAATATTTACCAACAGCCGTACCCCCTTGGATTAGCTACTTTTCAGTCTAGGACCATGGCAAGTGAAAACCATCCAGTTTTTGGTAACTTGGCAACCATCAACGGATTTGACTATCACACCAGAGCCGTACCCTCATGGTGAATCAACTATTTATTGTCTGTGAGACATGGTGAGTTGAGCACCATTTGTTGTGTGGACCAGGTCCAACACCAGAAGTAACTCCAAACCATCATAAGTGTGAAACATTCAAATGAAAACCAATGTATGGTGGAAAAGTATAAGCAGATATTATATTATGTACAAGTGTGAAATCCATCATATGTTTAAAGTATAAGCAGATATTATACAAAAAGTATTGTTAGGACCTTTGGAATAGTTATTTGTAATAGGTAGACTAGGAGGTATGTAGTTCCTCCTGGTCCTAATAGTAGGAGCAACACGTGCTCCTGGTCTTATAGATAGTCAAACTTTATTATTTAAGAGTATTCTGTTAGGATATGCATGAGATATGTTAGGAAAGGATATGCATATCAGTTTTACACGTTTTGGTTTAATGATGTATTAGGGTTTCCTTGTAGTATAAAAGGAACCTTAGGAAGAAGGGTTCTATACACCTTCATCAAACATTATTCTAGTCTATATTAATATTAGAAATCCTTAGAAAAGGATCAAGTCGTTATAGTTATTATGTTCTTCTTGTACAGAGACTCTCACAGGCTCTGATACCACTTGCTGGGTCCACTAGATGTGGATCTTGCAGCCTGTTAAGAACGGTGAACGAATTCTGTAATCACAAGTCTATTCATAGAGAGACTCTGGATAAATCACACAATATGAGTGCGGAATACAAATATTATGAACAAGAAGAACAGAAGAACTATAACGACATGATCCTTTTCTAAGGATTTCTAATATTAATATAGACTAGAATAATGTTTGATGAAGGTGTATAGAACCCTTCTGCCTAAGGTTCCTTTTATACTACAAGGAAACCCTAATACATCATTAAACCAAAACGTGTAAAACTGATATGCATATTCTTTCCTAACATATCTCATGCATATCCTAACATAATACTCTTAAATAATAAAGTTTGACTTTCTATAAGACCAGGAGCACGTGTGGCTCCTACTACTACTAGGACCAGGAGGAACTACATACCTCCTAGTCTACCTATTACAAATAACTATTCCAAAGGTCCTAACAAGCCGTCAAGGAGAAAATCTTAGCAGATTTCATCATTGAGAAACCTGAGGAGGATGCACTGATGGTCCCAAAGGAAGAGATTCCACAGGAACCATGGGTCTTGTTCACCGATGGATCTTCCTGCACGGATAGGTCAGGAGCGGGCCTCATACTCACCAATCTGGAGGCCATGAAATTCACTTATGCCTTGCGCTTTGAGTTCACAGCCACAAACAATGAGGCGGAGTATGAAGCACTAATAGCAGGCTTAAGGATAGCATCCAGAATGGGCGAGCGTAACCTGGAAGCCTACG
This sequence comes from Glebionis coronaria, assembly GCA_025667525.1. Classification (NCBI taxonomy): domain Eukaryota; kingdom Viridiplantae; phylum Streptophyta; class Magnoliopsida; order Asterales; family Asteraceae; genus Glebionis; species Glebionis coronaria. The sequence goes on along the minus strand of CM046880.1, from coordinate 503,997,763 downwards.
TGGACTCCTGGCTTGTTGCAAACCATATACTGGGTGAGTACAAAGCCAAGGAGGACAATATGTTCCAGTATCTTGAAAAGGTTAGGTTGCTTATCGCCGGCTTTGAGAAGTTTTCTATTAAGCAAGTGCCAAGAGGCGAGAATAAGAAGGCGGATGCTCTTAGCAAAATTACATCCACAAGCTTCGCCCACTTGTCCAAACAAGTGTTGGTCGAAATACTCAAGGATAAATCCATCGCAGGGGAGGAAGTCGCAACAATAGTTGATGAGGAAGGACCTACGTGGATGACCCCAATCATCAGCTACTTAACAGATAAGACCCTCCATGATGATGAAACGGAGGCACGCCGTGTCCGTAGGAAGTCGCAACAGTTTGAACTACCCGACGGTATCTTATACAAACTGTCGTTCTTGTAGCCGCGGTTACGCTGTGTCGGACCACGCCAAGCTAGTTATGTGATAAGCGAAATTCATGAAGGGTCGTGTGGCATGCACGCCGGTCCCATGTCAGTGGTGGCAAAAGCATTACACACCGGGTATTACTGGCCAACTGTGCACCAAGATGCGCGCAACTCAATTCTCAAATGTAGTGCTTGTCATGTACACAGGCTAGTACCGCGCCATCCACAACAGGAACTAACACTTATCACAGCCCCATGGCCATTCTACAAATGAGGGATCGATATAGCAGGACCTTTTCCCGTTGTGGTCGGGGGTGTTAAGTTTTTTATCGTAGCCATGGGTTACTTCACTCGCTGGATTGAAGCTATAACAGTCGCAACAATCATGGGCAAACAGGTAAAAAAGTTTGTTTGGCAAAACATTGTGTGTCATTTTGGCTTGTCAGGTGAGATTATCTCAGATAATGGAAAACAGTTTGCGGATAATCCATTCAAGGATTGGTGCGCAGCACTGAACATCACGCGGCATTTCGCATCCGTCAAACTTCCGCAAACCAGTGGCTTGGTGGAACGAGCGAATAGAAGCTTAGGAGAAGGAATCAAAGCGCGCTTAGACGAAAGAGGCGCCAAGTGGGTAGATGAGCTACCACATGTCTTATGGGAACACAAGACAATGATAAAAACTGCCAATGGGGATACTCTGTTCACATTAACATATGGTATAGAGGTAGTCATACCGGCAGAGATGGAATGCCAACAATCTGTACGACGGAGGTTAACGTCGTCACGAACGACGAGGAAATCAGGGTCAATTTAGACTTGATTGAGGAAAAAAGAGAGTTAGCAGCTATCAATGAAGCTAAAGCTAAGGCGCAGATGAAAGCTTACTACGATTCCAAAGTTAAAGGCGTTTCCTTCCGACCGGGTGATTTTGTCTACCGTGCAAACGAGTCAAGTCGCGTGGAAAGCACAGGGAAACTAGGCCTAAAGTGGGGGTGGACTGTACGAGTTTGTGGAAGCTTTGGGTCAAGGTGCGTACAAGTTACTCCACCTTAAGAAGCTTGTTGATTAGTGAACTCTCGAGTAAGGAGTACTCGAGGAGTGGAGGAGGAACGAGGAGTGAGCTTCGTTGCCGAACCACTATAAATCCTTGGTGTTTGGTTTGATCTTTCCTTCCCCTATCTCTTTACATTCTTTATTCTTTATACATGTGATTATTAGTTTATTTACATTCATTATTCTTTATACTTGTGATTATTAGTTAGTTGCACTATACCTTGTTCATATTGTGTATAAGAAGGTTTCACATAAATACTCAAGCTTAAGTTTTTGAAAAAGGATTTTTAAAAACCAAACTTTAACAAGCAAATTTAAGAAACTATTCACCCCCCCCCCCCCTTCTAGTTTCTACTATTGGTATCAGAGCGTGGTTGTTCAAGACTTTTTAAAATATATTGTATTTTAAAACTTGAATCGATTTATGGATTCCAACAAGTATCTAGAAGGGCAATCCATGCAAAGACCACCTCTTTTTGAAACCGATAGCTTTATTTATTGGAAAAATAGGTTTGAGACTTATGTGAAATCAAAAGATTTAGATCTTTGGCATGTTATTACCAATGGTGACTTTTTACCATTTCAATATAATGAAGTTTCCAAAAGTAAGGAGATAGTTACTTTTGATAAAGCTAATGATGATACTAAAAGAAAACTTGCTAAAAATAATGAGGCTAAAATGGTGATTTATAATGCTTTACCAAAGAAAGAGTACGAAAGGATTTTTATGTGTGAAACCGCTAAAGACATTTGGAATACTCTTTTAGTAACTCACCAAGGTAATAGCCAAGTCAAAGAAAGTAAAATCGATCTTCTTGTTCAACAATATGAACAATTTGTGATCTTAGAAGATGACACCATAGATATTGCCTTTGATAGATTTAACACTATTATTACTAGTTTAAAAGCACTTGATGAAGGTTTTTCTAGCAAGAACAATGTTAGGAAGTTTCTTAGGGCGTTGCATCCAAAATGGAGAGCTAAAGTCACGACGATTGAGGGAATCAAAGGATCTCGCCAAATTATCACTCGATGAACTCATTGGTAACTTGAAGGTTCATGAGATGATAATTTTGAAGGACTCAGAAATGGTGAAAACTAAGAGTGAAAGAAAGTCTCTTGCACTTAAAGCCAAGAAGGCAGAAAGTGATCATGAAAGTTCCTCGGATAGTGATGATGAGGAATATGCCTTGGCGGTTAGAGACTTTAAGAAGTTCTTCAAAAGACGAGGTCAATACGTGAGGCAACCAAACAACGACAAGAAACCCTTCTCCAAAAACCGATTTGCCAAAGACGATAAAGGTGATAGGAAATGCTTTAGATGTGGTGATCCAAATCATTTCATTGGTGATTGTCCTAAGCCTTCATGCGATAAGAACCACACGGCGTTCGTTGGAGGTTCATGGAGCAATAGCGGTGAAGATGTTGATGACAACCCCAAAGATGAGAAGTGTCTCATGGCTCACACTTCTAAAGAGGTACTTTCCGAAACCGAGTATTATAGTAATAATAGTTTTTCTCAAGATGATAGTGAATTAGAAGGCCAATACAATAACTTGCATAAGCTTAGTCTAAAATTTTATTGAAAAGAACAAAGTGCCAAAATCAACTAGAACTAAGCTTGAAAACGAGATTAGTGAGCTAAAAGAAAAATTAGCTAAGCTTGAGAAAAATAAAGAAATAGACCTAGGATGCTTAAATATGAAAACCTTAGGCAAGAAAATGAAAACCTTAAGAGCACCTCCATTAGACTTGAAAAGTTCATGAGAGGTACTAATGCTCTTGATGATATGTTAAACTAACAAATTCATTCTAAGGAAAAACTTGGGTTAGGATATAACACTAATGAAGCATCAATTAGTGAACCGAAACAAGTTAGGTTTTCAGAAAAACCGTCCCCTGCACGCGGTGCTCCAATATATGGGGCGGTTCCTTATCGCTATGGAACCGCCGATGGAGCTATGTAACCGTGGGCAGAAGATGATTTTTGTGAAAATCTTGAACTTTCAAAAAATTCAATTTTAGGTGAAGGACCAAAACATATTCTTATTAACAAGGTCAAAGTACCTATAATCCAAAAGACTACTCTAGATAAATTCTACAAGCCCTTGAGTAAACCTCTAATGGGAACTAGAAACTTAACTAGACAAACATCTACTCCTCCAAGAGTACGAAATGAATCTAAACCTAGAAGTAAAATACCTACGCGAAAAGAGATGATCAAGCTAAACCACGACCTAGGAGTAAAACCTCAACACCTAGGAGGAATAATAATAATACTAGATCAAGATCAAAGACACCTAGGAGAAACTATGGACAACAAAATAGCCATATGAATTGGAATAATTTTCAACAACAATACTTTTCCCCATGGGGAATGTCTCCTTCATTCATGCATCCTAACCAAATGCAAGGGATGTTTGGAACTAACAATTTTGGACCCATGAGATATTGGGGACCAAATGTTTGATCTTGTGTGTTGTCACCTAGATATGCTTGGGAATCGATCTAGAGCCCGACGAGTGGATTAAGGATAGTGGTTGTTCTAAACACATGACGGGTAATCGAAGTTTGTTCTCACACTACAAAGCATATGATGGAGGTAACGTTACATTCGCTAGTAATAGACGTGGTAATATCATTGGCAAAGGTACGGTCTCTCTTGACTCTATGACTATAGAAAACGTAGAGCACGTAGATAACTTAGGTTTTAACCTTCTAAGTATAGGTCAAATTTGTGACAATAAGTGTAAGGCCATCTTTTCGGAATATGACAGTGAAATCGTAAAAGATGGAAAAAGTCATTAGAAAAGGTGTTAGAAAGCATGGGCTTTATGTCATGAAGGTTAATAGGAAGTCAAAGGACAACTTATGTCTAGCGACTTTAGATGATAGTTCTACTCTTTGGCATAGGAGATTAGGTCACGCTAGATGATAGTTCCCCAAGATGAAGTTTGATAGTCACTTTTGTGATGCTTGCAAAATTGGGAAGCAAGTTCACTCAAGTCACAAAGCCAAGATTTTGGTTTCGACCTCTCGGTGTTTAGAGCTCCTACATATGGATCTCTTTGGACCTTCCGCCATACGGAGTTATGGAGGTAACCTTTATACCCTAGTTATTGTTGACGACTACTCTAGGTTCACTTGGACTAGATTTTTAGCGTCTAAGAATGAAGCTTTCGATCACTTCGAAACCTTTAGTCGAATAATTCAAAATCAACTAGGATGTTCAATTGTCTCTATTAGGACAGATCATGGTAGGGAATTTGATAATGAAGTGCAATTTGGTGCCTTTTGTGAAGCTCATGGTATTACCCATAACTTCTCAGCTCCTCGCATTCCACAATCAAATGAGGTAGTTGAAAGGAAGAATAGGACCATCCAAGAGATGAGTAGGACGATGTTAAATGAGCAATCTTTGCCTAAAAAATTTTGGTGCAATGCCGTAGACTCATCAACTTACATTCTCAACCGAATTCTTATTCGACCTTTTCTAGGAATGACCCCCTATGAGATTCTTAAAGGTAAGAAGCCCTCATTGGAATACTTTAGGGTGTTTGGAAGCAAGTGCTTCATTCTCAACACCAAATATTACCTTACTAAGTTTGACCCAAAGTCTTACGAAGGTATCTTTTTAGGTTATTCTCAAACCAGCAAAGCCTACATAGTCCTCAATAGAACCTCGAGTGTAATTGAAGAATCACTTAACGTGACATTTGATGAAACCCCACCTTAATCTAAGACACCACCTTTGGTAGATGATGACTTAGATGAAATAGACATAGTTAATGCCAAAGATGTTAGAAACATATGAGTTGAAGACCTTAGTGTTGAAAAGGGAGTAAACATTAAGGAGTATAAGGATCATGCTCTTGATAATGTCAAAGGCGAATTAAATCAAAGGACCCTAAGATCTCAAGTCCAAAATCAAAGTAACTTATTTTTTTTCGTCTCCTTAATTGAACCAAAGAATGTTAAAGAAGCTTTGATGGATGAGAGTTGGGTCATCGCTATGCAAGAAGAACTGAATCAATTCATTGTTAATGACCTTTGGGAACTTGTTCCTCCGCCTAGGAGTTCGACCATCATAGGAACCAAATGGGTATATAGGAATAAGTTATATGAGAATGGTTTTGTGTCTCGTAACAAGGCTAGAATTGTAGCTCAATGCTATAATCAACAAGAAGGTATTGATTATGACGAGACATACGCACCCGTAGCTAGATTAGAATCCATTAGAATTCTCTTAGCTTACGCTTGTGCTTTAGACTTTAAGCTTCAACAAATAGATGTAAAGAGTGCATTTCTTAACGGTTTGATCAATGAGGAGGTATATGTGTCTCAACCTCCCGGCTTCATTGATTTTGAGAAACCGGATCATGTTTACAAGCTTAAGAAAGCTCTTTATGGTCTCAAACAAGCACCCAAAGCTTGGTATGATAGACTTAAAGCGTTTGTTGTATAACATGAGTATACCATGTGGATGGTAGACAATACACTCTTTACAAAGAAGAAAGGTTCTCACCTCATTATCGTACAAATACATGTTGATGACATTATATTTGGTTCAACTTGTCAATCATTGTGTGATGACTTTGCCAAAATCATGCATGACGAGTTTGAAATGAGTATGATGGAAGAACTTAACTTATTTTTAGGACTCCAAATTAAACAAATGGACGATGGTATTTTCTTTAATCAATCCAAGTATGTTAAAGAAATGCTAAAGAAATTTGGATTAGAATACTCTAGACCTATGAAGACCCCTATGGCCTTGGATACTAAACTCACCGTAGATGATGATTGTGAGCCGGTAGACAACACCAAATATAGAGGTATGATTGGTAGTTTGTTTGTTGTACCTAACGGCAAGTCGACCGGATATCATGTTTAGTGTTTGCCGTTGTGCTCGCTTCCAAGAGGCTCTCAAAACCTCTCACCTTGAAGTGGTTAAGCGTATCTTCCGATACATTAAGGGCACTATACATTTAGGATTATGGTATCCTAAAGGGACCGACGTAGAAACCATTGTCTACGCGGACTCGGATCATGCGGGAGACTATGTGGACCGGAAAAGCACTAGTGGAGTTTGTACCTTCATGGGTTGTTGTTTAACTTCTTGGTTCTCCAAGAAACAAACCGCTCTTGCTATATCCACCACGGAAGCCGAGTATGTGAGTGCCGGTAAAGCTTGTCAAAAAGCTCTATGGATGAAGCAAGCGCTTGTTGACTACGGGATTTCTCTTGATGATGTTCCCATCATGTGCGACAACAAGGGTGCAATAGACCTTAGCAAAAATCCCGTGCAACATTCGCGAACTAAGCACATAGAGATTCGCCACCATTTTCTTAGGGATAATGTTCAAAAGGGGAACATTTCGATAGAGAAGGTACCCTCGGTAGAAAACTTAGCCGATATCTTCACTAAGCCACTTAAGAGGGAACCTTTTAATTACTTGCGTCTAGGTCTAGGCTTAATGGAACATATTCCTTAATTGTGCATTCTTATTATCTTTTATCTTTTGAGTCTTTTCTTTCTTTGAGTTCTTAAGTTTGATAAACTCTTTTTGAAAATTTCTCTTCTTTTTCAAAATTCTCAAAGCTTTTCTGAAAATGGTCGAGAAATGTTTTTGCATTGTTAATTCAATATAAAAATGTTTTTCATAGCTTCTTGCTATTCATAATGAGATTACATAATTCATATGTATGGGTCTCTAAAATATAGCAAGAACAAAATAGAACTATGGAGGATCATTGTGTCATGACCTTGTGTCTAGTTCTACAAACCTCCTATATTGATTTTATTAAAAAATCTATGTATTTTGGTTAAAACCTTGTTTGGTGAGCTCTTGTGTGTTTTCTTTATCTATCTTTGCTTCTTAGCATATCCCCATGATTAGTTAGACTAGAAAAATAGGATTTGTTGAATTAGAAAATCCTCCCTCATCACCAAACTCAACCCACTGTGGGCGGTTCTTTATGGACACTGATAGGTGTGAAAACACCCATCCTTTTACCACTTATTTCTTGCTAAAACAAGACCAAACGCGTATTTAATATCATTTGTTTGGAATTATACGTGGTTTGTGTGTTTGTTAGGTTTTCAGAGCCAACCGGATAAATATTGAAGAAAACATGGGATTGCACGGGTTTTATCGAAGAAAAAGACTCAAGACGAAGTCTATTATCCAAGAGATGCAAAAGATTTGAAGTCAATGGGCCTATTTGAAGATTTATCGAAGAAAAGGACCAAAGATGGAAGATTTACATATGTCGAAAGAACTCAAGTCTATTAAACGAAGAAATTAAAAGACGAGTTGAATTTATTCGTCGACAAATCCCGAATCAGAATCGAAAACATCAACTTTTCTGAAAAGACGAGAAGACGAGAAGAAAGGGAGAAAGCCCACTCACCAACCAAAGACAAGGCCTATAAATACGATTCACCTCACAACTTTGGGAGGAGTCTTTATTTTTGTTTTTCTTTCTTTCCTGTTTCGTAGGAAGAACACCAACTCCCTTAAGGAGTTTGGTGATTTTTACCTTTCTTGAATCCTTAGATCTTGTAAGTTTTAAAACATTAATCAATCAATATCATCTTCCATTTTAATCTTGTTCATCTTTCTCTTTTTGATTCAAAGTCACAAGTTTCTATTTGGTTGATTTTGATCTTTAAAAGTAAGTGGGTTTTATGTTTTTGTTGTTTTGATTTGATGTTTACCATTAGTAGATGATTCGTGGTTAAATTAGTTTAAGTTTTGGTTAAAAACTTGGTGATTTTGGTTAAATTTGTGGCTTTGTTGGTTCCCCTGTTCTTCGCACTTCTTCAACAGCCCAGGTTCCGAATGAAGCTTTTACATTAATTATTCCGGATAAAGTTTTTTGTTCCGAACGAAGCTTTTACATTATTTTATTTCGAGTCAGCAAAAAGTTCCGAATGAAGCTTTTTGTTGTAAACATTCCGAATCAAAGTGTTCATCCGGAATAATCAATATTCCGGATGAGTCTTTATGTTCCGAATCAGTTTTATTGAAAATTGTTCCGAATCAGTGTTTTTAAAAGTTCCGAATGAAGGTTTTTACTAAATATTCCGAATCAAAGTTTTTTCAAAAATGTTCCGAATCAGTCTTTTTAAATGTTGCGAATGAAGGATTTTATTAAATATTCCGGATAAGCATTTGTTCCGAATCAGTTTGTTCCGAATCAAAGTTTTTTTTTATCATTTATTCCGAATCAATCAATTCTTCCGAATGAAGCAAAGGTTCCGAATGAAGCCAATCTTCCGAATGAGCAAGCAATATTCCGAATGAAGCATTGTTGTTAGTTATTCCGCATGAGTTAAAATATTCCGAATGAAAGGATTTTTCAGCAAGATATTCCGGATCAGTTGTTTATTCCGGATGAAGTGAATTTCAAGGTATTCCGAATGAGTAGATTTATTCCGCATCAAGGTTATTCCGAATGAGCCTTTTGTTTTAGTATATTTTACAGTTACTGTTTAAGTGTTTAATTTTAATATTCAAGCTTTATATTTAATTGTTTTTATTTACTGCTTTTAGTTAAATTTTATATCTTAGCACATTTAAATCCTTTTAGTAGAATAGAAAACCAATCCCTTTTTAGTAACCAAGAACAACTATTCCACTTGGAGCCGTGATCAATTCGAGAAGATACCGAGACTAAAATTGAACCCAAAGCAAAACACTTGTATCAGACACCGCGGTTCCCCAGTGATAAGGAACCGCCGGCTGAGTTAAAGAATCGCGCCCAGTACCTTATTTTTCGGGTATTCCTGAAATTCCAAATTTGTTCCAACACTTTTTGGAATCTTTGTTTCAACCCTTTGACCACCCCCAAATTATCTTGGACTTTCTCTATATAATCTTAAGCATTTTGCATTCTTTCTCAAAACAAAATGTCTTATTCCCCAAATGAAAGCTTTGATTCTCTTCCATTTTCTCCAATTGCTTTCAACCCAATTCACCCAAGAACACTCAAAATCGCATCTCTTCTCCTTCTAAGAATGGTGATTGTGGAACTTCTTATCTTCCACCACTAGCCTTTAGTGTTCTACCTCCTTCACATGATAATGTCATGCATCATGGAACATATTGTCAATGTTGTCAACATCAAAATCTTGCTATGGCTCACATCTATGAGGAGTTGAATTACATCAAGAGTCTCTTAGTTAAACCTCCTCTTTACTATAACTATGAGATCTCTACCAAGCCACCACCACCTCCTTCCGCCACTACCTTGTCTTTTATTTAAGCATTGGTTGCTTTTCTTCAAGACATCTAGTTCAAGCAAATCTTAGAGTTCTAGCTTAAGTATGATTAGATTTATGCCTTTTATTTTGGCTATTGGTTGTGTCTCATACATCTTTGTATGATTTATTGTATCTTTTATCATGTTTTCTTTTAACATGACTTATCTTGGATCTTTTGTTTCTTATTTTTCTTGTGTGATCTTTGCTATATCTTGTTGGGTGTCTCTTCTCTTCTACAAACCCTTCTATGTAGCTAGTCACCTTATTTTGATTCCTTGGTGCCCCAAGAAAGGGGGAGTAAGCACCAAGGGGGAGCATTTGCAAAGTCCGGTTCTTTTCTTCTTCAAAGACTTTTGCAACCTTTTTGCTTCGACAAAGGGGGAGAAATGATAAACTTGTCTTCGAAAATCTTGTTTTATTAGATGATTGAGTTTATGGATTTTCGGAATCAAAAAGGGGGAGATTGTTAATGCAATGATGCCTAAAAAACGTTACTTGCATTTTTCGGTCTTGTTTTGTTTTGATTACGACAATATGTAAAAACAAGCATTTACGAAAACAATGAAAAACGAATTTTTGAGTTCAAGTATTTTTCATTTCAACCATTATCACTTAAGGTATGAACAAACAAGTAATTATACTAATTAAGTGATCAAGGATTTAATCTTTTCTTAAAACTCACTTTTTATTAAGTGTGACAAAGTTTTATTATTAAACTTTCTTTTTAAGAAATGTTTTATTAAATTAATTATTTGAAATTTTAAATTTGAAAATGTCATATTCTATATTTGTTTGGAATATCCTTTCAGGATATTTTAATCCCCATATTCGATCCAACCCACTAAAAGACAAAAAGGAGAGGACTCTACGCCGACGGTTCCTTAGCGCCTACGGCGATTCCTTATCAATAAGGAACCGCGGGCAGATATAGCCGTTGGACATTTGTCTTATAAATAGTGGACCATTCTCAGACTTTCCATCCACCTCTTTTGCACATAAACTTTCAGATTCTTACATACTTTTTAAATCACTCAAATCCTTGATCATTTGTTTGATTACTACTTGTTTAGAAGTGAATCTTTCTCCTCTCATCTTTTCCTCTCAAAGTGCAAAGAGAAGAACACTATCATTGTTGAAGTGTTGTGTCTACCTCAAAGATCTATTGAAGATCCAAACTTATTTATTCATTGTTGTGTCATTGTTATGAAGATCCAAGTAGTTGTGTCTATTTGGAAGTTGTGTATGTATTAGGGTTAATACTTAGTCCTCAAAGTATATTGGTGTAGATTGGTCCTAGCTAAGATTAGGGCTCGACTTTTAGCTTAGAGTCAGAAATTGGTTAAGCGACGTTGTGTACGTTTTCTCAACCTTAAGGAGCTTGTTGATTAGTGAACTCTCGAGTAAGGAGTACTCGAGGAGTGGAGTTGGAACGAGGAGTGAGCTTCGTTGTCGAACCACTATAAATCCTTGGTGTTTGGTTTGATCTTTCCTTCCCTTATCTCTTTACATTATTTATTCTTTATACTTGTGATTATTAGTTTAGTTACATTAGTTATTCTTTATACTTGTGATTATTAGTTAGTTGCACTATACCTTGTTCATATTGTGTATAAGAAGGTTTCACATAAATACTCAAGCTTAAGTTTTTCAAAAAGGTTTTTTAAAAACCAAACTTTAACAAGCAAATTTAAGAAACTATTCAACCCCCCCTTCTAGTTTCTACACTAATAATTCAACTTGGTGCATAAGAGGGATGCAACCCCTGTGGCCACGGATCATGCATCCTTACTAGACACCTTATTCACAAGACGTTGTAATAAGTTTAAACATACCGTACTTATGAAAGGCCGGACATGATAAAGACACAAAGTGCACATCTAGTAACATATAGACTTCGTCTTTAGCTAATCCGTGATACATCACGCGTGGATATATAATAATCTAATAAAATATTCAAAAGACAAGTTTCAAATATGTACATAAAAGAGCCGTGGACATACACGGCCAAATGGGTTACAACATAAGGTTACACAGTTCTTAAAAAGATGATAAATGTACATGAGGACGAATGTCGTGGACATCAACGGACGAATATTACAAAACATGCATCAATGTTTGATAAATACAAATGCTTGGGAAGCATATACTCTCCCAACTCCTTCCTTTGATGAATCAGCAATGCTAATGTAGATCCTTCAGGGACGGTCTCGCTTTCCAACAACAAGGTTGCACCAGGTCTAGTAAGCACTGTCACGAGAACACCATCGGACCTGGGTAGATGAGCGGACCCCACATTAAGGGTACGACATATGATGCGACTCCCCCGCTTCCCCTTGGCGCGGTCTATGTTAGCTTTAATAGCTTCCCCAAATCTTCTCTCCATTTTTAGAGCCAATGGGTTCTCAGGGGGAGGATTATCTACATAAAAGGGGACCGTGAGTTGAGAGTCGAAGTCTGCCTCCATGCATAACCGCTCCATGGCCATGTCTATTGGAGTGTCCTTCAGAGCTTCAAGTTCATTTAGCAATGGGTACTCAATATGGCTCAGTGCCGTCATAGACGCGGTCATGTTGTTCTCGGCGTCCGGCTTATGATAAGCATGATCCTTTGGCGACCTTCCCCATCCCAGCCCATTCTATCCCAGCTAACAGACCTTCATGTCTACCACGGTCTATCCCATCGGAGACTACGTCGCCAAATGGCTGGGCTAGTTGAGGTGAATCGGAAATCTTGTTTACCGGCCAATCTTAGGTCGGACCCTATCATCCACCTGCGACCGGCGATGGCTGTGAGCATATGGGGGTACAACTCCTCATCAAAGTCAATAGCCATAGCATCTAGCTGCGTGTCCATCTCCTCCAGACGCCCCTCCACGACCTTCTCGTGATCAACCCCATAGTCGACAAATGTTGCGGCCAGCCGTTCCTCACCCTTTACTAGTAGGCGCAGGTCGTCGCGATCCTTGGAAAGGGTGGCCACATCATTGACCAAGGATTGAGTAGTTTCCTTGGCGGTCGACACCTGTGGGTATGAGGGTATGTGTCAGTCGTTATTCAACATACTTCAAACTTGTAAACATAGAAAAGAAAAAAAAGATAACGGTTGCATGTGTACTTGGCATACCTTGTCGCGTAGGGTTTGGGCCTCGGCCTCCAGTTATGTGATCCGGGCTTCGCGAGTAGCGGCATGGTTCACCTGTTCTTTTATAACCGCCTCGGCAATGGTCAGGTTAGCTTAGAGGGTGGATATGGTTTGCTCGTGATCTTAAATCATCTTTTCCCTGCGAGCTATCTTCCTATCAGAGCTCCTTATATGGTCTAAGGCGCCTTTAAAACGGTGTCATAGGACCTTACTAATAATCATTAGATGAGCGGTGGCCACATCTAATTGCTCTAATAGTATGTTGTGGGTCAGCTCATTCAAGTCCTGCATCAGGCCGGGAGGGGTCAAGTGATCTATAAAATCTTTACATGACTCTTCCCTCTCCAGCTTATTGAGCTCGGATAGGTTCCATCGTAGGTAGAAGCGTGGGGCAGGTTCCTCTGAAAGCGGCTCCTCTACGGAGGTTGGTGGAGGAGTTGGTGGTGTATCTTGGATCACGGAAGAAGTTAACCTGCCAGTATCCTCTTCATGCGGTGCGGCTATGGGTTTCTCTACCCTGTCATTTCATAAACTACTAAGTTTAATGCGTTTCTAATATGAAATTCATGATGGTGGTTGCATATCACTTATACTGGTGTTATCTTGGGTTCAGTGTTGGTAGGAGCTACGACGTTTACTGGTGTAGCGTTCCATATCGTCTTATCTACTTGGTCCTCTGCTACGGTGGGAGGGGGCATCGGGTTGTCCTTGGGCGTGGTTGTACTACTTCCCTCTTGGTATTGGGGGTGGTCTTTACGCAGCCTCTTAGGAGGTGCGTTAAAGATACCCCCATCTATCTCCACTTCTTCTACGACCTTCCTTTTCGATTTGCGCCTCTTTGAGGCGGGCTTTGGCTGAGCCGTGGTACCCGTCTCGTTTGCCACATCTTCATCTTTAGATTCGAACATCTTGTTAACATCCTCGGAGAGTTGTTCCAAGTTGTCTCCTTGTTCTTCTTGGTGCGGAGTTGGGGTGTCTTTAGCCGTGCCAGCATTATTCTCTAGTAAGGCTTGTTCACCATCTTCTTTGTTAAAATCCAACGACGACTTCTCAATCTCTGTCCCGCCCATATCAGAATGCGGTTCTTGGACTGCTTCCAAGGGGATGGTTATGTTTTGGGTGGCTGTAAGTAGGGGTGGTTCATCTTGGCGTAGCGGGCGTGTGCCTTCGGGGACCTTGGAGTGATCTCCTTGTCGTAAAAGACCAAATAGCCTCATCTCTGCGGACATATGCATAACATGTGTTAGTTACATATAAAGTGTGTTATGGGCACATATTTCCAAAGTAAAGTACACCCACCCTCTCTACGGTTGTTCAGGAAGACGATATATCTGTCGGCCCTGCCAAAGTAGTAGCGGTTGATGCCTATCAAGCACAAAAAATTTTTCGGCAAACCTTTGTGGAAATATGTGCGGTAGGTATCTAAGATTCTGACATCCCTATCGTCATATGTGTTTGATGGGGGGGGGGATAATCTACCCGGACTGAGTTTTTTTAGAACAAAGGGGGTGGGGAATACAGTAGCATCTACAAAGAAGTACCGATCATACCAATTATTCAGTGAATCTAATGCTTTGTTATAGATTATGGGGGTGTTACCCGGACGTTTTCTAAACGACAACCAGCCGTTGATCATTCGGGGCACATAGAAACCCTAAATAAGCTTATTTTTGGAGCTACGTCACATGTATGGCAAGTAATTTCAAACTGATTAATCTTACACGCCCCTATACAGTGTAAAGATAATGATCCGTGCCTTAATACTATATCCAGTAACATCATCACACGTGGCATATCCTTCTTCTACACAGACCATGATCGATCAAGAGAAATACTGCATATCAAGAAAAACTTTATACATGAAAAGTGATCGTCTTTGAGCAAGGAATCTATCCCACGTGCTCAATTAGCCTGAAATTCAACCAAAAAGAAAAGCCCAAATTCAAACGTGCAACAGCTATTATCAATCAAGAGATTTATGACACTTGGCAGCAATTGATTGGTTCGAACACGTCACTACTCCAACAAACTTCACTTCTCAATGCTATAAATAGAGGATTAGGCTCTCATTATGATGTACGTAGAAAGTGTGAAAAACACACACACTTCTCTTTTTCTCTCAATTCAATTAGAAGTTAGTTAACAACTCAAGAGTTTGACAACCTCTTGAGTTTGTTAGTAGTTATAACTGATTAACTTACCTCTTGTAACAACTTTTACTTCAATCAATAAAAATTCACAATTCTTCCTTCAATTCTCATACTGTTCACTACATAACTGTTACTGTTACTAGTTTCTATTGATCACATTGATCAATAAAAGCTCTGTGAGTAGTTGTTGCTATTCAGTTTGATCCAGTTCCTGCTAGTAGCTGATTCTGAAGTTTGTAGCTGAATTGGGTAGATTTTGATCAGAAATGATGATTGTAGATGGTTGATTGGTTAATGGTGGTGTAAGGTGTTCATAAGAGCAGATCTTAGAAGGCTCAGCGCCTATCCACTCCATCAAAGGAGGCTTCCTGCTAAAAGGCATCCTTTCTTGTTTAGTTTTACTCTAAAAATGTCAAATGCATGCTCAATTGTTACCTAGCTTAATCTATTGCTTGAATATGCTTAATTGAGTTAGTATTGATGTTTAGATGCTAGTTTGATCACTAGGATTGCAATTGTTAAGCTTCTGTTTAGTTTTAGCTTAATGTCTGTTAGCCTGCATTATTAGCATTAATCCAATTCTGTTAGTCTCCATTTGTCATTTTTAGCCTTCATTGTGATCTACACTTGTATGATTCATGCAACTTAAGTGTTGTTAGTTATAGCTTGACTAGATTCTAGAGTTAAGTTTTGGTTTACTTGAATTTTGATTCACAATTTTGGTTCAAATTTGCTTTAAGAGTTTCATTAGTCCAAGTTACTTCAAACTATCATAGGCTTGTAGTCTTATGCATTTTCTCTGGTGCATTTGACACCTCTGACTTACTCAATTAGTTTTCAAATCCTAGCATAGTCTTTACTCAAAGTTCCTTTGTTAAATTTCTCAAAAATCAGACAAAGGTGTGTTTGGAAGTTTAGTCAAATTGATTTCTAGCTCAAGTCTTAGTGCAAAATCATTTTGGTAGAGTCAAATAGCCAAGTATAAGTGTGATTTACAAGTTTTTGCAGTCAAAAGTTCAGTCAAAAGATATGGTCCTCATTGAGAAGTTTCTCAATGGTACGAATGTCTTCTTCCCAATCGGTGGGATAATCGTCATATTTTAAGTCCACATCCCCTAAAGTTGCTTCAAATTCTTTCAAAAGGAAATCACTTTCTCGAGGCAACGATCTCAAAAATAGGTAGAGAAGAAGAACCACTTTTACAAGCGTCTTTGAAATGCTCTTCACAAGCCTCATCAAGTACGTTAATGAAATTAACGCTCTCGTATTCAGAAGGTTGCTTAGAAAGTTTACCCATGTTGAAAACGATTTTATCGTCACCAACTCTCATGATCAATTCGTCCGCGGCAACATCAATGAGAGTGCGACCGGTCCTCAAGAATGGACGTCCAACGATTAATAAAACACACACTAATTACCTACTAAAATTAAATACTAAAAATGAAGACTAACTCCTCTAATGACTATTTAGAAAACTATTTATAGGGGAAGGAGTAGGTGCTTGTTTCTTCCTCTTTTCTTCTTGTCTTTCTCGTCTTTTAAATAACTTGCTTTCTCGACTTTTTCTCGGGATTAGTCGAATGATAACTTGAACTTGTCTTCTAATTTTTTTCTTTTAGTAGACTTGGTTCTTCGACTTTGTTAAACTTACGTCTTTAGACTTTTTCTTCGATAAATCTTCACAATAGGCCTTTGACTTCCGTTCTTCTTGCACTTTTGATCTTTTGACTTCGTCTTTTGTCTTTTTCTTCGATAAAAGCCCGTGAAAGCCCGTGTTTTCTTCCTTTTTCATATTTTTATCCTGAAACATAATAAAAACACAAACCACGCATAATTCCGACTTTTACGACATAAAATACACGTTTTGGTCTTGTTATTATTGGAAATAAGTGGTAAAACGATAAGTGTTTTCACACTTATTAGTGGCAAACTTGTGTGTTGGAGTGCTAAAAAGAAACAAACAGTTGCCATGTCTTCAGCAGAAGTTAAATATGTGGCAGCTGCTGGATGTTGTGCTAATGTTCTTTGGATGAAAAGCCAACTGGCTGATTATGACATAGAATATGAAAAGGTACCAATATTTTGTGATAACACTAGTGCTATTGCAATGTCCAACAATCCAGTCCTTCACTCAAGAACAAAACACATTGATATCAGATATCACTTTATCAGAGATCACATTGTGAAAGGGGACACTGAATTACATTTCATCCCCACTCAGTATCAATTGGCTGATATCTTCACCAAACCACTAGATGAACCAACTTTCAAAAGATTGATAGTAGAGCTAGGTATGCTGAACATTGATGATACAAAACCTGAACCTTCAGCATTCACTGAAGAAGCTTGAAGGTTTAACATTTCATAAAATATTTTGATTAATGTCAAGTAGCAGTATCTGAGTAAAGGAGTGTGCAATGTCATGTGTCTATTTCACTTTATGTGATTGTGTATATGATGTTTTGTCGCCTTATCTGATTCACTGAAGCTGAACAAATGATTAGGGATGAGCAGAAGAACCGAAGAACCGGTTCGGAACTAAGAACTGGACCGGAACTACGAAGAACCGAACCGGAACTAGAACCACAAGTTCCAGTTCTAGTTCTTGATTTTAAGATTTCTTGGTTCTCGGTTCGGTTCGGTTCGGTTCCACCGGTTCTTGGTTCCGGAACCAAGTACCCAATAATTATATAAAAAATCATAAGTTTATTTGTTTTTAGACTCAAAAGACATTATAGTAAAAAGAAAAAAAGCCCTATTAGCCTACTTTCAGAAAAATCAAACCAAACAGCTCAAACCCTACTTTTTTTATGCATTGAAACATAAAAAATTATCATTATTATCAAATCAATAGAAATAAGTTTTATGTTTATTTTATTTTTAGAGTTTAGTATTGCAAAGTTTTTTTCGTATCATCATACATTTACATTCGAATGAATCTATCGTTAATGAGTTAATGTTACTTGAACTTTAGATTGATTATACATGCTTTTATTCATACGTGTGAATGTGATTGACAAGTTTGCAGTTATGAATGTTCTATTCTATCAAAATATAGTAATTTTTTATGAATGTTTTGTCTATGAATAAATTTACTGCTGTATACAAATGGCAATATTATTAGTTCCTTTGGTATTTTTGCATTGTGTTGGTTCTAAAAGACTAAGAGCCCCCACAATGGGTCAAATGCTCATAGGATTTTCACTATTCTATCAAGCTTTTGGAGTGAGTTTTTTGTATTGTAGTGAAAGCTCTTTGAAAAGCTTTGTCTTATGACTTATAGAACTACAAGTCTTTCTATCAAGCTCTAGCTAATACTTGTGCTATGCATTTAAAGCATTTTTAATGCATCAAGTCTTTAAAAACTTGATGCATTGTAGATGCTCTAAGAGATATTCTAGCAAGTTTGGTACGAGACTAACGATGCTAGCAAGTTTATGCTTTATTATCATATACTTTTTAGTATAAACGTGTCAAGTCAGCAAAGTTTGTTTAGTTTGTCCAAAATTTGATCTACATATAGGCTCTGCATTGTTGCAACTTATTAAAATATTCAAAACCAAAGACATTCGATGGGGTTTTTGTTTTTATATAAATGGCGGTTCTTATACGGGTGGAACCGAAAGAACTGGAACCAGAACCGGAACTGGAACTAGAACCAAAAAATATATTCGGTTCGGTTCTTGGTTCTTGATTTTATCAAAATTTTGGTTCCCGGTTCCATCGGTTCCAGTTCCGGTTCCACCGGTTCTGGACCCGTGCTCATCCCTACAAATGATCACCAGTCATCAAAAGGTTCCTTCAGCAATGCTGAACAAAATTTTAATACAACTGAGTAGCTAGGCATGAGTAGAGGAGCGTGCAATGTCATATGTCTTGTTCACTTATGTGAACATGTATATGGGGTTTTGTCGCCTCATCTGACGCACTGAAGCTCACAAGTATTGCCATCAGCTTCAGTGTATCTGAGCAACATCATTTAAAACAAATCAATCATGTGATGAAATGTATTAAATTTCAAACGTCTCCATCCACAGTCAATAACTCTCTGGCACATGGGGCGTTTCACTGTTCAAAGCAACATAAAATCATACCTTTTTGCAGAACACTAATGAGAAAGTTTGTGCCAAATGTTCAAAAGAAACCCTAAAAGATTTATAATTTTTTCAAATGGTTTTAAAAACTTTTTAAAAATCAGTTCTAGTTTTTATATAATCCCTTACAATTGGATTTCATTCCACGCTTACAAATCTTTTCATAAAAAAACACACATAAACTTTCTCTCTTTCAAAACACACACACATAAACAACAATGGATGAATCATCTTCTTCCCCAAAGATTGCTAAGATCACTCTCAACTCACCCACCCATGTTAACTATCACAATGATCCAACAACATCACCTTACTCAAACCTGAATCCATTAAGTCTGTTACTAGGGAACAAGTTTTGACTTATCTATCCAAAAGTGTTTTAAGGTATGCATTATTTGAGGATCCTGGTATGATGTTTCAAAATATGCTAAAAGAATTTTGGTTCACATCAGAGGCTTCTAACAACAAGAAGTCCATTGAGTTTGATTCTACCACGGTTGGGATTTATGGTAGATTTGGGTTAAAGTTATTTAGAAAGGTTTTTGGTCTAAATTATTTGGAAAACCCTAGTGACTATGAAGCTATACCTGATGATTTTATGGTTGTAAAAAATTTCTTTCAAGAGATTGGGTATACTAAAAAGATTACTGAAAAAAGGGGTGGGGGGGGGGGGGGGGGGGGGTTAAAAAGAAGTTGTTTGCCACCAAGGTGGAAGTTGCTGATGTCCATTCTTATTAAATGTTGGGGGGGGGGGGGAACTGGAGGCCTTGACCAGATCAACCAAAAAGATGCTATTATTTTATACTGTCTGGCCAAGGGAATTAAAGCTGATTTTTGGAGGCTTATTTTTGAAGATCTCCATGAGAAGCTGGAGAAAAAGACAAGAGAGAAAAACGTTGTTTACACCAGATTTATATCTCTCCTCTTTGCTGGCCATCTTGGTGATGATTTTTCAAAACTCAATGGAGATAAACTTAATTTTCGATCATTTGACCTCACCCGCTGGAACATTCCAGTCAGCACCGTTGATCCTCCTCTTACACAACCCATGCTGGACATCTGCTCAGCAGATGGTCCAGTAGTGTATAAAGCTCCAAAAGACACTTATCCAACTGGAGAAGGGGATCTGAAAGGCAAAAAGCCTAGAGCTTCATCTGGACCTCGTTAGAAGCAAACATCAGTTAATACTAAGAAGGTTAGACGTGAGTCCAGAAAGAGGAAAGCCCTCACATAATCTTCCTCAAAGAAGATTGCTGATGAATCTCAAGGCCATGCTTTGAAGAAGACTAACTCCCTGGACAAGGACAAGAGCCCAAGCCAACCGTCACCTTCAGTCTCTCCTGGAGGTGACATGCATAAACAGGCCCAGAAGGCAACCCATCTCTCAACCTCTTTAGGAGAGAAGGGTGAAGATGGAGCTCACCCTCAGCTCAGTAGTGTGGAGTCAGCATTGGTAAGTACTTTAAATCTGAATACAATTCATAATTCATTACCAATTCCTATCACTTGTCACTCTGAGTCTGCATTAGGGAATGATGTGTCAGCAAATCCAACAGCTGATGCTGACCCTGGCCTATCTGTTTCTAATGATGTAGTTCCCTCATAACAGGGTCCTACTAAAAGAACTCATTGATCTTAACTTATCAGTGACTCTTTCTCAGGATCCATCAGGTAAAACCAACCCTGGTGGTGAAGGGATTGAAACTGATCCACACACTAAAGGTGATGCCCAGAAGACTCCCAAGGAAGTGAATCTCACCACTGGCGCCAAGGTGGGACACTTGCCTTCATTTGTATTCAGCATGTATAGGGGTGATTTGGAAAAGGAACTAGGATTCAGTGAAAGAATTCCAGTCAACCTTGATGACAGTGATGAAGAGACTGCTTATGCAACACCAAAGCCACCATCCCAGAACTAAACAGGTAAAAGAAGTAACAAATCAAGTGTTGATTCTTCAATCACAAGTGGCAAAACTGAAGGAAGAAAAGGTGCTTGCTAACATAGAAATTTCAACTCTCAAAGCAAGACCAATTCCTCCTTCTGCTGAACAAATCAAGGATGTCATCATTGCTGCTTTAAAACCAATAGTCAAAGATGTGGCCACCACCACCTCCTTAAAGCAAGAAATGTCATCTCTTATGGACTCCATCAATGGTGCCTCCATGGAATTTCCACCAGAATTTACACCAGTTCCTGGCCAAGTTAATGCTCTGTGTGATTCTGTGTCCAAGATTAAAGATAGAGTGGCGATGCTGGAGAAACAAAAGCTGACCATCTCAGATGAGGTTCAGCAGAAATTAAATGCCCTTGAAACTGTTCCAGCCATGCTGGCCAAGGTATCTGTCACTCTTGATCATATTTGTGGCTTCTTCCCTGCTGGTGGGTCATCAGAAGCTGTTGGGCTGTCTTCTGCTGAGGGGGAGAAAAACACCATCCAACAGCTCTTTCAGAAACATGCCCAAAAGAAGGCTCAGAAACAATCTGTTATCTGTGAGTCACCTATCACTGAAAAGAGCCCAGCAAAGGGTAAGGGGGAGTCATCAGCAAAAAATGATCATATGGATGGGCTGACCACAAGTGGGGAAACAACTGATAGTGGTTCACCTCCCTTTATACCCAAGAACAAAGGAGATTTTACTCTGAATGGTCGATTGATCAAAGCTGGGGTGGCCACTCAGGAAGAACTTGACAATTTGTACAAGCTTCAGCAAGAAGAAAAGCTAAGAGATCTGAAGCTAAGCTTGTATGAACAAATTAGGAAAGCTGAAGTAGAAAGTCTCTTCAAGAAGAAAGTGTTATATGAAAAGTTTTGTATAACAATGCTCAATAGAAGAAATATCTCACCAATCACCAACGTTGATATGCTAACCAACAGAGGTGACATCCATCTCAAGTTCTATAGGGGTAATGGAAATGATGAAAACTTTCAAGGAAAAGAACTTTCTTACACTGAGTGGATTGAAATGAGTGTGAAGATCGAGAAAAGGAAATCCAAGAGATGGGATGAAGTTCGCACCAAAATTGAGCACTTTATGAGAAATCATGAAAGACTGGGTGAGATTCTGAACATCAACACTCAAGTTTCTCTAGAGGATCAAGATCCCATACTGGAGCTGAACAAAAGAGCCAATCTGATACAACCTGAAGTGGGTGACATCTTTGTCACTACAAAGAAATACAAAGGCTTTGTTCAGTTTCAAAATCATCTCCCTGGTCATGTACTGGACGAACCAGAACTGGGAATGATAATGTTTAATCATCAAGAACGCCAAGACTTTGTGGGCATAAGTGATCGTGATGAAATGAACAATGAACTTCTCTCGAATGTTCAAAGGATCTTTTACTCTAGGCACGGTGGTCCGGGACGTACTGATGCTGCTAAAACCTTCAGCATGTGCTTGCTTGCTATACTGGACCACAGAAACACAAATCCATTAACTCAGACTCCCATAATTGAAGAACTTAGGCCTAAGGAGAATTGAATAATCACTTGCATTGTTGTTTGTTGTAATTTGTAATGTTCATGAATAAATGATTATCTGATGTTTATAAGTATTTAATTATTCAGTGCAAGTAAGAAGAAGTTGTTATGCTCACTTACTACTGACATTAGACTTAGGCTATTTGTATATCCAAATAGGGGGAGATTGTTGGGTCAGTATTTACTGACCCTGAAGCAAATCTAGGATTTGAATATAAAATCCCCTAAGTGTTTCATGCTCAGCAGTAAGGCCAGTCTGCTGAAGGATGACCAGAGGAACAAAGTTCCTACTGAAGACTTTGTAGTTGAAGAACGTTCAGCATTCCCCTTCCAGTTAACTTAGAAGACAAAGGAGTCTTCGCTTCAAATACTAGGCGGTCTAGTTGTTGAAGAACGAGGACTGAAGAAGGGCTTTCAGTTCACTTTGGTTTGACAATACCAAACTGAATGATGTCGATCTCCTCTAGGATACTGAAGACTCTTTAGTATTCTGATGGTTTGCATTAGGCGGGTAAAGTTAACTTTAAGTCAAAGTAGGTTGCTTGTATACTTAGATATAAGTACAACCTTTATCTTTTCTAGAATAGTTTAATATGTACTTTGTACTGTTTATCCAGCATGGGCATCAACCACCCACTGGATAAACCCATGCATTGAAACATGCAAATGCAAACCCTAGTTTAGACTGCCTATAAAAGGAGTGCACATTGGGAGAGAAAGGGTTAACCAATACAAGAGTAAAAACTCTGGAAAACCTTTCTCTCTCGATACCAACTAAACCATATAGCCAAGATGCATATGAACGTTTAGATTGGAGCTTAGACTTTAACTCTGGTTATACGTTTAAGTAGAGAAGATCAAAACCCATTTTCATTCAACCACTTTGTTATTCCACAAACAAAGTGGGTTATAGATTCTTTATTTGATTCTAATAAAAGTCTATACGTTGAAAAGTTATTGGTATTGTTGTTTTATTTGTTCATAGTTCTTATCTATTGTTAAAACAACACACTTGAGTCGTAGTAAATAGTTATTACCTAAGGTTGATAAGTAATAACGATTTACAAGGGACCAACACGTTGTTTGATGCAACATTGATTTCTGTTTGGTGCGGTTGTTTTGAGGTAATTTGTGTAGAAATTTGTGGCAATTTCCAACAGAGCATTAGCCAGTTTGGTGCAGATATTTTGAGCTGTTAAGTGGCTTTTTCTAGCATAATTTATAGATTGTTTGGATCAGCATTTTGAGCTATCTTGTGTAGAACCACGTTTTTCAGGACTCAATTTATGCAGAAAAAAACCTTTACATGGTTGTTTCGTACTAAACTTCATATGCAAAAAATTAACATTTTGGTTACTAATTTTTGTACATAAGGAAGAAAGACCTCGGTGATGTTAGATGCCCAGGGTAAGTTGTTTATAAAATCGTTTTCTTTTAAAATATGATACGTTATGTTATAGAATTTAATGTTTACCCTATATTTGATGGGACAAATTTGGGTTCACGTGAAGAGAGAAATGAACAAACCTTAGTAGATGCGCATCAACAGGAACTCATTCATCAAAATCAGACGTTCATCCAGAAGACCGTAATCGGGCCGCCTCGAATCCAAGTCATTTGCACAATAGGACCATTAAACTGCACGATTTTTTTAAAAATAAACATATATGGTGTTCATGTGACACAGTTAATTAGGGAATGTTTGGTATTGGTTACAGATAATCATATAGTATATATTATTCTTCTACATCATGGCATAAAGGATCCCGATACATACATATGTTTCCCTTTTAATTTCTTAAATAAGTAACTGGGACATATGTGTTTAAATCTCTACGGTATATAGGTAGTATGAACCGATTATACTTTATTAGGTGTAAACATATACAACTTAACTTTTGGTATAAGCTTAAACAACAATAGTTTTGAGCGAACCCGAATGCACGGTCGTAGCGCACAGTTCTGCTTCAACATAATCTCCAAGGTCAATGAAGCTCGTTACACCTGCTTTGAAAAAAGGCCAGTTATTGTGACATGTTTGTTATCCAACGCATACGTACTGCTGTAATAGAAAACAACTAACCTCCTAACACTTCAAAGTCCTTGGGGCAAATGACGATATGATTTATTTATATTAACCTAAACAACGTTAGGTAACAAAGCATCTTCACTTATACATGTGAATATCTTGACTAGATACACAATGACCTTACACAAAATATTATCGCAGTTTCAGGTCAGTATGTTTTAATTTAAAAGGCTTACCTTAGATAACATAATGATGATGGAAGAACTTTCAGCAACTTTGGTCTCTTTAAAGAGGGTTGTATCTTGAAGCACTTTACCCTGCCGCTTCTGCTACTAACGTTGTCGGAGTTTAGGTTTCGCGAACCTACAAAATGATTTACATGAAAATCGGTTGCATGTAATTTAAAGTAAAAACACTAAAATAAGCAGTAAAACTTCTAAGCTGCCAAAAAAGGCAACCCGGTCACGTAAGTCTTTTTTGGGGTTCAATAAAATATAAATATCGTCAGCTGATGCAAACGACAAACTAATTTCCGAGTCAGCTAATTTGCTATCAATAACGTCTCATTACCATCGACACCTCTATATGTATGTTATCTCCAGTACTTCATATCAAAATCAAAGAAAAAAACATAAATAGCAATGTAATTATAAATTAAGTTGGGGGTTGCTTATTTCCACTTATGTAGACTGCTTACGCCTTATGTAGCCTTCTTATGGCTTACTTGATTTTAAAATTATGTTTCATACGCTTACTTTTTATAGCTTGTTTTTAAACTGCAGGCTGTAAGTTGTCTATATAACCGCAAACAAACATCCCCTTACCTTACAATCTGCTTATTTAACGTCCCCTTGCGAAACAACAAAACCTACATATAAAACCATGTTTCTTTGAGCTTCTAATCAACAACAAAGCTCCTAAATCAATAAACATCAAACCTATCAGTGGTAGGACATTCTACAATTAATCAAATCCAGCCTCCTATACCAATAAGCTATAAAATTAAATATGTATAAAACTACTTAAGAGTCTGGACATTTCTTCTTCACAACCAAAAATCCTATCGATTCTAATATAAACAATAATTTTATACCTACATTAATAAAACAATAAAAACAAAAACGCAAACAGTTGAACACAAAACTTACTTATAAGAATTCAATATCCCAAAATTCTTGTGAATTTCGAAATCCCACAACTTTTGCCCAAAAAATCTACACAGAAAAAAACCGCAAATTAATCTATATCCCACAACAAAAAGCTTTTCAAATCATTAAAATCAAAACGAAATAAACGATTAAAATTAACAAACCTAGTGAAATAGTTATTGAGATCCGGTACCCAGAAGAAACTGGTTTAAGAAAGGGGCTTTTATGCTGGAGAATAGATGGCGCGATAGTAGAGCAACTGAGGACACCTAATTAGCGAGTGAGGGAAATAACATTCGCAGGCAAGACACATGACCTTTTTTTATAATAGTGGCAAACACATACATGCGCGTGAAGAGAAACTGGTGTGAGATAGGGGAAACGTGAGTTAACCGACATTCTTTTTTAACAATAAACGGCACCTGAAAGAAACAATTTTAAGCAAGAGTTATTGATAAATTATTGCTCAGCTTGTTCTTAACACTGCCGGTGAACCTCAGATAGGTAAAAACCGATCACATACGTGGTAATGAGGTCATATAATAAAAAGCCAAAAAGCGGTACATCCACTCATAGGTATGCAAACCTGCCATGGCTGCAAACACGAATGTGGTCGTGATGCCCTGCCAAGATACATGCCGTGTCCACCCTTCATGTTCAAGCATACTCATTGCCTACAAAATAAAGTTGGCATACTTAATATCATGTCTTCCAACTTAGCAAAACAACACAACAACTAAAGAAACAATCGAAAACACCCCATGAAAATCTAATCCAAAGTAGGTAAGAACAGGAGGAGCCCTAAATTTAAAACCCACAATTAAACCCAAACCCAACAAATCCCAACCTGATTAAACCCCCAATTGGAAGATTAGGTAAATAAAAACACCAATTAACCAATACACATAAAATCATACAAATTAACGATAAGGTAAAATCGGTACAAAACAAACATCGGCGAGTTATATTGGTCTCAGAGCCACTGTTCTCCATAACCACAAAGCCAGAAAATTGACCAACGAAACTGACCGACGATAATTAAAAAAAAGGCAAGTAAATCCTATCCTAAAAAGTCAATCCATATCGTCATCAACAGGTGGTGGTAAAAAAGTAACCTAAATCCGGTACCAAGAAAGAAACCTAATTCAATGCAACCTAATCGAATTATATTCCCCTAAATCCCTAATTCCCTAGAATCATGG
Organism: Glebionis coronaria; assembly: GCA_025667525.1. NCBI lineage: Eukaryota > Viridiplantae > Streptophyta > Magnoliopsida > Asterales > Asteraceae > Glebionis > Glebionis coronaria. Next base: position 503,970,792 of record CM046880.1, on the reverse strand, counting down.
AACCATTAACAGGCAAACTGAAAGGAGTAACAAACCTTTTGGATTAGATGTTGGAAGCTGCTACCCATTATGGATTGGTTTAAGAAAGGGGTTTTTATATCTCAAGCTCCAGCTGGACAACAGATGGCGCAAAAATGGAGCAACCGAGACACGTAATTAGCGAGTGAAGGATATAACATTCGCAGGGAAGACACACAGAAGTTTTTTATACTACTGGCAAAGAGAGAGAGAGAGGCGCGTGAAAAAAAAGTGGTGTGAGATACGGGGAAACGTGAGGTAACCGACCCATTCTTTTTTAACAATATACTCGTAAATAAGTAAATGTATAATATAAGATGGATTAATGTTTAAACGACGAATTTTTAGATGGATTTGGTTGGTACCAGAAATTATACAGAGGAAGAAGGAAATATGTTTTTTTTGTTTGAATTAGGACTAAATGGTTAGTAAAATTGAAAAAATTTTGTTTAGTTGCCCAAATTAGAACTTTGTGCTGCCCAAAATTATTTAGCTGCCCAAAAGTAGGATGTACCTTTTCGCAGTGAGGAAATGACTAAAAAACCAGTTGCCCAAAATACCAATTGCCAATTTTTGTAGATTGCCCAGAGGACAAAACCGTATTTATACCCGACACAAACTGACGTAATTTGCCAAGTGTCAAATTCTGCTACGTTTGCCCTGTTGCCTTAAAAAATTAGTCCTTTCTTGGAAACGAGTACATTTTGGGCTACTTGGGAATTGGAACCAGGGCAATGGACTATTTTGATAATTTTCCCTTTTAATTTTTTTCGAAGAAAAGTTTTTAACTTTTTAATTTATATAAAAAAATATTTCTAAAAAATATAAACTGTTTTATATCTATTTCTCAACTTTAAAAAGTTTTAACATTTTTTCGAAAAAAACTTTTCCAAAATTTTTTTTTTAACAAAAATTCTTGAAATTTTTGAAAAAAAAAACCCTTTTTGAACAATTAAAAAAATTCGATTTCTTTTAAGAACAAAACTTCTTTCGAAGTTTTTTTTTTAAACTTTTCAAAATTTAAGTGCAAAAATCATGTTTTAAATAGCCTGATAAGGCGTGTTTTAAGGCACGTTACGTAATAAGTTAATGCGTTACAACATGAGGTACAATGAGTTTTTGAATTCAACTTCAAAAAATTGAATATTATTACATGTACGAAGAGTTTTCTGACTTAAATTATTATGTACAACACTTATTATGAACTCAATATAAATATAATATTAAAAAAATAATAAATCAAATAAATATTTTTATATGTTGTGCCTTCGTAAGTCACGTTTTAAAAATATTAAAGCTTCACTTTAGCCGCTAAAGCGTGTAGCTTAGACATGTCGTGACGCCACGCCACGCCCCACGCTATTTATAACCCTGGCCAAAATCATCCTTCGGTTGTAAAAGGACTAAAAACAGTTTTTACTATTAACTGAAAATTATTTGCATCATCCGTTCTTAGGGATGTATAGTGCACTATTTTACAATCACAAAAATGTATGATACACGAAGTATTAAGAAAAGATATAATTCAAACTTTTAACAAATTATAAAAATAATTTTTGCACTTTACTCATTAATATATCATTTTAAAAATGAGAGGTATAGTGGCGCTGGTGTTAAAGGTTTTGAAAAAAAAAAGAGATGACGTATTGTACCAAATGTGGTGTCAAAAAATTTTTGATGTCAAAACTAAATTTGCTTATGTGCAAACACATTTATATTTTGCATCACATTTATATTTTCTCGAGTTCTCTCCAAGAATACCTTCCCAAGGTTACCCTTGGTGGCCTTTATAACTGATATTCTCTCTTCTTTTGTCATTAACATTAGCACCCGCCAATGTACAACATAGAAAAATAAAAATAAAATCACCCAGAGGATTTGGCATAAAACACATTCTTGGTTCAAAATGTTGAAAAAGACTAATTAACCGCAATAGCTAAACAATGAGATCTTGTGTCCGGAAGCCGAGAGGGGAAAAACAAAACAAAAAATACCATAATTCAGTTGCTCTACTATCTCGACTTAAACCAGCCGTCAAAATGTGGTTAAGTTTGGGCAAATCCAGCATATCGTTAAGCAAAGCTTACATAACTGAAGTTGAGACATTATTATTTTGATCTGTACTTTGTTGCATCATGACCTTTATCAAGCTTTTAGAATTACAAAAACCCTCGCTGTTTCAATAACGTGGATATCGCTTCCAAGCGCAGACAATGGAATTGGCTCGTAGCCAGCCTGAGACTGGTCTGAAATGAACCAGGGGTCCTATAAAGGTGAAGAAAAGCTAAACTGCACGCCAGTCTTGGCTCGGTCATGTTCGTGTTGTTTCAGTATGTAGCAGTAGTTAACCTAAACAAGTAGACCATAAGAAGTTGTGGGTTATATATGCTTATCAGAAATCCTGAGTAAAGTGAAATACATTCTCTTCATGAACCACATTCACAAACACATATATATGCTAGATACAAAATTATGAGCGGGTGAAGAGAGTTGGATAGCAGATGAAAATTTGAAAGAAAAAAAGGAGTAGTTTTTTTAGTCAGTCGACACAGGTCAGGTCCAGATGGACAGACACACATCAGCTTTGACTCATTCTTAAAAAATTACATGTGTAAACTATGATTCAAATAATACATTACTGAAATAAAAGTCTTCATGTTACAGGTCAGGTCCAGATGGACAGACACACATCAGCTTTGACACAGGTCAGGTCCCATTTGACCCAAACCAACCCTTTTGCATATCAAATTGGGTTGACATTGCCACCTCTAATATCTATTAACTCTTATCTTTAGTATCGACTAGCTTAAGTCAAAAGCAAGATATATGCACTCTAAAACGATTTGATGTGCCTCTTTCCAATACGAACATAGCAATTATCATGAAATGGAGAGCACATACATTAATCTTAGATATATACACGATAGTGATTGATTATAATGTTAATACCCTTTTTAGTGAAAATGATTTGATACCTAATATAATACCCTTTTTAGTGATTGATTATAATGTTATATGGTAAAAAAAAACAATAAAAAACGCTACCAACTATAGGCTCTTTCTCTATCTCTCTGCGTGTCTTTCTATGCATCTAAGAGCATGCATATATGGAGTATAACTTACAGAATCATCCACTAGTAGATAATATGGTACATCAATAACTGTTTATAAGATGCACTCCTTTGGGCAAAGACTATTGACACAAATAAAAGGGAATGACTAAAAATACATGGTTGTCAGTAACTTAGTCGAGTGTACAAACTCATAATTACTTTCTTTTGCTCCTGATTTGAACTTTTGCACCTCTAGTTAGTAGTTAGTAGTTAGCATTCTTACTATTTTATCCTACAAAAACCTGATCAAAATCATCTCAGCTATCGTCTTTTAAGAGACGCAGTGCTCAAATTACCATGACTATAATCTCTCTTATTTTCCAAAAGTAGTCGTGGCAAAATCGATTGATCAGGTAATGGGTCAACTTATTAGTCCATCAAATACTACTACAAATTTATACTTTCAAGGATTTAGGAGGTATTAGGCATTTAAAACACTTTTTGGACGACCCCCGATAAGTTTGTCCTGCTCAGCCCATTTGACCCCTTTCCCTCTAAAACATTTTACCCGTAAGTGAATGGGTCAAACTGCCACCTTTACGTATAAGTCCTCCAGATGCATGAATATTTGGTCAAGTTATCTAATTATCGAATTTACCAAATTTCATATACAACAATTAGAACGATGAAGTCAGGAGATAAACTAACCTCCATGCGAAAAAGTTTAGTTGGTACGACAAGCCCAATTCCCACAGAGCTACGGAATGAATCTCGGAACTTTTGCAAAGAATAATTTCGAAATGCATTCTCAGTTAACTTGGTTAAGCTCCCAGCACAAGCAAACGCATGTGCATGAATATTTGACTCTCTCAAAACCTTCAATGGGAGGTCAAAAGATACGTCTGCAAAGGCTGTAACAGCAAGGTCTCCACCAACAAAATCCCGTTCGGAAGCATTAGTATTTGTATCTTCAGAGTTCGGTTTGACAACCCTTCTGGGCTCACTTGGGCCCAATCCTCTAGTCTTGAAGCCCAATAACGACGTGGGTCCTCCCAATGTGCAAACAGGAGATGAGTTTCCACCCAAGAAGAATCTATCAGGTAAAGATGTTGGTTTGTTCATGAATTCCCTTCCCCACGGAAATAGAACACCACCAGCAACTCCAAAGTTAAGGGCAGCACGCGCAAAACCGAAGGGTATTGCGTAACGAAGGTCAAACTCCTGTTAAGAATAATTCAAATGTGTGTCAGTTAGAAGATAAGAATTAATCTGAATATGTTGTTACATGATGTTAAAGAAAATCAGAAAAATGTATTTTGTGGAATCTATGTACTGCTTTTGTAACTATGGTCAACTCGTATCAAACGATAAAAGGTTGTCCTCAAAGTGAAATTAAAAAGAAACACTAAGATGCCATATTTTCATATTCATCAACATATTTAGGTGCTTCTTCATGTATCAAATCTGAAGACAAAAATTTAGCTTTTTAAATAAGACTAATGACTTTAAAAAGGTGACCAGTTTTTTTTTCTTTTTTTTGCTTAAAAAACATCAAAGTTTCAAAAAACTTTATTAAAAGGTAATCAACCTTTAAAAACACTGATTTAAGGTGACCTGATCTGGCAACAGGTATATATGGTGCATCTTAATCTGACCATGTTGACTTTTTTCTAATGTAGCTGACGTAAAGCCAGTGATATTAGATAACTGCATCGGGTCAAATATCTGAAACTTGTATGATTTTTGTGGCCTAAAATTAAGTAAAATTTGGAATATTTCCAACGTGGAACACTGGAACGGTACGGACTTTGGTGCTTGACGCTCAAGATATTAGGTATTTTACTTGGATAAAAACATTGTAGCTTAAACAACTTACTGTGGCCTCATATAAATTTAAAAGTGACGATATTAGGTAATTACCTTGCAATTGCCTGTTATGTCAGATCAATAACATAACACGACCATTGCAAAATGCTACAAACTGTTTTTTTGTTTCTTTCTTTTTTTGATAAAAAGAAAATAATTAACACCAAAATATGTGGGTACAAACTACAAAGTAATGTATCCTTTCGCATAGGATAACGCATACCTGGCGGACAAAACGCAAGCTTCGATAATCAGGAAAAATGCCACCAATTTGAGAACGAGCAACAAAAGCAAACCCACTAGTTGGTCTAACAGGTGAGTTCCTCTTATCAATCTTAAATGTGTAATTCAAATGTGACAATAATCCATGTCCAAGTTGCCTCCTTATTGACTTAGAAGCCATTTGTGATGGGTCAGTCAAGGTGCGCCAAGAGAAATTATATGCTAAATCATGGTGCTTGGTTGATAGTAGACCAAGAGATAGTCCCAGTACTTGCTCTTTGTAAGAGGAGAATTTCAGCCAATCTTGAGAAAGAAGGGATATACGGGCCGTAACAGGAGTGAGCAATCTCATGAATCGTGGCAAAGACACACCAGCACTAATTTCTGATGCTTGGTCCCAGCCGTAAGACAAAGAACCATCCCAAAGATCTCCATACCCGAATAAGTTTTTTAGCTTGAGTGATCCCTCAAGTGACCAAGATCTAGCCTACATAAGCAATTAAAAAATATAATATATGAGAAATGAAAACCTCAAAAAGAAAATGTATTCTATGAAATTACTTAAACATAAAATACCAAGCCATTAATTCACGATAACTCAATAATTTGCCCAAGAATACAAGGGTCAAGGATCACTATACAAGTGTAAGCATTACTAGCAACAGAAGCAACTGCCCCCAACTAGGATATAAAGCCAAAATATCTTTGAATGAATAATATCAAATATTACCAAGTGACATCATAAGTTATTCTTCTAATATTATATTTAGGACATTATCTCCTCTCTCTCCCTCCCTCCTCTGTGCGACATGATTAAATGTCAATATTGAAAACTAAGGATGACCCCTCATGACCTTCTATTGCTATTTGCTAGTTCTTTGGTCTCCTACTCTCCTTATTACTGACATACCATTTTCAATAGTCTATCCAGAAAATGTAGTTATACTCCCGGCACACTCCTTGCACCAGGACTACATAAAATCATTTCTTTGTAGTTAATACAATACTCATTTTACTTGCAGTAGATGTAGAATCTAATTCTAATCGAGGCAAGTTTACAGACACACGGTCACTTTTCCACATTTTGCAACTAGCGACATAAGTCTGTCTGGTTCAGCAAAGTTGCAGGTGCAGCCCCTACAACTTCGAAAGTGCATACGCAGTCCCTATGGGTAACTTTGGTTTGCAATTATCGTCACTGGGCAGGGGCTGCAGCTGCACTTTCAAAGTTTCATATGTTCTCATGTTAGAGAAGATAATTACACACTAGACCCCACAGGGACCACGCCAGCAATTTGGCAAAACCACATGAATGGTTTTTGCAATTTACTCAAAGCATTAGATTGTTGCTTCACTGGTTTAAGCATGATAGGTTACATAACTTTCAAGAATAAAAGATCTAGGACTGTAACCGGCTAGGCACACTAAATCTGCTAAGTTGCTATCTTATGATCCCAATTGCTCTTAGTAATATGAAAAACACTAGTTGGAGCTAGTCAACTAATTAAGCTTCTAGCACTTAATCACCTATGCAGGGTTTAGACAGCGCAACATGCAGTGCATTTACCACATGAAAAGTAAATTAATATTTAGACCGTGAGCATATAATGTTAACAATTTGGCAAGAATCGACAAACTGTGTAGTTCAAAAACTTTGTCCAGACTCTACAAATTAGTCGATTTAGGATACGGCCAGAAACATCAATTTCAGAAAACCACGATATATATTGATGAATTAGGATAATCATAATGTAACCTCATTTCACATTCACACCCTGTGGAGTTCAAAGTAGTTGCACAGCAACAGATAAAACTTGATCATAGAGTCTAAATTGGCTAAAAGCATCAGATCATTTAGTTTAAAAGTCAGAAGTAGAATGAACTTAATTAGTCCCGCTGATCTGGTCTACCCAACTTTCTGCTTAATTGCAACCAGACTGACATGATTAACTCGATGATTAGTTACTAATTATGGGTGTCAGGGCACTTATTGCCTAGTTGCGATCTTAAGTGGGGAGTTTTAGCACACTACTTATTAGTTTTGCTAATAATCAGGGATACTAAATACAGGGACGACAAGCTATAGGCAGTTACTAAGCTAAATAAGGATATAAAGCAAACTAAAGAGCATGCCTAATCACACAACCACGTGAAACCAGCAACAATGACAAGAAACTTATTTATCGATCAAGGAAGTTATTCTCGGTAGCTGAGGTTTATCTCATAGAGAAGTCAACTCTATTTCATAAAAGACAGTGTTAAACAAACGCAAAGCACATTGATAATCTTGTAAACTGAAATTATCATACATTATAATACAAACAGCTTAAATTTATCCTTGTCCAAACTAAACTATCACGCTCATGAAACAAAGATCCAGTCATCAAAAAGCTAGCTAACTGATCTACACGAACACACACATCCTCAAAATAGATACAGCTGAGTCATGGATACCATATTTTATACCAATGTCACTTCTTTAAGAAGATTGTCCTTAAAAGCTAGACTTTTTTCAGACTTGCATCATATAATGAATACAGTTCTTTAGTGTATACGAGTACTGAAACTGAGATAGAAGATCATAATCTTTCTCTAATAATGATTCATTCGATATCCGCACAATATAGATTTACAAGGTCATGCCATATTCACATCGCCTACGCATGGAGCCATGGACCCACAATTCATAAAGTGGATATGTATCATGATACATGGCACAAAAGAATATTCCTCGATGAACGAAAGAAAAGAAAAAGTATTAAAGGTAAGTAAAACTCGGGACATGAATCTGCAAACAGCATAGAGTCATAAACGAAAATCCACATAGCCAACATTTAAGATCTGTATCTCAATCCCATACGATAAACTTCAAATTATACACTCCAGCGTATCAATTTAACTGATAGTTAACATGGTTTTCAAAACTACCTCAAATCCACAAACCTTCTAATTCAGTTCGCTACTTAAAATTTATCCCCAACAATCTTATATAGTTATATATCAACATACAAACTTTCATCAGAATGCCTACACTTATCAGTCCTCTATCATGTACAACTGTACAAGTACTCATATTAACACCAATTCAGAAACACGCAGTCATAACAATCAGTTCCATGCCCAAGATCCCATTATCCAAAACCTAATTACTAAACAAAACATATCAATATTCTATCTATCACACCATAATCCAAACCAGGTTAACTCCCACTAGTAAATCATATAACTTCAGCTCCAATGCAAAAACCAATAATCAAAGTAACTACCATACACGCATAACCCTATATACTAAGTAAATCACATCAACAATCAATCAATCACTACATATAGTCAAAGTCATTATCATAGACGTTACACTGTACAGACTAAACAATCAGAACACACAATCATCAACCAAACAATCTTCGACGACGATATGAACATTCAATCCTAACTATTAAATCAAGAAATTAAGCTTCAACGCATCAACATCGTTGATCAAAATTAAAAGCATAGACATAGCAGTAGCAGTTAGTAGTAGCTATGAAAGTGGTAGTTGTTTGTTTAATAAAAGTGTTTGCCAATGTAACTGTATCAACGACTATAAAGTGTAAAATGATGTAAAAGCTAAACGCTTAAGTACCATATGAACGGTAGCGTTATAAGAAAATCACCTAGCTTTCAATTCTAAACGCTAAAAGCTAACCGTTAATAAACACTGCTAGGTTATATCTGGCAAAACTAGTAACATTAGCTTTTAGTTTTATACCCGTGATTATAAAGTGTAAAATGACATAAAATCTTAATTGTTCAATCATTAGCGTATCAAACAAGCATTATATTCAAAAAAACTAAACCACACATTACTTCTAGTATAACATAACATATTTGGTTTTGGGCTTATGTTTCATAACTCATAAACTCACTTTCTGTGGCTTATTTTGAAACTTTTCAGCTTATATAAGTTCAATATGACATAATAAACTTATAAAAGCCAAAAACTTTAAAAATAAGCCACAAAAAGTTAGCTTATGAGTTATGAAACATAAGCCCAAAACCAAATAAACCATAAGCCATAACAAACACCCCGTAAGATAAACAAAAAGCTAAACGCTCCTTGCCAAACTATCACTTAATTTTTAAACCTAGACGCACTAAAAAGTAATCTGCAAAACATGCCCAATAAACAAGATCTACCTAAATAAAACTGATTCTATGCTAACTGCTAAACGCTCAATATCAACTAATAATCAAAAATCCAAATCCTAAAACGCTCACTATCATAGCATAACACGCAATATCAACTAAGTGACTAATAATAAAAAAACCAAATCCTAAAACGCTCACTATCATAACATAACGCGCAATATCAACTAACATAAAAAAAACCAATCCTAAACGCTCACTATCATAACATAACGTGCAACATCAACTAACAATAGAAAAAACAAATCCGAAACACTCATTATCATAACATAACGCGCAACATCAATTATCAATAAAAAAAACAAACCCTAAACAAAACATATAAAACCAACAAAAGTACCTCAGGTTTAGTAAAGATGCCGATATCACCCGTAAGCGGATTCCTACTCTCGACAACTTCAACAACCACATTAGTCGTCCCAGGCAAGTCTCTCGGCCCCGAATCAAGCGTAATATTAACCGAATCAAAAATCTCCAGCTTCTGCAACCTGGCATTCGCCACACTAGCAGCCTGGAGCAGCTCCTGTACTGACGTGGCACTTTTTATGTTTTCAATCAATGATTCAATTAAACTCTCCTTAGTCTTTGTATTGCCTTTGATTATAACGTCGTGTACGCGTAACGGAACGCGTTCGGTTGAGATTTTGTGGAATACTTTTTGCATTTTGGCTTTGTCTAATTGGGGTTCTTCAGATTCTTCTTCGAAATCATCGTCTTCTTCTTCATCGTCATCTTCTATTTCTTCAACTACTTCTTCTTCGATTTCGTTGATTGGGTCATCTTGATTCGCCATTTTTTTGTTGGGGGTGTTTGGATTTGGGGTTTGTGTGTTTTTTTGATGAAGAAGGTGTGAGAGATGATGAAGAATGGCTTTTAGGGATGGAGGGGTATATTGTAAAAGAAAAAGTGTTTTTTTTTATATTGTTGAACAAGTAATTGGTAAATTGGGATGGGGGTAATTCGGTTTTAACTGTGGTAAAAAAATGTTTTATTTTTTGTTATATTTTTGGATGTTATTTGCTTGTAAAAGATTTGATGAATCAATTTTAGATATTTGGTTTTTCATTATCAAAAAGACTTTTTTGGTTTAAAAGATATGATATTTTTTTTATTTTTCAGTAGACGATCATTTCGGTATATACTTTCGATTAAAAAAATTTTGATTTTTTTATTACATCTATAGAAATATGTGATATACTCGATTGCAATCACATGTGATTTTTATAGACGTGACTGGAAATAAAATCGAGAAAAAATACGTCAAAAAGTATATAGAAGTGTTTATCTATAGAAAAAGCCACAAAGTTTTGGCTTACCAAAACCCCCTTATATAAGCTTATAAGCCAAGTTATATAAGCTTAACCAAACACTTGTTTCGGCTTATTTAACACATATAAGCTAATAAGCTTATAAGCCCATTATATAAGCTTAACCAAACACCCTCTTAATTTTTGGTTCATATGGAGGAGCTTCTTCACGGTCATCTGGTCAACGTAGGTACGATGCTTGGTTTGAGAACAAACCGGATGATCACTTTGATTTTGATGTTGACTTCAGCTTGGAACAAGACTGTAATTTCAGAGGATTTTGGTATCGATCCTATTGAACCGCGACTTACATAGATAAATGAAGAAAAGTAAGTTATGCAGATAAATAAAGAAAAACGAGTTATTATGTAGATAAATGAAGAAAATTGAATTGATTAAAGACCCTAAGATGCTGATGCTTTCAGCCGGGTGTTTTTGACATGCAATCGTGTTTATGTAAAGTTTTTTAAATGAATTAACACATACACGTATAGCTTTTCGGCTTATGTTTTTGTTTTTTAATTAATGAATACTGTATTATACATTTATGGTTTTGTGACCATACATATTAACGAGTAATGGTTCATTATATTTTAAGCAATAAGCATGAATCAAGAAGGAAGCCATACATGTTATGTGACTAGTAAACTAATGAAAAATGAAACCGCTAATAATATCTTTGCTTCTCAAAGAACGAAAAATGAAACTGCTATCTGAAGAAAATAAACCAGATTATAATCACTGATCTTGAATTATAACATTGAAGGTCTGATATCGCGTACAACATATCAAGATACGGCAACATATGAATGCACATTGCATATTATGACGCAAGTGCGTCATTAGAATAACTGAGAAAATAGATAGACTAAAAGCAGGTGATAATCCTTGCATATACATCTCTCTCGATCTCCTTAACTAGTACTAGTATAACTTGACAAGTCCTCGTAGCTTTAATGGAACTAACACCGTTTGGTTTAACTATTTATAATGTAAATAAACTTCCTGCATAAATGTTATGAACCTCTCTACCTGTCACATCTTTCTACCTCTTGATATCAGAATGTCCCCATACGGTTTCTTCTGTTCTACGTTTATAAAACCACGAGTCGCCAAAACTGCAGGTTCCATATTCTTAGTATTAGCACTCAATTGATTTAGTATCTATAAGTACTAAGACAAGAGTTATAGTGAAACATACCACAGGTCTGATAAAATAAACACGCAGCCCTTTTCCTGACCAATCCCATTGCAAGTTGGTTAAGTGATTCAGTTTGAGGATATCCTGGTGTGTCAAAATGTGACTTCAGTTGCCTGCAAGTTCCAAGTCCAAAGATTTAATATTAGGTACCGCATAATAACAACTGATTGATTACAGAAATTAAAAGAAAAGATATCGTAGTATTACATGCGGATAGAATCAGTTATGTGCTCCAATGGCTGATCAGATGATGGGAATTTTTGGGTTTGTGTAGGTCCAGTTTCTACCATCAGATCTGAGAAAAATCAAAGAACTGGGCGTTCAGATATTGCCATATTTTTAATTAAAAAACTTTAGTGGAAAGGAAAAAGTTAATTCACCATTCTCGGGTAAGTCGTTTTCATATACATCATTTAACTTGAAATTTGGATCAGGGTGATCCCATGCAAAATCCTCTGCCACTGGTAGAAGGCTACTTCCGCTTTGTCTAGATGATGAGAAAAGTCTCTTCTTGTTGGGCCTGAAAAAGTGAAATATCAATAGCATAAAATTACGTGAGTACTAAAATATGATGGATTATGTACAAATTCACTAACCTTCCAGAATTGAGATCTGTGCCATGTGACACAAACCCAAAATCAGATCCTGAGCTAGCTACGTTTTTTCCTCTATCACCTGTTAGTTTTAATAAATAAAAAATAAGAACTCCAACATTGATATATGCTTCTTTATGCTAATGTGGATGGGTCGAGTGGGTTAGTAACTGGTCAAACAGGATTCATGTTAAAATGGGTCAATTTAGTACGGGTTGACCAACAAACACTTTATGATCATAGAAAAAGGATACTTAAGGAGGTTGCATTCTTACAAAACAGATTTACGTGACTTTGATTCGACCCATTTGACCCATTCTCATTTAGCTAAACCACTTTATCTGACCCATTTAAGATAAAACACAGCCCAAGGCAACCCATTTATAAGTAAATGGGTCAATATCGCCACTTCTAATAGCATTAGCAAGTGTGAAACTGTAGAATCATGACTAAATGACATGTGCCTGCATAGAGAAGAAACAAAATTTACCAGAATTTCCGGGCGTTACTATCAAGTCAGCTTCAGGTCCTGTCGTACCATTAGCCTCAGGTACATTTATTCCATTGTTCATAAGATCGGTTTCGAGCTCTCTTCTTAGGATTTCAGTAGAACTCTCAGCTCTAAACTTATGTATGGATGGTACCGATGATCCAGAAGCAACTCCACTGTGATGGTCTTCAAAAGGCTAAAAGATTGAAATACATGATGAGGAATTGCTAGTATATGTCCACTAATCATATGAATGAAAATACATGAGATGATTTCTCTTACAACTGTTGTTGGGTCATCATAATTGTTTGTTACCGGTGGTGCTGGTGCTGGTGCTGGTGCTGGTGCTGGTGCTGGTGGTGATGCTGATGATGAGGGCGCTGGTGGATGTGGTGGTGAGGTACCTCCTTAGTGCAATAAAAGACAGTGGTAAGTTAATAATTATAGGATCAGATCAAAAGTATCTTATTGTTGCAAAAGCTCATACCTGAAGGAGAATCATGAACAGCCTCAGTGATCTTCATCCACTGTTGTAATAGAGGGAGAGGATAATGGATATCCGGAATTCCATTTGTTACCAAACCACAAACTAGAGAAACTGGAGGAAGATCCATGAGTCTGGCAATCTTTATGGAACGTATGCTGCCACCCATGTGCTGAAAAAACATAATGTTTGATATAATTAATCTGCTGGTCTTCTATATTTGAAAATTAGAAGGGAAGAAGTGTGCGTAATATTATTCAGATACATACCTTTCTCTTTTTTCCTCTTCCCGAGACGATATCAGAAGTATCCTGAAGCCAGGACTGGTACATCGGACCAGGAATCATAGTTTGTTCGTAATCCATAAGGGTAGCTGGGCCCCTTCTTCCTCTTCTTGGTGGTCTTTGCATCTTTGGAGTACGCAGGCCCTATAACGTTATATATGATCATAAGCAAATTAATTGTAGTTTACGGAGTATATGTTTACAAGTTAAGTACAGTTGGCAATTTCGATCATTTACTTATGCATGGTTGGGTTGTGCTATATCAGACAGTTAAAAATTACTTACAGGCACGAGTCAAAGGACCCAAAGTATCTTTGGAAGACATACTTTTATTGTTCATATTAAAAGATTCATACTATTACTGTGTATATATATTTCTATTATCTAATAAGCAACACATTTACTTTTGGTAATCTTTAGAAAATAATGGACAAAACATGTGTGTGTGGGTCAACCCAACCTGACCCGACCAGTTTAGTATTAGGCTGTTTGACGAATTACCCAACCTGACCCACCCTTGCATCTACAAATGTTATGGTGGAAATAAAATGAGCCCTTACCTTGTCCTCAGAAGATTGGGGATTGACTTGATCTCCTGGATGCTTCTCGGGGATCTCATCAGCTGCATGAACTAAAAGGTCAGTAAATTTTCTTACAAATAGTTATTCAACTCATAAAATTGAGAAAAAAAACAATCTTACGGTTTTGAGGCACATCTTGTAGAGGTGGAGAGGGCATATCTTGCAGAGGTGGAGAGGGCATATCTTGCTGAGGTGGAGAGGGCACAAAATTATCTGGTGGGGTATGGGAAGGAAACTTCTCTCCTGTCACTCCAATGTCATCGCCTTCGATATCAAACCTATTAGGGTAGATTTACATATTACTTCCCTCATTAAATTATTTCTAAATAAGTTCAGTTATTAGTATGGTCAAGTGAATTTGATTGGTTCCTAGCAATGACGGACTGTTTCTGTCAAACTATAGATAAGAAATAAATTCAAATTATATTTTAATGAAACACATGTAGTAGTTACAAGGATACTATCCGTCTATCCTACATGTTTACTCCCAACACATTTAACAAAGTGATTATTAAACCAAGATCTTTACCTCTCAAATTGATTGAAGAGATTCACATCAGCATGGTATGAGTCAAATTTGTCAGGAATTGTGATATTGTCGATATCAGCTGACAAGAACAGAACACTCGTCAGGGTATGTTTGACACATCTGAGTATCTTTTCGGCTGATGGATATATGTAAAAATGTTGTTAGATTAAGTTAGAAAACCTTGATGATGGTCATGTGGTAGATCAGCTCCCCCCTTATTATGGCTGATGTAGGAATCATCTATGTTGTCAAGATTCTGCACAAAAAGGGCATATATCTGTAATTTTGAACTGTAAAGTAACAAAGAACATCAAAGGAGACAGTAACTTTTTATCACTTTGTTGCACTAGTTTACCATTTCAGTATAAGCACTTTTGTGTATCCCCATTAGCGTGTCTGAGTTGGAAAATAGAAGAGTTTGCTCCAACTCGTTTAAGTCCGACATTTGCTCATCTTGGAGTGTAACAGCTTCATATCTACCAATCATTAAAAACGATAGCGCGTAAATACATCAGGATATCCAAGCGATGCAGTGGATAACAAAGCATTACAACAAAGTATAATAGTCATTTAACAAACAAAACTGCGTCAATAGTTGGTGCTTTTTTTATAGCAGCTGTTCTAAAGGCTTGCCATATAAAACGGACTATCCATGGTCTCGTTGAGACAAGCTTAAACAGCATAAAGCTTCATATCGTACACAATTCGAGAGGCAAATTCTAAGTTTCTTATCTATATAAGCAACTTAGAGTTGGAAGATTCGACTCATTTACTTATTACAGGTGGACAGACTTGTGTGATTTCAAATGGGCCAAATCTCCAGAAGTAGCAAAAAGATTAATGGGTCAAATGGGTTGAAAGTTGCCAAAAATCTACTTCTATTGCACACAACCTCTTAAGTTGGTTTATTCAAAGAGTTAAATTACTTTTTTTAGATTGTAACACTGTATTAAAAATTGGTTAAATTCCATATGTATAATCAAAAATTCAAAAGATCCAAACAGAAAAGTGATTGTTATCAGGTACATCCAACCCAGCTTGCTATGGCACAAACTAGAACTGACAAGTTTCATTTCGAACCCATTTTGACCAGTTACCCAAACCAAACCAACTCGTCCATCTTATCACTATTCACTGGTAATAAATTTGCTACATACTGAATGAAACCACAGACTTACTTCGCTTGAGTCTTGCCCTTAGGAAGTATAGTAGGATCTCGTTTCACCTTAACCTTCCATGCTTCATTGAGCTCCACCTACAAAATTCATTCAACCCATCTTCACAAACCAAACCAAACCAAAACATCAGAATATGGAGAAACAAAAGGATTTCGGAATTGCACCAGAAGACGAGTCACATCCTCTGCGAAGCAACACAAATCAGCATCAGTGAGAAATACTAAACACGTTTTGTGTCAAAACATAACTCGTCAACAAAAGTAAATGAAGAATAATTACCATATAGAAGCTTCACTTTTCGCTCGTATACAATAACAACTCCACCTATAACAATCGAAAATAATAATTTCGTTAAGTCAATTTCAATCATACTTCGCAAATAGCCAAATACATTATTTAAACAGAAGAGTACTAAGTAACAGATTTTACCCATGAGGATTCCAGATAGTCTAAGAGCCATTGGTACTGATGGATTCAAAATCTCTTCACTGCAATCAAATCGAATGTAAACCAGAATAAGCATTCATAAACAAATAACTAATTAAGTTTAACTGATTCTTTTATTAAAAGACAAACACAAACCAGATATTGATGATGTTAAGCTTGTTGAGATTCTTCCGATTGATTTTCGCGTGCAATGTTGCTGCCCTCCTAATTAACATCAATCCGCACAAAAACAAAATTACATTAGAAACAATTTACCCAGAGCATTTCACATTCAGTATCTGTAGATTTATCAACAAAATGAAATCTGTATAGTTACGCAGTTGTCCTCCTAACACAAACAATTAGTAAAACGCTAACTATCTAACTGAAAATTTACTTAACATTAACCAATAACGCAGTCTCAACTCTCAAGACAAACAGTCTTACGGATTCAGCGAATACAAAATCAGCAATTACTCTCAGTAAACCTAGCGATTAAATACCCCAAAATACAGAAACGCTAATCAAACCGCCAAAACCCCCACATAGATAAAAAAAACACACAATTACGAATTAACATCAAACTTACACACAGTGATTCACCTTCAGTATGTGCATAATAATCCCCAAAAATTAGAGCGGTATAATTACCAAATTGCCCTCGGTAACACTAAAGGGGTGTTTGTTTCGGCTTATGGCTTATTTGGTTTTGGGCTTATGTTTGAGAATAAGCCACAAAAAGTGAGTTTATGAAACATAAGCCCAAAACCAAATAAGCCATAAGCTGAAACAAACACCCCCTTAAAATTCAAAATATTTCACATAAATCGAAAACAAACACTAAGGCTTTAAAATTAAACATATACAGACAGTATCACACCTTCAGTGCGTGCAGATCCATCACCAAAACCGAATCAATACAAATCCGTCATTACGCTAATTATAACGCGAATAACAACTCAAACAAATCTAAAACACACAATCACGGTACACACAGTGATACACCTTTACTATGTGTAAATTAACTATTTACCAAAAACTAAATTGGTATAATTACTAAATTGCCCTCACTTACACGATCATTAATAGCTTAATTAAAATCTTCTAAAAACAATTTGATGACGTCAGCATCTATAACGAACAATAAAATCTAATCAAACCGCTCAATAACTACACAAAAACATTCCGTAACACGATAAACAGTATGATGACGTCATCATCTCAAACAAACCGAAACGATTACACTCTTTCGCATCTCAACACATTAGGACGATGACGTCACTATTTCATTCGCACATCAACAAAAACAGAACAAAAACGTATCGAATAAGCTAAACAGATGAAGACGAAAAGTATAAGACAGTGAACGTACCAAATTTGACCTAACGGAGCTTTACGAGCAAGTAACTGATGTGAATAAAACATTTTTAAAACCCCCTGTGTGTGTGTTTAATTTATTAGTGTGTGTGAAGATATAAATAAAATACAATAAAAAAATAATTTAAAAAGTTGCAGGTTTATTAATGGAGGTGAAACGGTGACGTCATCATGGTGTGACTGTGTGAAGATAAAAAAATAAAATAAAATTTAAAAAAAGAGTTGCAGGTGTGTGTGTGTTTTATGAATGAATTTATAGGAAGGAAGGAAGGGAGATTGGGGATGAATTTGGTGACGTGTAATGTGTGTGAGGGTTTTAGTGTGTGAGAGAGAGTGTGAGTGAGTGGGATTGAAGAAGATTCCGAATAATAACAGAATTGAGGGGGGAATGGAGCATGAGGAAGGAATGTTTGTGATTTTCCTGACAATAGATCAGGGTTTATTTCAGGGTGTTCATTTGTGCATTGATAAGTTGTACGTTATGTATTGATATTTGTACGTGGTATGGGCTGTAGTGATTTTCTAGCTGTATTGAACTTTTGTAACGAAAGGTGAGTTTTATTTGAGGATAATTATATAAGCAATAAAGAGTTGTACATCGTGCACTGGTGTAAGTAAGAAGTATGAGTTGTTGGCTTGTGTGATTTTTGGTTACAAAAGAGTGATTAAATGGGTTGTACATTGTGCATCGGTGCAGGTACGTGGTTATTAATTGTAGCTAGATTTTAGTTGTATGGGATTCTTGTTATTTTAAGGGTGGTTATTTTGTGAAGGGTTTGATTTGTGGATTGATTAGTTGTACGTTGTGCATTGATGTAGGTGACTGGTATAGTGAGTTTTGTTTTTTTAGCAAAATATAGTGAGTTTTTAGGCGTGTCTAAGTGGGTGTTTGGATGTGCTTATTGAAAACAAATTATTCGTTTTGAAAACTCCATTTTGAAAAATCATCATTTTGAAAACTCCATTTCAAAAAATAGTGTTTGGATTTGATATTCCAGTTTGAAATCGCAATAATCAAATAATCATTTTTTTGAGTGTTTGGCAAATTTGATTATTTTATAATAAACTCCATTTTGAAAGCTTACTTTTCCAAAACTCCATTTTGAAACTGAAATAAGTAGCTCCCCACAAACTTTTTCAAAACTCCATTTTAGAGCTTTTAAACGCAAATAATCACTTATCTTCATTTATTACCCAAACACTTTTATTTAACTTATCTCCATTTTGGAACTGAGATTTGAAGATAATCTCCCCTAACCACACATCCAAACACCCCCTAAGTAGAATGAAAGTGACCATACGGTGACTTGTGCGCCACTCTAAAATTGGACTATATTAAGATCTAAAAATGATATTGAAAATGAAATTAGTCGTAGTGCGAAGTTGATTTAATATTAGATGTGACCAATTTTGTTTATTTTTTTAATTATTAATATTTTTTGATATCTTTTTTTAAAGTATAAAATATCTTTTGCTCATTCATTATTTTTATAGGCTAAATGACCACATTTACATTAGATAAGCTCTAATGAGCGTATATAAAATATCAAATAAGTTATTTGACGGATTTTTTATATTTAATGTTTTTTCTCGACTTTTAAATAATTTTTTTTTTTAATTTCTTGGTTTGCCATTAAATTGAATTATTAGAACTCGTTAAGTATAAGTTTGGGTTTCAAATGGTGGTTAGGAGTACTGATACTTATAGACTGGCATTGATGAATAATGATCACGAACCGTCTAGGGAGTTAAATTCCTTGAGTCTTTCAAAGATGGTGAAAAAAACGTCCTTGAAAGTGTGTCAAATATTTGACTACCAAGATTTGGTTTTTTTGCGCGAAATTTAATTTCAGGGTCGAAAATTACAGTTACGAAAGGTAGGTAAAGTGTCGGGTGGGAAATCTTTTCGAGGACCTTTTTAGCATGAAACGAAAGGTGGAAGCAATCGTGGCGGGTATCAAAGGCTTTCGAGGGACAAAATTTGCATAAAGGAAAGATTGGGATTTGATGACGAGACGGCGTAGCACAGGAAATGACGAATACACCCACACGTGCCACGCATGTGTGGGAGTTAACGGAAAGAAACGACGAAAAGTCAAAAATCATCAAATCGGTGGCAAAATTGTACGAGATTTTGAAGTATAGTGGCAAAATTGCTTGTAGTTTGCTCTCGGTGATAAATTTATGAAATTCGCAAAGTTAGAGGACGAAATTTGCAGTTTACCCTTTGTAATTAGTGTACTCTTGCTTGGTCTTTTTAGTATCCATTGTGAGTTGGGCTAGAAATATGTTATCCGAATGTTTTTGCAAAATGGCAAGCTTGGGTTGGTTTAGTTGTTTGTCAATGATAATATTTAGTCATAGTGAGTTAGTGACAATATATAAAATTGTGAGACCGGGATCGACTCGCATTGACTCGACTCCAATTCTATCCTTGCGCCCTAAACACTTAGGCGCCCTAAACACTTAGGCGTATTTTGTGTGTAAGAGTTATACGGTGTTTTACACAAATAAAATTTTGATTTTTCTCAAAAAGCAAGTCCGGTGCAACACACGTGTATGAACGCCTCATATTTTTAAACGATTCTAGTGTTACAATTAAAGATACATGATTTATTTGCATCTATGTATATCCTAACGTACCGCATAGAAAACATTGTACTATAAGGTAGTATGAATTACTGATTTATCGATACAATAATGGAATGTGTTTAAATTATAAAACATGCGAAAACTCACAAAACATTCTAACATTTTTTAAATACGAGTGATGTTTCGGTTCACTAATACAAATGTGTTTAAATTTCACGATTTCGCCAGCTTCTTTGACACAAGTTGTGGTACCGTGCGCCAGACAAATTCTTGAGCCAAAACCCAAAACACCAACCAAACGTATAGGTACCTGACGCTCTAAGAGTTGTTAGCAGCAAGTTGAGAGTATCAACGACACCATTTGCTAGGTTACCCGTTTACCCGTTAATAGTTCACAAGTAAAGAAGAACCTTTGATGCACTAATGGAACTGTGGGTGCGATCTATAACGAAGCCCGAGCCAATATATTCATAATGCAAGTCACGACTACTATGAGTAACGAATTATCAAAGATATAGTACAAAGAACATTTCAAGACTCAGATCAATATTTTTTGACATAAATATTACAGATACTATTAGAGTAAAAGATATGGTGAGAATGAAGAAAAATGAAAAAGATAAAAAAAAAAGTAATTCTAACTATACATTTTAAAAAACAATAATTTTATAGCTATTTTACATTAGACACAAAAAAATATTAAGTATGAAACTGTCACATTTTTGTTTTGACAAAGTTATGCAAAAACAATTATTTTATGCTATTATACATTAGATACAAAAACATTAAGTAAAAGTATGAAATGGTCACATTTTTGTTTTGACCAAAGTTATGCACAAACGTAACACCAAAATTTAGTTAAAAAAGTGAAAATAAAATGTGATGAGCTGACAAGTTATTTTTCTCGTACAAAATTAGAGGATACATATGAAGGTTAAAAAATCATTTTGCTTATAACAATTTTAGACCACACGACGCATATAGACAAACTTGTCATAAATAACTCAAACGATGATGTGTTGCAACAACAACGAGGATACACAATTTCACCTGAGCAAGTTATGAGGGAAAAAATATGATCGCTTACATATGCTTTGTCGCAATGTGTGAGTGAAAATCCCCGTTATATATATTAGTCTAGGGATGGATTTGTAGTATAGCAATGGTACACATGTGCATATTCAGTGATTTAACAGGTGCATATTTTTTGAAAATACTAAAAAATAAAAGTGCGGTGAAAACTCAAATGTTGGTTAAACTTGATTATAGAAAAGGCAAAAAAATGGTTGTTTGCATCTTTCCTTTCTTGACAAAAGCCTATTTTTATTGGGGAATATGCAAATATACCTAGTAAAACTTATTTATTTGCATATTTTTTTCAAAACATGTTTTTAGTGAGTAATTACAATATTGTTTAAGCATTGTTTAAAAAAGTATAAAAATATGAAAGTTTCACTAGATACATATGTCATTGTCCCTTTATCATTTTCTTTCTATTTTGTTCTTTGCATAACATAAACCGCCTAAACCTTAACCCAATGAATAGAAGTTGTTCATTGGTAACTAATTTTTTCTTTTATAAAAGCTTTGAAACTTGAAGAACTAGTGACTAGAAATATAATTGAACGTGTGTTTATACTTTCAAGATTTTATAGAGTTTTTAACAGCATCTTGTCTTATCTTCCTCACGCAAATGCTAAAGTAAACTCGAGTGAATGATACCATCATTATAAACGACGTTAAGTGTCCTTGTGAGGAGATGTTTATGGGTGTCCTAGTTTTGGGTGTCGGGTTGTTGGTCGTCTAAAGGATGAGGTGAGATAAGATTTTGGTTAGTGGATGCGAGTGTGGTTTTTTATTTTCTTTTGAATTAGGAGTTATATTGATTTAGGTATGGTTCAATTTCTATGATTTGATTTAGTTTTTTATTTTTGTTGTAGGTCTTTTTTAGGGTTTGTTGTGTCAACTGGGTGTTTTGAGACTGGTGTTTTGAGATTGGGGGTTTGAATTATGTTTTGAATTTGGTTTTTATATTGGTTTAGGTATGGTTTAATTTTTCTGACTTGGTCCGAATTTGCGTTGTTAGAAATTGGGTGTTTGAAATTATGGGTTACGTTCATTTTTGTTTTGTTTTAGGGCTTTTATGCATATCTACGCTTCTTAATCTTACAATGTTAGCAGTTTATTTCAATAATCCAAAAGGGTGTGATAACGTTTAAATCGAGTACATTTGTGCATACTATTTGTTTAAACTAACCATTTTTAGCTCATAAAAACTTATACTTTGTATTCTTAGTTAGCCAAAGAGGAGAAAGGTAAATATAAGACAGAAATGGTGAATAAGTGAAGAATGATGCATGTACGAAGAATTCATGCCAAATACAAGTCTCATTGATCATAATAAAAAAGGATGAAGTATTAAATTATGTTCACTGCCACAATGAAAGATGCCAAAGAAAACTGGAAATAAATAAGAGTCATAACCGGACGACGTACGAATCTCAAAAAGACAAAAATCATGCACTCAGGAAATACCCTCCAAACGCAGCTTGGATCGCACCATAAATTTCCCAACCGCCGATTGGATATTATGTTGCCCAACTCAACAATTCACTAGATGTCAACTTAAATGCCAACTTAAATGCCATTATTCTCCAAGTCCGAACATGTTCCTCTTAAAACTGAACTTTCTTGCACTTTTATGACAGTTGCAAGCCAAGTTCATCTCTGTATGATTGTATGAGAGATTATAGAGAGATATGTGAGAACCCGTACTTTCCCAACATTATTTTATTCTTTTTATTCGTGATTCTTGAATTTTCCAACGTATTACGTTTTCTTGTATTACTATATGTAAATCCTGAGATTTTTAAATTATACTTTTTAAGTATTATTTTGTTCATTGACAATGCTTTGTATGAAAATATAAAATTTTTATTTTATTTTTCCATATTTAATTTAAAGCAAAGTTTTTGATTTAAAATCACCCGCGTGCGTTTTACAACGAGTTTATTCAAAATCAATGTACAACGAGAATTCCTAGTGATCGCGATACCGACGGATGCCCAAAAGTTTACGTTTATTTATCGATTGTTTCGATAATTAATACTTACGACGATTTCGTTTTAATTACGTATTAAGTCGTGTCGGGAAATCATATAATCATTTTTATGATGCATTGAGACTTGTGAAAAATATTTTTACGAAACCCGAGCCCCGTAAATATTTTCAATATTTACCAATAACCATTTTCTACCCTTTAAAACTATTAATTGTTTTTAAGTACACAAGTTTCAAAGTTGGCAATGTTAGCCCCTCCACTTAACTAGCACTATATAAACATTTTTACTTACAAAAAACACACATTACACAAGCTAAAAAAAATCACATACTCTCTCCCCACCCCTCATTTTTTCGCCACCCCTACACACCACAAACACCCTCAAAATCTTGATTTCTACTATTATCAATCAAAACTAAAACAAGACCTCTGTTCTAAATGTTCTTGTGATTCCATTGATACAAGAACTTCACACACGCATCAAGATTTTTTTGTTCTTATGATTTTATGGTGAGTATTGGTTTTGATCATCTTGCATGCATTGTTTTTGGTAAGATCATCACATTTTAATCCTTAAAAGTTGTATTTTTGATCTTTGATTTTGTTAGATTTTGCATGCAAGTGTTTTTAGGTGTGTTTGGTTGATAGGAATGATAGTATAGTGATCCTATAGGTATGGGAATGAGTGGTTTTGCTTGAAAAATGGATTTGTCAAGTTTTCTAAAAGGCTAATTTGGGACAGCAGGTCTTTAACTGATTTTTCGTGGGTTTAAGGTCTGTGAATGTAACACCCCATTTTGATAATGGAATGTCACACGTAATTATGGCGTGTCATCAAAGCATACAAGGATAAATGTCTAAAACATTACATGACCATAGGGTAAACCGGAATCAAACATCGGTTCCCAAACATAAGCCCAAAACATAATAAAGCAAAGGAAAAGAATGAAAGACTAAACAAGCATAAATATATGAAGGCAAAAAGGAAAAGAAGTCTCTGGCAGCTTCCATCCAATGCACGTCCTCCAAATGCTCGAGTCTTTCCAAGGGTACCTACCGTTTTGGGACATGGAAAGGAAAGTAACGGCTGAGCAAAACGCTCAATGCACGGATATAGACATAGTATAAGTGACTAAAACATAATAGAGACTTAATAGCAGCGGAAATGTATAAGTCCTGGAAAACCTGGAACATGTTCATAAAACTGGTTTTATAGTTTGAAAAGCCTTATGTTTATCTTATGAAAACTGTTTAACGTATTTTATCATTAGCCAATATAAGTCATGAAAATCCACCGTGCATGAATAATTGTAGGGGTGACCTCATCATGTAAATTAGAGGGGCTGCCTCTAATTTAATATACTGGTTTTTGGGTAGGAGGGATCAGCTCCTTGTGAAGGATGCAAGGCACACACCACATTCACCATGTAATCCTGAATAAAACATGTAACTAGGATGCACCCATACGCCCCACATGATAAATATAAATAAATGGCCAAAAGCTGAAGGGACGCCATGAGCAATCACTCCGCCGTGGTGAAGTCATAACATCAGTGCCTCTAATGTTATGGTTATGGTACCTCCATAACTAAGTGAAACTGGTCATGCATGTATATGGCTATAGGTAATCTTAATTAAACATAAGCAATCAAACACATAACTTATACTACGGGAAAACAGTTGGCTGCATACGGGAAATCCTAATAAGAAAAGAATGTCCATACTGAAAGGACGGGAATCCATACCTTATGTCCAGTGAACGAAGAAGACGAACGGAAGAGAGTCCTACTCCGGTATCACTAATGCTACATAAATACATACGTGTATAAGTATTTGATCACTGAATACATAAGTGGCTTTATATTATGTCTTAGCTTATTTAATACGTTCATGTCATGTTTTACTGTTTTAAGCTTAATACTATGTTTATCATATATTCTGTCTATTCTGATTAAGTATTTCTTGTGTTTCATGTATTATTATTATACTTGTTGTGTAATATTAAGTAACTTCCCAAAAATAGCAGGTTTCCTAAAATAGAAAGTTTCTAAAAATAGAAAGTTACCAAAAATAGAATTACTGCTTAAAATAGATAAGTTTCTAAAAAATAGAAAGTTTCCATAAATAGATTAACTGCCTTAATTAAATAAGTTCCTAAAAATAGAAAGTTTCCATAATTAGATATAAGCTGGTTAATTAAGCTAATAATATAAGCTAAGTGTTTCCTGATTAATATTCTAAGTCATGAGGTTATAATGTATAGTTTATTAATTATTTCATGTAATTTAAATAAACTATAGGTTAAAAGTATTTAATTAACTATAACATGATTTAATTAAATAAAAGGTAATAATACTTAGGTTAAAACATGTATTAATATTTATTATTAATATAACCTAAGTCATGATAATTAATTAATTATAAGTCATGTTTAATAATTAATTAATTACTATAGTATAACTTAAATAATAAAAATACTTAGGTTGAAATCATGTATTAATAATTAATAATAATAAACCTAAGTCATGAGAATTAATTAATTATAGGTCATGGTTTAATAATTAATTAATTACTTAGTCAAAATTTCCATGATTAAAATACTTAGGTTTAGCTATGTATTATTAGTAAAATAATTAACCTAAGTCATGGTTTAAATTAAATTAATTATATACATGTTTAATTAATTTAACTACTCTCGTACTAATTAGTCATGATATTAATCCAATTGTCTCGTAATTAATGTACATGTTAAGTTAATTACCTCGTAAAAATAATACCCCGTACCCATGTATTAGTTTATTAAATCACGTCGAAAACGAACTCATGGAATCCCGTGAAAATCGTATTGTGTTCATATAAAAGCCGAACCAAACAGCCCCCTAAACTGCCCCTTAAACCCGTAGCCAAACAGCCCTTAACTGCTCCTAAAATGGGTTGCCAAACACCCTTATCCCTGCAACATCCCCCCCCCCCCCGACAGTGGGGGAGTTCCCCCTGCTTGTTATAATTATCCCACCGAGACCACCCTGGTCTCGGTTCCCACTGGTAATACAAACACCCCTACGGGTTCCCACTGTTAGCACAACCAAGCCCAAACCCTAATTAGGGTTGCGGCTGGTGCATTTAATTCATCACTGAGACTCATATGAGTCTCGGTTTGTGTGCCTTTCGAACCCAACAACAACCAAACGAACCCCCCATCAATTTTACTATCCGAACATGTTTAAAGACACATGAACTCGGATTAAAAGAAAAGGAAATAGAACGAATTAGGGTTTCTTTTTACTTACATATCGTTTAGGGTTTAGAATAACACACGTATCCCTTGTTCTTCTAGGGTAAAACCTCGATCCATTCTTCTTGTTTCATTGGTGTGGGTCGCGGCAGAGAAGAAGAAAATACAAAAAATATGTGCGGCTGCTTTGTGTTCCTATTAGGGTTTTCTGTTTTGTGTTTTTGTGTCGACAGAAGGGAAGAACCAAAAACACACCCCCCGTTTTTAATATGTATAGGGTCGGTTTGGTAAAACATGGGCTTCGGCCCATATGTCTTGTCTCCCTTTCTTGTCCAAAATCCCGAAACCCACTTAGTTCATTTATTTTAATTAAAACGCGACTCGCTAAAACGTTAAGCGTGATCATGCATTTAATATGTCGTATATTTTCATAGTTATCGTTATACGTGTTTAAACGTAAATATTATTTACGTGATTACTTGTCGCGTTAATTAAATATACATAATAATATTAATCGTGTTAAATGTTCGTTTAATCGTGTTAAATGTTCGTGTTTACGTGTTAGGTAGTTTACGTGATTAATTTTAGTTATCGATCGTGACATAATATATTTATTCGTCTTCGTAATAAATATATATATACGTAAATAATATTAGCTCGTGATTAATTTACGTTCATGATTTTTATGATCGTACGTTCGTGCGTAATAAATACTTATCGTGTTCTAACACGTACGTAATACGTAAAATCCTAATACGTAAACATAATCGTACTATAAAAGGAAAGTTTTAATCTAGTACGTACGATCTAATGGGTACTGTTAATGGTAAAAGCATGCGGGTTTTACAACTCTTCCCCCCTAAAAAGAATAATTTGTCCCTGAATTATATATAACGTAACTGAAAGAGAAACATACCCAAATCAAACTGAGAGGGTATGTAAGATTAATGAACGTACAGGTGACATGGTAGAAGGAAAGTGGAACGCGAAATGTCTTGAAAGGACATGGAACGTGACGTGAATGAAAGGACATATCTAATTGATAAGAGAAAAACGGATAAAAGTCCGGATGAACTTGTCCGTTTCCAAGTGGCCTCCCTCTTGGAACGGTTCCTTCAGAAGATCTTGACACTAAAGATAAATCTTGGTCCTCCTGACCTTGACTTGGAATCCGAAGAAATTCTTGGTTATCTACGGAAGGTAGATCCCCTAAATTCGATCGAGGAAAATAAGAGTTAACGTGCAGAGTAACTGAAACGTTACGATGAAAGACAATTTGACTTAACTGTTAACCAGAAACGATGCGCGAGACATAAAGAAACGTAGTACGTGAAAAATTTTGAACGTGATACGTGAAAAATTTTGAACATCCTATGTGGAGATAGGGAGAGTGTAGTAAGAGTAAACATATTGTGATCCATGATATGTGTAACATATCTTGATCATGATATGAGGAACGTGGAATGAACATGACATGTGAAACATATCGTGATCATAGAATACAATGGTGGTAACGTCAAACGCTACAAGGTGAGACGTGGAATATGACGTGAAACGTCTATCTGATGATGGAGAGTTATAATAAACTTGGGTCTGGTCTCTCAAGTTCTTGCAAACTACCTAGAATGAGAAAAGAAATGAACGTAAAATCGTAGCCAAAATACGATCATGAACGTGAATAGTGTCATGAACGCGAGCGCGAAAGCAAGGCGTGGAATTAGAATGAAGACGTGAAGTAATTTAGGAGTACAATTGTGAATCTTTGTCTGACCCGATAGCTGGAACATGTCCGATCAATCTGTTGGTTCTGCAATCCTTACGGATGTAAGGATTCTGCAGACTTGATCAAACTGTTTGCAATAACCCAGATAGCATCATGCTTCTTTTGAGTTTGCATTAATCTGGTAACCAAAATCCATGGAGATCTTGTCCCATTTTAGTTCACTAATTCAGATGATGAAACATCCCAGTTGTTGGTGTCCTATCTTAGCCTGTTGGTATGTCAGGTACATAGATATGGACGTAGTTGTATCCTGCTTCGTAGAAACTTGATACATAGAAGGTTGCGAAGTTCTGAATCTCTGAATCTAGACTTCTCCTAGCGTAGGATTTCCTAGAACACCTAATGTAGTGTAGGGTTCTCTCCTTTACGCATAAGCTGAGTCATGGTAAGATTAACCATGCAAATCCATGTGATCCAGCGTGTCACTGTAATCAAACAGAATTGATATTGGAAAATTTCTCTTGTCATAGAATTTGCAACATCGTGCAGATATAGTCTTCCTGTTCTTCTCTAGGCTTAAAGGAAATCAGGTTATCCTCAATGAAAACATTGATGAATTTGCTTATGAGTTCATGGAAACTCAATTTATTAAGTCCATAATGCTGTTGGAGCATTGATGAGACTAATTCAAAATCATAAATCTAGCATGACCGAGTCGTGCACGAATAGCAGTCATGGACATGTCCTGCTCTTTCACCTGTCACTATTGGCAGCATGATCATGAATTCGATCTGGGAAAAGTGATTAACACTATAAGGTCGATTGGACATGTTGTCAATACGTGGAGGAGAATAACGGTCATGAATGGTGATTTGTTTACGCCGACGGTAGTCGACACATAATCTCATGGTACCGTCCTTCTCCTTGTAAGTTCTTCTAGAATGTATGGGAAGATTTTGGAATAATCAACTGGCTATGCGTAAAAGACTTAAGTGTTCGTGTCTTACTGACAGCTAGAAAATTTTAGCGACCATGGCTAACAACGCACATGCTTGTAAGCATAGATAATTTGTACAGATTTTCCCGATGGAAAATCAAGCTGAATGTATTCAGGAGCCTGAACATTACTGCATATAGTTATGAATCGCAGCATGGTGTGATGTTCATAGTCCATAATTAGGATAAAATTCATCTCGTGTCTGTCCGAGGAAATGCGTTAGCAGCTTGGATCTCATCATTAAGCTGAAGGAAAACCTTCGTATACGTGGGAATACGAAAGGCGTCCTTCATGGTCATGAAGATATGAACTATGGTGAAAGAAATGAAAGTGACATCGGCAACGTGACAGTTCTCACTGATGCGCCGTTAATGGTATTGAAATTCTTGTGGCCTGATTAATACATGGCACAACAAATAGATATACCCTTGGAGGGTACCCTGAATTTCTTAGAAATGTCCCATAGTTGGACGTGAGTCATGTGTCTTGACTCGTGTCTTGGAACTATAAGCATGACATATGTTTTGACTGGTGTCTCGACATGTGTCATCAGGAAGTATACGTGAGACATGTGTCTTGACTGATGTCTTGACATGTGTCTCGAGACCTAATTCCATAGAACTACAATATTAGGTTATTATGCCAGACTTGGCGGATCGGTTGGACTACTGATCCTTTGTATGTCTGATCACGTCCGCGGCCGGAGCCTCGGTTGCGATTTCTAGGATAGTTTCTGTCATAGTAGTGGTTACTATCGTCCTGTCTATCAGTTCCATGACGGTCATTATCATGACCGTGATTCATGTAACTATTCAGCTAAGTGGCCGGATGGTACCGGTTTGCACTCATATGGCTGAAATGACAGCCGAATGACGTGTGACATGTAACTAAGAATTATGGACAATGATTGATGGGAATCGTCTGATGGTGAAGCCTCTTATCGTCCAATTGCTTGCTCCGACGCATTTGTCTTCGTCTTATAGGATCTTCAGGTTGTGAACAGCATCCGCATCTCGTAGCGTCTCCGAACGTCAGCAGCATCAGCCTTTAGTAACATCTCCAAGTTATGAGCGGCATTAGCAATTTGTAGAGTATTAGCAAGTGGACATATGCCTGAGATAATTCAGAATCGACTAGCGAATACTCGTGCAGTATTGCAAGTGAAATACACATGGATTTAGGTGCGTGTAATACACATGAAATACGGTACGTGGAGTACACGTGGAATGCACATGAAATGATCGGTATGGGGTCGATCATTTATCATGATTTAAGGAAAGTATATCGGTTAAACGGTTAGGAAAACCATCATGATAACCTGGCAGTATCAGCATAGACATCATTCTGGTTGCATAGAGAAACACTAAAGTGTGGTTACACAAAATTCAACGATGATTTGCCTGACAGCATGATCAATGAAAACCAACCATGACTATCATGAAAGCAGAATTCAATGAAATCCAACAATGTCTTGCGTGAAAGCATAAATAACAAAAGAGGCGTAAAACATAATCAACATGAAGACGGAATTATCATGAAGAAACATGAAACCATCTATCACGAAGAAGTGTATAACATAATCAGCATGAAACTGAAGTTAACCATGACAATATGAAAACATACTTGACATAAAAACATAACAACTTATAAGGGGACATGAAAAAATAAAAAAATAAAAAAAATTTATGCCAATTTAAATCATGAGAAAAATTTTATGCATGAAAAACAGTGCATGAATGCGTAATGTAGTTTATAAAACCTTTATATGTGCGAGGGGACGCCTATGGGTCGGTCCCAAAACAAAAGACATAGCGAGGGGACGCCTATGGGTCGGTCCCAAAGTTAAAAGTTTCGATAAAAGCACATGCGACTAAATAGGGCCAGTCCTGTACCAACCATTACTTAGTCATAATCCCTGCAACAATGATACATGAAACATAAATAAATGAAACTCATCTATCAAAACTTATCAGAAAAAAAAAATTTATGTGACTAATTATGAACTATTGGGGTTCAGTCCACATAGCCACAGTTCACGAGGAACGTTATGCATGAAACAATGACACATAACTACATATGAATGGCGGTTGTCCATCCATATTAGTAAAACGATATCGATGAAAACATCAAGGTTAAAACCTCAAGGTGTTGAAAACATCATGGTTGTAACAACAATGCGCCGAAAACATCCATACATGGAATAACAAACGTTGTCTTAGGAAGCTCCTGGTGACTACCCACTAGTCACAGGTCAAGTTTTAGAGCCTACAAGTCGAAGCCTTGGCTCTGATACCATAATTGTAACACCCCATTTTGATAATGGAATGTCACACGTAATTATGGCGTGTCATCATACAAGGATAAATGTCTAAAACATTACATGACCATAGGGTAAACCGGAATCAAACATCGGTTCCCAAACATAAGCCCAAAACATAATAAAGCAAAGGAAAAGAATGAAAGACTAAACAAGAATAAATATATGAAGGCAAAAAGGAAAAGA
The DNA here is from genome assembly GCA_025667525.1 of Glebionis coronaria. Classification (NCBI taxonomy): domain Eukaryota; kingdom Viridiplantae; phylum Streptophyta; class Magnoliopsida; order Asterales; family Asteraceae; genus Glebionis; species Glebionis coronaria. The sequence goes on along the minus strand of CM046880.1, from coordinate 503,938,887 downwards.
AGTCTCTGGCAGCTTCCATCCAATGCACTTCCTCCAAATGCTCGAGTCTTTCCAAGGGTACTTGCCGTTTTGGGACATGGAAAGGAAAGTAACGGCTGAGCAAAACGCTCAGTGCACGGATATAGACATAGTATAAGTGACTAAAACATAATAGAGACTTAATAGCAGCGGAAATGTATAAGTCCTGGAAAACTTGGAACATGTTCATAAAACTGGTTTTATAGTTTGAAAAGCCTTATGTTTATCTTATGAAAATTGTTTAACGTATTTTACCATTAGCCAATATAGGTCATGAAAATCCACCGTGCATGAATAATTGGAGGGGTGACCTCATCATGCAAATTAGAGGGGCTGCCTCTAATTTAATATACTGGTTTTTTTGGGTAGGAGTGATCAGCTCCTTGTGAAGGATGCAAGGCACACACCACATTCACCATGTAATCATGAATAAAACATGTAACTAGGATGCACCCATACACCCCACATGATAAATATAAATAAATGGCCAAAAGCTGAAGGGGCGTTACGAGCAATCACTCCGCCGTGGTGAAGTCATAACATCAGTGCCTCTAATGTTATGGTTATGGTACCTCCATAACTAGGTGAAACTGGTCATGCATGTATATGGCTATAGGTAATCTTAATTAAACATAAGCAATCAAACACATAACTTATACTACGGGAAAACAGTTGGCTGAATACGAGAAATCCTAATAAGGAAAGAATGTCCATACTGAAAGGACGGGAATCCGTACCTTATGTCCAGTGAACGAAGAAGACGAACGGAAGAGAGTCCTACTCCGGTATCACTAATGCTACATAAATACATACGTGTATAAGTATCTGATCACTGAATACATAACTGGCTTTATATTATGTCTTAGCTTATTTGATACGTTCATGTCATGTTTTACTGTTTTAAGCTTAATACTGTGTTTATCATATATTCTGTCTATTCTAATTAAGTATTTCTTGTGTTTCATGTATTATTATTATACTTGTTGTGTAATATTAAGTAACTTCCCAAAAATAGCAGGTTTCCTAAAATAGAAAGTTTCCAAAAATAGAATGTTACCAAAAGTAGAATTACTGCTTAAAATAGATAAGTTTCTAAAAAATAGAAAGTTTCCATAAATAGGTTAACTGCCTTAATTAAATAAGTTCTTAAAAATAGAAAGTTTCCATAATTAGATATAAGCTGGTTAATTAAGCTAATAATATAAGCTAAGTGTTTCCTGATTAATATTCTAAGTCATGAGGTTATAATGTATAGTTTATTAATTATTTCATATAATTTAAATAAACTATAGGTTAAAAGTATTTAATTAACTATAACATGATTTAATTAAATAAAAGGTAATAATACTTAGGTTAAAACATGTATTAATATTTATTATTAATATAACCTAAGTCATGATAATTAATTAATTATAAGTCATGTTTAATAATTAATTAATTACTATAGTATAACTTAAATAATAAAAATACTTATGTTGAAATCATGTATTATTAATTAATAATAATAAACCTAAGTCATGAGAATTAATTAATTATAGGTCATGGTTTAATAATTAATTAATTACTTAGTCAAAATTTCCATGATTAAAATACTTAGGTTTAGCTATGTATTATTAGTAAAATAATTAACCTAAGTCATGATTTAAATTAAATTAATTATATACATGTTTAATTAATTTAACTACTCTCGTACTAATTAGTCATGATATTAATCCAATTGTCTCGTAATTAATGTACATGTTAAGTTAATTACCTAGTAAAAATAATACCCCGTACCCATGTATTAGTTTATTAAATCACGTCGAAAAACGAACTCATGGAATCCCGTGAAAATCGTATTGTGTTCATATAAAAGCCGAACCAAAACAGCCCCTAAACTGCCCCTTAAACCCGTAGCCAAACAACCCTTAACTGCTCCTAAAATGGGTTTCCAAACACCCCTGTCCCTGCAACATTCCCCCCGACAGTGAGGGAGTTCCCCCTGCTTGTTATAATTATCCCACCGAGACCACCCTGGTCTCGGTTCCCACTGGTAATACAAACACCCCTACGGGTTCCCACTGTTAGCACAACCAAGCCCAAACCCTAATTAGGGTTGCGGCTGGTGCATTTAATTCATCACCGAGACTCATATGAGTCTCGGTTTGTGTGCCTTTCGAACCCAACAACAACCAAACGAACCCCCCATCAATTTTACTATCCGAACATGTTTAAAGACCCATGAACTCGGATTAAAAGAAAAGGAAATAAAACGAATTAGGGTTTCTTTTTACTTACATATCGTTTAGGGTTTAGAATTACACGCGTATCCCTTGTTCTTCTAGGGTAAAACCTCGATCCATTCTTCTTGTTTCATTGGTGTGGGTCGTGCAGAGAAGAAGAAAACACAAAAAATATGTGTGGCTGCTTTGTGTTCCTATTAGGGTTTTCTATTTTGTGTTTTTGTGTCGGCAGAAGGGAAGAACCAAAAACACACCCCCCGTTTTTAATATGTATAGGGTCGGTTTGGTAAAACACGGGCTTCGGCCCATATGTCTTGTCTCCCTTTCTTGTCCAAAAGCCCGAAACCCACTTAGTTCATTTATTTTAATTAAAACGCGACTCGCTAAAACGTTAAGCGTGATCATGCATTTAATATGTCGTATATTTTCAAAGTTATCATTATACGTGTTTAAACGTAAATATTATTTACGTGATTACTTGTCGCGTTAATTAAATATACGTAATAATATTAATCGTGTTAAATGTTCGTTTAATCGTGTTAAATGTTCGTGTTTACGTGTTACGTAGTTTACGTGATTAATTTTAGTTATCGATCGTGACATAATATATTTATTCGTCTTCGTAATAAATATATATATACGTAAATAATATTAGCTCGTGATTAATTTACGTTCATGATTTTTATGATCGCATGTTCGTGCGTAATAATCTAGTACGTACGATCTAATGGGTACTGTTCATGGTAAAAGCATGCGGGTTTTACAACTCTTCCCCCTAAAAGGAATAATTCGTCCCCGAATTATAGATAACATAACCGAAAGAGAAACATACCCGAATCAAACTGAGAGGGTATGTAAGATTAATGAACGTACAAGTGACATGGTATAAGGAAAGTGGAACGCGACATGTCTTGAAAGGACATGGAACGTGACGTGACTGAAAGGACATATCTAATTGATAAGAGAAAAACGGATAAAAGTCTGGATGTACTTGTCCGTTTCCAAGTGGCCTCCCTCTTGGAACGGTTCCTTCAGAAGATCTTGACACTAAAGATAAATCTTGGTCCTCCTGACCTTGACTTGGAATCCGAAGAAATTCTTGGTTATCTACGGAAGGTAGATCCCCTAAATTCGATCGAGGAAAATAAGAGTTAACGTGCAAGGGTAACTGAAACGTTACGATGAAAGACAATTTGACTTAACTGTTAACCAGAAACGATGCGCGAGACATAAAGAAACGTAGTACGTGAAAATTTTTGAACGTGATACGTGAAAATTTTTGAACGTTCGACGTGGAGATAAGGCGAGTGTAGTAAGGGTAAACATATTGTGATCCATGATATGTGTAACATATCTTGATCATGATATGAGGAATGTGGAATGAACATGACATGTGAAACATATCGTGATCATAGAATACAATGGTGGTAACGTCAAACGCTCACAAGCTGAGACGTGGAATATGACGTGAAACGTCTATCTGATGATGGAGAGTTATACTAAACTTGGGTCAGGTCTCTCAAGTTCTTGCAAACTACCCAGAATGAGAAAAGAAATGAACGTAAAATCGTAGCCAAAATACGATCATGAACGTGAATAGTGTCATGAACGCGAGCGCGAAAGCAAGGCGTGGAATTAGAATGAAGACGTGAAGTAATTTAGGAGTACAATTGCGAATCTTTGTCTGACCCGATAGCTGGAACATGTCCGATCAATCTGTTGGTTCTGCAATCCTTGCGGATGTAAGGATTCTGCAGACTTGATCAAACTGTTTGTAATAACCCAGATAGCATCATGCTTCTTCTGAGTTTGCATTAATCTGGTAACCAAAATCCATGGAGATCTTGTCCCATTTTAGTTCACTAATTCAGATGATGAAACATCCCAGTTGTTGGTGTCCTATCTTAGCCTGTTGGTATGTCAAGTACATAGATATGGACGTAGCTGTATCCTGCTTCGTAGAAACTTGATACATAGAAGGTTGCGAAGTTCTGAATCTCTGAATCTAGACTTCTCCTATCGTAGGATTTCCTAGAACACCTAATGTAGTGTAGGGTTCTCTCCTTTACGCATAAGCTGAGTCATGGTAAGATTAATCATGCAAATCCATGTGATCTAGCGTGTCACTGTAATCAAATAGAATTGATATTGGAAAATTTCTCTTGTCATAGAATTTGTAACGTCGTGCAGATATAGTCTTCCTGTTCTTCTCTAGGCTTAAAGGAAATCAGGTTATCCTCAATGAAAACACTGATGAATTTGCTTATGAGTTCATGGAAACTCAATTTATTAAGTCCATAATGCTGTTGGAGCATTGATGAGACTAATTCAAAATCATAAATCTAGCATGACCGAATCGTGCACGAATAGCAGTCATGGACATGTCCTGCTCTTTCACCCGTCACTATTGGCAGCATGATCATGAATTCGATCTGGGAAAAGTGATTAACACTATAAGGTCGATTGGACATGTTGTCAATACGTGGAGGAGAATAACGGTCATGAATGGTGATTTGTTTACGCCGACGGTAGTCGACACATAATCTCATGGTACCGTCCTTATCCTTGTAAGTTCTTCTAGAATGTATGGGAAGATTTTGGAATAATCAACTGGCTATGCGTAAAAGACTTAAGTGGTCGTGTCTTACTGACAGCTAGAAAATTTTAGCGACCATGGCTAACAACGCACATGCTTGTAAGCATAGATAATTTGTACAGATTTTCCTGATGTAAAATCAAGCTGAATGTATTCAGGAGCCTGAACATTACTGCATATAGTTATGAATCGCAGCATGCTGTGCTGTTCATAGTCCATAATTAGGATAAAATTCATCTCGTGTCTGTCCGAGGAAATGCGTTAGCAGCTTGGATCTCATCATTAAGCTGAAGGAAAACCTTCGTATACGTGGGAATACGAAAGGCGTCCTTCATGGTCATGAAGATATGAACTATGGTGAAAGAAATGAAAGTGACATCGGCGACGTGACAGTTCTCACTGATGCGCTGATAATGGTATTGAAATTCTTGTGGCCTGATTAATACATGACACAACAAATAGATATACCCTTGGAGGGTACCCTGAATTTCTTAGAAATGTCCCATAGTTGGACGCGAGTCATGTGTCTTGACTCGTGTCTTGGAAATATAAGCATGACATATGTTTTGACTGGTGTCTCGACATGTGTCATCAGGAAGTATATGTGAGACATGTGTCTTGACTGATGTCTTGACTGATGTCTTGACATGTGTCTCGAGACGTAATTCCATAGAACTACAATATTAGGTTATTATGCCAGACTTGGCGGATCGGTTGGACTACTGACCCTTTGTATGTCTGATCACGTCCGCGGCCGGAGCCTCGGTTGCGATTTTTAGGATAATTTCTGTCATAGTAGTGGTTACTATCGTCCTGTCTGTCAGTTCCATGACGGTCATTCTCATGACCGTGATTCATGTAACTATTCAGCTAAGTGGCCGGCTGGTACCGGTTTGCACTCATATGGCTGAAATGACAGCCGAATGACGTGTGACATGTAACTAAGAATTAGGGACAATGATTGATGGGAATCGTCTGATGGTGAAGCCTCTTATCGTCCAATTGCTTGCTCCGACGCCTTTGTCTTCGTCTTGTAGGATCTTCAGGTTGTGAACAGCATCCGCATCTCGTAGCGTTTTCGAACGTCAGCAGCATCAGCCTTTAGTAACATCTCCAAGTTATGAGCGGCATCAGCAATTTGTATAGTATTAGCAAGTGGACATATGCCTGAGATAATTCAGAATCGACTAGCGAATACTCGTGCAGTATTGCAAGTGAAATACACATGGATTTAGGTGCGTGTAATACACATGAAATACGGTACGTGGAGTACACGTGGAATGCACATGAAATGATCGGTATGGGGTCGATCATTTATCATGATTTAAGGAAAGTATATCAGTTAAACGGTTAGGAAAACCATCATGATAACCTGGCAGTATCAGCATAGACATCATTCTGGTTGCATAGAGAAACACTAAAGTGTGGTTACACAAAATTCAACGATGATGTTAATGCAAGTAATGCCTAAAAATATTATTAGTGTTAACTAATCTTTCTTAGTTTTGATCACAACAAACCATACAACACATTTAGTGTAGAAACACAAAATGAATTATTTAACTAACACTATCATCAAGGTAATAATCATATCACTAACCTTTCTTTATCATACTTAGTGATCATCAAAATGATTATCCTTAAAACTCACTTTTGCTAATAAGACAAAAGACTTTTTAATAAACTTTCTTTTTTAGAAAATGTTTTATTAAAATGGAAAATGAAAATTTGAAAATGGCATATTCCAAATGCTGTTAGAATATCCTTTGAAGGGTTCAAATACCTCAGATATTCCCACCCTACTAAAAGACAAAAAACGGAGCGGAGTCTAGTTGCGGTACCTTAAGTACCTACGCGGTACCTTAGCGATATGGTACCGCGGGGTGAGATAAGGTACCGCGCACAGTAGCCGTTATAGATCCGTTGTAACTTTGTCTCCTTTAAATAGTGGGTCAAATCTCATTTTCCAGTAAGCCTCTTGGACGTTTTTCTCAGCCCTTTTTCTATTTTCTATAGCATAATCATTAGTAAATGATCACTTAATTTGTTAAGGATGTTTACATATGATTATCCTCTTGATCCCCTCCTTTACCATGTCCAATGAGAAGATCACTCACTCACTAGTATAGTGATAAAGATGAATTTATGAGCTAGTCATATTCATCATGATACCTTTGTGTTTTAGGTCAATCCAATGTATTTATGAATACTTGGACTAGTTGTGTTCATCCAAGTTATTTGTGAATACTTGGATTTGTTGTGTACATCCATTGCATATGTGTTTGCTTGGATTTGTGTTGTGTAAATCCAAGCTACATGTGTGTACTTGGATAAGTCTAGTTGAGTTGTAATAGATTTGATTAGGAGTTCTCACTAAACTATAAAGTGATGTGGTTGTGTCTTGTGAGTTCTCACTAAACTTTAAAGTGATTAGTAGTTGTGTTGGGTGAAGTTCTCACTTAGCTTCAAAGTGAAGAGTCGTGAAGATTGGTTCTAGCTTTCGATTAGAACTCGACATCTAGCCTTGTGTCGTAAAATGGTGAAGTAGGCAACGTCGTGAAGATTGGTTCTACCTTAAGATTAGAACTCGACATCTAGCCTTGTGTCGTTAAATTGTGAAGTAGGCAATGTCGTGTAGATTGGTCCTAGCTAAAGATTAGGTCTCGACATTTAGCTTAGTGTCGGAAAATAATGTAAGCAACGATGTAAGGTTTTCTCCGCCAAGAAGGGAGCTTGTGGATATAGTGGAAATCTCGAGTAGGTGTACTCGAGGAGTGGAGTAGAAACGAGGATAGAGCCTCGTTGTCGAACCACTATAAATCTTGGTGTCTTCCCACTAGGTTGTCTCCTTCCTTGCTCTTTACTTATTTCATTATCATTATACTTGCTTATTATTCTTGCTAGTGCATTTCAATTGAACCTAATCATTATGCAACTTAGCTTTAAGTAAAAGATAGTTTTGATACAAACCAAATTGAAAGAAATTTTAATTTGGTCACCAATCGAAGAGAAACTATTCAACCCCCCCTTCTAGTTTTTACAATTGGTATCAGAGCGATGGTCACTCAAGATCTTTGAAGTATATTGTACTTTAAAACTTGGATCGATCCATTGTCTCCTTAAATTAGAAGGTCTAGTTGTACTAAAGTTTCTCTTTGGTCAAAACTATGTTTTCTTTGAAAAATAGGTCTTTTAATTGATAACATTGCATCCCACTTAAGATTAGTAGCCTTTATGCATTTTAGATATACTCTTGAAATGTATCTACTAGTTTGCATCTTGCTTTGTGTAGGTACTCATGAAGATCAATCACTTAATTGGTTGTGGATTGAGTTACTTGCACTTGTAGAAGAATCATTTTCATTGATCTTTAACATCTTTGAATGATGATACCAAGATGATTGGGAATGATACTAGTCCTTGAAGACTTAGTACTCATCATAGTCATTGATTGGGCATAGCACTTATTCCTTCATGGATTGCTCTTTGTGGCCAAGGTACGCTTTCGTTCTTCCACACGCCCTTTGATCATTATTTTGATCATTGCTTGACTATGTGCTTGTTCTCGGCATCCTTGCCTTGACATTTATTTGTGGTTTGTGCTTCTTTTCTTTATCCTCTCAAACCTTCATTGCTTGGATACTTGACTCACTATGGTGATGTAGAGTGAGTTAGTAGAAGCTTAAAGTATCAAGCATGATTTCTATGGTTTGCACCCATACGGTTAGTAGGCCCTTTGATGAGACTGCTTTTATACATAGTCTCATCGTCCAAATCGGGCTTAAAATGCATTAAATATCATCAAAATACCCAAATATATGCTTGTGTTTGTTGCTTGTGTATTTTAGGTACGGATATTGAGAAAATGACAAAAGATCACAAGAATCAGTCAAAAACGAACACGGGAAACGAAGCCGCACGATGAACCAAGCCCTAATGAAGAATTTTCCAAAGTCAACCCTTGAAGATTTGAAGAATTATGAAGATTGGTCCTCCAAGTTTGAAGAATTGACACTTTATACCCTTGTATCTTCATAATTACAAGTTTGGTCCCTAAAGTTTGTCAAAATTACAAAAAGGACCCTTAACTTTGAAGAATTGGCAAATTTAGTCCCTCAACAAATCTAAATTGTCAATATTGGTCCTCCAAGAAATCAACAAACAAGTCAAGGCCTTGAAGTATGAAGATATGTCAAAATCAGTCCTTGAAGAGTGAAGAAATTACATGTTTAGTCCTTGTTTCAAGCTTATAAAGTTTTTGTGCCAAAATTGCCAAATGATGAAACTTGTTTACAAAGGGAAATGAAGTTTGTGCCATTTTATACAACATGAAGAAACAAAGGAAGTAGGGGGACTTATTCTGCCAAACATCTAAACCACTCCCAGCCAATCATGTTTCCACTTCACCCCAACCCACCAATCACCAATCACCACCTCATCATCCCACACACGTCACTTTCCACTCACTACTTAAATAACAGATTATTTAATAATCTGTTTTTAAACCCAAGTTTTGGAGGCAAACGGATACTATTCACATCATCAATCCTAAGCACCCCTTAATCCCCAGTTCAAGAACACATAAACCCTAATCTCCAATTTACCCAAAACAAAGGGTTTTTACCCCAACCTCTCCAAATTTACTATTCACCCCACACACAACCAATCCCCACACCCAGATTCCATCCACAACACACCCATGTGGTTGTGGACCCCTCCCCTGCACACGTCTCTTTCCCCCAAACCCTATACCCGACCAAACCAACGCGTATGATGAAGTACTTGGTCCCCAAGGACATTTCAACGTCTCAGATGCATTCAAACATCACAATGAGAGCTGGCATATCACATGGAGCTTTTTGACCCAATTTTCAGTCAAGAACACAAGGGCAATTTGGGATTTTCAAACCATTAGGGTTTTAGCTGTTTAATATTTTATTCGGTATCTATAAAGATCTGTAGGCTGCTATATAAAGCCATAAGACTTAGCATTTTAGTTTTTTGTTCCTGAATTTTTTCCAAGATCACAAGCTTGTAATCCCGTTTGATTAATGAATGAAATTGTTTAAGTATTGTTGATGAAAAGATTCCAGGATCCCCATTTACATTTCTGTTGTTTAGCTTGAGTTCCAAGTTTTATTTTTAAGTTTTTAAAATTTCAGTTTTTGTTTGAAAGTTTCTGAAATCTTGATTTGGTTTGGTCAAAACCTTGTTCAAGGTTTGGTTTTCCAGGTTTTTAAAGTTGTTGTGTAAGTGTTTTAAAGGAAGTATAAGGAAGTTTTGTGAAAAGGTTTTTAAAAGAGAAAGATAAAAAAAACATATTGCATATTGTGCTTGTGTTTCAAGTTTTCTCTTAGCAGGTATTGATCTTGTTTGTCCAAGAGTTCTGCATAGGCCCCAGCCTATAAGGAGGTGGTTAATCAACCACTGAGGGACTTGGATGTAAGTCCCTCAAGGTAAAAATCCCTTGTTTTCATTTTTCTGAAAAGTTATGTGCTTATTGTGATTTTTCATGAAAAGTGTTAAATGTTTGTTTAAATGTTTTGATTTGAGTTGTTAGAGTATAGTATGCATGTTAGGATTGATTGGAATCAGATTTGTTGAGTTTTGAGTTATATTGCTTTGTTAAATTTGGTTTCTGAATTTTTAAGGGGTGTTTGGATTTGCATATTTATCTGAGTTTCTTTGGAAATTTGTGTGTAAAACCCTGTTATAATCACTCATTTGTTTGTCATTAGGTTATAAGTTGGTTTTATTTTTAGTTTGGGAAGTTTGTTAAGCAAGATTGCATGTTAAATATTGAACACATAGCCTATAATCTGAATCTGCCTATTTTGACTGATTTTTGAGTGAATTTGATCCATCAATTTGTTAAGTTTGCTAGATTATAGATTGATTAAGGGTGTGTTATAACTTACTTGTCTCTTGGTTGATTTGTATGCAAGTTATGAAGGCTTAAATTTCATTTGTGTGCAATGTATATCAGCAAGTACTAATTAGAAACATATAAGCTATATCAGTAACTTTACTTGGCCTTCTTTGTGCTTGATTGTGTGTAATCTTGCTTTAATTGTGTTGATTCTGACTCCTTATACTCCAAAGAGTATAAGGGTGCCCTCATTGTCCAACAAAAACACCACAATCACAAGATCAAGCCCTCTTGATCATCTTTGCACAAGTGAAGAACTCTTCCTTGTGTTCATCAGTCAACAAGCATAAACCTGGGAACGTTTTTGGATTTGTAGTGTTTGAATCTTGGTTAATTTGGATTGTAGTTGTGTTTTTGAGCTTAACATAGTTACTGGATTAAGTGTTAAAAGTAAAAAAAAAAAAAAAAATTTGTAAAAGGCTCACCTTGCCTGGGCTCGAACACGCGACCTTGCTTTCCAAGGGCTAGCGTGTTAACCAGTGATCTGGATGGCTTTTTACGTTTAGGTTTCCTTTCATCATATATTTAAGGTGTATTTGTTTTATAGCTTATTTAGATAACAACTTTTAAATAAGCAGTTTCTGGCTTATTTCTTTTAGCTTTTTTATGTTTAGCATTTTTCCTAGGATTATATAAGGGTTTTTGACTTTTCTGAGCAAAAAGAAAATTTTTCCCATTATTTATTAATTTATTAGGCTTATTTTAAGTTTTAATTTTAGAAAGTCATTAAAAAATAGTAAAAAGTAATTTAAAAATCTGAAAAAATAGTTTTTAGGTTTTTAATCATATTTTTGAGGTTTACAGCTTATTAGGTTTTCAATTTAACTTATTTTTGATTTTATAGGATTTTAGGGTTTTTAAGCAACTTTAAAATTTAATATAAAATTATTAAATAGGTTTCAGAAAATTTGGTTTGCATTTTTGTTTTAGTTACATTATTTAGGATTTTTGGTAATTTTTTAGAATTTATTTACAAACTTTTTATTTTTTGAATATTTTAATATTATTTTATTGCTAAAAATAGGAAGTTGGTTTTTTCTAGTTTTTTCATTTTTCCTAGGTTAAGGACACTTAATTAGGAGTTTTGTCACTTTCCAAATATTTTTTAGACTTTTCAATTAATTTCTAGAATTAATTTAAGATTTAATAGATTTTAATAGTTTTTAAGTGTTTAAAAATAGTTTAATTTGGTTTTAAAATTTTTAAAAATAGTTTTTAGCTTAATTAGGATATTTTTGAGGTTTAAAAACTATTAGATCTTGTTTAAGGCTTTTTAATAATTAAAAGTGATTTTTAGGGCTTTAATTAGCATTAAAAAGTCATTATTGAATTAATTAAAAGATTTTAGCAAGTTTGGATTTTTTGTAAACTCTTAGAATATTATTGGGGATTTTTAGTAATTTTTAGGAATTTTTAGGTTAAAATTTTATTTTTGGCACTATTTACGGTTTTACGTGTTCGCCTTTTTCGTCGTAGTTTAATCCGTTTTCGTAACCGTCTTTTCTTTCCTTTCTCATTTCTTTTCTTCTTGTTAATAATCACAAACATCATTAATCAACTCTTAACACAACGCACTTGCCTCCTTGGGAAACGAACTTGTTTGGTCATTAGTGCTCGGTTTTCCTAAACCGACACTTAACGCTTACCACTTTTACTTCCTTTTCCTAAAGGGCGTATTTTACTACAATCATTTTGGCGCCGCTGCCGGGGAGGCGTGTTGTGTTTTGGTTGAACCATTGTTGTTTTTATATAGCCATAAATAGCTAATTGTATTAGTAGCACTCTACTAATACGTATTATCGGTTTTTCGTTTTTTGTGAATACTATTACTATATTGTATACGTAGAACAATAAATTTACAAGTACTCCAAGTACGTGAGAAATCACAACCTTGACTTGGGAGGTCATTACCCAATCATTGTATTCGAATCTCAAACCAAAGAAAAAGGCAAAAATAGATAAATACTTTCGTGAAGCTCGATTTTGAAAAATACAAACTATAAGGTGGGTATAAGGCGGTTGTATTTCACGACCTAAAGGAAAAAGGCTCTTAAGTGCTTCGCGCCGCCTCGTTTCCTCCGCTTGCTTGTGCGTATTTTGATTTTGAAAGCTAATCGAGGGTTTTGCCGCCCAAAGTATTATTACATATCATATATATTTTCTTGGTTTCTATTGATTAAACCCTCTTGAACGATTTGGTGTTCCACCATCGTTCTAAAGTCATCGAAGGCGTTCACTTCACGTGATCGTTTTCATTCCTTGAGGCTTCTTTAATCGAGAGATTTGATTAAGGAGGAGATTTGTAGATTTGTGTCTACCTAATACATTCCAAAAATCCAAAAAAGTTAAAAACAATCAAAAACCACAAAAAAATTGAAAAAGTAAAAACACCAAAAAGAATCTTCTTTGCTCGCCTTCTCGTTGTACGTGACGTTTATGCAAACTCGCTCTAAAGCAAGACGTGCTCGTAAACGAAGAAACAAATCCATCACTCCTACTAGTGAGGAGTCTCCTATTGACGAACCCATTATAGTGAAAGAAGCACCCATGGCTAATCGAACTATGATGGAGTTGCTTCAAGCACCCAACGAGGGTTATGGAGAAGCGATTGTGATTCCCGCTATCCTTGCGGAGAATTTTGAGGTTAAGACGGGTTTGTTGTCAATGATTCAAAACAACAAGTTTCGAGGTGACGAAAAGGACAACCCTCATAACCACATTCGCCAATTTAATCGTCTCACCGCCACATGCAAGTTTAAGGATGTTTCAAACGACTCGATTAAGATGATGCTTTTTCCGTATTCCTTAGCGGGGCCCGCAAAAATTTGGTTAGAGAAAGAGCCACCCAATTCTATATTGACGTGGAAGGATCTCGTTTCAAAATTCGTGAACCAATTTTTTCCGCCCTCTAAGACTACGCACTTGAAAAACGAGATTTCAAAGTTTTCACAAGAGTATAACGAGAGTTTTTCAACGGCTTGGAATAGGTTTAAGGAAATGTTGCACGAATGTCCTCATCATGGTTTTTCCGACTTGCATCAAATAGACACGTTTTACAATGGCTTGAACGATCATGAGCGTGATTATCTTAATGCCGCCGCGAGTGGTAATTTTTTGTGTAAGACGGTCGAGGAAGCATTGTTAATCATTGAGAATAGGTCTAAGGTGTATAGTCCTCGTAGCACGTCGAGTGTTCGTAAGACTTCGTCTTCGTCTTCGCCTTCATTGTCACACACCGTTGATGCTTGCCAAATCGAGGCTAATTTGGAGAACAAAATTTTTGATAAGTTGAAAGGATTGTTAATTGAGTTTAAAGTTGGTGAATAACCCGCTCCCGCTACGATTAAAGCGGTTGAGGTTTCTTGTATGTATTGTGGTGGAGCTCACGATTATTCCGAGTGCATTACCAACGGTGGTAACACTTCGAGTGCCTTCGCGGCCGCGGGAACTTATAACCAAAACGGTCAAGTTCCTCGCACTAATCAATTGACTCCACCGGGTTTTCCACCAAATCAAAATGCTAACAATTATCGAAACAATCAAGTTGGTTACCAAAGCAATCAAAAGAAAAATTACAAGGGTAATAACAACTATGGGAATCAAGGGAGTAGTAGTAGCCAATTGCAAAACCAAAACCAAAACCGTAATTTTCAAAACACGAGTCAAGGTATTCAAAATGTTTACACTAAAGAACTTCCAATGGACTTTGTGAATTACGCCACGGCAAATGATAAGATTTTGGAAAACATTCAAGAGCAATTGGCTAATCAAGCTAGGGACACGGCTAAGAACACCAAGGAGTTAGCTAATTTTGTTAAAGAAAATCTTAGCATGAGGAATGAATTGAAAAATGATTTTGCTAACCAAATTCGAGGTCAAAACAACAAGATAGAGCAAAGTCATGCTAGGCTTGAACAAAGAATTGACCAAAAAGCCGCTAGTCAAGATTTGAAGTTTAATAGTTTTGATGCTAAGCTTAATGCCATTTTAGAAGCCGTCATGGGGAACAAAGCCTCTACTTCGAGTAGTTTTCCTAGTAACACCATTTCAAACCCGAAGGGAGAGATGAAAGTGATTACCACACGTAGTGGTAAGGTACTTAAGGAACCGACTCCTCAACCAATTACTCCAACGGTGGAGGAAATTGAGGAAGAACCCGAGGTGGTGGTCGAAAAGGAGCATATTTCAATCCCACAAGGTACCGCTCATGCCACACCTACGGTTGACCCATTACCAACATTGGAACCCGATATTCCAAAGGCTATGCCTATGCCCCAACCCACACCACCCTTGCCTTACCCATCGAGACTTAGGAAGGAGAAACGACAAGAGCGCGACAACTACCAATTTGAGCTTTTTATGAAAATGTTTCGTGATTTGCATTTTAATGTGAGTTTCGCCGATGCTTTGGTCATGATGCCTCGATTTGCCGCTAACTTTAAGAGTATGTTGAACAACAAGGAGAAATTGCACCAAATGTCTAGTTGTTCGTCGGTTTATCTTAATCGCATACCTCAAAAAGTCGGTGATCCCGGTAAATTTTTGATCCCTTGTGCCATTCAAGATATGGAAGAATGCTATGCCTTGGCCGATCTTGGTGCTAGCATTAACTTGATGCCACTTGCAATCTTCAAGTCGCTCAATCTTCCTAATCTTACTCCTTCACGAATGTCTATTGAGTTGGCCGACCATTCCACGATTCTTGCATGTGGTTTGGCGGAAGACGTTTTTGTGAAAGTGGGGAAGTTCTACTATCCCGTAGACTTTATTGTTGTTGACATCCCCACGGATCCTCAAGTTCCTCTTATTTTAGGTCGTTCGTTTTTAGATACGTCTATGGCTTTAATTGATGTGCATGCTAGAAAGATCACCTTACGTTTCAACGACGAGGAACTTGTTATAAACACAACTCAAAATTCTCAACTTTCTCATGTTTATTCCGTTGCTACCATAAACCTCGTTGATATGATCGACGTGGTTTGCGAGGAATTTTCACAAGAAGTTTTAGGGTTTGGTGATGAAGAAACTAGTGGCAATCCCACTATGTTAGATCCAATTCTTGATAATTCGACACCAACCTTCACTCCATTTGAAGGTGGTGGTTTTACGTTGGAAGAATTCGATGTTCCACATACTTGTGACGAAGACCTCGACAACGATGAGGACTTCTCGATTATCAAGGATTTTCTCAACGATTTCCCATTTCCTCCACCCGAGGAGGTTATGAGTATCGAGCCGAAATCTTCACTTGAGGAACCACCTATTCTCGAGTTAAAAGATTTACCTCCTCACCTCGAATATGTCTATTTGGAGGAGGACGACAAGTTGCCGGTTATTATTGCGAAGGATCTTTCGAATGATGAAAAAACCGCACTTGTCGACGTTCTAAAGGACCACAAGGGGGCGATTGCGTGGAAGTTATCCGACATTAAGGGAATCGATCCCAAGTTTTGTACTCACAAAATCTTAATGGAGGAGGATTTCAAGCCCACAATCCAAAGTCAAAGGAGGGTGAACCCTAAAATTCACGACGTCATCAAAAAGGAGGTCCTTAAACTCCTTGACGCGGGAATGATTTACCCTATTTCCGATAGCCCTTGGGTGAGTCCTATTCATTGTGTCCCTAAAAAGGGAGGGATGACCGTTGTGCCAAACGATGCCAACGAGTTGATTCCCACTAGACTCGTGACCGGATGGAGAGTGTGCATTAACTATCGTAAGTTGAATGAAGCCACTCGAAAAGACCATTTTCCCTTGCCCTTCATGGACCAAATGTTGGAGCGTCTTGCGGGAAACGATTTCTATTGCTTTTTAGATGGTTTTTCCGGTTACTTCCAAATTCCCATCGATCCTCGTGATCAAGAAAAAACTACGTTTACGTGTCCATATGGAACGTTTGCCTATCGTACAATGCCATTCGGACTTTGCAATGCATCGGGAACTTTTCAACGATGCATGATGGCTATTTTTCATGATATGATCGAGAAGACGATGGAAGTCTTCATGGATGACTTTTCCGTGTTTGGTGATTCTTTCACTTCGTGTTTGTCGAACCTAGAGAGAACTTTGAAACGTTGTGAGGAAACCAACCTTGTGCTCAATTGGGAAAAATGTCATTTTATGGTTAAGAGTGGAATCGTCTTAGGGCACAAGGTCTCGAAAGCGGGGATTGAGGTAGATCAAGCTAAGGTAGACGTCATCGCCAAATTACCTCATCCCAAAACCGTCAAGGGAGTTAGGAGTTTCCTAGGCCAAGCGGGCTTTTATCGACGATTCATCAAGGATTTCTCGAAGATTTCTCGACCCATTACACATCTTCTTGAAAAAGAGGCACGTTTTGTCTTTGACGAAGATTGTGTACGAGCCTTTGAAATCCTTAAGAGGAAACTTACCGAAGCTCCCATCCTTGTTGCTCCCAATTGGAACCTCCCCTTTGAGCTTATGTGTGATGCTAGTGATTACGCTATAGGGGCCGTTTCGGGGCAACGTCATGATAAGCACTTCTTGCCTATTCACTATGCTAGCAAGACGATGACCGAGGCTCAACTTAAATACACTACAACAGAAAAGGAGTTCCTTGCCGTAGTGTATGCATTTGAGAAATTCCGACCTTATCTCGTCTTGACGAAATGCATAGTGTATACGGACCATTCGGCTATTAAGTATCTCATGGCAAAGCAAGATGCTAAGCCTATATTACTTCGTTGGATTCTCCTCCTTCAAGAATTTGATCACACCATCGTTGACAAAAAAGGAGCCGAGAATCTAGCGGCCGATCATCTCTCTCGTTTGGAAGATCATCACCAAAGTGTTTACGAGCCCAAGGAAATCACCGAAACATTTCCGCTCGAGACACTTGGTGTAGTGAATTCTAAGCTTGATTCTTCCACCCCATGGTTTGCGGATTTTGCAAATTACCATGCGGGTAACTTCATCATTAAGGGTATGACGACTCAACAAAAACGAAAATTCTTTCGTGACGTCAAGTTCTACTTTTGGAACGACCCTTACTTGTTTCGAACTTGTGCGGATCAAATCATCCGATGTTGTGTATTTGGCACCGAAGCTTCTAACATCCTTAGAGCTTGCCATGAGGGACCCACGGGTGGTCACCACGGTGCTAATCTCACGGCTAAAAAGGTGTTTGATGCCGGCTTCTTTTGGCCTACTATTTACCGAGATGCACAAGATCTTGTGAAGTCGTGTGATGCATGCCAACGACAAGGAAAAGCCTCACAAAAAGATGAAATGCCACAAAATATCATTCAAGTATGTGAGATCTTTGACGTTTGGGGCATAGACTTTATGGGGCCGTTCCCATCATCTCGTGGTAATAAGTATATTCTCGTTGCGGTTGACTACCTATCTAAATGGGTGGAGGCAAAGGCCTTGCCCACCAATGATGCTCGTGTGGTAGTCAAGTTTTTGAAGCAATTGTTTTCTCGGTTTGGAACCCCTCGTGCTATCATAAGCGATCGTGGAACCCATTTTTGTAACGACCAATTTGGAAGGGTTCTAAGGAAATATGGGGTTACACATCGTCTTTCTACGACTTATCACCCACAAACGAGTGGGCAAGTCGAGGTTTCAAACCGAGCTTTGAAGAGGATTTTGGAGAGATCCGTTGGAGAAAACCGACAATCTTGGTCGGATAAGTTGGACGATACTTTATGGGCCTTTAGGACCGCTCATAAGACGCCCATTGGGTGCACTCCCTATAAGCTTGTGTATGGAAAGAATTGTCATTTGCCTATCGAATTAGAACACAAGGCTTATTGGGCCCTAAAGCATTGTAATGATGATATGGAGACCGCGGGAAAACACCAGAAAATGCAATTAAATGAATTGGATGAATTAAGGGATATTGCTTATGAAAATTCATTGATTTACAAAGAGAAAACTAAAAATTTGCATGATTCTAAAATTAAAAACCGGGTTTTTAACATTGGGGATCAAGTTTTGCTTTTTAATTCAAGATTGAAAATCTTTTCCGGTAAGTTGAAATCCCGTTGGTCCGGTCCATTCACTGTGACTCAAGTGTTTCCGTATGGGACCATCGAGCTAGCTCAAGATGATGGTCCTAACTTCAAGGTGAATGGACATAGGTTGAAGCACTACTTTGGCGGGGAAGTTCCATCCTTGAACTACCTCGACCAAGTCACCTTCCCCAATGATAATTAGTATTGAGGGGATCGAGTCGAGCTCATGACTCGGTAATCAAAAACGAGGTGCCTCGTGGGGGAGTCCCATGCTTATCCTATGTACATATTATCGCTTTCTAATGTAGCTTACGCGTGGGTATTTGTGCCCTTCCAACCTTTGTTCCGTGGTTGTTTGTGAATTGTGAACTTTAGATCATGATCTTCACGATTGGAGCCTCTCGTGTTCGTTTTATGGGAGCACTCGATCATTTGCTTTGAAGACATTTCTCAATATCCATGATATATCCTTTTGATGTTCTAACCTTAGGTTTTTAGCACACTTCATAAACGGCTATTAATTTATCGGTTACACCCTTTCCATGCTAGATTAGGCATTCGACTACGTCTCTAGTATGGGGGTGTTTGCACCCCTAGACTCAAAACATTGAGGACAATGTTTAACTTTAGTATGGGGGGATGAATAGATACTTGCCTTGCCAAACCTTCACGCTTTCCAAAGTTTATGTTTTGTTTATCGTTTTGTTGCAAAATAAGGCTAAAAATGGCCAAATTTTAAAAATTTTCTCATGTTTTATAAGTGTTTGAAGATACGAATGTAGGTTTTCCGATGGCGAGAATAAGAGTAATTTTTGACTCGACCGTGCGTGTTGAGCACTTAGCTTTGATTCTTTAACTACACATTAGGCTAAGTCTCTTAAATGAGGACGAGAAATGATAGAGTTAATTATAAGTTACTATGCTAAACGTAGAGTACTCGTATTCTTTCAAAAACTCATGTGTTCTCGTTGTTTGCTTATTCTCCCTTCGCATGTAAATATTTTTTGCTTAATAAATATTGACTTAGCGATTTAGTTAGGATTGTTGGGTTTCTAGTCTTTTCTAGTAGCTTCCGTGTAATTAAATTGGGAAGACATTAAGGTATCGCCAGCGTCACGGTTTTGAAGTATTGGCACCCTAATAATCGAAAGCTTTACCCAATAATAAGATTTCAAGTGCTCACCTAAATCTAGCAAACAATTTGAAGCCCCACAAGGCCGAAAAATCTATGCAAAAATTGAAAGTGAATCAAGCCTTAATCTTCGAAGCTTTAAAGATCCAAAATTCGCTTTAGCGTGAGGATATACGTCTTTGGCTAATAAAACCACCGATGAGGCGGATAATAAAAGGTAAGGCAAGACCAAAGTCATAATAAAAGCTTCATGGCGAAGTTGAATAAAAGATGGAGGTAAACCAAAGATAATAAGGCCCTTCCGTTAGGGGGCGTATAAAAGTCTTGGTAATAAGTCTCATGTTCAAAACCGTTATAAAACCGTGTTTATCGATTCTTCTTGTCAACTTAATTTTTTAACATCGTTGTCTATTAGGAGGGGTTATTGATTTGATGGTCTTAGTTACACCGTTAGGACTCTATTTTTAGACCTAAATCTCTATTATCGCATAAGTCAAACAATGTATCCTCGTGAAACATTCAAGACAAAATAAAATATAAGAGATACAACTTAGGAATAATGGGAGAATAAGTACGTGATTAGGGCATATGAGTAGTGTTAGCATTACTAACTTATAATGACAATGATCTCGTTGCACGCTTAGCATGGAATTGGAGTGAAAATCAAGGACGACGAAATTATTTCTAACGAAGCATTCACGTGTTCTTATTCTATGAACCTAAACGTCCCATTTTGCGATGAAAATCATACATTATGTCTATAACACAAGTAGTAGTAATAGTAGTAGTGTAGCTAGTTTATCGTTCAATAAAGTGAATAAAAATGAATTTTGGAGATGCTTTGATACTTAATTCTAGCATTGCGTGAGGGCACGGCAATGGTTTAGTATGGGGGAGTGATGAGACTGCTTTTATACATAGTCTCATCGTCCAAATCGGGCTTAAAATGCATTAAATATCATCAAAATACCCAAATATATTCTTGTGTTTGTTGCTTGTGTATTTTAGGTACGGATATTGAGAAAATGACAAAAGATCACAAGAATTAGTCAAAAACGAACACGGGAAACGAAGCCGCACGATGAACCAAGCCCTAATGAAGAATTTTCCAAAGTCAACCCTTGAAGATTTGAAGAATTATGAAGATTGGTCCTCCAAGTTTGAAGAATTGACACTTTATACCCTTGTATCTTCATAATTACAAGTTTGGTCCCTAAAGTTTGTCAAAATTACAAAAAGGACCCTTAACTTTGAAGAATTGGCAAATTTAGTCCCTCAACAAATCTAAATTGTCAATATTGGTCCTCCAAGAAATCAACAAACAAGTCAAGGCCTTGAAGTATGAAGATATGTCAAAATCAGTCCTTGAAGAATGAAGAAATTACATGTTTAGTCCTTGTTTCAAGCTTATAAAGTTTTTGTGCCAAAATTGCCAAATGATGAAACTTGTTTACAAAGGGAAATGAAGTTTGTGCCATTTTATACAACATGAAGAAACAAAGGAAGTAGGGGGACTTATTCTGCCAAACATCTAAACCACTCCCAGCCAATCATGTTTCCACTTCACCCCAACCCACCAATCACCAATCACCACCTCATCATCCCACACACGTCACTTTCCACTCACTACTTAAATAACAGATTATTTAATAATCTGTTTTTAAACCCAAGTTTTGGAGGCAAACGGATACTATTCACATCATCAATCCTAAGCACCCCTTAATCCCCAGTTCAAGAACATATAAACCCTAATCTCCAATTTACCCAAAACAAAGGGTTTTTACCCCAACCTCTCCAGATTTACTATTCACCCCACACACAACCAATCCCCACACCCAGATTCCATCCACAACACACCCATGTGGTTGTGGACCCCTCCCCTGCACACGTCTCTTTCCCCCAAACCCTATACCCGACAAAACCAACGCGTATGATGAAGTACTTGGTCCCCAAGGACATTTCAACGTCTCAGATGCATTCAAACATCACAATGAGAGCTGGCATATCATATGGAGCTTTTTAACCTAATTTTCAGTCAAGAACACAAGGGCAATTTGGGATTTTCAAACCATTAGGGTTTTAGCTGTTTAATATTTTATTCAGTATCTAGAAAGATCTGTAGGCTGCTATATAAAGCCATAAGACTTAGCCTTTTAGTTTTTTGTTCCTGAATTTTTTCCAAGATCACAAGCTTGTAATCCCGTTTGATTAATGAATGAAATTGGTTAAGTATTGTTGATGAAAAGATTCCAGGATCCTCATTTACATTTCTGTTGTTTAGCTTGAGTTCCAAGTTTTATTTTTAAGTTTTTAAAATTTTAGTTTTTGTTTGAAAGTTTCTGAAATCTTGATTTGGTTTGGTCAAAACCTTGTTCAAGGTTTGGTTTTCCAGGTTTTTAAAGTTGTTGTGTAAGTGTTTTAAAAGAAGTATAAGGAAGTTTTGTGAAAAGGTTTTTAAAAGAGAAAGATAAAAAAAACAGATTGCATATTGTGCTTGTGTTTCAAGTTTTCTCTTAGCAGGTATTGATCTTGTTTGTCCAAGAGTTCTGCATAGGCCCCAGCCTATAAGGAGGTGGTTAATCAACCACTGAGGGACTTGGATGTAAGTCCCTCAAGGTAAAAATCCCTTGTTTTCATTTTCTGAAAAGTTATGTGCTTATTGTGATTTTTCATGAAAAGTGTTAAATGTTTGTTTAAATGTTTTGATTTGAGTTGTTAGAGTATAGTATGCATGTTAGGATTGATTGGAATCAGATTTGTTGAGTTTTGAGTTATATTGCTTTGTTAAATTTGGTTTCTGAATTTTTAAGGGGTGTTTGGATTTGCATATTTATCTGAGTTTCTTTGGAAATTTGTGTGTAAAACCCTGTTATAATCACTCATTTGTTTGTCATTAGGTTATAAGTTGGTTTTATTTTCAGTTTGGGAAGTTTGTTAAGCAAGATTGCATGTTAAATATTGAACACATAGCCTATAATCTGAATCTGCCTATTTTGACTTATTTTTGAGTGAATTTGATCCATCAATTTGTTAAGTTTGCTAGATTATAGATTGATTAAGGGTGTGTTATAACTTACTTGTCTCTTGGTTGATTTGTATGCAAGTTATGAAGGCTTAAATTTCATTTGTGTGCAATGTATATCAGCAAGTACTAATCAGAAACATATAAGCTATATCAGTAACTTTACTTGGCCTTCTTTGTGCTAGATTGTGTGTAATCTTGCTTTAATTGTGTTGATTCTAACTCCTTATACTCCAAAGAGTATAAGGGTGCCCTCATTGTCCAACAAAAACACCACAATCACAAGATCAAGCCCTCTTGATCATCTTTGCACAAGTGAAGAACTCTTCCTTGTGTTCATCAGTCAACAAGCATAAACCTGGGAACGTTTTTGGATTTGTAGTGTTTGAATCTTGGTTAATTTGGATTGTAGTTGTGTTTTTGAGCTTAACATAGTTACTGGATTAAGTGTTAAAAGTAAAAAAAAAAAAAATATTTGTAAAAAGCTCACCTTGCCTGGGCTCGAACACGCGACCTTGCTTTCCAAGGACTAGCGTGTTAACCAGTGATCTGGATGGCTTTTTACGTTTAGGTTTCCTTTCATCATATATTTAAGGTGTATTTGTTTTATAGCTTATTTAGATAACAGCTTTTAAATAAGCAGTTTCTGGCTTATTTCTTTTAGCTTTTTTATGTTTAGCATTTTTCCTAGGATTGTATAAGGGTTTTTGACTTTTCTGAGCAAAAAGCAAATTTTTCCCATTATTTATTAATTTATTAGGATTATTTTAAGTTTTAATTTTAGAAAGTCATTAAAAAATAGTAAAAAGTAATTTAAAAATCTGAAAAAATAGTTTTTAGGTTTTTAATCATATTTTGAGGTTTACACCTTATTAGGTTTTCAATTTAACTTACTTTTGATTTTATAGGATTTTAGGGTTTTTAAGCAACTTTAAAATTTAATATAAAATTATTAAATAGGTTTCAGAAAATTTGGTTTTCATTTTTGTTTTAGTTACATTATTTAGGATTTTTGGTAATTTTTTAGAATTTATTTACAAACTTTTTATTTTTTGAATATTTTAATATTATTTTATTGCTAAAAATAGAAAGTTGGTTTTTTCTAGTTTTTTTCATTTTTCCTAGGTTAAGGACACTTAATTAGGAGTTTTGTCACTTTCCAAATATTTTTTAGACTTTTCAATTAATTTCTAGAATTAATTTAAGATTTAATAGATTTTAATAGTTTTTAAGTGTTTAAAAATAGTTTAATTTGGTTTTAAAATTTTTAAAAATAGTTTTTAGCTTAATTAGGATATTTTTTAGGTTTACAAACTATTAGATCTTGTTTAAGGCTTTTTAATAATTAAAAGTGATTTTTAGGGCTTTAATTAGCATTAAAAAGTCATTATTGAATTAATTAAAAGGTTTTAGCAAGTTTGGATTTTTTGTAAACTCTTAGAATATTATTGGGGATTTTTAGTAATTTTTAGGAATTTTTAGGTTAAAATTTTATTTTTGGCACTATTTACGGTTTTACGTGTTCGCCTTTTTCGTCGTAGTTTAATCCGTTTTCGTAACCGTCTTTTCTTTCCTTTCTCATTTCTTTTCTTCTTGTTAATAATCACAAACATCATTAATCAACTCTTAACACAACGCACTTGCCTCCTTGGGAAACGAACTTGTTTGGTCATTAGTGCTCGGTTTTCCTAAACCGACACTTAACGCTTACCACTTTTACTTCCTTTTCCTAAAGGGCGTATTTTAATACAATCACCCTTTGTGGGAGAGAAAGTGAATTAATACCTTGCTCATATTTTGGTCTAGACTAAGACTATTATTGAAAGTGATCTTAGTCTATACTTGAATAATTGCTTTGTGCTTATTCATTACCAAAGCCGTTTAACGTTTCGCCGGAAAGGCACGTCTTAAACCACTATATATGACACAAGCTCCTCGTTACCACTATTTGAAGATTGTCATTAATCCCTTGAGCATTGATCCTAGTATTGATTCACTTCCCTTGATTTCTCTCCATTTAGTCGTTTTGCTACGAGTAGTCGTTTGTCCGTTTTGGTTCTTTTCGATCTTGATTTAACTCGTAATCCTTCGTTAAGGCATATTGCTTAGTGTTATGATGATCCAATGATATTCTAAAAGGCTCATGATTTAATTTTAAGTATTTTAGAAAAACTGGATTTTCAAAATTTGGCGTCTTTCAGAGATAGAAACCTGCCTCTATAGGCGGTTCCTTATCTCCGCGGCTCAAACCTGCGGTTCCTTATCGATAAGGTACCGCGGGCAGTAACTTTTGTCAGAGCGCCAGTTTGTGATTTTTATTCTTTTTCAAACCAAACTCTCTCTCTCCCAAAAACACACAGCCGACGGGTTTTACCTTTTCCACCATTGTTGAAGCTTCCAAAACCTTCAATCACTCAAATTAATTGATTCTAAGTTGTGGGTTTCACTCATCCTTCATCTAACATCAATTAATTGTAAGTATTTTCTTTCAATTTCATCTATTCTGTTCTAGGGTTCATCCTTTCATAATTGGGGATTTTTAAAATTAAAATTGAATTAAAACCTTAATAGGAATGTGGGTTGACATGGTAATCTTACTATGATTCCTTAGGTTGATATTCATTAAGATTTCACTAAAACCCACGTATAGAACAAATCCGAATTTAGGCTAAATGATTTTGGTTGAATTATGGATTTGAGATGAACCCATGAACAAGTAGGTAATGACATTGTTAATGCTTACCTAAAAACCTTGTTTTGAAAAACCAATGTTCTAATCCATTGTTGATATAACATAGATCATGTGTTCTTGGTCAATGATGGAATAGACACATTGTGAACATGAAAATGATATGGATTCAATCCTATGTTTGTCAAGAAATTGATATAACACATTTTCATTTTTTGTTTTCCTTTTGATTTTCATATGAGTGATTGGAGAAATATTGTCTTGTGTTTATATTTAGGTACTTAATCATGCCTTCTCAATATCAAAAAGATCATCAATTCACTAGAGATTATATGCCCGACATCTCTCAAACCTTAGTTTCATCTCAACTCCAAAACGCTTTTCCATCCCTTTCCTCTCGTTGTTTCCATGAGGGTAGGATTGTAGATCCAAGAATAGCGGGAGATAATTATATCAACTCTATGTTCGAGCTTATTGGGTTTGATTGTTTTCTTTACATAGACGAGGTAATTTATCCCTTTTTCCTTCTTGAGTTCTTCAGTACTTACTCCATGCTTGAAATCAACGACCAAATCTTTATTCGTTTCTTGTTGAATGGTGAAATCATTCAATATTCCCTCGATGACTTTGGTGATATTCTTGGTGTGCCATTTGAAGGCACTTGTCGCTTCACGGATAAGTGGAGACTAGATGCTCTCTTGGAGTCAAACGATAAACCTCCAAATGACACCACCGAAGTTGATCTAAATTTCATCCTTGAAATCATCACGAAAGAGCGTAGTGGAAACGTTGTGAGAAGCCTTCATACAAATGTGCGAAATGTGAATAGGTATGAAGTGCTCTCAAGCGACCTTAAGGATTACATGCTCCAATGGGCAAACATTCTTAGGGAAAATGTGTTTTGTCTTGGTGGGAACCGGGATCATATCCCGGCTTGCATGGGGCATATGTTGTTTTGCCTATTTACTTCCACCAAGTACAATCTTGCATATTACATCGCTCGACGTATAAATTATGCTCTTTCCAAACCCAAAACAAACCTCCCTTATGCTATGCTTCTTACTCGCCTCTTTAGAAGGGTTGGTCAAGATTTTCCTCAACTCGATCTTTCTCGCTTTCACCCGGTTCAACGGGTTATATTGCCTATTCAAGAGGCGTATCAACGAAAGCCAAGAAGTGACCGTGGTTCGAGAAAATCCGACCATCAAGAGCCGGATGAGGAGGACACCGATATGCCACCAAGTGATGGTGATGGCATCGGTCCTAGTTCTCACTTTGACTCTTCGAGCAACTCCCATCCATCCTCAAATCAATTCGAGGATGATTTTGAAGACTTAGCTCCTCCTCCTCATCCTTCTAGTGATGTTCCTGAAGATCTCAATATGGAGCATCTTTATCGTGAAAATCTTAGAACCCGGGGAGAATTACATGAACACCGAGTGGAGTCAAGAAAAGGGTTCAAGTATTTGGGAAAGATGATCAAGGGTTTAGGAAAGAAAAGGAGGTGAAGACTTTGAAGTTTTGTCAAAGTTTGGATTTGATGGTTAAACATTTGGTTATTAACACTTTGGTTTAGTTGTTTATTAACTTGTGTTGCATGCTTGGATTACCATTCATTTTGATCCTTAACATTTATTATGCCATCATGTTTGTGTTTTACATAGCTTTGTGCATGCCATATGATAGTTAGCTTATTAAATTATGATCTGTAGTTAACTTTGGCTTGTAAAACCTTTGGGAAAATCTGGGTTTATCAAAAACTGGAATGGGAAATTTTTGAAAACCTTCTGGTCGCGGTTCCATATCGACCCGCGGTTCCTTATCGATAAGGTACCGCCGGTACTAGATAAGGAACCGCCGGCCACTGTGCACGACAGCATCTTTGCTTTACACTGTTTTCTTAATTTTGTGTAAACCTTGCATGATTTTCAGTAATAAACGGCACATTTCCTAAACTAGGGTATCTAAATTCATTATTCACCTAAAATGATTTTAACCCATTACTAGTTTGGATCATCCCCTCAACCATTTAAACCCACCTTGTTTGCCATGTTCTCCACACATCAAACATACTTCCCCAAACCTTAAACCACCCTAATCAAACATGGTGTGTACCAAAACCTCAAACACTTCCAAGACCTCCACCCCAAGAAAAACACTCAAAATAAGGGTTAAGGTAGCTAAGCCTAACTCTTCACCTTTCCTCACACCTAAGAATGAGAATGTTCATATTCTCATTGCTTCATCACCTTCCCCACCTCTTGCACCATGCAAGACTTCTTCCACCCATGGTACTAACCACTCCATTGGTTCTACCTCCTCTTCATTCAATTCTAGAATGAATGAGCTTTCTTCACCCTTCACTCCAAATGCACCCTTGGAAGTGACCATACAACCTCAACCAATCCAAAGCATTCCTTTTGGGAATGACTTTGATGACATTTTGGTGACTTCACCATTTACCCCTCACAACTCACCAATTTCACCAACCTTGGAGAATTTTCCTCCACACTCACCCATTTCCCCTTTGGGGAACATGCCTCCACTTTCACCCACATCACCCTTGGAGAACATGCCTCCTCCACCTCCACCCAACTCAAACATCCCAATTTTGGGTGTCCCACTTTCCCTCCTCTTGGGTGATCCTTACTTTGGGTTTCAACAAACTCATGGTCCTAGATGTCCATGTTGTCTCTACAACCACTTCCTCATCCAAAACCTAAGGATGGATATGTATGGACTACATAGGGGTTTGCAAGATTTCTTGCTTACTTTGTTCTCCATGCCTCCTCCTAGGAGATGAATGATGGAGTTGTCTTAATAAGAGTTTTCAACAAAACCAAGCCTAAGAAAACTACTTATCTAGATTTTATGATAAGCTAGCTAGTTTTATTTATCTTTGTACTTGTTTCCTCATTAATGAATGTTTCTTGTTGTTGTGTTATGGATTTAGCTTTGTGTGATTCTATCCTTTTGTGCACACTAATCAACTTTAATTTGAAATTAAAATTGAACCTAAATCTATCACAACCCCTAAACTTGACTAAAATTGGTTCAAAATGATATCTAAATTATTTTGTCATCCTTTGTCAAGACAATCTTTGTGAATGTGTTGCTTTATGCAACCCTAGCATATTTTGGTTCTAATAGAGATAAAATTCCAAGATTTGCAACTTTTTGAAAAAGTCTTAGTTTTTACCAAAACCCAGGAAAAACATTGTTTAAAGTCCACTGGACGCGGTTCCTTAAGGACCCGCGGTTCTTTAGTGATATGGAACCGCCGGCTCATATAAGGTACCGCGGCCAGAAAGTGACTTTTGATGAATTTTTGGTCAAAACCCTTAAACTCTATTCCCAGTCAAGATTCCTTGTTTACTCAAATTAACTAAACATTCCTTGACAATACACATTTTGTATTCAAATTCTTACCTTGATTACATTTTACTTATACCCCAACCTTGAGATTTCATTCTCACACCTTCCCAACCTTGAGAATTCATTCTCACATAACCTTGAGATATCATTCTCACACTCTCACAATGCCTAACTCCTACATTCCTAACCTTGACATTTCTTTGTCACAACCCCACTCACCCAAAGCTTCCTCATCCAAGCTTTTAAAGAAACCGAAAATCTCGGTTCGACCTGTTTGAGTTAAGAAGAATGAACCATCACCACCACCACAATCCTTCAATACCCCCCAACTCAATGACCTTTCCAACTTCCCAAACCTCACAAGGCATTGTGAAAACATTCCCAAACCCCTTACCCCACCACCACCAAACCCTAAGTTTGATGCCATACCCCCATCAAACGATTTTGTGTTGCATCATGGATCCTCGTGTGATTGTTGCCGATTTCAACAAATTGAACTTGCTCATGTGTATGAGAAGTTAAATTTTCTTGAATTCCTCCTCACTCGACCTCCTATTCAAGTTTTCGTTCCGGTGGACAAAACTTCGAATGATGCATCGTCGTCTTTTTAGTTTTATTTTATTTTTAGCAATCTTGGAAAATATCACTATTAGACTAGCTTATGCTTAGTGGTTTAGTTTCCATATTTAGTGCTTTTAGATACTCATACTATGTGTATGACTATCTTCTTTGTTGTATTATTTTTTTTGTAACTTTTGTGTTATTTGTGTGCTATCTAATTAGTTCTATTTTTAAGTTGATCTTGGTTAAATTTTTACAATTGCTTATGGGTGATTCCATCTATTCTAAAGCTTTAACCCATTGACAAGCTTATCATCTTCATTTTATTGAAGTTTGATTTTGTCAATTACCTCTTTGGACATACTTAGCAAAATACTTGCTTCTAATTTGAGATTTCTTCTCTTTCTCCCTCTCAAGTTACTTAGTAGGTAGTGATCATATATACATTGGTGTCTCTTTCCTTTCTACTAACCTTTGTGTAGCATGTCACCTCAGCTCATAAACTTGGTGCCCCGAGCAAGGGGGAGCAACCACCAAGGGGGAGCTACTAGCAAAGTTCGATGCACTTCAAAGACTTATGCTAACCTTTTTGCTACGACAAAGGAGGAGAAATGATAGTGATAAACTAGTTAATAATTCCATAGTTTGTATTTATACGCAAAATGAGTTTATCGTTTGTCGTAATAAAAAAGGGGGAGATTGTTAATGCAAGTAATGCCTAAAAACATTATTAGTGTTAACTAATCTTTCTTAGTTTTGATCACAACAAACCATACAACACATTTAGTGTAGAAACACAAAATGAATTATTTAACTAACACTATCATCAAGGTAATAATCATATTACTAACCTTTCTTAATCATACTTAGTGATCATCAAAATGATTATCCTTAAAACTCACTTTTGCTTATAAGACAAAAGACTTTTTAATAAACTTTCTTTTTTAGAAAATGTTTTATTAAAATGGAAAATGAAAATTTGAAAATGGCATATTCCAAATGCTGTTAGAATATCCTTTGAAGGGTTCAAATACCTCAGATATTCCCACCCCACTAAAAGACAAAAAACGGAGCGGAGTCTAGTGGCGGTACCTTAAGTACCTACGCGGTACCTTAGCGATATGGTACCGCGGGGTGAGATAAGGTACCACGCACAGTAGCCGTTATAGATCCGTTGTAACTTTGTCTCCTTTAAATAGTGGGTCAAATCTCATTTTCCAGTAAGCCTCTTGGACGTTTTTCTCAGCCCTTTTTCTATTTTCTATAGCATAATCATTAGTAAATGATCACTTAATTTGTTAAGGATGTTTACATATGATTATCCTCTTGATCCCCTCCTTTACCATGTCCAGTGAGAAGATCACTCACTCACTAGTGTAGTGATAAAGATGAATTTATGAGCTAGTCATATTCATCATGATACCTTTGTGTTTTAGGTCAATCCAATGTATTTATGAATACTTGGACTAGTTGTGTTCATCCAAGTTATTTGTGAATACTTGGATTTGTTGTGTACATCCATTGCATATGTGTTTGCTTGGATTTATGTTGTGTAAATCCAAGCTACATGTGTGTACTTGGATAAGTCTAGTTGAGTTGTAATAGATTTGATTAGGAGTTCTCACTAAACTATAAAGTGATGTGGTTGTGTCTTGTGAGTTCTCACTAAACTTTAAAGTGATTAGTAGTTGTGTTGTGTGAAGTTCTCACTTAGCTTCAAAGTGAAGAGTCGTGAAGATTGGTTCTAGCTTTCGATTAGAACTCGACATCTAGCCTTGTGTCGTAAAATGGTGAAGTAGGCAACGTCGTGAAGATTGGTTCTACCTTAAGATTAGAACTCGACATCTAGCCTTGTGTCGTTAAATTGTGAAGTAGGCAACGTCGTGTCGATTGGTCCTAGCTAAAGATTAGGTCTCGACATTTAGCTTAGTGTCGGAAAATAATGTAAGCAACGATGTAAGGTTTTCTCCGCCAAGAAGGGAGCTTGTGGATATAGTGGAAATCTCGAGTAGGTGTACTCGAGGAGTGGAGTAGAAACGAGGATAGAGCCTCGTTTTCGAACCACTATAAATCTTGGTGTCTTCCCACTAGGTTGTCTCCTTCCTTGCTCTTTACTTATTTCATTATCATTATACTTGCTTATTATTCTTGCTAGTGCATTTCAATTGAACCTAATCATTATGCAACTTAGCTTTAAGTAAAAGATAGTTTTGATACAAACCAAATTGAAAGAAATTTTAATTTGGTCACCAATCGAAGAGAAACTATTCAACCCCCCATTCTAGTTTCTACAGATGATTTGCCTGACAGCATGATCAATGAAAACCAACCATGACTATCATGAAAGCAGAATTCAATGAAATCCAACAATGTCTTGCGTGAAAGCATAAATAACAAAAGAGGCGTAAAACATAATCAACATGAAGACGGAATTATCATGAAGAAACATGAAACCATCTATCACAAAGAAGTGTATAACATAATCAGAATGAAACTGAAGTTAACCATGACAATATGAAAACATACTTGACATAAAAACATAACAACTTATAAGGGGACATGAAAAAAAAATTAAAAAAAAATTTATGCCAATTTAAATCATGAGAAAAATTTTATGCATGAAAAACAGTGCATGAATGCGTAATGTAGTTTATAAAACCTTTATATGTGCGAGGGGACGCCTATGGGTCGGTCCGAAAACAAAAGACATAGCGAGGGAACGCCTATGGGTCGGTCCCAAAGTTAAAAGTTTCGATAAAAGCACATGCGACTAAATAGGGCCAGTCCTGTACCAACCATTACTTAGTCATAATCCCTGCAACAATGATACATGAAACATAAATAAATGAAACTCATCTGTCAAAATTTATCAGAAAAAAAAATTTATGTGACTAATTATGAACTATTGGGGTTCAGTCCACATAGCCACAGTTCACGAGGAACGTTATGCATGAAACAATGACACATAACTACATATGGATGCGGTTGTCCATCCATATTAGTAAAACGATATCGATGAAAACATCAAGGTTAAAACCTCAAGGTGTTGAAAACATCATGGTTGTAACAACAGTGCGCCGAAAACATCCATACATGGAATAACAAACGTTGGCTTAGGAAGCTCCTGGTGACTACCCACTAGTCACATGTCGAGTTTTAGTGCCTACAGGTCGAAGCCTTGGCTCTGATACCATAATTGTAACACCCCATTTTGATAATGGAATGTCACACGTAATTATGGTGTGTCATCAAAGCATACAAGGATAAATGTTTAAAACATTACATGACCATAGGGTAAACCGGAATCAAACATCGGTTCCCAAACATAAGCCCAAAACATAATAAAGCAAAGGAAAAGAATGAAAGACTAAACAAGCATAAATATATGAAGGCAAAAAGGAAAAGAAGTCTCTGGCAGCTTCCATCCAATGCACGTCCTCCAAATGCTCGAGTCTTTCCAAGGGTACCTGCCGTTTTGGGACATGGAAAGGAAAGTAACGGCTGAGCAAAACGCTCAGTGCACGGATATAGACATAGTATAAGTGACTAAAACATAATAGGGACTTAATAGCAGCGGAAATGTATAAGTCCTGGAAAACCTGGAACATGTTCATAAAACTGGTTTTATAGTTTGAAAAGCCTTATGTTTATCTTATGAAAATTGTTTAACGTATTTTGCCATTAGCCAATATAGGTCATAAAAATCCACCGTGCATGAATAATTGGAGGGGTGACCTCATCATGCAAATTAGAGGGGCTGCCTCTAATTTAATATACTGGTTTTTGGGTCGGAGGGATCAGCTCCTTGTGAAGGATGCAAGTCACACACCACATTCACCATGTAATCCTGAATAAAACATGTAACTAGGATGCACCCATACGCCCCACATGATAAATATAAATAAATGGCCAAAAGCTGAAGGGACGCCACGAGCAATCACTCCGCCGTGGTGAAGTTATAACATCAGTGCCTCTAATGTTATGGTTATGGTACCTCCATAACTAGGTGAAATTGGTCATGCATGTATATGGCTATAGGTAATCTTAATTAAACATAAGCAATCAAACACATAACTTATACTACGGGAAAACAGTTGGCTGCATACGGGAAATCCTAATAAGGAAAGAATGTCCATACTGAAAGGACGGGAATCCGTACCTTATGTCCAGTGAACGAAGAAGACGAACGGAAGAGAGTCCTACTCCGGTATCACTAATGCTACATAAATACATACGTGTATAAGTATCTGATCACTGAATACATAACTGGCTTTATATTATGTCTTAGCTTATTTAATACGTTCATGTCATGTTTTACTGTTTTAAGCTTAATACTGTGTTTATCATATATTCTGTCTATTCTAATTAAGTATTTCTTGTGTTTCATGTATTATTATTATACTTGTTGTGTAATATTAAGTAACTTCCCAAAAATAGCAGGTTTCCTAAAATAGAAAGTTTCCAAAAATAGAAAGTTACCAAAAATAGAATTACTGCTTAAAATAGATAAGTTTCTAAAAAATAGAAAGTTTCCATAAATAGATTAACTGCCTTAATTAAATAAGTTCCTAAAAAAAGAAAGTTTCCATAATTAGATATAAGCTGGTTAATTAAGCTAATAATATAAGCTAAGTGTTTCCTGATTAATATTCTAAGTCATGAGGTTATAATGTATAGTTTATTAATTATTTTATGTAATTTAAATAAACTATAGGTTAAAAGTATTTAATTAACTATAACATGATTTAATTAAATAAAAGGTAATAATACTTAGGTTAAAACATGTATTAATATTTCTTATTAATATAACCTAAGTCATGATAATTAATTAATTATAAGTCATGTTTAATAATTAATTAATTACTATAGTATAACTTAAATAATAAAAATACTTAGGTTGAAATCATGTATTATTAATTAATAATAATAAACCTAAGTCATGAGAATTAATTAATTATAGGTCATGGTTTAATAGATAATTAATTACTTAGTCAAAATTTTCATGATTAAAATACTTAGGTTTAGCTATGTATTATTAGTAAAATAATTAACCTAAGTCATGGTTTAAATTAAATTAATTATATACATGTTTAATTAATTTAACTACTCTCGTACTAATTAGTCATGATATTAATCCAATTGTCTCGTAATTAATGTACATGTTAAGTTAATTACCTCGTAAAAATAATACCCCGCACCCATGTATTAGTTTATTAAATCACGTCGAAAAACGAACTCATGGAATCCCGTGAAAATCGTATTGTGTTCATATAAAAGCCGAACCAAACAGCCCCCTAAACTGCCCCTTAAACCCGTAGCCAAACAACTAGAGGTGGCAAAACGGGCGGGCGGGCGGGCACGGGCACGGGCCAAACGGGCGCGGGCTCAAACGGGCGCGGGCTTAAACGGGCGCGGGCCAAACGGGCGCGGGCTCAAACGGGCGCGGGCTAAACGGGCGCGAACTTAAACGGACACAAGTAAACTATCTTTGAAAAAAACTAAATTGGAAAAGAAAAAAAAACAGTTCGGACATCACAAAGATGTATCGCGTGTTTTTTTTAACATGTATTTTGCACTTTAATCGTAAAATTTGAAGGTCAATTCAACTGGTTAAATAAATAAACAAATTCATACACTTGGTAAAATAAAAGTACAAGCACGATCAACACTGTTTGATGGCAGTTCTTCGACAACCACATTGTAAAACTTCTGGATGTCTGCAACCATCCTTTCATCATCCAAACTCTAAAGTCGCAAAGTTAATAGCAACACCATTTCTTCAAACCTTCTTCCACTTCGTACACCCTGCAACAAGAAAAAACTTAGTTTAACTTATAGTACATTATTAACTGCATTTATATTATTTCTGGTCATGTATTATTTCTAACTTAGGCATGCAGTTTCGTAGAGGACTCAACTACAGCTATCTATATACTATTTATCCGTGAGAGATTGTATTCTAGTTATACATAACAAAGGCTGTAACTAAAACACTTTCAAGCATAATAATAAACACTCATTCGCATATACAGATACACTTAAAAGGTTTCTAGGTCACATACAAGGGCCTAAAGATCAGTCAGAGTTCATGTCAAAACAAAGTCAATTAATTTACCTAAAACAAACATATCCCCCGAAGCATTCTTAATTATCCAAACACTCAATAATCAAT
This sequence comes from Glebionis coronaria, assembly GCA_025667525.1. Taxonomy (NCBI): domain Eukaryota; kingdom Viridiplantae; phylum Streptophyta; class Magnoliopsida; order Asterales; family Asteraceae; genus Glebionis; species Glebionis coronaria. Next base: position 503,903,192 of record CM046880.1, on the reverse strand, counting down.
CCGAAACATCCTCCAACATTCACATCAAACTTATCAATTCAAATTACAATACTAGAAACTAAATTCCTCCTCATCTAAACTCAAATAATAATAATGTGCATAGATAAAGAACAAATGAGAAAGCTCATTTGCATATAAACTTATAGACTTTTAGGTTTGACATCTAATTTTATCTAAAATAGGCAGCAACTACTTATTTTAACCCAAAATACAAAGATTAGCAGAAACAGTTTGGATTAGTCAAAGACTCCAAACTGCTTAAAAATAAGCAATCACATCAAGATATTCGATTTGAAATACAATACTAGAAACTAAATCCAGCAACCCAACCTCATTCCAACAAGCACATCCAAACTGCACATAAGTGACGTTCATCAGATATTAATAATTCACACTAGAAATACACATATAAGCAAAATCCGTTTAGACTAGCCAAACACTCCAAACCGCTTATTTCCTTAAACATAAGCAGATAAACCGTGAAAATAAGCAATCACGTCAAGCTTTTTGATTTGGAATACCTTACTAGAAGCTAAACTGCAATAAGTATCTAATCAAATCACACCTTCACAAATAAACTAAACTGATCAACATAAACATAACACTATAAATACATTGATGAGATATCAAATAATACGCAAAATAATCAAATCGTAATATTGTACCAGATAAATAAAGGAGGATCTAACTTTCTAACCGCATTTTAACAAACAGAAATAAACTACACATTCCAAAAAACAATGAGCATATATATCAATAGTAATGATACGCGAAATACTTGAGTAGTAAATCTATATAAAAAAATAAGTAGTAAAATTGAATATAGAGCATCTAACCTAACCACATTTTAACAAACAGAAGTAAGCTACACATAAAGAGAGCTCGACACTTAGCAATACTAGGTGAAATAATGGACTCGTAAACTTTATGAAACATAAGCCTAAAACTAAATAAGCCATAAGCCGGGTATATAAGGAGAAACAAACACACTAATATCTAGCCTACCCAGATTTTGACAAACAAACAAAGCTGAATAAACTACACATAAACATAGCTTATAAATACATAAAGTTATATTAGAGATAACGCGCGAAATAATGTTGAACATACAGTAACAGGAGCATCGACACGTTGAACATTACTTTCTTCAACAAGTATCTCCATTGCTTTTAATTTTAAACAAAGATATCTCACTTCGTATTCTGTTAACGGTTCACATTTCTTCAGGCGCTCTATTTTCCGGTCTATTTCCGGCCGGACCGGTGAGTAGGTGTTCTTTGTTTATCCGCCTTTTTTTATTAGGATTTTATTGCTCAAGCAGGCGGCTTATATTGCCTTATCTGACTGTTTATTTTTACATGTTAAAAACTATTTTTGATGAGTAAGTTTATGAGAGCTTATCTTACCTGCTATGCACCAAGAAGCTTTAATTTAGACAAATATGGGTACTTGCACATCTCTAGTCGACAGTAAATCAATGTAACTTACAGGCTAAACTTACAGGCTAAACTTTTTAACTAGTCGACAGTAAATCGTACTCCCATGGAACAAATATGCCTTTAACTAGTCGACAGTAAATCAATGTAACTTACAGGCTAAACTTTTTAATTGATGGAGCATTGCAGGCTAAACTTTTTAATTGATGGAGCATTGCAGGCTAAACTTTTTCCTAATTGAATAGAAAATAAAGGAAGAAGTTACTTACTAGATAGAAATATTAACGTTTAATATAAGCTTCGATATCTTCTGATAGTTCTTCTTCTATTTCGTCCGTCTCATCCGAACATGTTAAAAGAATTTAAAACTAACTAAAAGTACAAAGTAACTAAAAGTAAAAAGTAACTAAAAGTACAAGAAAAAGAATGAAACAACACACCTTCTAAATCTAACCAATCCCGAGTGCATAACAACACCTCAGCACTTGATGGCGACAATGAGCTTCGATATTTACTCAATATTCGGCCCCCAATACTAAATGACGATTCTGAAGCTACTGTTGCGATCTGAACACTTAGCAAGTCTCGAGCCATAAGAGCTAATCGTGGGTACCTTGCCTGATTTTCCTTCCAATATTGTAAAGCATTAAGGTTTGTTTTTCTAGGAAGTTCGGGCTCCTCTAGATACAATTTTAATTCGGATGTGCCACTTGCTACATGTCTTCGAAAACGACTAGGAAAAGAGTCAAAATCAGCCAACTCATCTGACTCGTCATTTGTTTCACTCTGATTAGCATTTTCACTCCCACCTCCAAAAGAATCTTGCCTGGTCTCATAATTAAACTCGTAATCCTCATATAACTCACCCAAAGCATCAACTATAACACCCACTTTATCTAGACGTACTTTAAGTTCCATTCCAAGTTTGTCAAAACAGTAATGAATGAGTTTATCCTTAAACCGAGGATCCATAATAACCGCAAAACACAAAACTTGGCAATATTTATTCCAATACTTGTCGAACTTCTCTTTCATATCTTTTCCCATATCCCTTATAACGGGATCAGAATTGCGAATTGCTTCTTCGATATTAAACTGAATTTGGTAAACTTTGTAAAAGTATAGTTTGAAGTAGGATAAGAGCTTCCTGAAAATAAGGTTGTGATCTCATAAAAAGGTTTAAGAAACTTGGTAATTTCCCTAATCCTTGTCCATTCTTCTAGTGTTGGACAACAAGTATAATTATCATCAACTAGATCCAAACGAGCATATGCATTTTGATAAGCTAATGCACAATCAAGCATCAAATATGTTGAATTCCACCTTGTTACAACGTCTTGGCATACAAGCCTCCCACATTGCAATTGTAGATGTGTAATACATTCTGCAAAACTAGCTTTTCGTAGACTACCTCCTCTTACGTACTTTACCGACTCTCGAACCTTCCTAATCGATCCTTCAATCGCCTTCAACCCCGCTTGTACAATAAGATTCAATATGTGCGCTCCACAACGCACGTGTATGAATTTACCATCACAAACTAACACGTTATGCAAACGTAGATGACTTTTTAAAGCATCTACTAAGTTATCATTATATTTAGCATTATCTAATGTGATGGTAAAAACTTTGTTTGCAATCCCCCAACCTGATAAAAAGTTTGTCAAAACAGATGCTAAAATCTTACCCGAATGAGGAGGCGGTACAACATGAAAATTTAACACTTTCTTCCTTAATATCCAACTTTCATCCACGTAATGAGCCGTTAAAGCCATGTACCCATCATTTGCTATCGAAGTCCACAAATCAGCCGTGAAAGAGATCTCGCTACTTACCTTCTCTAGCTCCATCTTAAGTGTAACACCCCATTTTGGAAATGGAATATTACGCATAATCATGGCGTGTCATCAAAGCATACAAGGATAAATGTCTAAGCATTATTCAACCATAAAAGGGAAATACCGGAATCAAACATCGGTACCCCAAAGTAAAGCTCATCACACACAAACATAAATACTGTAAAAGGAAAGGACGAAACAATGTCCATAGCAACTGTATCAAAGTAAAGGAAATGCATAAAGTAAAGAAAGACAGTAAAGCTTCCAGTCCATATGCACATACGTTTGAGATCTACGAGCGTCCCTGAGTACCTGCCGTTTTGGGAACATGAAAAGGAAAACGGCTGAGCAAGACGCTCAGTGCACGGATGTACAATAAAGCATGATATAGGATAAGCATGTAACATATAACAGCGGAAGACTAAGTACTGAGTAAACTGGTTAAGTATCAAGAAAACTGGTTTTATAGTTTGAAAAGCCTTATGTTTATCTTGTGAAAACTGTTTTAACATATATATACCATAGCCCATATAGGTCATGAAAAGGTCACGTGCATGAATACTTGGAGGGGTGACCTCATCATGCTGATTAGAGGGGATGCCTCTAATCAATATACTGGTTTGGGTAGGAGGGATCAGCTCCTTGTGAAGGGTGCAAGGCACACACCACATTCACCATGATAAACTGAATAAAACATGTAACTAGGATGCACCCATACGCCCTACATGATATAATAATATGGCCAAAACTGAAAGGGACGCCACGAGCAATCACTCCGCCGTGGGGAAGTCATAACATCGGTGCCTCCAATGCTATGGTTATGGTACCTCCATAACTAGGTGAAACTGGTCATGCTTGTATATGGCTATAGATTATGCTAAATTAACATAAGCAGTTCAAAACAATAAAACAAATGCTGGGGAAAACAGTTGGCTGCATACGGGGAAATCCTAATAAGGAAGGAATGTCCATACTGAAAGGACGGAAATCCGTACCTCAAGTCCAGTGAATGAACGGAAGAAAGACTCCTACTTCTGGATCACTAACGCTACATGAATACACACGTGCATAAGTATCGATTCACTGATTACGTACTGGGTTTTGTGTCTCATATTAGCTGATTTGGTATGTTTTAGTTCATGGTTCACTGTTTAAAGCCTTAAACTGTGTTTATCTTGTATTCTGATTTATCTGATTAAGTATTACTGGTGTTTCATGTATTATTATACTTACTGTGTAATAATAAGTAACTTTCCAAAAATAGCAGGTTTCCAAAAATAGAAAGTTTCCAAAAATAGAAAGTTTCCAAAAATAGAAAGTTTCCAAAAATAGAAAGTTACCAAAAATAGAAAGTTTCCAAAAATAGAAAGTTTCCAAAAATAGAAAGTTTCCAAAAATAGAAAGTTTCCAAAAATAGAAAGTTTCCAAAAATAGAAAGTTTCCTAAAATAGAATTTACTGCTTAAAATAGATTAGTTTCTAAAAATAGAAAGTTTCCAAAAATAGATCAGCTGCCTTAATTAAATAAGTTTTCATATATAGAAGGTTTCCATGATTAGATTAGCTGCCTGAAATAGATTGATTTCCATATATAGAAGGTTTCCATAATTAGATTAGTTGCCTTATTTAATTAAGTTTCTATAAATAGAAGTTTCCATAATTAGAATTAAGCTGATTACATAAGCTAACATATAAGTCTAAGTGTTATAAGCTTATTTCTTAAGTCATATGATATAGTATATAGTTTAATTATTATTTCATGTATTTTAATTAAACTATAGGTTAAGCATTTTAATTAAAGTATAACATGTTTTAATTAAAATGAAATGAAAATACTTAGGTTAAAATGTGTATTATTATTTATAATAATATAACCTAAGTCATGTCTAAATTAATTAATTATAGGCATGTTTTAATAATTAATTAATTATAACTTATAACATAAAATACTTAGGTTAAATTAATGTCATGATAAACTAATAATTAAAATAACCTAAGTCATGATTTAATTAATATTTCATGTTATTAATTAATTATATCCTAAGTTCATAATTCATAAAAATTAACATGTAGCATGAATCATGATTTAACCAACGAACCATGAATCGGGCATGAATTCGACACCGTACCCCGGGCCAAACCCGGGGCACACGTGTCTCCTTGCTGCCGTGGGTCCCACATGAGCCAACCAAGACCAAATATGGTCTTGGTGGTGGCGGCAATAGCAAACCAAACCCCCCCTCGGGTTTGTTTGCTAGGCGGCCAAAAACAAACACCCTTATAAATCATTCTTTGATTTTAATTAATACCAAAACATGTTAGATCAATGATTAATTACCTTGTTTTAATAAGAAAACTAATAACATGTTCATGAAAATAATCAAAGATTAAAAGAATTAAAAAGAATTAAAAAGAAGGGTTAGAAAGGTATACCACTATGTAGCTTGGAAAAAGGATGAACAAACACTGATTACACAATAGTTTTCAAGATCAAAATCAAACAAACACCCTCCAAAGGTGGTGTTTAGGTGGCGGCACAAAAGGAGAAAAAGGAGAGGAGAAAAACTCTTTTAGGGTTTTTGTGTTTATTTCTTGAAAATGAAAAGTGAAAACATGTTTTACTCTTTACCCCCCTTTACTTGTAAAGTCCATGGGCTAAGCCCATTTCTTGTATATGAGCCGTGGGTATGGGGGCCCCACATGGGGTACCCGTACCTTTCTCGTGTCCCGATGTTTCGTGTTCGTTCGTGGTTAAACGTGCTCGTGTTTAAAGTGTTTCTGTTTATTCTATCGTGTCGTTTTTCGTAACTTAACGCTCGTAATAATATTATAAGTATTTACGTAATTATTTTAGTTAGTATTTTAAATGGTGATCATGATTTAATTATGTTCACGTGATATATTATTAACTGTTTATCATGAGTTCGTACGTAATCGATACTTGTCATGTCATACACGTATGCACTTGCTTGATTATTAGCACATGAATGTGATCAATACTAACTGAGGTAAGTTTTAATCTAGGACGTACGATCTTAAGGGCACTATTCATGGTAAAAGCATGCGGGTTTTACAATTCTTCCCCCCTAAAAAGAATAATTCGTCCCCGAATTATAGATAAAGTAAGCTGAAAAGAAGTGACATACCCGAACTCAAAATATGAAGTGAGGGTAAGAAGCCCGGATAGACTCCTCTGTTTCCCAAGTGGCTTCCCGCTCGGTATTGTCCCTCCAAAGAATTTTGACGAATGGAATCGTCTTCCTTCTCATGACTCGTTCTTGCCTGGCGAGTACTCGTTCGGGTTCTTCTATAAAAGTGAGATCTTCACGTATCTGTTCCAGTGGATACTGAACCATGTGAAGGGGATGATAATTGTACCCTCTGAGTAAGGACACATGGAACACGTTATGCACGTGCGAAAGCTGAGGAGGTAACGCCAATCGGTAAGATACTTCGCCGATTCGTTCAACGATATCAAATGGTCCGATGAACCGAGGACTGAGTTTTCCTTTGATCCCGAAGCGTTTAACACCACGTGCCGGCGAAACCTTGAGGAAGACGTGATCTCCCACATTAAAATGTATGTCCCTACGATGCTTATCGGCGTAACACTTCTGACGTGATCGTGCTTCCTGCAGTTTCTGCTTAGCTACTTCGATCTTCTCGTTGGTCATTTCTATAATCTCTGGTCCTTCAAGTGTTCGCTCTCCCACTTGATCCCAGCAAGTTGGAGCGCGACACTTTCTGCCATACAACATTTCGAAAGGAGCACATTTGATACTTGCGTGCCAGCTGTTGTTGTATGCAAACTCGACTAAACAGATGTAATCGTCCCAATCACCTGTCCATTCCAACGCACACGACCTTAACATATCTTCCAATGTCTGAATTGTTCGCTCTGACTGTCCGTCCGTTTGAGGATGAAAGGCTGTGCTCAGCTTAAGTTGTGTACCCCAAGCTTTTTGCAGACCTTTCCAGAATCGCGACGTGAAACGAGGATCTCTGTCTGAGACGATGCTGGAGGGAGTGCCGTGGAGTCTCATGATCTCCCTTCTGTACGTATCTGCGAGTTTACTTACCGGATCTTCCTTGCGTATCGGTAAGAAATGAGCTGATTTGGTGAGTCGATCAACAATGACCCAAATAGCATCGTGCTTCTTCTTGGTAGGCGGAAGACCGGTAACAAAATCCATGGTGATTTTGTCCCACTTCCACTCTGGAATATCCAACGGTTGAAGGAGACCGCCAGATCGCTGATGTTCAATCTTAACCTGCTGGCAGGTAAGACATTTGGAGACATGCGTGGCTACATCCTGTTTCATACCACTCACCAAAAGTGCTGTCTGATGTCATGGTACATTTTTGTCGACCCAGGATGTATAGAAAATGGGGAGCTGTGAGCTTCAGCTAACAATGCTTCCCGGAGTTCTTGATTGTCAGGAACACAAAGTCTCGTGCCCTGCCAAATGATACCGTCTGCGTCCATTCTGAATTCTGTCTGTTTCTCCAAATTCTGAATTATCGCCCAAATCTCTCCATCATCCTTCTGCGCTTCCTTAATCCTAGTTAGTAACTCAGGTTCTACTCTAAGATTCGCCCAGTATCCGTGCTGCCCACGTACCATGATTTCGATGTCAAGCCGCTCCAAGTCCCTTATGTTTTGTTCCTTGATCTCAATGCCGTTTATCATTCCGGACTTTCTGCTGAGTGCATCTGCTACTACATTGGCTTTCCCGAATGATACTGTAGGTTAATATCATAATCCTTCAACAGTTCCAACCATCTCCTTTATCTCATGTTCAATTCTCGCTGTGTGAAGATATACTTCAAGCTCTTGTGATCCGTGAAAATGTCGCATGATTCTCCGTATAAGTAATGCCTCCATATCTTCAATGCGAACACCACTGCAGCAAGTTCCAGGTCATGCGTAGGGTAGTTTTCTTCATAGGGCTTAAGCTGCCGTGAAGCATACGCGATCACTTTCCCATGTTGCATGAGAACACAACCCAGTCCCTTCCCCGATGCATCGCTATAGATCTGAAATCCACCTGTACCAGATGGGAGAGTAAGAATAGGTGCAGATACTAACTTCTGCTTTAGGTCTTCGAAGCTCTTCTCTCGTTCTTCCGTCCAGACGAATTTCTCTCCTTTTCGCATCAGTTTGGTGAGAGGCAATGCCAGGCGGGAAAAGTTCTCCACGAATCTTCGATAATATCCAGCTAAGCCTAAGAAACTGCGGATTTCTGTCGCTGATGTTGGTCTTGGCCATTTAGTGATAGCCTCAACCTTCGCTGGGTCCATGGTGATCCCTTCTGCTGATACAATGTGACCTAAGAATGCCACCTTGTTTAACCAGAACTCACACTTGGAGAATTTCGCATACAGCTGCTTCTCACGAAGAATCTGTAGTACAGTACGGAGATGATCTTCGTGTTCCTCCGTGGACTTTGAGAATATCAAGATGTCATCGATGAATACAATGAAAAATTTATCAAGGAATTCATGGAAGATTCTGTTCATCAGATCCATGAATACTGCTGGAGCGTTAGTCAGGCCGAATGGCATGACCACGAACTCATAATGGCCATAGCGGGTACGAAAAGCAGTCTTGGCAATATCCTGCTCTTTAACCCTTAGCTGATGGTAGCCTGACCTTAGATCGATCTTTGAGAAGTGTTTGGCTCCTTGAAGTTGGTCAAACAGATCGTCTATACGTGGCAGTGGATATCTATTGCGGATGGTAATCTTATTAAGTTCACGGTAGTCAATGCAAAGTCGCATGCTGCCGTCCTTCTTCTTAACGAACAAGACCGGTGCGCCCCATGGAGATGCGCTTGGTCTAATGAACCCTCGTTCAAGAAGTTCCTGCAGTTGGTCCTTCAGTTCTTTTAGCTCTATGGGAGCCATACGATACGGAGCCTTAGAGATTGGCTCAGCTCCTGGAACAAGGTCGATGTTGAACTCCACTTCTCTTGCAGGTGGTATGCCTGGAAGTTCATCTGGGAAGACGTCTTGAAATTCTGAGACTACCGGTTGATCCTGAATCGATGGGGATTCAGCATCCATGTCATGAACCGTAGCGAGATAACCTTCGCAGCCATGTGACAGTAATGCACGTGCTTGCAAGGTAGATATGACTTGTACAGACCGTCTGGGTATGAACCCGTTATGGATGTACTCTGGTGCATTAATGTCGCCGAAGATCACTCGATATGAGTGGCAGTCTATGGTAGCATGGTGCTTGGATAGCCAATCCATGCCGAGAATCATATCGAACTCAATCATGTCTAGAGGAAGTGCATCTACTGCACGAACTTTATCGTCAAACTCTAGAGGAAGACTCTTGTATACATGAGTTATTAATACAGAGTCCCTCAGAGGCGTGGAAATGTTAAGCTTACTCTCTAATGGCAAGGGAAGTGTCCTGATGTTCTTAGCATATGCAGTGGAAATAACTGAATGAGTGGCACCCGTGTCGAAAAGAACACATGCAGCCTGGCCGTACATATACAAAATTCCAGTAATGGTACCTGTAGATTTGTTTGCCTGGTCCCGCGATGTTGTGTAGACACGCCCAGTGGTAGGAGGCGGTTTAGTATCAGCATGACCCGAAGTACCCTCCATTTCACCCTTACGGCAATCTCTCATACGATGGCCAGGGAGGCCGCACTTGTAGCACGCGTCGGAGTCACGACGACATGGGCCAGGGTGTCTGCGATGGCAAGTGCTGCAAAGAGGATGAGTGAATCCTCCAGCAGGAGTCCTTGCTTGCTGAGGGCCTGCTGATGACAAAACGTGTTAAGAATAAGGTATATGCACGAGTATACGACGTAAGCGTCATAAGATGTTTACCAGTGTTAGCTGAACGGTTAGGCTGAGAACCCCTGTGGTTCTGGTCCCTTCCGTTACCGTGGTTCCTGGTAGAAATTAATATAGTGTCAGCATGAGAGATATAACATGAAATCATAAGGAGATGCGTAAATAGTAGGACCTGCTGTTGTTGGATTGTCCCGCATTGTTACGGTAATTATCATTACCGCTGCGCCTTTCCACAACAGAACGGTCGTTAGAGTGACCGTTTCCTTTGGGCTGATTGGGCTGCTGCTGAGTAGCCGGCTGAGACCGGTCCCCAGTTTTCTGCCTGGAAGATACAGTTTAAGAGATGATTATAGAACATATAACGATAGGATGCGGTCTGGTTAACGCTAGAACATGAAATGTTTTACCTCTTGTCGGGTCTTTCAGCTTCCCCGAACTCATCGCGTTCCTGCAACATCTCAAGCTTTCTTGCTGCGTCGGCCACTTGTGCTACTGTATTGAACGTAGCACATACCAGATTATTCGCGACCGAGGTGCGAAGTGCCCACCTAAAATGGTGTGCCTGCTCCTCAGGAGTACCAGCCGCTGCTCCTAGAAAACCAGCTAGGCGAAGAAAGCGCTGCATGAATTCGTTGCTATTCTCGCCCTGTCTCTGACGTATCCCGTGGTATTCACGCTTGAGTTTGTCCCGCTCTGCCTTAGGAAAGAACTGTTCCATCACTCTCTCCTTGAATTGGGCCCATGTCAAACCAGCGACCCATTCATCACCTCCTTCTGACTGCGTCAAAGCTAGCCACCAGTTGAGTACATCGCCTTCAAACCTGTAGCATGCCAATCTTGCCTTGAAGGCGGGGTCACATCCCATAGCATTGAAGATTTTCTCAATGTGAGTCAGCCAGCTTTCAGCATCGCTGGGGCTATCAGTCTTTTCAAAAGCTCTAGGACGGAGCTTGTTAAATCTTTCCAACCATACCGCTAGAGTCACTGGGGGAGGAGGAGGAGGAGGTGCCTGATTCTGCGGCTGCTGATTATTGGCAGCTTGGACTTCAGCACGAATGTCATTCCTCAGTTGAGGAAGTAAGGCTTGCATGGCAGCCTGAATTGCAGCATTGAGCTGCTCTTGCTCGCGTGTGAGAACCATCTGACAGTATAACATAAAACATATGATTAACAGTTCAACATAAAATATATAAAAAAAAAATTATGCCAAAAATTTCACGAGAAAAATTTTATGCAAGAAAATCTTTGTACGAATGCATGATGCAGTTTTATGAAAACTTTGATGCTCGAGAGTGAACGCCTCCGGTCAGTTCACTCAAAATAAAAGACATATCGAGGGGACGCCTATGGGTCGGTCCCAAATCTAAAAGTTTCGATAAAAACACATGCGACTAAATAGGGCCAGTCCTGTACCAACCATTACTTAGTCAAAAACCCTGTAACAATGACATGTATATGTATGCTTAAAAATGATGAATGCATGAAAACAACTGTCAGTTCTAGGAAGACCGTAGTGACTACCCACTAATCACAGGTCATATTTAAGAGCCTACAGGTCGAAGCCTTGGCTCTGATACCATAATTGTAACACCCCATTTTGGAAATGGAATATTACGCATAATCATGGCGTGTCATCAAAGCATACAAGGATAAATGTCTAAGCATTATTCAACCATAAAAGGGAAATACCGGAATCAAACATCGGTACCCCAAAGTAAAGCTCATCACACACAAACATAAATACTGTAAAAGGAAAGGACGAAACAATGTCCATAGCAACTGTATCAAAGTAAAGGAAATGCATAAAGTAAAGAAAGACAGTAAAGCTTCCAGTCCATATGCACCTACGTTTGAGATCTACGAGCGTCCCTGAGTACCTGCCGTTTTGGGAACATGAAAAGGAAAACGGCTGAGCAAGACGCTCAGTGCACGGATGTACAATAAAGCATGATATAGGATAAGCATGTAACATATAACAGCGGAAGACTAAGTACTGAGTAAACTGGTTAAGTATCAAGAAAACTGGTTTTATAGTTTGAAAAGCCTTATGTTTATCTTGTGAAAACTGTTTTAACATATATATACCATAGCCCATATAGGTCATGAAAAGGTCACGTGTATGAATACTTGGAGGGGTGACCTCATCATGCTGATTAGAGGGGATGCCTCTAATCAATATACTGGTTTGGGTAGGAGGGATCAGCTCCTTGTGAAGGGTGCAAGGCACACACCACATTCACCATGATAAACTGAATAAAACATGTAACTAGGATGCACCCATACGCCCCACATGATATAATAATATGGCCAAAACTGAAAGGGACGCCACGAGCAATCACTCCGCCGTGGGGAAGTCATAACATCGGTGCCTCCAATGCTATGGTTATGGTACCTCCATAACTAGGTGAAACTGGTCATGCTTGTATATGGCTATAGATTATGCTAAATTAACATAAGCAGTTCAAAACAATAAAACAAATGCTGGGGAAAACAGTTGGCTGCATACGGGGAAATCCTAATAAGGAAGGAATGTCCATACTGAAAGGACGGAAATCCGTACCTCAAGTCCAGTGAATGAACGGAAGAAAGACTCCTACTTCTGGATCACTAACGCTACATGAATACACACGTGCATAAGTATCGATTCACTGATTACGTACTGGGTTTTGTGTCTCATATTAGCTGATTTGGTATGTTTTAGTTCATGGTTCACTGTTTAAAGCCTTAAACTGTGTTTATCTTGTATTCTGATTTATCTGATTAAGTATTACTGGTGTTTCATGTATTATTATACTTACTGTGTAATAATAAGTAACTTTCCAAAAATAGCAGGTTTCCAAAAATAGAAAGTTTCCAAAAATAGAAAGTTTCCAAAAATAGAAAGTTACCAAAAATAGAAAGTTTCCAAAAATAGAAAGTTTCCAAAAATAGAAAGTTTCCAAAAATAGAAAGTTTCCAAAAATAGAAAGTTTCCAAAAATAGAAAGTTTCCAAAAATAGAAAGTTTCCAAAAATAGAAAGTTTCCTAAAATAGAATTTACTGCTTAAAATAGATTAGTTTCTAAAAATAGAAAGTTTCCAAAAATAGATCAGCTGCCTTAATTAAATAAGTTTCCATATATAGAAGGTTTCCATGATTAGATTAGCTGCCTGAAATAGATTGATTTCCATATATAGAAGGTTTCCATAATTAGATTAGTTGCCTTATTTAATTAAGTTTCTATAAATAGAAGTTTCCATAATTAGAATTAAGCTGATTACATAAGCTAACATATAAGTCTAAGTGTTATAAGCTTATTTCTTAAGTCATATGATATAGTATATAGTTTAATTATTATTTCATGTATTTTAATTAAACTATAGGTTAAGCATTTTAATTCAAGTATAACATGTTTTAATTAAAATGAAATGAAAATACTTAGGTTAAAATGTGTATTATTATTTATAATAATATAACCTAAGTCATGTCTAAATTAATTAATTATAGGCATGTTTTAATAATTAATTAATTATAACTTATAACATAAAATACTTAGGTTAAATTAATGTCATGATAAACTAATAATTAAAATAACCTAAGTCATGATTTAATTAATATTTCATGTTATTAATTAATTATATCCTAAGTTCATAATTCATAAAAATTAACATGTAGCATGAATCATGATTTAACCAACGAACCATGAATCGGGCATGAATTCGACACCGTACCCCGGGCCAAACCCGGGGCACACGTGTCTCCTTGCTGCCGTGGGTCCCACATGAGCCAACCAAGACCAAATATGGTCTTGGTGGTGGCGGCAATAGCAAACCAAACCCCCCCTCGGGTTTGTTTGCTAGGCGGCCAAAAACAAACACCCTTATAAATCATTCTTTGATTTTAATTAATACCAAAACATGTTAGATCAATGATTAATTACCTTGTTTTAATAAGAAAACTAATAACATGTTCATGAAAATAATCAAAGATTAAAAGAATTAAAAAGAATTAAAAAGAATTAAAAAGAAGGGTTAGAAAGGTATACCACTATGTAGCTTGGAAAAAGGATGAACAAACACTGATTACACAATAGTTTTCAAGATCAAAATCAAACAAACACCCTCCAAAGGTGGTGTTTAGGTGGCGGCACAAAAGGAGAAAAAGGAGAGGAGAAAAACTCTTTTAGGGTTTTTGTGTTTATTTCTTGAAAATGAAAAGTGAAAACATGTTTTACTCTTTACCCCCCTTTACTTGTAAAGTCCATGGGCTAAGCCAATTTCTTGTATATGAGCCGTGGGTATGGGGGCCCCACATGGGGTACCCGTACCTTTCTCGTGTCCCGATGTTTCGTGTTCGTTCGTGGTTAAACGTGCTCGTGTTTAAAGTGTTTCTGTTTATTCTATCGTGTCGTTTTTCGTAACTTAACGCTCGTAATAATATTATAAGTATTTACGTAATTATTTTAGTTAGTATTTTAAATGGCGATCATGATTTAATTATGTTCACGTGATATATTATTAACTGTTTATCATGAGTTCGTACGTAATCGATACTTGTCATGTCATACACGTATGCACTTGCTTGATTATTAGCACATGAATGTGATCAATACTAACTGAGGTAAGTTTTAATCTAGGACGTACGATCTTAAGGGCACTATTCATGGTAAAAGCATGCGGGTTTTACATTAAGTTTTGACTTTTCCCTCACGTATATAGCTATCACGTCTTTCTTTGCTGTATTTCTACATATGGGAACCGCATCTCGGTGCAAAAATATATGCAATTGTCTTGTTGCCTTATGTTCAACATAAGTAAAGGGGTAATTATGTTTTATAATAGTAATGGCTAATTTCTCCGATACATATCTTGGTCTAAAGGGACGCGTTTCCGTGGTTGCCCGCCTTCTTCTACATCAAAACATTTAAGCATGTGTCGCTTCAAACTTCTAGTTCCAGAACTCCGTTTGGCAGAAAACAACTTCCCACAATTATTACAAGTTGCCATTCTATCGGTTGGTCCTTCAACCATTTCAAAACAACGCCACACTAAAGAACGACCTTTCGTTGAAGTAGCCGAAGAAGCGTCATCTTCGTTATCCCCTTCCGTACTCATACCTTGCCTCGACATATTCGACATTTTTCTGAATCATAAAACATAAATGTGCAAGTTAGTTATGCATAAACGACATTCCTTTACGCTAAACTAACACATTTTGTTTTTTACGTGATATAAAACTACAAAAAAGACGGTACACATAAACGACATTCCTTTTCTTCAAACAATAAGGTTAAAAAGAAGGACCAGAGACAAGAAAATACATGATACAGTTATGTTCGTACAATATATACAAACGCAACTAAACTTGAACAAAGAAATACTGAATGCATGATGCAAGCCAATAATTTTTCTTTCATCATTTGGAAGACTAATGAGTAATGAGGCAGCATAAGCCACTTGAGTATTCATAAAACTACTAAAACATACCACCTCAAAATTTTACATTGACAAGTTCATGTAGACTACTGTACTTACAGATTACTCAACTTAATCCAACATATCAGTGAACTTGCAGACTAAAAAACTTGCAGCTGATAGACCACAAAAACCACATAATTTGCAGACTACAAACTAGAGGGTGTCACATAATATGGTTCTGCTACAACATACTGCACATACTGACGTCAAACATTTACTTGCTGATGAACATTACAGCCACCAAATAAAAATAGCAGGTAATGAAACATGAATTTTTCATAAAATAAAATTGGTAGCACGTTTATGAATCTAAAACTTTGCTAATAATGCATCGGATTAAAAGAAAATGATTTATAAACAAAATGCATCGAAGCAAACAGATTCAGACTCAGAAGTTATTCAGGGATGAAAGACCCATTAGAATTTAACTGTGAATTATACACGGTATAATTATGGAGGATCCACTTTTTTGTTTTGGAAGATCCGCTTTTTTGTTTTGGAAGATCCCTGAATCATGGAGAATGATATGGGAGAATAAGACGCATTAAAATGTTCCATTCTCTCAATTCTTGACTTTTTTAGAAGAATCATATTTAAGGAATGAGAATCAATTTTCAGTCTCTGGTTTCCATCCTTGTGTCCAACAAACACGGGATGTGATTCTCCACCCGTTTCTCGTCATTCTATTCCATCCTACCAAACATCCCCTAAGGTGAACTGACCCATTATGATGTACTTATGTAACCTCAGTAAGTAGGGATTTTGTTCGAATGTTCATGAAGACAATAGGGACGCCGGAGAGGCGGTATGCCAAGCATTTGCTCTTGAAAGAGTGTCCTCCAAATCATTATATCGATATGAAGCTTTTTTGGATGCTTTTAGAAGGAAAAGCGTGGATAAAAAGCAGCTTGAATAGGGAGTTGGCATGCAGCAGCTCCTGTATTTTCTTGACGTTCTATTGGTTCTGCTTGCCGATAAGAAAAGAAAAATGGAGCAGGAAGAAGCTGAGAATAATTTACAAATTATGCATGATTTTCTGCATTGCTTGAGAAAGCAGAAACTTGAGGAGCTAAATGAGGTCTTCCTCCATCTTTTGTATCTGTTTTGTCGTATATATGTGATGACGTTGACTCTCTTTTTTTGTTCTCTGTAGTTACAAAACTATCTTAAAGAAGACATACATGCTGTAGAGAGACAGAGAATAGAACAATATCAAGCGAGAGAAAGATGTTCGGTGAAACTAAGGATGCTTTCTGACGATCATGGTGTAAGATCATCGTGGCCTTCATTGATGGACAAACGTAACAGTATCAATATGTCAAACAACGCTCAGGGTCAATTCAGGTTGGGTGCAGCAGCAGGTTCTCAAAGTAGGACGGCTGATAAACCGTCTCCTGTAACTTCTCAAGCAGCTCAAAGGAAGGATGCTTACAGTGGATCCGATTCACAAAATACTCATCCAGGAGTATCTGTAGCAAGAAAGACGCGTGTTCATGCTCAGGTCAGTGCACTTTTTCTTTTGGGATATATTAGTTTTATTCTCGGGACATGTTGACTGTCGTTTTTATATGGAACTGGTATATGATTACTAATATATTCTCTGTTGATTCAGTTCAACGACTTGCAAGAGTGTTACTTACAAAAGCGCAGATATCGGGCAAGACAAGCTCAGAAGCAGGAAGAGATGGATTGTACTCCTGTGCGAAGCAAAGGTTATCATCCGGGACTCAAGGATTTTCAGTTTGTACTTTCTTCGTTTACACGATACAGGTTTGTTACTAATGGTTATGTGTTGCGTTTAACATCATTATCTTATTCTTAATCGGTCACAAGGTTTGCAAGCTGAGTTTATGTGTCTTCCGTACAGTCGGTTACGGGTTGTTTGCCAATATTTTTATTTATTTAAGACTGTCCCGAAATCTGTATGTGAACATAAATGATCACATTCTTCCCTTACGTTTTGCTCTGATGCTCGGCCTTTTAGAAATTACTATCTACCGCAGTTGCTCTTTTCTCGTTGAGCAAATGAGTCAAGTGTTTGGCGACAGTGCAAATTTTTTGGTTGAGGTTAAGACGGGTCAAGCCGAGGCTAACTTGAACCCAGACCATGAACTCAGAAGGCTAAAGCAAATGTTTGAAGGGTGAAAGAAAGATCATACCGCGAGGTTAAGGGAGACAAAGGTAATTTCGAATGAGCTTGGTAACAAGTCCAAAGAAGTGTACTAACGAGACACTCTAAATTGAGAACTACAAGAGTAAGAAATCACCTTAGTGTTTGCCAAACGCATGACAGTATAAAATCATTTGCAAACCACAATAGTTTGCGAAACAATCTGGCTAGTACCTTCGTTGTCAAACTATCTATTATTCACTGAGACATAACAATACAACATGAACCGTACTCGCTAAAAGCCAATTATGCTTTGCCCAAAACAGCTCTATAGATAACTAAAACTATAAATTACGGACTTGTGGGCGTGAATGCCTAAAGGCAATTACTTACGACCAGTCGTCCAATTTAGCAAACTTATGAAACTTATGATAATCTAAGGTTATGACTTGTGACTATATCTGTAGTATGATCAGTGACACTCTAAATCATCAAGAATGAAGAAAGTGGGATCATATTATATCAATAAGCATTAAGCAAAGTTAGAGGTGGGTCAAACATACTGATATAAAGACTTTTAAAAACCTTTTTCTACAAATTAAGTATATGTTTTCACAACAGAAAGTATCTACTGTATATAAGTTTACAAAAGAAATAGGCAGTTGTTGTACTAAGTTATTCATATTTATGTAATATCTTTAATACGGTACCAATATTACGTCACATATTATCTGAAATCTTAAAGAGAAATGCAGAACTAGTTCGACCTAACGTCGAAACATTTGCGGTTTTCAGTAAAATTAAGAGATATCAAGTTCAATTACTCCTAGTTCGAAACAACTTGAAAGTGGTCGGATCAAACTCACGAAAAAAGATTACTCATTTAAATAGCATACAGAATCCATACTTAAACAGCAGCAACACTTTTTCAGCTTCAAACACACATATAAGTAGCGAATTTAAGAACACACTTTTCGTTCTTTACAACCTCTACCCGGATTACTTGTGTTCTACCTTCTCTGCCATTTAAGTTTTAGACTCGGAAACCATGACAGTAATAAGAAACTCTTATATCTACCAACCTACAATTGAAAGTTCAATATGCCTATTTCATCGTATTGTTTAACATAAAACATATATGTTGTCGTATTCCAACTACATAAGCAAATGTTTAAGGGTGGAAGATCAGTACCAAAGTGGACCTAGGATCGAATCTTCACAACAAATCGGCACCTAAAAAACCATAAATTTGACAACTTTATAATCAAGACACCTAAAGATCGAATCTTTACACTACATAACCAAAAGGGCACCTAAAAAACCTAAAATTTAACAAGTTAAACTAACAAATCAACTTCAAGATCAAATCTGCACACTAAATTACCAAAAGGGTATCTAGAAAACCATAAATGTAACAGCTTATCAACTAAAAGATCAAATGGGTACATTAAAAAAACATTCAATCTTATATAAAAACAACCCAAAAGACCAAATACCAATATTAATTATGAATTAAAATTTAAAAAATAGCATAATACCTGTTTGAACGAAGAAAAATGAATCAGTAGTAGAAGAACCCCCAAATCCGCCCACAGTGTTTAGTGTTTTGGAAAGAAAGAAAGAAAAAGAAGGGAATAAAAGAGGTTTGGGCAAAATTTGCCCATTATTTACATGGTGCGCCCAAATCCACCCATTAACTTTTCTCTCTCCGCCCAAATCCGCCCATAATGAAAAAGGTTGGGGCAAAATGCGCCCATCACTTTTAAAAAACTGTCAAAAAACGCCCAAAGTTTGGTAAATGGGCTCATTTTGCCACCTCTACAAAAAACGCCCCTGTCCCTGCAACATTCCCCCCGACAGTGGGGGAGTTCCCCCTGCTTGTTATAATTATCCCACCGAGACCACCCTGGTCTCGGTTCCCACTGGTAATACAAACACCCCTACGGGTTCCCACTGTTAGCACAACCAAGCCCAAAACCCTAATTAGGGTTGCGGCTGGTGCATTTAATTCATCACCGAGACTCATATCAGTCTCGGTTTGTGTGCCTTTCGAACCCAACAACAACTAAACGAACCCCCCCCCCATCAATTTTACTATCCGAACATGTTTAAAGACCCATGAACTCGGATTAAAAGAAAAGGAAATAGAACAAATTAGGGTTTCTTTTTACTTACATATCGTTTAGGGTTTAGAATAACACACATATCTATTGTTCTTCTAGGGTAAAACCTCGATCCATTCTTCTTGTTTCATTGGTGTGGGTCGCGGCAGAGAAGAAGAAAACACAAAAAATATGTGCGGCTGCTTTGTGTTCCTATTAGGGTTTTCTGTTTTGTGTTTTTGTGTCGGCAGAAGGGAAGAACCAAAAACACACCCCCCGTTTTTAATATGTATAGGTTCGGTTTGGTAAAACATGGGCTTCGGCCCGTATGTCTAGTCTCCCTTTCTTGTCCAAAAGCCCGAAACCCACTTAGTTCATTTATTTTAATTAAAACGCGACTCGCTAAAACGTTAAGCGTGATCATGCATTTAATATGTCGTATATTTTCATAGTTATCGTTATACGTGTTTAAACGTAAATATTATTTACGTGATTACTTGTCGCGTTAATTAAATATACGTAATAATATTAATCGTGTTAAATGTTCGTTTAATCGTGTTAAATGTTTGTGTTTACGTGTTACGTAGTTTACGTGATTAATTTTAGTTATCGATCGTGACATAATATATTTATTCGTCTTCGTAATAAATATATATACGTAAATAATATTAGCTCGTGATTAATTTACGTTCATGATTTTTATGATCGCATGTTCGTGCGTAATAAATACTTATCGTGTTCTAACACGTACGTAATACGTAAAATCCTAATACGTAAACATAATTGTACTATAAAAGGAAAGTTTTAATCTAGTACGTACGATCTAATGGGTACTGTTCATGGTAAAATCATGCGGGTTTTATAGTGAAAGACTAATATTATTTGATATTGTTGTAAAGTTTTCCGAGACGGTCGTTTTGGTATAAGATAGAGCTTCTAAGTCATTACGAGTCAAAAGTTATGCTAGTTTTAGTTTTCGTGTACCGGGAGACGCAAGTCGGCACAATCCGAAATTGTGGCTGATTTTGGGTCGACTCTCGGGGACTTTAGGCTTGGTTATATAGTTGATACTACTGATTTTCAAAGTTTACAAACTGAGTTTGATGAGTCTAGTAGTGGTTTTAAAAGACGGATTGTCGAGATTGTACTTTTAAAGCGGTCTAAACGGTTTTACAAAACCAAGTGTACAAATCTGTCCCAAATTTGGAGTCGAGTAAAGTGTTGAGCTGATGGATTTTAAAGTGTAAACTTTGGCTCAAATTTTGGTGAGGTCTTATACAGGTTATAAGTGACCTTGACACCAATTTTCATCTAAAACGGACAAGTCTAGATAGGGTAGATCGGTGTGTACATTCGGGGTGTACTTGCTGATTTTTATTTTGGACACGTAGTTCAATGTTTGTGTTGCGTGAGTTTGAGTATTCATCATCAGACATGATGACTTATTCAAGTGCTTAGTCATTATATAAATGACTTAGCTACTGGTCCAAGTAAGGTTAAAGGATAGTTTGACTTGCGTTGAATTGGCGTCGTATAACGGGTCATTTTCAAGTGTTCAAGTGTTTTAACGAATAACGTTGGATAAAAGGATTCATTTGGTTCGTGTCATTGGTTTTGAAACGTGAATACTTTGAAAACATTTGAGTCATATTATATTTGGTACATATCGATATTCGAATTTGAGTCTTAACGC
This sequence comes from Glebionis coronaria, assembly GCA_025667525.1. Taxonomy (NCBI): domain Eukaryota; kingdom Viridiplantae; phylum Streptophyta; class Magnoliopsida; order Asterales; family Asteraceae; genus Glebionis; species Glebionis coronaria. The sequence goes on along the minus strand of CM046880.1, from coordinate 503,881,739 downwards.
GCGCCTTGTTTTGATAGGTTGCGGTTTTCGTGTTTCCCCGGGCATCCATATCGTCGGTGATCGTCTACCACTACCGTTTCTACTCAGTTACTGAGTACCGTCATTGACTTACCTCATGGCTAAGGTGAGTTCATAGCCCCTTTTTACTTGTACATGGTTTCTAAACACGGGGTGAGATTTTACATGGTGGAACACAACCAATTAAAAACTGTATTGATATCCAGAACTCATATGTTATTCTGATCGTGTATGCTTTACAGATGATTTCAATGATATTATTGCTTTTAGACGTTAGCCTTGAGTTTCCTCTCCTATCATGAACCGTTAATTGTCCCGCATGCTTTGCGCTAAGCGCGAATGTTGTGGGTGGATCTATCGGGATTGACAATCCCCGTCTCGATTACTTTGACGCACTAATATTCGTTTATACTTGAGTATTTAGGCTGAATACTCCCTAAAAGAACTTACATTTGAGTTAAGTTTCGGTTCATGAGACTAAATAGCAATAATATGCATCGTGACTATGGACGTACATAGTTACCCCCCCCCCCCCCATTACGTGTTTTACAAATTCTATTGTGTTCCACACGTTTACTCCTAAACCTATGAATGTCACTCAACTTTATGTTGACGATTTTACATGTTTAATCTCAGGTATTAATACTTAGCTTTGCTTGGATGGGAGCCCGCAGGATATTATCGCAGCTTGGAGATTTCTGTGATGTTACTAAAAGACTGTACTTAGTAAAAACTGTCATGAGTTTATTCTATCTTTTGGGCAAGTTTATGATATAAATTGAGACGAAATAATATAATTTTCCGCTTTTAAAACTCTGGGACCTATGTTTAAAAACTCTGACCTTTTATGATGTAATGTACATGTTTTTATTTCGTCAGCTTTGTATGAATTGTAATTCATTGTTTCTTGTACTATGACGTGTTACCCCCTCGTTGCCTAGTTGATCCATGTCAGATTTTGGGGGTCTCACAGATTGGTATCAGAGCGATGGTTATAGGGAACTGATTTATTTTCAAAACTTAGTCTATAACCGAAAGTCAAATATTTTATTGTTTCTAAGTGTCAAGCACAGAATCTGCCATTGCTGTTCGATATCTTTGCGGGTAACTCTCTAATCCTTATTATTTACTTTTAATTATCGTTATAATGTTTCATCTCTTGATATCATGTTGAAATATTACGTTTCCCTGATGACGATAATTACTGTGTCTTTTCAAAGCCTTTGTGCTTCATGAATTATTATTGGTTGTTACCGTGATTTCATCTTCTTTTACTGTATTTCTGAAATTCTTGTTCTTGTGAACTGATCTGGTTACGATGATTTTTACATTGTTATGACGTTACGTACTTGTAATCAGAGCGCGTATGCTGCTGACTTTTCATGCTCATTTTTTGAGTACTATTGCTATTTCATTTATGCGTTATACGACTGACTTCATATGCTCGTTCGTTTTGAACCGTCTGTTTTTCTCGACTCGCTGTTACATGTTGTGCATACTCTCGTGATACCATTGTTCGGAATTGAAGAAGTGTTGTTTTCGACGAAACTTCTTATTTTCATTCTACTACCGTACGTGTTGCTTTCATTGTTTAATTTCTTTAATATATCTATTTAGATATCCAATTTGCTTGTCGACCGTTTGTGATTGAATGTCTTGGAAAATAGTCTATAGACCATTGTGTAGCTCAATGTGTCTCCGAAAAAGACTAAAAGACATCGCGTGAGTCACACATCTCGAAGAATTCGTTGAATCAGTGTTGACTAATATCGTGGATTTTTGTAATCTTGATTGACCTTTATGTCACCGTTTTACACGACAATTGTACATGGATTACATCTTATTTCATTGACCATTCTACGTTTCGACTTCGACTTACAACATCCGTTGTACCTTGAACACATGATCGTCATTTATTATGTGACGATTGTTTGGAATACGATCCTACTTGTATCCTCCATTTTTCATTAAACCTCATCGCCTCAGGAGTGTGACTTGTTAATATTATGTTTCCTTCTCGGTATGTCTTGTGATTTTGGAAAATTACGCCGTCAGGAGACCTTCCTGCATTGCATCTTGCAGCCGAAGACATGAATGTCATGCGTCGTTCTTGATTTCTCAGATTTTCGTTGTTATTCTTGAACCATTTGTATACTGTGTTTTCTTTACATGAGTAATTATACATTTTATTCTCTTTCGTCTTTATGGAATCCACGAGTCTTGTGTGTACATTAATTCTGAGTCATTATGAAATTTGGATTTAATTTCAAACTGTGTCGAAAAATATACTTTGTACAGAAACTTTACAGGAAATTTAACAGTGTCGAGAAAATATTTTTATAACTTTAGACATAAAAATATATTTTTATCTATTGAGATGTTCGTTTAGGACATAATATTTTACCAGTAAACATTGAAATCGAGCAAGTTACGCCCATTTGAGATTGTGAAAATTAAGAACTTATTTTTGCGTAGTTCTAAAATATCGTTTTGCTGACAGATTTAATGCAAGTGCATTTTCGTCCATTTTTATTCCGTTTCAAGTCTCGGGTAAAACTATAAAGTTGTTCAAAACATTGTTTTACATCGAAATGCATTAGACTTTGAGTCTTAGAATATCGTTTAGTGAGTTAATTGGTCTAGTCAAACCCAAAAGTCAAAACTGATAGACTTTAAAAAAAATATATGATTTCAAGCGTTTTTGAGTCCGTTGAGCTCGTAAAACTTTAACTAATGATATTCTGCAGACTAAAAACAAGGATTGCGTTTGAATTAGTATAAAATAGTAACTTTGAGTTCGGTCTTACATATACATAGATCTTGAACTTTTGAAATTCAGTAACTTCCTAATATAGAAACTTTTCGGAGTGATTGTACTACTTGTTAACTGATACCCTACTTTCTTAAAAGTATATTATTGTCAAATTAATCACGATGTGCACACCTACGGATTCCTTTATCCTTTCTTTTACATATGACTTATTTGTCATTCTATATTGTCTTTCTTTGCTTCTATCGTACAACTGATTTGGACCGAGGTTGAAGTTCTTGCATTCGTATCATTCATTACCATCTAGACACGTGTCTCTTGACGATTTCGGCTAAACCTCTTGAAACCATATCACCTTGTAACCATTTCGTTGACTGTCTTGAACTACTCCTTATTCCTCTCTTGTAACCCACTCGCTACTTTATAAACTATTGTCATGTTACCATATAACTCAAACTGGTCTTGTTTGCGAATCATTTTACAAAAGGTTTCATTTGGGCCTTCCTAAATAATTGAATGCTATCTTATAAAATTAATTTATATTAATTTTACAATGTATCTTCACAAATTGTTCTAATACGGTCTTATAAAGAACCCTTGTAACTATACAAATTGTTGATTTAAACAGTTAGTCAGTAACTTATTGGCGAATAGTTTCATAAACTATTTTGATTCCTGTTTTTACAAATGCTATTATATACATATTTTAAATCAAATGATATGTAAGACTGGTTTGACGAAGCTGAGCATTGCATTGCTAGTCCTAAATTATGCATGGCCTGATCACCTATGCCTAATTTAGAAGGAGCCATGCAAGGCCAAATAGTAGTCGCCCTAAATATTTGACCAACAATCAACTTTTTAATATGTTCCTTAAAAAGTTAGATGAATAAAGTTTAGAAAACTTTTACTTCTTATGCGAGTATCAACAGTTCGCAACATATACATATAAACCCTTATCTTTTCTTGAACAAAGTACATGCCTCAAGCACAGATTTCCTTACTCAGCGATCTTTGTTTCACTTGTTACCTCATCATCCTTATGATACAATTTTCATTACCATTTGACTAAATTCTTACTATTGATACCCGACTTGAAAGTTTCAACGTTGTTATGCTTCTATGATCGACCATCTTTATCTATTTTGGTAGACCTATGAAACGTCTCTGGACGCGGTTAATGACATTACGATTGGACGTGAACGATGATTAAGTGTAATTTTCATGATGTGTGTTAGACTTTGTCGTCTTGAAATTCATTCGTGTGAATCATGTGTTGATTTCGCCTTTCATTGCTAATGTTTTCATTTTACTGAATTTACTCTCAATTGACTTCTTAAAAATTTTCTTTGATTCGAAAATTTGTTGTGTGGCTTTTCCCTTTCGATCGTATTTCGACCACCGAGAACTTAATAAGCCGTTATTGGTGACGCCAACCACACTCGTGAATTAATCTTGCTATAATCCTTGTTTCTTATTGTCCTTATCATCGATGCATCTATTCTATCATGTTTGTTAAGAATTGATACGATTTCCGTTTTATCCCTCATGCTATTGCTTGTATACTAATTGTTGATCGATATTCGTTTCTTAATCGTTTGTTATTTTGTCACTTTCTGAAAACAGAAACTGTTATGTGTTTATCATTTGTATCTTAAACACTTTTCGTGAATTTCTAAAATTATTATTAATTTTTAAGAACGTTTTATACATTTTACCAAATGTTTAAATTGTCAAAATACCCATTTCAAGTTTAATATCAAATTTGTACATCCTCTTGGGTAAATTTATAACTTATGTTTAAACAGTGTCAAGTTGTATCTTTTAAAGTAAATGATTTTATCATACTTTACTGTTAACCTAATGAAATTGATAAATTAATTGATAATTTCTAACAATCATTCTAAATAACTTGGAAAATCTGATTTTTTTCCTAATGGTAACGTTAAATCTGAGTTTTAACAATAATTTCATGTAGTCACCCGAAAAGCTCTTAAGCTGATCAAAATAACTATTTGAACTGAGTCACTTTTACCTTGAAGTCCTGATCAAGAAAAAGATTTGACAACTGTTTACCCATTCATTTTATATAGAGTTTGATTTTTAAATCACTACACCTGGTAAAATTTTCTTTTAATAAAGAAAATATTTAAAACTAAGTTTTAAAGTAATACCAAAATACTAGACAACTGATTTTGACAGCCTATATTTTAAATGATCATATGTAATTCATTTTTCCCTTCTAGTTCTTTTGTAACTGGATTATTACGTTTTAAGATTGTCACGTTTTACAGTTGCACGACTTGCAACCCCTTGTTGATTTACAATCTTGGTTCATTTTATCGTACTTTGCCTGTTTAAGCGATTCTTGTGTTCATTCTTGTTAGTGTATCGCACGTATTTCCAACAACTCTATCTCTCGATGTATCTCCGTATTGAAAGATCGTTATCCTAATCCAAGACTGAAAAGTTATACGAAAAGGAGTTAAGAAACTGAAGCATAGTGAATTCTAACCGTTAAGATTCGTCGTGGTGCAGAAATTACCTGGGAAGCAATGAAATTGTTCTACACTTTGTACCTCCTCTTGTTTGCATCTTCTATTGTTTTCAGGAGAACTCTGGGGACCAGAGTTCCTTTAGTGGGGAAGACTGTGAGAACCCGTACTTTCCCAACATTATTTTATTCTTTTTATTCGTGATTCTTGAATTTTCCAACGTATCACGTTTTCTTGTATTGCTATATGTAAATCCTGAGATTTTTAAATTATACTTTTTAAGTATTATTTTGTTCATTGACAATGCTTTGTATGGAAATATAAAATTTTTATTTTATTTTTCCATATTTAATTTAAATCAAAGTTTTTGATTTAAAATCACCCGCGTGCGTTTTACAACGAGTTTATTCAAAATCAATGTACAACGAGAATTCCTAGTGATCGCGATACCGACGGATGCCCAAAAGTTTACGTTTATTTATCTATTGTTTGGATAATTAATACTTTCGACGATTTCGTTTTAATTACGTATTAAGTCGTGTCGGGAAATCATATAATCATTTTTATGATGCATTGAGACTTTTGAAAAATATTTTTACGAAACCCGAGCCCCGTAAATATTTTCAATATTTACCAATAACCATTTTCTATCCTTTAAAACTATTAATTGTTTTTAAGTCCACAAGTTTCAAAGTTGGCAATATTAGCCCCTCCACTTAACTAGCACTATATAAACATTTTTACTTACAAAAAACACACATTACACAAGCTAAAAAAATCACATACTCTCTCCCCACCCCTCATTTTTCCGCCACCCCTACACACCACAAACACCCTCAAAATCTTGATTTCTACTATGAATCAATCAAAACTAAAACAAGACCTATGTTCTAAATGTTCTTGTGATTCCATTGATACAAGAACTTCACACATGCATCAAGATTTTTTTGTTCTTATGATTTTATGGTGGGTATTGGTTTTGATCATCTTGCATGCATTGTTTTTGGTAAGATCGTCATATTTTAATCCTTAAAAGTTGTATTTTTGATCTTTGATTTTGTTAGATTTTGCATGCAAGTGTTTTTAGGAGTGTTTGGTTGATAAGAATGATAGTATAGTGATCCTATAGGTATGGGAATGAGTGGTTTTGCTTAAAAAATGGATTTGTCATGTTTTCTAAAAGGCTAATTTGGGACAGCAGGTCTTTAACTGATTTTTCGTGGGTTTAAGGTCTGTGAAAGACTAATATTATTTGATATTGTTGTAAAGTTTTCCGAGACGGTCGTTTTGGTATAAGATATAGCTTCTAAGTCATTACGAGTCAAAAGTTATGCTAGTTTTAGTTTTCGTGTACCGGGAGACGCAAGTCGGCACAATCCGAAATTGTGGCTGATTTTGGGTCGACTCTCGGGGACTTTAGCCTTGATTATATAGTTGATACTACTGATTTTCAAAGTTTACAAACTGAGTTTGATGAGTCTAGTAGTGGTTTTAAAAGACGGATTGTCGAGATTGTACTTTTAAAGCGGTCTAAACGGTTTTACAAAACAAGTGTACAAATCTGTCCCAAATTTGGAGTCGAGTAAAGTGTCGAGCTGATGGATTTTAAAGTGTAAACTTTGGCTCAAATTTGGGTGAGGTATTATACAGGTTATAAGTGACCTTTACACCAATTTTCATCTAAAACGGACAAGTCTAGATAGGGTAGATCAGTGTGTACATTCGGGGTGTACTTGCTGATTTTTATTTTAGACACGTAGTTCAATGTTTGTGTTGCGTGAGTTTGAGTATTCATCATCGGACATGAGATGACTTATTCAAGTGCTTAGTCATTATATAAATGACTTAGCTACTGTTCCAAGTAAGGTTAAAGGATAGTTTGACTTGCGTTGACTTGGCGTCGTATAACGGGTCATTTTCAAGTGTTCAAAGTGTTTTAACGAATAACGTTGGATAAAAGGATTCATTTGGTTCGTGTCATTGGTTTTGAAACGTGAATACTTTGAAAACATTTGAGTCATATTATATTTGGTACATATCGATATTCGAATTCAAGTCTTAACGTGCGCCTTGTTTTGATAGGTTGCGGTTTTCCGTGTTTCCCCGGGCATCCATATCGTCGGTGATCGTCTACCACTACCGTTTCTACTCAGTTGCTGAGTACCGTGATTGACTTACCTCGTGGCTAAGGTGAGTTCATAGCCCCTTTTTACTTGTACATGGTTTCTAAACACGGAATGAGATTTTACATGGTGGAACACAACCAATTAAAAACTGTATTGCTATCCAGAACTCGTATGTTATTCTGATCGTGTATGCTTTACAGATGATTTCAATGATATTATTGCTTTTAGACGTTAGCCTTGAGTTTCCTCTCCTATCATGAACCGTTAATTGTCTCGTATGCTTTGCGCTAAGCGCGAATGTTGTGGGTGGATCCATCAGGATTGACAATCCCCGTCCCGATTACTTTGACGCACTAATATTCGTTTATACTTGAGTATTTAGGCTGAATACTCCCTAGAGGAACTTACATTTGAGTTAAGCTTCGGTTCATGAGACTAAATAGCAATAATATGCATCGTGACTATGGACGTACATAGTTAACCCCCCCCCCCCCCCCCCCAATTACGTGTTTTACAAATTCTATTGTTTTCCACACGTTTACTGCTAAACCTATGAATGTCACTCAACTTTATGTTGACGATTTTACATGTTTAATCTCAGGTATTAATACTTAGATTTGCTTGGATGGGGAGCCCGCAGGATATTATCGCAGCTTGGAGATTTCTGTGATGTTACTAAAAGGTTGTACTTAGTAAAAACTGTCATGAGTTTATTCTATCTTTTGGGCAACTTTATGATATAAATTGAGACGAAATAATATAATTTTCTTGCTTTTAAAACTCTAGGACCTATGTTTAAAAACTCTGACCTTTTATGATGTAATGTACATGTTTTTATTTCGTCAGCTTTGTATGAATTGTAATTTATTGTTTCTTGTACTATGACGTGTTACCCCCTCGTTGCCTAGTTGATCCATGTCAGATTTTGGGGGTCTCACAAGATAAACACCAAATGGTTACACTTGTGACATTTACTCTTACAACATCACTTGATCATATCTGTAATACTACGCTTTCTTTGCGATCTTGTGTCACCTGGACCAACATGCTCATACTTCTTCTTGATATCTTGAGAGGTTCTGAAAATTTCCGTTGATAATCTTTAAGTTCATAACTTGATGTTGTTAAGGAAGACGTTGACTTTTTCTTAATATCGTATGCCGAAGGCACGTTCGTATGATAAGGTTCCTAAAAATATAAATTTAGGCATAAAATGACCTGACTAATCATGAAATGAACTCAAGACGGAGACGTTACAATGAATCATATTGGGTGTAAACGAGCCGAGTCGAGTCAAAAACTACCAAGCTCGAGCTCGACTCGAATACTAAATACTCGAGCTTGAAACTCGACTCAAGCTCGACCAAGCTCTTTACTTTGAGCTCGAGCTCGGCTCGTCATATAATGCTCGAGCTCAAAACTGGACTTGAGCTTGATGATTTCCATAATACTCAAACTCGATAAATACACGACATATCTAGCGCGACTTGACTCGATTTATGTATATAAAAGGAAAAAAGTGTTACTTAACTGAAGCTCGATAAAAACTCGCAAGCTTCTCGAGCCGATTATATTAGAGCTCGAACTCGACACGAATATATACTTGAGTAGCTCGAACTCAAGCTCGACTCGTTATAAATCGAGTAAATTTCAAGTAATTTACGAGTCAATCTCGAGTAACTCGCGAGTTGTCTCATCTTCTTTACACCCTAATGACTCATTCATGTTATATTATCATTCATGACTCTAAAAGAAATATAAGACCCCATTTGGTTCGTAGAATATTTTTGAGGAAATTGTAATCTTTGGAAAGAATTGTAATTTGATTTAATTGTAATTAAAACAATAGAAATGTAATAGAATTGCAATGTTGTACAATTATAATTTATTAAATTTGAAATGTGTTTGTTTGATTCTCAACGTAATGTAATTAAAATCTTTTTTTCATAAAACTTAAAAAATAAATAAAAATTACAGTTAAAATAATATCAAATAAAATAAAATAGTAAAAATAAAATAAAAATTCTAATTCTAATAATAATAATAAATATTATTATTCAAAACAATAATTATTATTATTTTAATATTTCTAAAATATAATATAAATAAAATATTAATATTAATAAAAATATTAATAAAAAAATGCCTTAACACCGTTGGTTAAGCCGGGTGGTGGCATTCGTCCTATAGCTGTTGGTACTATTTGGAGGCGTTTGGTATCAAAGGTTTGTGCTGTTATGATTTGTCATCCTTGGATGGTTATTTTGATGGGCTACAGTTTAGTGTTGGGGTGCCAGGAGGAGGTGAGGCTATACTTCATGTAGTTAACCGTTTGATTGAGGGTCGTGGAGATGATGTTGGTCTCTCGATGTTGTTAGTTGATTTTAAAAATGCCTTTAATTTGTAGATCGAGAGGTTATGTTACAAGAAGTTCGTCTTCATTGTCCTTCTATCTCATGTTGGGTGAAATTTTGTTACTCTAACCCAGCTAGGCTGTATTACAGGGAACACACCTTATGGTCTTGCCAAGGGGTGCAACAGGGTGATCCTCTTGGCCCTCTGCTTTTTTCCTTAGTGTTACATCCTTTGCTATGTAAGATTCGAGGCTCTTTTAGCCTTTGTCTACACGCTTGGTATCTGGATGATGGTACTATTGTTGGAGATTACTTTGGTTGTGGGAAAGGTTCTAAAGTTAATCATGGAGGATGGTCCTCGTTGTGGCTTGCATCTCAACATGGATAAAACCGAGGTTTTTTTGGCCTAAGGAAGACCCTAGAAGCAAGCTTGAAGGTATTTTTCCCGCCAAATATTTCACGGCCCGAGCATGGTGTTAAATTATTGGGTGGACCCGCTAGTGTGGATTTTGATTTTGGTTGTGATCTCGTGAAGAATAGAGTGTTCAAAAACCATTGGGCTTATGGATGCGGTTTCCAAGATTAATGATCCTCAATGCGAGTTGTTGCTCCTTCGTGCATGCACCGGTATTTCTAAACTTTACTTTACTATTCGCACATGCCCTCCCCGTTTCTTTGAGGCTGCTCAACACTCTTTTGACATGGCTCTCCGTTCTACTTTGGAGCGTATCGTTAATGCTTCAGGGCCAGTGTTTGGCGATTGGCAATGGAGGCTTGCAACCTTACCTTTTTCATTTGGGGGGGCTTGGTGTGTATTGTGCAGGTGATGTTTTGAATTATGCCTTTCTAGCATTACGATTGCAGTCTGCTGGCTTGCAGACTAAGCTTCTTCAGCATGCTGGTATTGTGGAATTTGGGTCTAATTTGGATGATGCTTTGTGTGGGTTTAACACGTCTATAGAGTCTGGCCTTTTGAGTAATCCAAGTGAGATCGCTGCGCCCAAACTTATGAAGAAACTGGCAGATATATATTTCACGCGGGTTACTGATACTGCAGAATCTATATTTGGTTTATCCCCTCGACAGGTGGCGTTGTTGAAGTCTCAAATGGAACCCCACACTTCTGACTGGCTTAAGGCAGTTCCGATTTCTGGTTTAGGACAAATAATGAACGGTAAGACTTATCGCTGTGTGTTATTTTATCGTTTAGACGTCCCTCTATTTTCTGTTTCGAAGCCTTGTTCAGCTTGTTCAAGGGTGTTTAATGGAGATATATATGGAGATCATGTTGTATCATGTGTTGGTATTATTGGTATCAAGCATCGCCATAACGTTGTCCGTGACACCCTTATTGACATTTGTTATCGATCAGGGACTTCAGCTGGTAAGGAGGTTGATATTGGGTTGGATGGGGGGCGTGACAAACCCTTACGTCCAGCAGATATGTTGCTCTACTCATGGGATAAAGGACTTGATGTGTGTGTAGATCTGACCGGGTCTTCACCCTTGACACAAACTGGGATGGCTGATTTTATGCCCGGTCGTGTGGTGGTTGATGCGTCACAACGTAAACGTGTCAAGTATGGGACTAAATGTGCTGCTATTGGATACGGTTTCCTTCCTTTTTTATTCTCTTCTTTGGGGGAATTAGAGGAGGATGCAACTACCTTGCTCAAGCGGATCCGAAAGTTCTCCATGACTCAAGATATAGGGGCTCGTGCTGCTATTCATATCTTTAATAGGATTGGTTTTGCTATACCTCTAGTATCTCGGGTTCCCACTAATGTATTGTAAATCCTATTATCTTAATAAAAATCATTATTAATAATAAAATAATAATAATAATAATTAACTAAAAATTAAAATACAAAAATATAAAAAATAACAATAAAAAAATAAAAAAATAAAATAAAAAATCGAATAAAAAATACAGATAAAAAAAATAATAATAATAAATAATAGTATTTAATACTAATAAATGATGTAGTAATAAATATGTCTAATTACAACGAACCAAACATGCCTAAGTTGTTCATCATTTGTTATTATGTTTTCTATTTCAAAAGTCGTCGTTTATATTTACTTCTTGGTTTGCTAGAAGAAGAAATGTAGGTATACGAAAGTATTTGTGGATATGACGTGTAATGTGGAGGAATTCGACATATTATCGTGAAATGTCCATATATTTAGTAGTGTTGTTATAAAAAAAAATTTGTATTTGACGTAAAATAAATAGAGAAATGTTATATCCAAAAAGAGTTAAAAAAAAAAATATTCACGTAGCGACTTTGACAAGTATTTTGGCCCATCACGTTCTTCCATGATTTCTCTTTTTACTTTCTTCATATTTAATTGACAAATGAAAATAATTTCGCGAGTTTTTTGCAATGTTTTGAAACTCGAATTTTAAATCGACTCAGTCAAATCATCAAGTCCAGGTTAATCCGGATCGGTTTGGTCAACTCGGGTCTAAATACTCTAATTCGCAATGTAGTTATCATATCAAATCAGTTGTGTTGGACCTACTCTTAATAATATAACATCAAAACCTCGTAAAATAATTTTAGGGTTTAAATAATATGAACGGCTCGTGATATCACTACTGGAATTAATAAACCACATATTAACAGTTAATATAAAACACGAGCACGCAACAGAAGATAAAAATGCGTATAATTAATATAGTTAACACAACCAATTACCATGTATGCCTTAAAAAGTAACGGTAATGAGCAAACGAAAAACCCATTAAGTTAGAGTTTATAAATCGAATCACCAAGAAAACAACCGAGATTCGAATCTTTGAATCCTCTATTGTTTCACACACAACATGTTCTTTAACAATACAATTAATATGACAGTACTTGGATCACGAAATAAGAAGATCACTTGGATGTTGAAGACCAAACCGAAACCCTTTCCACAAGGGGAGAGGAGAACAAATTCATTAGCTAATAATGAATTAGTTGAATTCATTATATAGGTAATCTTAACTTCGAGTACAATCTAAGTTATTGGGCTCTCTTAATTGTCCAAACACCCTTAAAGGCCCGGTCACATTAAGGAGTAGAGGATAGGGATGGCAACGAGGCGGGTTTGGGGCTGGGCGACCGTCCCTATCCCAAACCCGATTAGTAAAATTCTTCTCAAACTCGCTCCGATCCTCGCCGGGGATTTAATCGGTGCCCCGTTGGAGCGCAATGCTCCCTCAGACCCGCCGCGTACTAATCGGGGATTTTATCGGGTACCCTCTTTGGGTGAAATTTTCTATCAAAACCAAATCATTTTACATTTATTATTATTTTTAGACTATTAGAAATAAACTTGAAGTATTAAAAACTTACTAATTATATAATAATGAATAGGGATGAGCATTTGGACCCGAATCCCGAAACCGAACCGGAACCGTACCGATTCCCGGTACCCGAATCCCGTTCGGTACGGTACCGGTGGACCACGAAATAAGGTGAAAAAAAATACTCGGTACCATTAATTCGGTACGGGACCGGTACCAAATCGGGAAATTCCCGAAAAAAAACGGGAAAATCCCGATTTCCAGGTACCGGTACCGATATCCGAATCCCGTTCGGTACGGTACCAGTACCATTAATTTATGCTCGGGAAAAATTCGGTACCACTAATTCGGTACCGGTACCGTGCTCATCCCTAATAATGAATTACAAACAAGACTTATAAGGTTTAAAACGATACTATTATACATAAATAATGATATGTTAAACCACAAAGAACTTACAATACATTAAACAAGTTTCTGTGATTACAATTTGCAATAATGAAAAGATAAAATACTGCAGAAATATTTATTATGACGTAAATAATAAGAAAATACGATATAAAAATACTTAGGCCGCGTTTAGTTGGAAAACATTTTCTATCATTTTCTATTTTTTGTTTTGTAGAAAAAGAGAAGGGATTTCCATCTCCACAAAACATTTGAAAATTTACAAAACGCGTTTAGTTAGAGAAATATGTATTTGTGTTTTCTATTTATCAAAACTAGAAAACATGTTCAAGTGTTTTTGTTTTAGGTTTTCGTCAGTGAATTTACGTTTTTTTTGGTAAATTCACGTTTTCGTCATTAAATTTACGTTTTCGTCAGTAATTTTACGTTTTCATCAGTAATATTACGTTTTCGTCAGCAATTTTACGTTCTCGTCAGTAAATTCATATTTTCGTCAGTAAATTCACGTTTGGGTCAGAAAATTTCGGTTTTCGTCAGTATTTTTACGTTTTCGTTAGTAAATTTACGTTTTTGTCAGAAAATTTACGTTTTCGTCAGTAAATTTACGTTTTCATTATTTTAACGTTTACCTCAGTAAATTTAAGTTTCGTTAGTAAATTTACATTTTCGTCAGTGAATTTACGTTTTCGTAAGTAAATTTACGTTTTCGTCAGTAAATTTTACGTTTTCGTCAGAAATTTTACGTTTTTGTCAGTAAATTTACGCTTTCTTCAGTAAATTTATGTTTCCGCCAGTACTTTTACGTTTTCGTCAGTAAATTTACGTTTTCGTCAGTAAATTTACGTTTTTGTCACTAAATTTACGTTTGCGTCAGTAAATTTACGTTTTCGTCAGTAAATTTACGTTTTCGTCAGTGAATACCGACAAAAACGTAAATTTTTTACTGACGAAAATGCAAATTTATTGACGTAAACGTTAAAATAATGACAAAAACGTAAATTTACTGACGAAAACGTAAATTTACTGACAAAAACGTAAAATTTCTGACGAAAACGTAAAATTTACTGACGAAAACGTTAAAATAATGACAAAAACGTAAATTTACTGACGAAAACGTAAATTGCTGACGAAAACGTAAATTTACTGATGAAAACGTAAGTTTACTGATGAAAACGTAAATTTTCTGACGTAAACATTAAAATAATTATAAAAACGTAAATTTACTGACAAAAACGTAAATTACTTACGAAAACGTAATTTAAATGTAAAATAACGTAAATTTACTGACGAAAACGTAAAAATACCGACGAAAATGTAAATTTACTGACGAAAACGTAAATTGCTGACGAAAACGTAAATTTACTGATGAAAACGTAAGTTTACTGATGAAAACGTAATTTTTCTGACGTAAACATTAAAATAATTATGAAAACGTAAATTTACTGACAAAAACGTAAATTAATTACGAAAACGTAATTTTACTAACGAAAATGTAAAATTTCTGACGAAAACGTAAATTTACTGACGAAAACGTAAAAATACTGACGAAAATGTAAATTTACTGACGAAAACGTAAATTGCTGACGAAAACGTAAATTTACTGATGAAAACGTAAGTTTACTGATGAAAACGTAAATTTTCTGACGTAAACATTAAAATAATTATGAAAACGTAAATAACTGACAAAAACGTAAATTACTTACGAAAACGTATTTTTTACTAACGAAAATGTAAAATTTCTGACGAAAACGCAAATTTACTGACGAAAACGTAAAAACGTAAAAATACTGACGAAAATGTAAAATATTTGCGAAAACGTAAAATACTGATGAAAAAGCAAAATTTCCAACGCAAACATAAAAATAAAGAGAAAATTAGATATTTTGTGTTAAAAGGAAAACATGGAAAACAAAAAAAAGTTGTTTTCTTGTTTTGTGTATAAAAGAGGAAATAGGAATTTTGTGTTTTGTAGAGATATTTTCTGGAAAATGATGATATGAACGCGTTTTCTATTTTCCTTGTTTTCTAGAAAACATTTTGTGGAAAACAAGGTGTTTTCCATCCAACTAAACGCATCCTTATATTTTTATATGTGTATATTAATCGGGCGGGGCGGGTTGGGGACCTTATTACCCGCGTTTGCCCCAAACCCGATTAAAAATCCCCATTTAAGCCCCAAACCGGCCGTCCCATAACCCAATAAAGATAACCCGTCCCGCCCCAATTATTCTGGGTTTCGGGTTTCTCCGTCAGATTCGAGTTTTTTGCCATCCCTAGTAGAGGAGGGTTTCTAGAGCCTTTCTCTTAATTACAAATAAGTCCTTAATTTATCATATAATAACCATTAGTCGATTATCGTTAGGTAAACAAGTTGGTTATGTTCCGTGAGATAATAATCAATTTTATACTCTAATATATTATATATATATATCTTTACTTATATATGTGGCTAACTACGACTGGGATAATGATGACATGGCACGATGACATAATCTCATAAACGATGACGTGGCACTTTATTTGGGGTAAAATTCGGAGACCTTATAAAAATATTTATATGGCGAGTTTCTAACTCGCGTCAATTGGTTTACTTAGTAGCGACTGTACCATCTAAGCTAATGAAGTGTTTTGTTATGCTTTCTAAAAACATTGTTGTTAACGTGATCAAGTGGAGATTTAAATAAAAATATAAATACAATACACCGTCTACTCTTATCATCGATCATAAACCCTAATTAGTTGAAAGTTGACCCACCGTCCAATCACCGTCTACTCTTTTGATGATGAACGCAGAATTCATCCGGTGAATGTGAAGAAGCAGAAGAAATAAACTCCTATAGCCACAATAAGTTATTTTAATTTATCCTTGGTCGATCGAATAATACGTATCTCATTGTGAATATGACTCAGAGATAGTTTACAGAGGTAATAGATCTTTTGAGAGCCTGGAATGGTGTGTTTTTTATATTTACGTCCAGGTATCTTAGATATATCAATGAATTTGATAAGTTAAATATATTTTAGATTTTTGTGGATATAGTTTTTTAGGTTCATTCTAAATTATTGAGTATATGTGTTTACCCATTGATTTTACACAAAATAGAATTTATCCAGTGTGCTTGCATGGTAGTAGTTAGTAGTAGAGTCATTAGTCTTGGTACAATTAAGTCTTGCATCTGGCTACTCAGTTAGTTTCATTATGCAACTTAAAACTATAGTATGTAGTCCAATCGTGATTCGAAAGTTTTAGAATTAAATGATGCTTTCAGTCCAGACCACTGTACCTTAAAACGTAGAATGCAAGATTAACGATAGTGGAATCCAATTTATTCAGGGGAACTAAATGGAAACATAACTCTTAGCATCACAAAGTATTACACATGATTTAAGTTACATTAGAGCTGGAGAATTTGAGGATGTGTGGTTGTTTTACTACTTCATTGAGTCTATAGGGAACCTAAAAGATGACCCTATAATGTTTTGGCTAACATATGTGAGTGAGAAAGACCTCAAACTTCTGATTCATGCCCTATAATTTTAAAGTTTAGTCAAGGGGTGATGTTCCAGGCAGGCTTCATACAAGAAAATCATAAGGTCCAATAGCAATGGGTCTACTTGCTTCGTACAAGTCCTCAAAGGACTAAGAAGAAACATTTTTCCTTCTGTCCAACAGGAGCTCAGGGAACCCATTTCCTTAATTAAAATATAAATAACCACATGAGTGCAAAGATGGAATTAGCCTTAACATACCTGTAAAATCAAAACAACTTCACTCAAAATCCCAATAACTAAAATATAATAACCACATGAGTGCAAAGACATTTAATCAAAGAGAATGATGGGGTTACCTGTTGAGAATAGGGGCAGAGTAGCATGAATTAGAGGAGATAAGGTAGCTAAAACGTTAAGAGTGAGGTCTTCGACTATAATACATCAAATACATCAACTATTGTATCTGGTTCAACTTCTGGTATTGGAGTTACAATGTCGCTTTCACCTTTTTGTACAACATATCAATCATTAGTAAGTGCAACATGGACTACTACTCCTGGTTTGGGAGATAAAACTTCACCTTTACCTTCACCTTTTGATAAACCAAATATGTCGCCTTTTGTATATGAAGTTTTTCCATTACAACATATTGTAGGTACGTAAGAGGCATAAGGGTTGGAAAAGCACCCATATATATTCATTAATGGGACTCATACAAAAGCTCAGGTAATAAACATTCACTTAAACTTTTAAACACTTAGAAGTAATGGGTGTTTAAGTTTGTCAAATGTATAAGCCTTTACAAGGTGTGTGGGTCGGTGGACTGCAACTTATTGGTTATAGTTACTGAAACTGCATTTTCATAAAACTAAATAGTTACTACAACCCTTCTCGGTTTCATTTTTTATCTTCTTTGCACCCCACCCAGCCTCATTCCCACTGACCACCTTTTGTCCTCAAAACCTGCTGCTCCCGGTCCCGAGCCATTCTCAGTGTCGTCTGATTTCTTTGAGTCCCATCCAGCTTCATCCGCTTTGGCAACCTTCTGACCTTAAAAGATCCATTCTCAGAGTCAGTATATCAAGTTTCTTGGTACCCCATGGTCTCATTTTTGTATATATGAGAAATATACCTAAAATAAAAAAAACATATGCACAAGAATTTTGCTTGTGTGTATAAATGTATTTAAAGCATTAATTTAAACACATTTATGTACAAGCGGCAATAGAAAGCTTATCTACAGACTCTTCTGAAAAAGGTTTGCTATTAAAGTATTATTCATCTCCTATTTTATCCATTATTTTCTACTGGATGCTAACTTCCGTTGTTTAAACGTATAAACCAAGAAAAAATCTGAATGTACCAAACTGGATATAAAATTTTATTATACAGTAGTAAATTAAAATTTTAATATAAAATAAGAATCTACCAACCAATGGATTTTATAAGTAAGCACCTCTGATATAATTATACATGTAAGATGGTGATGACATGGCAGGTTGCTGAAGAAAGAGGAGGTGTGAAGGTCAGGACCTAGAAGGAGAACCGATCAAGACTTTTATCAGGCTTAGAACCAAAATAGAAAATATAATAGGGTTGTTAATGGTTTGAAAGAGAGATATTATCATGCAGAAGGTTTTTGTCCCAAATGAAGACAGGTAACCTGGTGTCAACTCTTTCCAACATACAAGCGTATGTATAAGTTTTCTTTGTTGAAGAATATTCTTTTCTGATAACTTTGATGTTCCCATATCTGTGACTTATGGTGCATTTCTGAACGCAATTCTACCTCAAGATCTTGCGGAATGTCAGCGTTTGAGGTGTCATATTGCATTTCATGCTTTAAGCTTCCGACAAGTAAACTTACTTGACGCGGGGAAAGGTCACTTGACACCGGCAATAGGAAGGTGTTTCCAAATATAGCCTGGTTTGTCGCTGAAAGTATTTTTTAATTCAACGATTTTATATTGATTCACTTATGTAACATTTTTTACTTCGAATTTGAGAGTGCATAATTTGACTATGTCACTTGAGGTGCTCAGAATTAGAAGTTAGACTAGCAATGGAAAAATCACTCAGTAACCATGGTTTTACTTCACCAAGGTTGTAGAAATCATACATAAGGTATGCAATATGGTATATCCATAATTAGACTTAAAAAATCATGTGTCTAATTGGTTTATACATTGTTGTAGGTCTTGAATTAGCCAAAAAGACTGTTTGTAAACTGCGAAGAGATTATAGTCGATGTAAGGTTGTCAAGTAACATCGACTACAAGTGCTGCACATGTGCATCACGGACTATAATTCTTCAATAAAAATGGTATGTTATGTTGCCATGGATATGCTTACATAAAAGCTGTTTTTTTGTCATTTTCTTTGTCGCCTTTGTGCTAATCGGTTTTTTTCTTTTGAGTTGTATACCAACTGAATCGGCTTCTGAAAGCTCAAGATACCCAATTGACTTTATTCCCAGAGGGATAGAATAGTATATATTCGATTGTAGCAGTAACTGCAGGGCTATAGTTTCTGAACTTTGGAGCTTCTGTCGGGGTAGGATTCGTCCTCAAATGTCTACTTTCTACCTTTAATATCAGGAAACAGCGACCAATGTGCGTGATACTTAAAAAATGAATTATATCTGCTTGGCTACTTAATAAGCTGGATACGTTTGCACATGAATAGTTGAATCTGTGGTGTAGTCAAAGTGAGACTTTTATACCCTGGACCAACAGCATTTGTGGTTGCGCTGATTATCAATGGAAATGACAGTAACTGTATATTGTTTTGTAACCAATAGCATAATACAAAGTTATGAATATACAACTACTGTTTTATTTGGGAGATTTAATTAATAACAAAAGTACAAAACAATTGTCACTCGGCTTAGTTATCATAATCTTTCTCATTTGTTGTTTTGTAATCAGTTTAGCATGGAATGGTATTATTTAGTTCAACTGTTCAAGACATGTCCAATTGTAACATAAAAGCAAAGATGCGTATTAAACAATACGTCTATATAGCAATGTTTGGAAACTCGGTTCTTAAATCGACTCGGTCGAGTCATCAAATTCGGGTTAACCCGATTTTCTAAAAAAAAAATTATTCTTCAAATTTTTAATAATTAACACAAATTATATATAAATATCATAAAAACTATCGTGTATTAAAGATATAAATTGTTTACCATACAATATAATATGTAAAAAAATAAATTCCGTCGTAAATACGTAAAATTTATTTTTTTTAAAACCCAAAAAAATTGAATCACGACCGGGTCTCGAGAACCGGGTTACCCCGACGAGTCTAACCGGGTTTTGAAAATGTGAAACTCGGGTCTGACCGATGTTACGCCCGGAGGGTCAATCCGGGTCTCAAATACTGCTACTATATAATAATATTTTGATCCGCTTTAGTATCATCAGGTAAGTTATACCATTTTGTTAATATTTTGAGAATACTACTAATCAAAATATCTTATTTGTTTGAACAAAGCGATGTCATAAAATTTTCCAAACACTAAGATTCAACCAGTTCCCCATTTATCTCCTCGACTCGCTTTTAGGTAAATGGTCAAAAGATAAGCAGATGTATATATTCAAAGCTAATTTTATGTACAATATAGTTTTATTATTTTAGTACTCCTATTGTTATTAATACATTATTTATTACCTCATACTCTCTCCGTCCTAAAATTATAGTCCATCTTTCTATTTCGGTTTGTCCCAAATTAATTGTCCACTTCTAAAACTTTCTAAAAATAGGTAGGAATTTTAGATCGAGATTACTAGATTACGCTTAATTGAAATTATAATTATAAACTTTTAAAAGGTTTTAAATTAACTGGTTAAGGGTAAAACTGTCTTTCTACAAAAAGTAAGAGAGAGAAAGCTGAAAATGTGGTACTTTTCTTAAACTGTTTGTTTTTTGTCAGTGGACAATAATTTTGGGACTGAGGGAATTTTTTTTTCACACTTATAAAGAAATATTCTTTTTGTTTGAACTAAAAAGTCTTTACTAATCGTTTTGCTTTACTAAGTAAAAAAATTCAATTACTTCTCTAATATGTTTTGTTACATTGTGTGCTGATTTTATGAATATACAATTATGGTTTGATTTTTCGTTTTTTTTGCCCTGGCCACCCAGTGATTGTGCTTTGTTTCTTTTTATATATATATTTTTTGCACTTTTATTTTGTGTATGCACAAAAATTAGTTTGTGTTTTCCAAATTAGGAAAAATTTACAAAACGAACCCGCCCGTTGGGCGGGTTACGCTGCTAGTATATATATATATATATATATATATATATATATATATATATATATATATATATATATATATATATATATATAAATTTTGATTATGTATTAATATGTGTGACCTTGTAGGCTCACATACAGGAACGTATTTACATGAGAGTCGGGTTTGACACCAGCTACATTTGATTTTAGGTCACGAAAGATAAATTTATTATAAATAGGTTTTTTCTCGATACGTGCAACACCCATCTTTAAATAATATGAAGCAACTTTAATACTAATAATCATAAATTGTGCAATACCTTATAATAAATCCTGATTCCGCCTCTATTCACGTAAATTTTTGAATATATATAATATGAGCATATGCTAACAATTTTATTTGTTAGTTTAGACTCAACATTAAGAAACTCTTTATCCAAAGTAAAGTGATTGTATGTTTTTGTATCTTGTATATGAGAGATGATTTGCACACTCTTCATATTGATTGGGACACTGTAAATTATTATGTCTTGACGTATATACCCTTGATTCACTTTTAATCATGTTTCATTTATAAGGATATATGTGTCAAGACACACCAATTTAGAGTGTCCCAATCAATATGAAAAGTGTGTAAATCACTTCTCCTTGTATATACATGAATAGCGATATCTATGTCTATTTCTTATTTGTCATTCATGTTTTATTATCATTCCCGACTTTAACGGAAATATTTGTTCATCATTTATTGTTGTGTTTTCTTTTTCAAAAGTCGTCGTTTATATTTACTTTTTGGGTTGCTAGAAGAAAAAAATGTAGTTATACAAAAGTATTTGCGGATACGACGTGTAATAAGGATTTCAACATATCATCGCGAACTGTCCAGATATTTAGTAGTCTTATAAAAAAAATATTGTGTTTGACATAAAATAAATAGAGAAATGTTATATCCAATAAGAGTTTTAAAAAAAATTCATGTAGCGATTTTGACAAGTATTTTGGCCCATCATGTTGTTCTTCCATGATTTCTCTTTTTACTTTCTTCATACTTAATTGACAAGTGAAAATAATTTAGAGAGTTTTTTGCAATGTTTTAAAACCCGATTTCTAAAACGATTCGGTCAAATCATTGAGTCCAGGTCAAGCCGGGTCGGCCAAATCAACTCGGGTCTGAAAAAATATTGGTTTTTTTGTCAGTATAACATTTCTTTAATAAATATTACTCTAATAGTCTAATTTGCAATGTAGTTATCTCCGTCTCATAATAAGTGTCTAGTTTAATTTTTTTTTAGTCTTTTTTATCTTACTTTACCCATAAATATTTTTATTTGTGTCATATAATATTTGATAAAAATTATACCAACGAAAATATATTTTAAAACCGAATCTACTCATATAACTTTCATTAAATATTATATAATACAAATAAAAATATTTATAATCAAAGTTTAATACTTAAAATATTTTATTGTGAGCAATTAATATGAAACGGAGGTGTATCAAACTAGTTGTGTTGAACCTACTCTTGACAATACACGTGTATAAATGAAAACCACAAAACTCCTGATGATTAATGTACTAGGAGAAGCCTTAAATTACATCCATTTAAAGGGAAAAGAAATGCAAAAATGTCAATATGTTTGAACAATTAACATAAATTATGTGACATAATAGTAAATACTTTTTTAAAAAACAATTAAGAGGTTAAAACCTTCACTTCATGTGTGACGTTTCCTCGATTTCAATTTCTGCAGAGTATCACGCTTCCTCAATCTCAATTTCAAGATTCTTAGTTTGTGTATATTGAATAGCTTATAACTACCTACGCACAAATGGCTTTAATAACATGAATGATTTACGTAGTTGTTTTTTATAAGCATGTCGGCAAATTCAATAGTGTTCATAACCAGGCTACGAATAAATACGATCCTTTAAACAAACCAAAAACATTGCATTCAGTAATATTTTTGACTATCCAAAAAATGATGAAACAAATAAATATCGAGAACGTTGCATTGCATGCCACCCCTTCGTCGTTTAAGGTATATATCATCTTTTGCATCAAGGATTGACAATTAGATGAAACTATAGAGTCAGGTAATAGAGGTAATTTTCTTGAACTTATAAAATGGTTGGCAAAACTTTGTAACGATATCCATGAAGTCGTGTTATAGAAGAAAGTCGTGTTATATAGTGTGCAAAGAACAGTTTCATTAGGGACCTATGTGATTAACACAGTTACGGAATATCATTTGTGATCAGTTTCTAAATGATTGCTTCGTTAGAAAGAGATGTATTTTCCGACTCCAGTGAGGACACTATTATGAATCGTTTCCAACGTATGAGCCGTTGACGGGGAAAATTGTACAAGTACCTTATCAGTTTTCTCGGTTATTCTTATGTATGCGCATGTTTTAGTTTTTGAACCAATAGCTTAGGAGTTCTTTGAATCTTACTCTTTTGTTATTTGCTTGCCTTCTAGGCTTTAACTGATAACCTTATTTGTACTACCAAATAACTTGCATTTTTACTTTGTACATTTGGTCGTGTACATCATAAAGAGTCATCCTTTGACTCTTAAGAATAATAAGTGTACGATGTTAATGGCAACACGTAAGTAGCGTATACGTGGTGGTGTGAGTTCTCCATTGTGTATTTATATGAATAGATTTGCAAGCTAGACGTATCTCGATCTTCCGAAGCTAACTAGAGAGATTAAGGCCGGGAGGTTGACATACAGACGGGCTAATAATGGTGAAGTTCTCAAAGGAGCTCGAAGCTCAACTAATACATGAATGGAAAGATGCATTTGTGAACTACTCGCACCTCAAAAAACATGTTAAGAAGGTTAAGCTCTCAAGAGCATCATCTCACACCACTAATTCTGGTAATCATGATTATGATGGCATCTCTATATTCGGCCCTGTTCGCTCTTTGCTCCGTCGTCTCTCTTGTAATAATCATTACCCACCTGGTCTTAATCATGATCAGATTCTCCAGATATCATACTTCACCACCTTTTACTATGTAACTTATTACGAATGTATTGAATGGCCAAAAAGTAAACATGTTACATGCATGTCCGTACGTGTAATTTGTAATTAATTCCTAAAGTTTGAAACGATTATAAACTGGGCCGGGTGCATGTTTTGATCATAAAACGGCCGTGACGCTCCAATTAATTATGACCAAAAAAGATTACGTACACTACAACAAAACAAGTGTTTAGGGTCGCCCTTTTTCTAGGGTCGACTTAGTCGTCCCTAGATTAAGGGGGGACCCACCACTTTATCAAAAAATTCTTGGTCAAAAGGGCTGTGGGGAAAAGTGGGGACCACAAAACCTAGGGACGACTTAGTCGTCCCTAGGTTAAATAAACTTATTTTTCCCTTTTTAAATCTTTTTTATATATTTAAAATTAATATAAATAATATTTATTTAAAAAGTTTAAAATGAAAGTGGGGACCAGAAAACCTAGGGACGACTTAGTCGTCCCTAGGTTAAATAAACTTATTTTTTCCGTTTTAAATTTTTTTTATATATTTAAAATTAATATAAATATTTTTTATTTAAAAAGTTTAAAGTGAAAGTGGGGACCAGAAAACCTAGGGACGACTTAGTCGTCCCTAGGTTAAATAAACTTATTTTTTTATCTTTTTTATTTATTTAAAATTATTTAAAATTAATATAAATATTATTTAAAAAAACGTTTAAAAAACGTATAAATATAAATAATTTTAAAATTAAATTATTTAAAATTACTTTATACATATTTAAAAAAATATATATATTTAGTTAAAAATAACTTTATACCTATTTAAAAAAAAACTTTATATATATTTAAAAAAAATTTATATATTTAGAAAAAAAATTATACATATTTAAAAATAACTTTATACATATTAAAAAAACTTTATACATATTTAAAAAAATTTTATACATATTTAGAAAAAAAAGTATACATATTTAAAAAGAACTTTATACATATTTAAAAAAAAACTTTATACATATTTAAAAAAAACTTTATACATATTTAAAAAAAACTTTATATTTATTTAAAAAAAACTTTATACATATTTAAAAAAACTTTATATTTATTTAAAAAAAACTTTATACATATTTAAAAAAAACTTTAGATATATATTTAACACTTAAACACGCGCTTAATTAAAAATATATATTACAACGATAATAGATTCATAAATAAGAAAAAAAACATCACAAACTAGTTAAAACTAAACGTACAGATTAACACATAATAATAAAATACAAATTAACACATTAAAATAACAAATAGATTACTACTCAAAGCTAAGATTTTCCATATCATTTAAAAGCTCATGAAGTATTGCAGCCGATTGACATGCGTGGTCTTCAGGATGCCTTTCCATTTCTAGTCTTGTCTCTAGCATCTTTATCTTTAGATCTTTGATCTTGCAATTAGAGCACTCAGTTGGTGCAGATTGAGAAGGACCTGTATAAGAACTTGGATGTGAACCTTGAGGTGTTGAAGATCCAGGGAAAGATCTTATACGGAGTTCGAGATCAAAATCATCCTTCCATTTAAAATATTTACATCCATAATCATTTGTTTTTGGCTGTTACAAAGTAAACAAATAACATGACATGTCATTTTAATAATCACACGTATTACATAACTAAAACATTTGATTGTTTACCTTCGAAAGAGGACACGCATAGTAAAGTTTACCAAAGCTATGAGGTTGATGTGACTGTCTCAACACAATATATCCCTTTCTACATGTACACTTATAAGCTTCAAGCGGATCCATATTATGCAAAATCGGGTGGTGGTGGTGGTGAGTTTGGTATGAGAGGATAAGAGTTTGTGAGGATAAGAGCTACCATAAATAAAGATAAGAGTTTAGGGTCGACACATTTAGGGACGACTTAGTCGACCCTAGCTTTCCCGCCAACATTTTCCCGCCAGCATTTACCGCCAACATTTCCCGCCAATATTTGGACTCGTAACATATGGACTCGTCGGTTGAACCTATAACATATAACCCTAACATATGGACTCGTCGGTTGAACCTATAACGTATAACCGTAACATATGGACTCGTCGGTTGAACCTATAACGTATAACCGTAACATATGGACTCGTCGGTTGAACCTATAACGTATAACCCTAACATATGGACTCGTCGGTTGAACCTATAACGTATAACCCTAACATATGGACTCGTCGGTTGAACCTATAATGTATAACCCTAACATATGGACTCGTCGGTTGAACCTATAACGTATAACCGTAACATATGGACTCGTCGGTTGAACCTATAACGTATAACCGTAACATATAGACTCGTCGGTTGAACCTATAACGTATAACCGTAACATATGGACTCGTCGGTTGAACCTATAACGTATAACCGTAACATATGGACTCGTCGGTTGAACCTATAACGTATAACCCTAACATATGGACTCGTCGGTTGAACCTATAATGTATAACCCTAACATATGGACTCGTCGGTTGAACCTATAACGTATAACCCTAACATATGGACTCGTCGGTTGAACCTATAACGTATAACCGTAACATATAGACTCGTCGGTTGAACCTATAACGTATAACCGTAACATATGGACTCGTCGGTTGAACCTATAACGTATAACCGTAACATATGGACTCGTCGGTTGAACCTATAACGTATAACCCTAACATATGGACTCGTCGGTTGAACCTATAACGTATAAGCCTAACATATGGACTCGTCGGTTGAACCTATAACGTATAACCCTAACATATGGACTCGTCGGTTGAACCTATAACGTATAACCGAAACATATGGACTCGTCGGTTGAACCTATAACGTATAACCGTAACATATGGACTCGTCGGTTGAACCTATAACGTATAACCCTAACATATGGACTCGTCGGTTGAACCTATAACGTATAACCGTAACATATGGACTCGTCGGTTGAACCTATAACGTATAACCGTAACATATGGACTCGTCGGTTGAACCTATAACGTATAACCGTAACATATGGACTCGTCGGTTGAACCTATAACGTATAACCCTAACATATGGACTCGTCGGTTGAACCTATAACGTATAACCCTAACATATGGACTCGTCGGTTGAACCTATAACGTATAACCGTAACATATGGACTCGTCGGTTGAACCTATAACGTATAACCCTAACATATGGACTCGTCGGTTGAACCTATAACGTATAACCCTAACATATGGACTCGTCGGTTGAACCTATAACGTATAACCCTAACATATGGACTCGTCGGTTGAACCTATAACGTATAACCGTAACATATGGACTCGTCGGTTGAACCTATAACGTATAACCCTAACATATGGACTCGTCGGTTGAACCTATAACGTATAACCGTAACATATGGACTCGTCGGTTGAACCTATAACGTATAACCGTAACATATGGACTCGTCGGTTGAACCTATAACGTATAACCCTAACATATGGACTCGTCGGTTGAACCTATAACGTATAACCCTAACATATGGACTCGTCGGTTGAACCTATAACGTATAACCCTAACATATGGACTCGTCGGTTGAACCTATAACGTATAACCGTAACATATGGACTCGTCGGTTGAACCTATAACGTATAACCGTAACATATGGACTCGTCGGTTGAAGCTATAACGTATAACCCTAACATATGGACTCGTCGGTTGAACCTATAACGTATAACCGTAACATATGGACTCGTCGGTTGAACCTATAACGTATAACCCTAACATATGGACTCGTCGGTTGAACCTATAACGTATAACCGTAACATATGGACTCGTCGGTTGAACCTATAACGTATAACCGTAACATATGGACTCGTCGGTTGAACCTATAACGTATAACCCTAACATATGGACTCGTCGGTTGAACCTATAACGTATAACCCTAACATATGGACTCGTCGGTTGAACCTATAACGTATAACCCTAACATATGGACTCGTCGGTTGAACCTATAACGTATAACCGTAACATATGGACTCGTCGGTTGAACCTATAACGTATAACCGTAACATATGGACTCGTCGGTTGAACCTATAACGTATAACCCTAACATATGGACTCGTCGGTTGAACCTATAACGTATAACCGTAACATATGGACTCGTCGGTTGAACCTATAACGTATAACCGTAACATATGGACTCGTCGGTTGAACCTATAACGTATAACCGTAACATATGGACTCGTCGGTTGAACCTATAACGTATAACCGTAACATATGGACTCGTCGGTTGAACCTATAACGTATAACCGTAACATATGGACTCGTCGGTTGAACCTATAACGTATAACCGTAACATATGGACTCGTCGGTTGAACCTATAACGTATAACCGTAACATATGGACTCGTCGGTTGAACCTATAACGTATAACCGTAACATATGGACTCGTCGGTTGAACCTATAACGTATAACCGTAACATATGGACTCGTCGGTTGAACCTATAACGTATAACCGTAACATATGGACTCGTCGGTTGAACCTATAACGTATAACCGTAACATATGGACTCGTCGGTTGAACCTATAACGTATAACCGTAACATATGGACTCATCGGTTGAACCTATAACGTATAACCGTAACATATGGACTCGTCGGTTGAACCTATAACGTATAACCGTAACATATGGACTCGTCGGTTGAACCTATAACGTATAACCGTAACATATAGACTCATCCGTTATTAATTATTACAAATTAAGTATAACGTATATTTTAATATTAATTATAATAATTTATTTTGATTTTTATTATTAATTTATATTATTAATTTTATTACATAGAAGGTAAAATGTAATTTAAATGTATGAAAAACACCTAGGGACGACTTAGTCGTCCCTAGGTTACAAAAAAGTCGTCCCTAGAAAAACCCTCCAACACTTAGCAAATTTTTGGGAAAATTGAAACTTTTTGGTGAAAATTTAAATAACCCGCTATGGGTTTTTTGTTTCCCGGTTTACACCTAGGGACGACTTAGTCGTCCCTAGGTTACAATAGGTCGTCCCTAGGTTACTATAATAAACGAAAAAAAAAATAATTTATATTTATCCTAGGGACGACTAAGTCGTCCCTAGGTTACAAAGAAAAAGTCGTCCCTAGGAAGCATTTACAGTAACTCACCTTATCCTCTCTATCTCATTCTTCATTTTTGTTAAAAAAAAAAAAAACCGGGGACGACTTAGACGACCACTCCCATCCGACGACGACCACCACCATCAATCCCATTCACCACCCACCATCAATCCCATCCGTCTCATTCCCACCCACCATCAATCCCATCCGTCTCATCTCCACCACTTCAACTCCATCCATTCACCACTTTCATCTTCACAATCTTCATCTTCATCACTTGCACACGAGCACATTCACCACCAATTCGTTATATATTGTCAAGGTATTTGATTTCGAATTATATATTTTTTAATTTGATTAATTTTTGTAATTTAATTGTTATTATTGTTTATTTTTTATGGTATAATTGTCAAGGTTTATAATTGTTAAGTTTTTTTTTTTTTGGTTTAACTCGACCACCGGACCACCACCAGTCACGGCAGCAGTCACGGCGCAGCATCAACCACCACCACCAGTCGCAATAATTTTGTTTTAATATAAAGGTAATTGTTTTTTTAATCTATTAATTGTAGTTTAATTTTAGTAGGGATTAATGGTTATAATTTTTGTAGTTTAATTTTTGTAGCAACCACCGCCGGCAGCAGCCACCACCACGTAGCAACCACCGCCGGCAGCAGCAACAGCCACCACCACCACCGCCGGCAGTAGCATCACCACAGGTGGATGTTTATTTCTGCTTATATTAAGGACTTATGAGCTTATTTGATTTCGGCTTATACATAAGCTTATGTAGGGTGTTTGTTTCTACTTATTAATTAGGGACTAATTATGAGCTTATATGATTTCCACTTATACTAATTATGAGCTTATATGATTTCCACTTATACATTTATCATACATTTAAATGTAAATGATTATGTTTAATTTTATTTAATTTTTAATTATGTTTAATTTTGTTTAATTTTTAATTAGGTTTAATTTTGTTTAAGTTTATTGACTAGAAACCACCACCACCCCGCGGCAGCAGTAGCCACCACCACTGTTGACAGTAGCAGTAGCCACCACCACCACTGTTGACAGTAGCAGTAGCCACCACCACCACTGTCGGCAGTAGCATCACCACCAAGGTGGGTGTATCTTTGTGAGCTTATTTGATTTAGGGCTTAACTGATTTAGGCTTAATAGATTTCAGCTTATATAGGCATAAGTTTAATTTTTTTTTATATGTTTGTCGTAGCCGAGACCCGAGTCACAGCCGAGTTAGCGGGGAACCGAGCCGAGAACTGAGACCCGTGTCACAGCCGAAAAAAGGTAATGTTTTTTTTTTTTAAATTGTTGTGGTGTTGTTTGTTTCAAATTAGAAATTTTTTTGGAAACCAACTAATTTAGGTTTTCTTTATTTTATGTTTGTGTTTGGTTAGCACCAGGACAGTCGGGACAACTTCCTCATCCGGACCTCTTTTTCTATCTTTATATCTTTGCTTATTCCAGTCGTGACCGAGGTGTGTAATTAATATTATGCATATGTTTATTATATTATATATATATGATATATGATTGTTAGTCTTTGTAGTAAATAATTTTAGGAATATTTTAGGATTTTATCGATTAATTTCGGAAAATTCCCGTCCGAAGTTAATCAACCTATAGAAAACCCGTCCGAAATTAATTTATTAGGAATTAATTTCGGAAAGTCCCCTGTTTGGGACTGCTTTTTGATGTTTCGTCTCATTTAGGATATGAATGCGTATAACTGGTTTATTATTTGAGATGATTTCGACAGTGTTTCTCCTTTACTCCTACGAATATGTCTTTAAACACATATTTGGGGAGTAGAGGGGAAATGCTGCCGAAATTTACTCAAATAGTAAACCGGTTATACGCATTCATATATGGGACGAAACATTCAAAAGGTGGGTTAGGATTGCCTTCCATAGTTGCACTAGTAAGATAAAAAAGAGTTCATATTCATTTTGTTAGTATGACATTTTACGTATAAAAAAAATAATTTATCTGAGTATGTTTATTTGCAACGCAGTTATGACAATTGATAAGAGTTGGACCACTGTAAACAATCGTAATTCCAATGAGTTTTTAGATGGTCTTTTTGGATTCATCCAGGATTGTGAGAAATTTTTGCACCCCATCTCACAAAAGCTCCGTTGCCCATGTAGTCATTGTTGTAACCG
Source organism: Glebionis coronaria (assembly GCA_025667525.1). NCBI lineage: Eukaryota > Viridiplantae > Streptophyta > Magnoliopsida > Asterales > Asteraceae > Glebionis > Glebionis coronaria. The sequence continues at coordinate 503,850,243 of CM046880.1, read as the reverse complement.
TGAAAAGTTGGTTACCCTCGGCCAACTTGAGGCACACATATCCAGATTCGGGTTTGACAAACATTACACCACTTGGATATATCACGGTGAACCAATTCTTCCGTTACCTCCACTATTACCACATTCACCTGATCGAATTCACATGGATGCGTTCTTCGAAGATATTTCTGCAAATAATATTCCAAATCCACCATCTGAAACTCCACCCTCTCAAACTCCACCAACTCAAACAACCGGTCCTCAACCAACCCAAACATCGGGTCCTAGTAACGAGTTTGAAGAGTTACTCGCTAGGTCTGCCCAAAAGTTGTACCCGGGTTGTGATATGACCACATTGGAATTTACATCAGAGATTTCGCACATCAAGGTTTTACACAAAATAACTGATGCCGGGTTTAACAAAATTCTAGCTCTTCTCCAAAAGGCATGTTCCCCTAGTAAAGGATACAATTTCCCGTCTTCATACTATGAAATAAAAAAGACATACAAAAAGATCGGGTTAGGATACGAATCGATCCATGCTTGTATAAATGATTGTTTTTTATATTGGGGATCACCGGAAAACAAGGAGAGGCAAACTTGTCCAATCTGTAACGCGAGCAGATGGAAAAACCCAAAGAAGAAAAAGGGGACGCAATTAGTTGCCAACAAGGTGGTGCGTTACTTTCCGATAACACCTAGACTACAACGTATGTTCAACACAAAAGACATAGCAAAGTGGATGACTTGGCATGCGACCGGACAGTCTAAGGAAGACGGTAAAATGAATCACCCCTGTGACGGCAAAGCATGGAAATATTTTGACATGATGAAACCTGAGTTCTCTTGTGACCCTAGAAACGTTCGATTAGGGTTGGCTGCTGATGGTTTTAATCCTTATGGCATGATGAGCCAAACTTACAGCATGTGGCCGGTTATATTGACAACATACAACACACCACCGTGGATGTGTTTGAAAGAAACTTCTTTAATGTTGATGATGTTAATTCCCGGCCCTAAATCAGCTGCAAAGGACATTGATGTTTACTTGCAGCCTCTAATTAAAGAACTCAAAGATTTATGGGAGGGAGTCTGGACGAAAGACGCTGCTACGGGTACTCATTTCAAAATGAAAGCGGCGGTTTTATGGACCATCAATGATTTTCCAGCTCGAGGTAGTTTGTCTGGGTGGACTGGGCAAGGGTACCTCGCATGCCCTACTTGTAATGTTGACACTCCATCGATGCGTATCAACAGCAAAATCGTTTATGTTGGTTACAGAAGATGGTTAAGAACAAATCATCCTGATCGGAAAAAATCCAAGGAATTCTACGGTTTTCCCGAAAATAAGCCTAAACCAAGAAAGTTTTCAGAACTTGATATTCAATTGCAGATTAGTAAAGTCTTTAAACGTAAACCGGGGAAACATAAACCAATTCTCAAAGAGAACCGCCCCAAAAATCGAGATGTTGAATTGAACTGGAGTAAGCGTTCTATCTTTTGGGATCTTGAGTATTGGCCCTTTCTTCTACTAAAACACTGTTACGATGTCATGCACATCGAAAAGAATTTCCTTGAGGCTTTACTGAATACCCTGTTACAGAACGACAAATCCAAAGACACGCCAAAGGCAAGGCTAGACTTAGAAAAAATGGGAGTTCGAAAGGAGTTGTGGTTAGTTAAAAAAGATAACGGGAAGTTCGATAAGCCTCATCCAAAGTTCTCTTTCACTCCAGAAAAAAGAAAACTTTTTTGTAAATTCATTAAAGGAGTCAGACTACCTGATGGCTTTGGATCCAACTTCAAGAAAAAAGTGACCGCTGATGATGACAATATAACGAACTTGAAATCTCATGACTGTCATATAATGATGCATCGGTTACTTCCTTATGGAGTGCAACAATACCTGCCCAAAGACGTTGCAAAACCTATAATCGACATTTGCTTATTCTTTAAGCAACTTTGTGCTCGAAGTTTGACTGTGCAGGACATGAAAGAAGCTAAAAACAAATTGATCATTATGATGGTTAATTTAGAGCAAATCTTTCCTCCTGCTTTTTTCGACATAATGACTCATTTGGTTATACATCTACCCGATGAGGCTATTCTAGGTTCCGTTACTCGCGGCAGGTGGATGTATCGATTTGAAAGATACATGAAAAAGCTAAAGAATTATGTACGAAATAAAGCAAAGCCTGAAGGTTCTATTGCTGAGGGTTATGTTGCAGAAGAGGCATTAACTTTTTGTTCGCGTTACCTTAAGGATGTCGAGACGAGATTTAACCGCCTTGGCAGAAATGAAGACGATTTGCCTGGACAACCAGATAAATTTGAGGTGTTCCGGACCGTATGCACACCGACGGGTGGAATCAAACCAACTCGTATGACTAATGACGACATGCAGGCAGTTACGTGGTTTATACTTAACAACAGTCCTGAAGTCGAAGCCGACATCTCAGCTTACAACGAGTATGTTTCTTCCTATTTTTTATAATTTTGAAAATTATTCTTTCTCGATAACTTCTGCTAATATCATGAACCTTTGCAGAGAGGTGCCTGATAATGTGGAAACGAGTTTTCCTGCGTGGTTTAATAACATGGTAAATACATTAGATATATTACCTTGGAGTTATTCCTCATCTAATAAACCTTTTTGTATCTCATTTTTGTAGACTCGTGAAAAAAAAGTGAGTGTGGGCTGTAGTGACGAGTTATTCTCTTTGGCATGTGGACCTATTAGTTCATGTACATACCCCTCTTGCATAGTGAACGGTGTGAAGTTTGTGGTACGTGAACGCGATATACTTCGTACCACTCAATGCAGCGGAGTTTCAACACCCGGGGTTGATGGAGAGATGTATTATGGTCAACTCGAAGAAATTCTGGAGCTCACTTATATCGGCAACCGCAAGGTTTTGTTGTTTCGATGTAAATGGTTTGACACAATTAACCCTACCAATTGCACCAAACGCAACAGACGTTCTTACACTGAGCAAGGCATACATCATATTTTGACCGATAGGCTATTTCACCAAAATAACCCATACATTTTCCCGACACAAGCAACACAAGTATTCTACCTTGAAGACCTTGCTAGACGACCGCTTCATTGGAAGGTCGTCGAACAGGTTTATCATCGAGATGTGGTAGAGTCCGATGAAGATGTTATACATGGTAGCAGTTCATCAGATGTTACACTGTCTGTTGCTTTGCCTAATTTGGGTATTACGGATTTGAGTGTAAATACTCAACCAACGGAAGTGGACGCCCCACCGGTTGATGATGATATTATTAATATTGAAGATGATGAAGTAGTTGCACACGTCATTGGTGATGTTGATGATGATGATTTAGTGTCGGATGATGATGAAGTGAACCATAATAATGATGTTCAAGAAGTTTTATCTAGCGATGATTCTGAAGATGATGACAATTGATATTAAGTTGTATTTTGAATGAAACAGTTGTTATATGCTTTAATGTGTAATTTTTTATTTGTAAACGATTGTTATATGCTTAAGTTGTTGTTTGAATGAAACAATTGTTATACGTTTAAATGATGATGAGTTGTTTTCATTTGTTTAAATGTGTAATTTTGTATTTTAATGAAAACGTTTTTATATGTTAAAATGTGTATATTGATATGAATTTGTGTATTAGTATTAATTGGTTAATTAAATTGTGTAATTTTGTTTTTTAATGAAAATGTTTTTATATGTTAAAATGTGTATATTGATAAAATGTGTATACTGATATGAACTTGTTATTTTACAGATGGCATGTGTAGCTCCTAGGTCACACGGTGGGGATGCTGGTGGTAGTCCACCCAGACGGCCCACACGTCCTGTACCGGCCGAGTGTCAGCGTAAGAAATCATTATATTTTTTTATAACACTGATATTTATAATTTATGTCACTTGAATTTTTACGAGTAAATAACATATCTTTTGTAGGTTCAAATCAACGCTTTGTGACCAACCTAGATAAATTAAGGAGGGCGTACAGAAATAATCACGAAAAACCTTTGACAATTGGCTTTGAATTTAAAGATCTGCAAACCTTCCATTTTCTGGGCGATTATGCATCATTGTTGTCTCATCTTATGGGGGAATTAATCCGGTCACTTCCCCTGAACTGTGAATGGGACGAAATTCCAGAGTCTGATAAAGCTCATATTTATCCTACAATTGAGGTGAAAATTGTTTATTTTACTTATATTGTTATTGTTATCGACATTTAGATATGTGTGTTATGTTTATTTAAATTCATATGTTTTTATGCAGACATATTTCGACCTCGAGCCATGGTACAATGATCGTACTCAGGTGGTGTGTGGCAAAGGTGTGTATGAGGTCGGTACTCGGGTTAGGCTTGTGTTGGAATATCAGCTGAGGTTGCTGTATAGAAAATACAAGAACAGGATCAAGAAACATTATTATTCGAAATATGAGACGCCCGCACTGGCACAAGAACATGTACCGCCTGAGAGTGTGTGGGACGGTAGAACCGAAGGTGATTGGGGTGAATTGGTTCAGTGGTGGTCAGACCCAAAGAGGGTGGCAAGAAGTGAGGTTAATACTGTTAATCGTTCCAAAAACACGGTACCGACCACTCAAGGCAAAAAACCATTCGCCCGAGGAAGGAATGAATACGTAAGACTCTTTATAATTTTTGTGATTTATTTAAAAGCGTTTATATTGTTTATTTATTATAGCTCGTTACTAATTTATTTGAGATTTTACAGAAAGTCAAGGAAGGGGTTTACGAGGACCTGGTTGAAACATGGAGGAAGGGGCACTCAAGTGGTGGCACGTTTCAAAGTAAAGAAAACGAGGAAAGATATGTAAGTAATATATAACTCTTTACATGCCTTAGTAACTAATTTCATTTCTTTTAAATCGTTTTTTTTTTTCCCAGGAAAAGATGAAAGCCCTCAGGGACCAAGTGAGAGCCGGTATAGTCCCGCACATGTCTGATAAAGAAATAGTGGCTCAAATCATGCCAAGTCAAAATAAGCAAAATGTGTCGGGACAAGGCAGAAAGTTACCGGGTGGTGCCAATAACACAACTCGCAGGTTATATATCCTCAATAAAACAAAATGTAAATCAATTGTTCATATTTATGTCTTGTTGTATATAATGAAACATTGTTGTTGTAACTTATCGCAGGGGGGGTGCTCCACGTCGACCAGATGTTCCCTCTCATAGTGAATTTCAAGAATTGATAGAACGAAATGAGCGAGAGATGGAGCTGCTGAGGAGAGAGAATCAGGCGGCGCAGCAACGGGCTTACTTGGCAGCGTTAAAGGCAGATGCGGCGCAACAATATAGTCAGACGTCGTACGAGCAAATGGCGCAATATCAGAGTCAATTGGGTGAGTTTTTCCAGAACTACAACTCAAATACTGATCACCCAATTAGACCTCCTACTTTTGTACCCCCGCCCCGACCCTTTGTTATGCCCACCCTAGCTCCTGATTGGGCTCATTTAGTCCAACCCCCCTATCCTTGGGCACAACCAGTGCAACCTCCTTCTATCGACGCATACCGACCATCTTTGCCCGACAATCTCCAACCACTCTAACCTCCCTATACCGGCACTTATCCTATTACTCCCGTCACCAACAATAACACATTTAACTATTGTTATCGTCCCACCACACACTCGGCTTATGAGATCGGCTCTACTTCACAATCCATACCCGGAGGTTCTCGTGTAATCTCAAATCCCCATGAGCACGATTACCGGTCCGTTGACGAGTTGGGTCGAGATAGGAATGTACAAAACAGTGGTGACGACTTATCAGGCGATGACGAGGTGAATGACGAGGGGAGTGACGAGGAGGGTGACGATAGGGAAGGTGACTTTTCACCTAACGAGGATGCGGAGTAGAGGTTGTGGTAGTGTTTTTCTTATTATGCATGTTTAATAAAGTTTGAGACTTGTAGCGTTTGAAACATTTGATTTAGGATTGAATAAGTGTATTTGATGAATATTGTATCGTGACGTTGGATAATTTATCGTAATATGGTATTGTAACGTTTATTGATTTGTTATTATTCTGTATTTGTCGAATTCTGCCATTTTGAATTGTGGATTTTGTCCGGAAAAAGTTCCGGAAAAAATCTGGAAACTGCAGAATAGCCCAGATTTTTTTTTTCACCCCAGGTACACCTAGGGACGACTTAGTCGTCCCTAGGATATTACCAGAAAATAAAAAAAAAACATATTTATTAACCTAGGGACGACTTAGTCGTCCCTAGGATTAAAAATGCCCAGGTGTCAATACCTGGGGACGACTTAGTCGTCCCTAGGTATTGAATACCTGGGCATTTTTAAACCTAGGGACGACTAAGTCGTCCCTAGGTTAATAAATTTATTTTTTTTTTATTTTCTAAAAATGTTTTTTTTAATATTTATAAAAAAGATTTTATTAAAAATAATAAAAAAAAGAATTTTTAAGAAAATTTTGAAAAAACATTTTATTTATTTATAACCTAGGGACGACTTTGTCGACCCTAGGTTACAAAGAAGGTCGTCCCTAGGATTAGTCAATTTTTTCAACGTAGTGGGTTGCGGGACCCACTAAGTCGTCCCTACGTTACAAAGAGGGGTTCGTCCCTAGGATCCTAGAGACGAATTTTTAGGCACAACCTCCTAGGGTCGACTTAGTCGTCCCTAGGAGTTTAGGGTCGAATAAGTGCTTCCCTAGGGACGAATAAGTCGTCCCTAGGGTTCACAATTGTTGTAGTGGTACGTACCGTCGCTCCAACTACATATTCCACGTGTCACGTGGTAGGTTAAAAGTACTATTTCGGAACTGCATGATGGTGTTGCTGATGCTGATATCGATATGATGTTGAAGCTGAAGCTGAAGTTGAAGATGATGAAAACGAGCTTTTTGACCATTTCTACTCGGAGGAGGAAGAGGTAAGTTACGTTGTCAAAGCAAATTAAATTATACCGATGCCGACTTGTTATTGTAACATATAACAAAATAAAATGATTTATCTCAATTATTAGGTGAAGGCGTTCTTTGAGAAATTGGACGACGAGCTAGACAAGGTCACTACTACGCAAAACAATTTTTGACTCGGTAATTAGAAACGGTTATGAAAAAAACGTACCAAAAAACGTGTTAGCTAAGGTTTTTTTAAAATCCGTACTAAAAAACATACATTTTCCACGGTTTTACATCTTGCCACTTGGTTGCCATTTAGTTGCTACGGGTTGTTTGGAAATCGTACCTAATAACCGTTTTTTGCCACGGTTTGGAAAAAAAACCGTACCTAATCTGTTTACTTTGCTACACACTGTCACCCCTGCATATCTTATACTCCCCAAATCCCACCATCTACATTTACTCTCCCACTATTCTTTTTCAACTAAAAAAATCTAATCCATTACATTAATCACTCCACCAATCATCATAATAAATTTAAGTAAATGCTATTAAAAGGTAATAAATTTATTTTTTGGGGTCTAATTTTATTTATTTCTACTATTTGTAAATCTTTTATGCTTAACTAATATACTTGTAATATTTATGTAGGTGTACTCTTCGTGATCATCATGTATCCAAATTAAAGATCTTCATGTCTTTACATAACTTCGGATCATAAGTGAGTTATAATTCTTTTGTTATTTGTCACACAATAGTTATGTTTTTATTATTAGCTCTAAATAGTTGTATGTAACTAATGTGTTTATTTGTGTATATGTAGCATTTGCATATAAAAGTTATAAGTAGATCTTTATATGAAATTAGTAAATACCCGTTCGAAACTAATCTAATAGAGATTAGTTTCGGACAGTCCCCGTTTGGGTAACCCCTTTTGAATATTTTATCTCATTTAGGATGCGTATACATTATAGCAAGTTAACTATTAAGAAAAAAATCGGTATAAATTTCTCTTCACTCCTTGAGTTTGCATTTTATACGCATACTTGGGGAGTTGAGGGGAAATGCTGCCGATTTTTTTCTTAAGTAGTCAACTCGCTAGAATGTATGCGCATATGATATACAAATATTCAAAAGGTGGGTTAGGATTTGCCACATTTTACCACATATGTTTATTTGTACATGCATATAATTTATTATGTTGTTTTAAATTTTCAGATGGAACGAACATGGATGTACGGGAAGAACATACGTGATCCGGAATTTGTGAATGGAGTGCAAAATTTTCTTATTGTTACCCAGTGTGACCGATTATCTAAAGGGAATAACGAGATTTTTTGTCCATGTTCGAAATGTAAAATTTTTGTACAATATGATGATATCAAAGTGATTGAGTATCATTTGCTCAAATATGGTTTTATTCGTAACTATACTTGTTGGTCGGAGCATAGGGAATCACTAGTTGATAATAGTACATCGAGTCATGTATCAAATGCTAATGTGGGCAATGAAACTTGCAATAATGACAAACATGAAAATTTAAATGAGATGTTGCATAATTTGGAGGCCAATGATGGTGATATTAATCAAGAAGATTTACAACAATTGTTTAAGGATGCGGAGAAACCAGTGTATGATGGTTGTAAGAATTTTCCCGTATTTTCAGCTGTACTGGAGTTGTTAAAACTAAAAGCAAGTAGTAGTTGGAGTGATACAAGTTTCACGAAGCTATTAGATTTTATACACCGATTGCTTCGCAATAATAATGTGATACCCATTTCTACATACCAAGCTAAAAAGATAATGTGTCCAATGGGACTAGAGATTGAAAGAATACATGCATGCCCGAATGATTGTATGTTGTATAGAGATGGGTATTAAAACTTGCATGCATGTGTTACTTGTGGAACATCAAGGTATAAAAGAGAACCAGAACCAGATGAAATTGATGATGATGTGTCAAAAAATAGACCCCCAACTAAGCTATTATGGTATTTTCCCATCATACCGAGACTAAAACGGTTATTTGAAAACAAGAAAGAGGCCAAATTGTTGCGTTGGCATTTTGACGAGCGTAAAGATGACGAAAAATAAAGGCATGTGGCAGACTCCCCTCAATGGAGAAAGATAAATAACAAGTTTCCAGGATTCGCTAAAGATGCTAGAAATATTCGATTTGGGTTAAGCTCGGACTTGAATGAACCCGTTCGAGAACATGAGCAGTCGTTACAGTACTTGGCCGGTTCTTTTATGTATGTAAAATCTTCCACCGTGGTTATGCATGAAACGTAAATACATCATGATGTCATTGCTAATCTCTGGTCCAAAACAACATGGCAATGACATTGATGTGTATTTGTCTCCTTTGATTAAAGATATGAAAACTTTGTGGAACCCGGGTGTATACATGTATGATGCGTATATGAAGGAGAAATTTAATTTGAAAGCAATGATTTTATTCACCATTAATGATTTTCCAGCATACGGCAATTTGTCAGGATACAACACGAAGTGTAAACAGGAATGCCCGATTTGTGAAGACGAGACTTCCTCGAGGTGGTTAGATAATTGCAAAAAAAACCGTGTTCATGGGTCATCAAAGATCGCTTCCGCGTAATCACCCGTATCGTGATATGAGGTCGGAGTTTGACGGGCATACGGAGCATGGACGAGTTAGAGCACGATTTAGTGGAGATACTGCATTTTCTCGAGTTTCTAATCTAAACACTGTGTTTGGAAAAGGAAAAGGTCGTCAAGTTGAAAAAGGACCGTGGAAAAAAAGGTCTGTAAAACCCGTATATAAAATTTCGAATATTAAATACATAGTCTCGATTTATCATAAACTATATGTAATTATTCAGAAAAATAATTATTAAGTTGCAGGAAATATGTCATAGATATAAATTATTACACAAAAAAAAGACTTACGTTTTTAGAAAATTAGAACGCGGAAATTAAATACGATTATACGCGAATAAGATTTAAATGTCAAAAAAAAAAAAAACTATATAAAGTTAAAGGGGGTCAGTTTTGAAGTAAAATGAGAAAGAAGGGTAAATGGGCTTTAGGCCCAGCCTTGTTAGGAAGAAAAAAAACGAGGGCTGTATGTTTTCCTTTCTCTCAAACAGTATACGAACAAAAAAAAAGGATCTAGGGCTTTTGTTGGCTGCCGACAGAAAGGACAACAACAAAGAAGTTTTCAGGAGGTTTCATTCCTGTTTCGTGTGTATTTGTCATCCCGTCATCAAGCTCACAGCGGTAATCAGTTCCTTCCCTTAAATTCAGTTTATAACACGATTTGGATTTAAAAGGATTTAAACAAATGAATTATAGAAAATAAACAAGAAAATGTGTCGGGTTTTGATGTTACACGTGAACCGAGACCAGCGGGGGTCTCGGTGTGTTGTTATTTTGGCCAGCCGACACCACCAGGGGTCTCGGTAGTGGTCTGGGTGTCCTCGGCAGCAGGCAGAAACAAACAGGGTGCGTTTGGGTTTAATCATGTACATAAGGGGGTGTTTGGGATTAGTAAACAGTGGGTAAAAAAATACTCAACAGGGGGTGTTTGGCTTATGAAATCAGTGGGAAATGAAATAGAAGCAGTGGGAATAAGTGTTTCATCAGTGGGATAAATTTAGACAGAAAATAATAGACTTTTATTTTGAGATTAGTGACGGTTTTGTGACACAAATTTCTGTCGCAGAATGGTCATGGCAGTTTTCTAGACAATTTTTGAAATCCAGTTTTAATGACGCTTTTTAGTGACTCAGATTTCTGTCACTAATTTAAATAGACATATTTTATATATTTGGTTTAACAGTTTTAGTGCGACCGAGAAAGTGGTATCTCGGTAGGCTCGGGGCATTGTATAAAAATAAAAATAAAAAGATTTTAAATTATACCTTTATATTACTTATGTTTTTATAAATGTTCTAATTGTATTGTTTAAATAAATTAAATTATAATAGCTTTGTAATATTTTTATAAGGGTATAATTTTATTATACGAATTAAATTGTTTTAGAAACTTACTAATTAGAAACCTTACATTTTAACAAGCTACTTATTATAGTATTTTAATTAACGTCAGAATACGTTTGTATCGTAATAATAGTAGGACGTTAATATATTAGAGTGAATTATAATTAAAGAGCATATTTATCAGTAAAATACGTGAAGAACTTCAGAAATAAAATAAGTAGATGAGAAAAATAAGAACAGTAAATTAAATAATAATCAGGTAACTTATTCACGTATATTATTATTGTAGCTTCCGTGAAAGCCCGAATAGTATTCGTTCAGTCTTCCATTCAGTCAGTTACTGGACTAGAGGTACGGATTTCCGTCCTTTCAAGAAGGACTTCCTTTCTATGCATGATTAGGATTCCCCGTCTTCAGCCAAATGTTTTTCCCCAGTATATGTTTAAGTTTATCAGTAATCATGTTAATAACTACATAAATTGCCTGAGCATTATATACAAGCACGACCAGTTTATGTACTAGTTACGGAGGTACCGTAACCACGGCACTAGAGGCACCGGTGTCGTGACTCACATGCAGGAGAGTGATATCCTGCATCGTCCCACTCAGCTCAGCTTGGCCATTTTATCAGTATTATTAGTGGGGCGTATGGATGCATCCTAGGCTTATATGTGTTACAAGTTATCAGGGTGAATGTGGTGTGTGCTCTACATCCTTCACATTGGAGCTGATCCCTCCACCCAGCACAGTTATTTAGAGGTCACCCCTCTATAGCATGACGAGTTCACCCCTCCAGTTATTCATGCACGGTTGTTACAGCACGTGACCTATATAAGCTCTGGCAAATAAAATACAGTAAATGCATGTTATACAGATTTAACAGATAACAGTTCAGCTTCATTATTGATAAATCAGACTTTACAGATTGTTTACAGATTTCCGCTGCAACTTTACTTATCAGTCTTACAGCTTCAGTATTTATCATCTACTTCATTTCAGTAATTCCTTATCATGCTTCATATCCGTTCACTGAGCGTTATGCTCAGCCGTAGTTCCTTTCGTGTTCTAACGACAGGTACACCGGGACGCTCTTAGGTTTCTGAGAGCACGTGCATTTGGGATGGAAGCTGTCCAGACTTCTTACTTTATGCATTTCTTACATTACTCCGCTTATTTGGACATTGTTTAGTCCTTTCATTCAGTATTTTATTTTTCATGTTTTGGGCTTATGTTTGGATTGCCGATGTTTGATTCCGGTATTTCCTTTATGGTCAGTTAATGTTTTAGGACATTTACCTTATGCTTTGATGACACGCCATAAATACACGTAACGGTCCACTTATCCAAGTGGGGTGTTACAATTATGGTATCAGAGAGCAAGGTTCGACCTGTAGGCTCTAAAAACTTGACTTGTGACTAGTGGGTAGTCACCAGGAACTTCCCAGATTTTGGCGTTGTTATCTTTCATGTTTCTCATGGATTATTCAGTCAGTTTTCTTCATTTATCAGTCAGTTTTCTTAAAGTTTTGTCTAAGTAAAAGGTTGGTACATAACTAGCCATATTTAGTCGCATGTGCTTTTCTGCGAATTTTCGTTTTGGCGAACCGACCCATAGGCGTTCATCCTTGCCCGTTCAGATTTTGCATTGGTAAACCGAACCATAGGCGTTTACCCTTACTCATGTCAGATTCATGTTTTCAGTCAAAATATTAATTAGTGAACCAGCCATAACCGTTCACCATTATTCAGGTCAAATTTCATGTTTTTCAGTCAAACGCTATTTTGAACCGATCCATAGTTATTCACCTTTGTCATATCACGACATTTCATAAAATTTTGACAAGTATGGATCGAAACAGAATCGCCCATACTTAGTCACATGCTTCCTACTATGAATACTGTGGGTTAAACCATAACTATCCACATCAGTTGATGTTAAACCTCAGTTGATTATTCTTCTATGTTCTTTGAACCAGTCAAGTTTATACTCTCACGTGAATGTCGTTTTCATGCTGACTAGGTTCATGTCTCCTTATGAGGATTATGTTTTCAACAAGGTGATGATGTTTTCATGCTAAGATACAGAAGGGGTTACAGTTAAATCCTGTTTTTCTTAATAATCAGGTTTGATCTTCATCAGTCATGTCTTCATGCTGACCATTGTTGAAATTCTGTTTAATCATATTCTGGAAACTCTATACAACCAGCATTAAGTCTACGCAGAAATTATCAGCCTATCATGATTAACCATTTCAGTTCAGTTTACTACCGTTTAAATCAATTTATTCCTTTGATAATGTCAAACAAGCGACACCAGTGTCGATCATCCCATAAAATTTCCACCAGCTCCATGTACAGTATTTCACGTGTACTCTACGTACAGTGTCTCAGATTTGCTCCATGTGCAATATTCATTTTGTACTTCATGTACAGTAGTCCAAGTGTACTCCAGGTACCCTACTCCATGGATATTGCTAATCGATCCTCAATCATCTCAGATGTTTCCACTTGTCGATATTCTACCAGGTACTGATGCTGCTCGTGAGTTGAAGATTTTGCTAGATGCTGATGTCGCTAACACTTTGAAGACCTCACAATTGCTGATGCTGCTGATACTTTGGAGATTTCTCAAGATGCTGATGGTGATGCTGTTATACTATAAAGACACTGCAGAGCAAGGACGAAAACTATAAATTTGAAATTTCTGACAAGAGTAAATTTCAACCATTGGACACTACCATTCTAGTCCATGCATTACTTCCTCAGTTAGCTGTCACACGTTACTCAGCTAACCGTTCATTTAGAAGAGTGGGAGCCGTAAACCAGCCGACTACTCAGCAAAATAGTTACAAGAATCACGGTCATGATATTGACCGTCATAAATTGACAGAAAAAGCAGTAGTGACAACCACCGTGCTTATAATTTATCAGTCAGTAACCGTCGGAACCCCGGAACGGACGTGACCAGAATTACAGAGGTCAGTAGTCTAACCGGTTCCCCAATCCTAGTAGTTACCAAAATTTTCAGCCTTGTCCAGATTCACTCACTAGAACCTATATCAAAACACCAGTCAGGACATGGGTCTCAGGTATCATTTCGGAAGACACACATCATGACACCAGTCATGGTACACGTCATACGAATATCTTCTCAAAGTACGAGTCATAACTCATAACTTCGTATGTTTACTAAACCATGCCCTCAGAAATTCAGTGTATCCTCCAAAGGAGTTTACCCATTTTATCATGCCATGCATAAATCAGACCATTAAAAATTCAGCTACCACCACTGGAGTATTATTCAGGCGAGACACGCAGTATTCATTCGGTGAGGTTACAGACGAACACATTCAGTGGAAAAAAATCGCCATGTTTATTTCATATGTTCCTATGCCAGCATTATTTTGAATCAGGTAGTTACCTGTCTCTCAGCCAGAAAAGACTCCACAGTACCACCCATGTTTATTAAGGTGATTCCTTTCAGTTAACGACAAGATCCGTCTTACTAAATCCCAAATATATTCATTATACTTTCTGTCAGAAAAATCAGTATAAATTATTTCTGCCTTACAAGCGCGTGACTTATCAGTCCATAGCTACGAAGACTTTTAGCTGCCAGTTATATAATTCACTTCTAAAATTCCTCGAATCCATGATAAGCAGATTATACAAAAATTTCCAGATGTCATTCCAGAAATTCCTTCCTAACTACGAGACATAATTTAACATCGAGCTCGTCTCAAGAATAGTGCCTGTTTCCAAAACTCCTTAGTCCAGAGTTGCATCTAAGTTAAAAGGGTTGCAGTAGTTGCTGCAAGAATTACCGGAATGACACTTTATTCGCCCTGGCGCACCACCAGGAAGTGTGTCGTTTTTGTCTATCAGGAAGAAGACCGGTAACATGAGATCATGTATCGACCACCGATATTTTGACAAGATCACAATTTTTAATCGATGTTCATTCCACGAATAGCAGGTTTATCTGATCTGCTATGACTTCTTATATATTTTCCAGAACAATTCACGATCATGTCACCATCAGTGGTGAGAGAAACATATTATAGACACTATAAAATTTTTGAATTATACTTCTGAGCTCCCTAATGCTCCAGCTATAGTATCAAATTTATGAATAAATTTTTTATGACTTCGCAGACAAAATCGTCAGTATGTTCTTCGATAACATTATGATCTTCTCAATTCTAGAGAGATACAAGATAATCATCTTCTCACAGTGGAATAGATTCTCCGATAGGAGAAAAAAAAATTATATACGCAGCTTTCTAGATATGAATCCCAGTAGAACAAGGTGGCATTTCTTAACCACACTATTTCAGCAGAAAGGAATTTCAGATAATCCTGCGAAGGTGAAGGCCATCACCAGATGGTCACGACCGACGCTGGTGAATGAAGTACAATCTTCTAGAACTCATTTGACTAATACCGCAGAAATTTCCGATAGTTCTCACTAAAAATGTTTTACGACTATTCAACCAGATTTCCACCAGAATGTTCCATAATCCTAGACAAAACTTTAATAGCATCCGCATCACACCTTAATGCAGCTATGTTCATATCAGATGCCTGACCTACTGCAGGTTCAAGATAGAACGCCGTCGTGTTAGTGAGTTACTACAACCCTTAGAAATTTCTGAACAGAAATGAGACGAAATTCCATGGAATTGTTATCAGCTACCACAGGCTCAGAGAAAGTATGATACTATCTAAGTTATCGTCAACCATGTAATCAACCTGCGCGTTTATTTCATCCGAAAGGATCACGTAGTAGCAGATCTGCAGAAAATTTTAAAATTCAGCAGTAAATCGTACGAATTCAAGGCATTCCTTTGACCATCATATCAGACAGAATTCAAGTTCACGATCAAGTGTATGTTTACGCCACTTTAAATTCATGTTTATTTTCACTTTCACGTTTACGTCTCATTCGCGGTATGATGCTGTTTCAGTTCATCTTTATGCTATCTCTTGATTTAAGCTCACGTTTTTGTTCATAACATTGTTCACGTTCAAGTTCGTGTGCCATTTCACGATACACGTTCCTCAGTTTATTACCGAATACGGTTACAGAAAGCTTGAGAAATTAGACTCAAGTTTAGCACAACTATTCCATAACCAGGCAGACGTTTCACATCTCAGGCCGTATCGTTTGGCATTCATTCCTCAGTCAACATACGTTCATTATATGTGCTAGTATCACGTTCACAGTATGATTCACGTATCACATTCATGATATATTCCATGCCAGTACTCCTCATATAATTATGAACCACATTCACAATTGCTCACTTAGCACTTTCACAATTGTTCACGTAGTTCGTCCCTATATATTCTCAGCAGCTTGCTCAGAGTTATAAATGTGATCTTTTCAGGATAATTGTACGTACCATTTCATGTATACTACATACTATAGCTTATTCATTCAGGTTCGGAAAATCCATCTTAAGTATGGAACCTGAAAATATTCAGCATCATCAGGACAAGGTCATCAGGACCAAGAAATTTTTTTTAATTATGTTTAGACCTTTGAAGGAATCGTTTCGAGCGGGAGGCCACTCGAAACGGATGAGTCCATCCGGACCTCTCATCCCCTTTCCTTTAGTAAATCCAGTTAAGCCCTTTCATTCATGTCACGTCCCATGTTCTCTTCAGCCATGTCACGTTACATGATCATTTCAGTCATGTCAGGTTTATACCTATCGGCAGCAATATGTCTTAATTAGAAGACAAATTATTCTTCACCTTATATGTCTTTTCAGCCTTCATGCTCTTTCAACATATATGTCCTTTCAGCTTTTATAACGCCACCAGCTTATTACCTTTAATTCGAGGACGAATTTCTCCTTTCTAGAGGGGAAGAATTGTAAAACCACGGCATAATCGCATCCTTAATTCGAGGACGAATTATTTTTTTTAGAGGGGAAGAATTGTAAAACCCGTATATAAAATTTCGAATATTAAATACATAGTCTCGATTTATCATAAACTATATGTAATTATTCAGAAAAATAATTATTAAGTTGCAGGAAATATGTCATAGATATAAATTATTACACAAAAAAAAGACTTACGTTTTTAGAAAATTAGAACGCGGAAATTAAATACGATTATACGCGAATAAGATTTAAATGTCAAAAAAAAAAACTATATAAAGTTAAAGGGGGTCAGTTTTGAAGTAAAATGAGAAAGAAGGGTAAATGGGCTTTAGGCCCAGCCTTGTTAGGAAGAAAAAAAAACGGGGGCTGTATGTTTTCCTTTCTCTCAAACAGTATACGAACAAAAAAAAAAGGATCTAGGGCTTTTGTTGGCTGCCGACAGAAAGGACAACAACAAAGAAGTTTTCAGGAGGTTTCATTCCTGTTTCGTGTGTATTTGTCATCCCGTCATCAAGCTCACAGCGGTAATCAGTTCCTTCCCTTAAATTCAGTTTATAACACGATTTGGATTTAAAAGGATTTAAACAAATGAATTATAGAAAATAAACAAGAAAATGTGTCGGGTTTTGATGTTACACGTGAACCGAGACCAGCGGGGGTCTCGGTGTGTTGTTATTTTGGCCAGCCGACACCACCAGGGGTCTCGGTAGTGGTCTGGGTGTCCTCGGCAGCAGGCAGAAACAAACAGGGTGCGTTTGGGTTTAATCATGTACATAAGGGGGTGTTTGGGATTAGTAAACAGTGGGTAAAAAAATACTCAACAGGGGGTGTTTGGCTTATGAAATCAGTGGGAAATGAAATAGAAGCAGTGGGAATAAGTGTTTCATCAGTGGGATAAATTTAGACAGAAAATAATAGACTTTTATTTTGAGATTAGTGACGGTTTTGTGACACAAATTTCTGTCGCAGAATGGTCATGGCAGTTTTCTAGACAATTTTTGAAATCCAGTTTTAATGACGCTTTTTAGTGACTCAGATTTCTGTCACTAATTTAAATAGACAGATTTTATATATTTGGTTTAACCGTTTTAGTGCGACCGAGAAAGTGGTATCTCGGTAGGCTCGGGGCATTGTATAAAAATAAAAATAAAAAGATTTTAAATTATACCTTTATATTACTTATGTTTTTATAAATGTTCTAATTGTATTGTTTAAATAAATTAAATTATAATAGCTTTGTAATATTTTTATAAGGGTATAATTTTATTATACGAATTAAATTGTTTTAGAAACTTACTAATTAGAAACCTTACATTTTAACAAGCTACTTATTATAGTATTTTAATTAACGTCAGAATACGTTTGTATCGTAATAATAGTAGGACGTTAATATATTAGAGTGAATTATAATTAAAGAGCATATTTATCAGTAAAATACGTGAAGAACTTCAGAAATAAAATAAGTAGATGAGAAAAATAAGAACAGTAAATTAAATAATAATCAGGTAACTTATTCACGTATATTATTATTGTAGCTTCCGTGAAAGCCCGAATAGTATTCGTTCAGTCTTCCATTCAGTCAGTTACTGGACTAGAGGTACGGATTTCCGTCCTTTCAAGAAGGACTTCCTTTCTATGCATGATTAGGATTCCCCGTCTTCAGCCAAATGTTTTTCCCCAGTATATGTTTAAGTTTATCAGTAATCATGTTAATAACTACATAAATTGCCTGAGCATTATATACAAGCACGACCAGTTTATGTACTAGTTACGGAGGTACCGTAACCACGGCACTAGAGGCACCGGTGTCGTGACTCACATGCAGGAGAGTGATATCCTGCATCGTCCCACTCAGCTCAGCTTGGCCATTTTATCAGTATTATTAGTGGGGCGTATGGATGCATCCTAGGCTTATATGTGTTACAAGTTATCAGGGTGAATGTGGTGTGTGCTCTACATCCTTCACATTGGAGCTGATCCCTCCACCCAGCACAGTTATTTAGAGGTCACCCCTCTATAGCATGACGAGTTCACCCCTCCAGTTATTCATGCACGGTTGTTACAGCACGTGACCTATATAAGCTCTGGCAAATAAAATACAGTAAATGCATGTTATACAGATTTAACAGATAACAGTTCAGCTTCATTATTGATAAATCAGACTTTACAGATTGTTTACAGATTTCCGCTGCAACTTTACTTATCAGTCTTACAGCTTCAGTATTTATCATCTACTTCATTTCAGTAATTCCTTATCATGCTTCATATCCGTTCACTGAGCGTTATGCTCAGCCGTAGTTCCTTTCGTGTTCTAACGGCAGGTACACCGGGACGCTCTTAGGTTTCTGAGAGCACGTGCATTTGGGATGGAAGCTGTCCAGACTTCTTACTTTATGCATTTCTTACATTACTCCGCTTATTTGGACATTGTTTAGTCCTTTCATTCAGTATTTTATTTTTCATGTTTTGGGCTTATGTTTGGATTGCCGATGTTTGATTCCGGTATTTCCTTTATGGTCAGTTAATGTTTTAGGACATTTACCTTATGCTTTGATGACACGCCATAAATACACGTAACGGTCCACTTATCCAAGTGGGGTGTTACAAGGTCAATTTTTTGGAATTTAGAATACTGGAAGGATTTGGAAATACGACATTGTATCGATGTCATGCACATTGAAAGAATGTATGTGAAGCCTTGATTGGGTTATTGTTGAATATTCTTGGGAAATATAAAGATGGTATTAATGCTCGAAAAGATTTGATCTTAATGGGAATCAGGTTAGAGCTCGCCCCAGTTGAAAATGACAAAAAAACGCACATATCTGCCAACAGCATGTTATACAATGTCGAAAGCAGCAAAAAAGCCAATTTTGTAAATGCTTACATGATATTAAGGTCCCATCTGGTTATTCATCAAACATTAAGAGGCTGGTGTCCATGAAAGATTGTAAACTACAAGGAACGAAGTCACACGATTGTCATGTTTTAATGGCACATATGATTCCCGTCGTAATTCGTGGTTTGTTACCAAAGCATGTCCGACATACAATCACAAAACTTTGCTTGTTATACTGATATTATAATGTGATTAATCTATAATACAACGATGAAACTTTTGTGTAGTGGTCACTGGCTTCTTTTTGTGGTTTGTCCAAGCTTGAGGAGCGGCTATATAGTGGATTCATCGAAAAATAGCAATACCGAGAACAGTTATTATTTAACGAAGATAGTAGAGAGGTAAAATTTCTATTATCGAGTTTTGAGTTAACATGTACTTTTTGAGAAAATAGTTAGAAGTTAACGTTATGCCATTGCTTTTCAATATAGGGCTTTCGAGATCAAGTTTAATTAGAAGAAGGTTGATGTATATAATCTACATTTTCTGTGTGTATATAATTGATTTGGTTGTTGCATTTGTGTAACTATGTTTTTTTATTTAAGTATAGTGTTTCCAACAAGAAGGTTTATGGGAATGCGGATATTACATGATGAAGTTCATGCTTGACCTTCTTTTAAAAACACAAGCCGACTTTCCAGAAAATGTAAGTGTTTCCTTTTATACTTGATAAGTAATACGTATATGACTTAAGAACATATATATTGTTGATAAGTAATCCTAGCCAGGGTCGGCTATTCACAAGTGCACCATGTGCATTGGTACACAACCACATCTAAATTATGGCCACCAAATTAGGAGATCTTTTGTTATAAGCATATGTGTATTACTTAGTTATTTTAGTTATGATATATAGGATTGAGTACAAGTTATAGCTAACTCATGTTACAATTTGCTTCTTATGATCTAATAAGACCTTAGGCCCAAATCCAGATAATATATAAGCATTAAAACGAGTCTCTTGATGAGACTGCTTTTATACATAGTCTCATCGTCCAAATAGGGATTAAAATGCATTAAATATCATCAAAATACCCAAATATATGCTTGTGTTTGTTGCTTGTGTATTTTAGGTACGGATATTGAGAAAATGACAAAAGATCACAAGAATCATGCAAAAACGAACACGGAAACGAAGCCGCACAATGAACCAAGCCCTAATGAAGAATTTTCCAAAGAAAACCCTTGAAGATTTGAAGAATTATGAAGATTGGTTCTCCAATATGGAAGAATTGACACTTTATACCCTTGTATCTTCATAATTACAAGTTTGGTCCCTAAAGTTTGTCAAAATTACAAAAAGGACCCTTAACTTTGAAGAATTGGCAAATTTAGTCCCTCAACAAAACTAAATTGTCAATATTGGTCCTCCAAGAAGTCAACAAACAAGTCAAAACCCTAAAGGATGAAGACATGACAAGTTAAGCCCTTGAAGATTGAAGAAATTTCATTTTTAGTCCTTGAAACAAGTGTGAAAACTTGTTGTGCCATTTTTGACAAGTGATGCAAAGTTGTTTATAAAGGAAAACATAGTTTTGGCTGTTTATTACAAAGTGAAGGAAGGAAGAAACTAGAGGGGCCATCACTGCCAGACAATACAACTTAACTCCTCCACTCCCTGCTTGACACATCACCCACTATCTACTCACCCACCAATCTCTATCCCCCAACCTGCCACGTCCACTTTCCACCTAGGATTAATAAACTAAATAAGTTTATTAATTAAATTTCCCACCAAACAGATTTTTTAAAATCTCATTAAACCCAAACGGATTAAACCAAGCTTAATCCTCCCATAAACCCTAAAAATTACCAGTTTCAATCTTCTTTAAAACAAAGGGGTTTTACTCCAATTTTTTCAGATTGGCAATTTAACTTCACCTAAACCTAAACCCAACTCCCAAAAACGTCACCCTCATCCCCACATGGTTATCCAACCCTCCCCTGACCCACAAGTGAGCTTGAAGACAAACCAGGCCAGAGGATCAACGACCCACGCCCTTGCTTACATCCTAAGCTTCTATTGGACGTCCAAGATCTCCTTTTCACCACTGGCATCCCACATACATCCAAATGATCATCACATGGGGTCTTGACCAAATTCAAAAAAACGAATCTTCAAAAGGACTCAAAGGGCATTTGAGGGAAATCAAGCATTAGGGTTTAGTATTTTTCTGCTTTCTAGAACCTTGTAAGTCCCTATATAAGGACGCATAAGTCTTAGCATAGTTCTTGTTCTTGCTTTCCTTGTTCACATCCTTGTAAAGCCCTTTTATGAATGAAAGTTGGTGAAGTGTTATGTGAAGAAAGCTAGTCCCATTTTATATTTCAGTTGATTAAATTATCATTGTTCAGTTTGGTTTTAAGTTTTCAGTAAGTTTATCAAGTTTCCAAGTTTTCTGTTTTCTTTTCAAGTTTTTCTTAAACCTTAAATTTTCATAAAAATCTGATAAATGGTGATGGAATATGTTAGTTTAGAGGTGTTTGAGATTGTGTATGTCCATGATACCATGGCTTGTTCTGGTATGGTGGGTACCCAATCTTAGACAGCCTTTGTTTGGTCCATTATTTAGCTTATCCTAGTTCTAACCTAAGCTCTAGTTTACTTCTAGCTTCATCCATAAGCTATTGGTAAGCCTTTAGCTGTTACACAGCCTTTTCCTTCTCTCTTAGCAGGTTCATAATATCCATTCTTTTTTAGAAGAAATATTGGGTGTGTGTGTCTTTGCGACCACCACTAGCATCTCTACTTGCATACTGGTTCCTATAAGCCAACTGCACAAGCCCCAACTTGTAGGAGAAGGCATAGCAGCCTTAGTGGGGCCTGGATGTGGGTCCCACAAGGTATAAACCTTGAACCTCTTGTTTTCAAGTTTTGATTATGCTTTGTGTGATTTTGGTGAATTTGTATGAATCTGTTTTAAATTGCCTGTTTCTTGTTTGATTTAGCTTAAAAATGTTATTCTTGCATGACTAGATAGTTTAGGATTGATTTGGTTGAGTTTCTTAAGCATTTGATGTGTTAAAATTAAGTTTCTGAAAATTAAGGGGGTGTTTGGATTTGCATGTTAACTGAACTCCTTGGGGGATTTTTTGTGTTAAAATCAGTCTAAACTTACTCATTAGGTTGTTAGTAGGAAGTGCATGTATTTAGCTTTCAGTTTGGTAGGTGTTAAAACAAGTTGCATGACAAAATATTGAGATGAGTAGCTAAAATCAGAAAGTGCCCTTTGTTGACTGATTTTTGTGGAATTTGTTCATCAAATCTTGAAATCTGTTAGGGTTAAGTGCATAGAAGGATTGTGAATCAGTTTTATGCTAGTTGGTACATTTGTATGCAAGATTTAAAACCTTGAATTTAATTTTTGTGCAAGTAACTTAGGTCAATTGTCATCAGACCTATACAAGCCTTTATAGTAACTTATTTGTGCATTTTTTTGTTGAAGACTTGTTTGAGTTTCTTGTTTATTTGACTCCCTACACTCAACTGAGTGTAGGGGTGCCCCTATTGTCCATCAAAAACCAACAAAAATCCAGGAACAAGCCCTCTTGTTCAAATCTTCACAAGTGAAGATTCTCACTTTTGGTTCATCAGTTTTTTTGTATCTGGGTACGTTTTGGGTTTTCTAGGCTTTGATTTTAGCTTGATTTGCATAAAGTTGATGGTTTAGAGGAGTTTAAAGTACTGAAATTGAGTTTTAAAGGTTTAAAAAAGAAAAAAAAAATTTGTAAAAAGGACGTGGCCAGGACTCGAACCTGCGCCACTCCTCTCACACTCCAACATGATAACCAGTTGCCCTAGGGTCTTTGACTGGTTATCACTTGGAACGTTTAATATTTAAGTAGAGTTTGTTTTTGGCTTATTTAACTAATCAGCTTACTAATAAGCTGATTTCAGCTTATTCCTTTTAGGTATTTAGAACTTAGCATTTTTCCTTGTTTCTTATTAGGGTTTAGGACTTTTTGGTTCAAAAAGTTTATTTTTCACATGTTTATTTACTTTTCTAGGATTATTTTAAGTTTAAATTTTGAAAAGTAAATTAAAAATAGGAAAAAGTATTTTAAAAATCTGGAAAAATAGTTTTTAGGTTTTTAATTATATTTTGAGGTTTACAGCCATTTAAGTTTTCATTTTAGCTAATTTTTGATTTTATATGATTTTAGGGTTTTTAACAAACTTTAGAATTTAATATAAAATTATTAAAAAGGTTTTGGAAACTTTTGATTGCATTTCTGTCTTAGTTACATTATTCTAGATTTTTGGTAATTTTTTAGAATTTTTTATAAACTTTGAATTTTTTTGAATATTTTAATATTATTTTATTATTAAAAACTAAAAGTTTGATTTTTTAAGTTTTTACATTTTTCCTAGATTGTAGACACTTAATTAGGAATTTTGTAACTTTCCAAATATTTTTAGGGCTTTTCAATTATTTTCTAGAATTAATTTAAGTTTTAATTGATTTTAATAGTTTTTAAGTGTTTAAAACAAGTTTTATTTAGTTTTAAAACTTTAAAAAATACTTTTTAGCTTAATTAAGTTATTTTTGAGGTTTACAAACTTTAAAATCTTGCTTGGGACTTTTTAATAATTAATTGTGATTTTTAAGGCTTTAACTAGCATTAAAAAGTCATTATCTAATTAATTAAAAGGTTTTAGTAAGTTTGGATTTTTTGTAAACTCTTATAATATTATTGTGGATTTTTAGTAATTTTTAGGAATTTTTAGGTTAAAATTTTAATTTAGGTAGTTTTTACGGTTTTACGTGATCGACCTTTTCGTCTTAGTTTAATCCGTCGTCGTAACCGTCATTCTCTTCTAATCTCATTTCTTTCTTTCTTTTTCAATCATATAATCACAAAAGTTAATCATCTCTTAACACAACGCACTTGCCTCCTTGGGAAACGAACTTGAACTTATTTGGTCATTAGTGCTCGATTTTCCTAAACCGACACTTAACGCTTGCCACTATTTTGCCTTCCTTTTCCTAAAGGGGTAAAAATCTCTACAATCATTTTAGCGCCGCTGCCGGGGAGGCGTGTTGTGTTTTGATTTGAACATTGTTGTTTTTATATATAGCCATAATAGCTAATTGTATTAGTAGCACTCTACTAATACGTATTATCGGTTTTTCGTTTTTTGTGAATACTATTACTATATTGTATACGTAGAACAATAAATTCACAAGTACTCCAAATAGGTGAGAAATCACAACCTTGACTTGGGAGGTCATTACCCAATCATTGTATTCGAATCTCAAACCAAAGAAAAAGGCAAAAATAGATAAATACTTTCGTGAAGCTCGATTTTGAAAAGTACAAACTATAAGGTGGGTATAAGGCGGTTGTAATTCACGACCTAAAGGAAAAAGGCTCTTAAGTGCTTCGCGCCACCTCGTTTCCTCCGCTTGCTTATGAGTATTTGATTTTGAGAGCTAATCGAGGGTTTTGCCGCCCAAAGTATTATTACATATCATATATATTTTCTTGGTTTTATTTGATTAAACCCTCTTGAACGATTTGGTGTTCCACCAACGTTCTAAAGTCATCGAAGGCGTTCACTTCACGTGATCGTTTTCATTCCTTGAGGCTTCTTTAATCAAGAGATTTGATTAAGGAGGAGATTTGTAGATTTTGGTCTACCTAATACATTCCACAAAATCCAAAAAAAAAGTAAAAACAATCAAAAACCACAACAAAAAAAAATTGAAAAAGTAAAAACACCAAAAATAATCTTCTTTGCTCACCCTCTCGTTGTACGTGACGTTTATGCAAACTCGCTCCAAAGCAAGACGTGCTCGTAAACGAAGAAACAAATCGACCACTCCTTCTAGTGAGGAGTCTCCTATTGACGAACCCATCGTAGTGAAAGAAGCACCCATGGCTAATCGAACTATGATGGAGTTGCTTCAAGCACCCACCGAGGGTTATGGAGAAGCGATTGTGATTCCCGCTATCCTTGCGGAGAATTTTGAGGTTAAGACGGGTTTGTTGTCCATGATTCAAAACAACAAGTTTCGAGGTGACGAAAAGGACAACCCTCATAACCACATTCGCCAATTTAATCGTCTTACCGCCACTTGCAAGTTTAAGGACGTCTCTAACGACTCGATTAAGATGATGCTTTTTCCGTATTCCTTAGCGGGGCCCGCAAAAATTTGGTTAGAGAAAGAGCCACCCAATTCTATATTGACGTGGAAGGATCTCGTCTCAAAATGCGTAAACCAATTTTTTCCGCCCTCTAAGACTACGCATTTGAAAAACGAGATTTCAAAGTTTTCACAAGAGTATAATGAGAGTTTTTCAACGGCTTGGAATAGGTTTAAGGAAATGTTGCACGAATATCCTCATCATGGTTTTTCCGACTTGCATCAAATTGACACGTTTTACAATGGCTTGAACGATCATGAGCGTGATTATCTTAATGTCGCCGCGGGTGGTAATTTTTTGTGTAAGACGGTCGAGGAAGCATTGTTAATCATTGAGAATAGGTCTAAGGTCTATAGTCCTCGTAGCACGTCGAGTGTTCGTAAGACTTCGTCTTCGCCTTCGCCTTCATTGTCACATACCGTTGATGATTGCCAAATCGAGGCTAATTTGGAGAACAAGATTTTTGATAAGCTTAAAGGATTGTTAATTGAGTTTAAAGTTGGTGAACAACCCACTCCCGCTACGGCTAAAGCGGTTGAGGTTTCTTGTATGTATTGTGGTGGAGCTCACGATTACTCCGAGTGCATTACCAACGGTGGTAACACTTCGAGTGCCTACGCGGCCGCGGGAACTTATAACCAAAACGGTCAAGTTCCCCGCACTAATCAATTGACTCCACCGGGTTTTCCACCAAATCAAAATGCTAACAATTATTGAAACAATCAAGTTGGTTACCAAAACAATCAAAGAAACAATTACAAGGGTAATAACAACTATGGGAATCAAGGAAGTAGTAGCCAATTGCAGAATCAAAACCAAAACCGTAATTTTCAAAACACAAGTCAAGGTCTTCAAAATGTTTACACTAAAGAACTTCCAATGGACTTTTTGAATTACGCTACGACAAATGATAAGATTTTGTAAAACATTCAAGAGCAATTGGCTAGTCAAGCTAGGGACGCGGCTAAAAACACCAAGGAGTTAGCTAATTTTGTGAAGGAAAATCTTAACATGAGAAATGAGTTGAAAAATGATTTTGCTAATCAAATTAGAGGTCAAAACAATAAAATTGAACAAAGTCATGCTAGGCTTGAACAAAGAATTGACCAAAAAGCCTCTAGTCAAGATGTTAAGCTTAATGCTATTTTAGAAGCCGTCATGGGGAACAAAGCCTCTACTTCGGGTAGTTTGCCTAGTAACACCGTATCAAACCCGAAGGGAGAGATGAAAGTGATTACCACACGAAGTGGTAAGACACTTAAAGAACCAACTCCTCCACCAATTACTCCAACGGTGGAGGAAATTGAGGAAGAACCCGAGGTGGTGGTCGAAAAGGAGCATATCTCAAGCCCACAAAGTACCGCTCATGCCACACCTACGGTTGACCCATTACCAACATTGGAACCCGAGATTCCAAAGGCTATGCCTATGCCCCAACCCACACCACCCTTACCTTACCCATCGAGACTTAGGAAGGAGAAACACAAGAGCGCGATAATTATCAATTTGAGCTTTTTATGAAAATGTTTGTGAGTTGCACCTTAATGTGAGTTTCGCCGATGCTTTGGTCATGATGCCTCGATTTGCCGCTAACTTTAAGAGTATGTTGAACAACAAGGAGAAATTGCATCAATTGTCTAGTTGTTCGTCGGTTTATCTTAATCGCATACCTCAAAAAGTCGGTGATCCCGGTAAATTTTTGATCCCTTGTGCAATCCAAGATATGGAAGAATGCTATGCCTTGGCCAATCTTGGTGCTAGCATTAATTTGATGCCACTTCCAATCTTCAAGTCGCTCAATCTTCCTAATCTTACTCCTTCACTAATGTCTATCGAGATGGCCGACCATTCCACGATTCATGCATGTGGTTTGGCGGAAGACGTTTTTGTGAAAGTGGGGAAGTTCTACTATCCCGTAGACTTTATCGTCGTTGATATCCCCACGGATCCTCAAGTTCCTCTTATTTTAGGTCGTTCGTTTTTAGATACGTCTATGGCTTTAATTGATGTTCATGATAGAAAGATCACCTTACGTTTCAACGACGAGGAACTTGTTATAAACGCAACTCAAAATTCTCAACTTTCTCATGTTTATTCCGTTGCTACAATAAACCTCGTTGATATGATCGACGTGGTTTGCGAGGAATTTTCACAAGAAGTTCTAGGGTTTGGTGATGAAGAAACTAGTGGCAATCCCACTATGTTAGATCCAATTCTTGATAATTCGACACCAACCTTCACTCCATTTGAAGGTGGTGGTTTTACGTTGGAAGAATGCAATGTTCCACGTACTTGTGACGAAGACCTCGACAACGATGAGGACTTCTCAATTATTAAGGATTTTCTTAACGATTTCCCATTTCCTCCACCCGAGGAGGTTATGAGTATCGAGCCCAAATCTTCACTTGAGGAACCACCTATCCTTGAGTTGAAAGATTTACCTCCTCACCTCGAATATGTCTATTTGGAGGAGGACGACAATTTGCCGATTATTATTGCGAAGGAACTTTCGAATGATGAAAAAACCGCACTTGTCGATGTTCTAAAGGATCACAAAGGGGCAATTGCGTGGAAGTTATCCGACATTAAGGGGATCGATCCCAAGTTTTGTACCCACAAAATCTTAATGGAGGAGGATTTGAAGCCCACAATCCAAAGTCAAAGGAGGGTGAACCCCAAAATTCACGACGTCATCAAAAAGGAGGTCCTTAAACTCCTTGACGCGGGAATGATTTACCCTATTTCCGATAGCCCTTGGGTGAGTCCTATTCATTGTGTCCCTAAAAAGGGAGGGATGACCGTTGTGCCAAACGATGCCAACGATTTAATTCCCACTAGACTCGTGACCGGATGGAGAGTGTGCATTGACTATCGAAAGTTGAATGAAGCCACTCGAAAAGACCATTTTCCCTTGCCCTTCATGGACCAAATGTTGGAGCGTCTTGCGGGAAACGATTTCTATTGCTTTTTAGATGGTTTTTCCAGTTACTTCCAAATTCCCATCGATCCTCGTGATCAAGAAAAAACTACGTTTACGTGTCCATATGGAACGTTTGCCTATCGTAGAATGCCATTCGGACTTTGTAATGCACCGGGAACCTTTCAAAGGTGCATGATGGCTATTTTTCATGATATGATCGAGAAGACGATGGAAGTCTTCATGGATGACTTTTCCGTGTTTGGTAATTCGTTCACTTCGTGTTTGTCGAATCTAGAGAAAATGTTGAAACGTTGTGAGGAAACCAACCTTGTGCTCAATTGGGAAAAATGTCATTTTATGGTTAAGAGTGGAATCGTCTTAGGGCACAAGGTCTCGAAAGCGGGGATTGAGGTAGATCAAGCTAAGGTAGACGTCATCGCCAAATTACCTCATCCCAAAACCGTTAAGGGAGTTAGGAGTTTCCTAGGCCACACGGGCTTTTATCGTCGATTCATCAAGGATTTTTCGAAGATTTCTCGACCCATTACACATCTTCTTGAAAAAGAGGCACGTTTTGTCTTTGACAAAGATTGTGTACGAGCCTTTAAAATCCTTAAGAGGAAACTTACCGAAGCTCCCATTCTTGTTGCTCCCAATTGGAACCTCCCCTTTGAGCTTATGTGTGATGCTAGTGATTACGCTATAGGGGCCGTTTTGGGGCAACGTCATGATAAGCACTTCTTGCCTATTCACTATGCTAGCAAGACGATGACCGAGGCTCAACTAAAATACACTACAACGGAAAAGGAGTTCCTTGCCGTGGTGTATGCATTTGAGAAGTTCCGACCTTACCTCGTCTTGACGAAATGCATAGTGTATACGGATCATTCGGCTATCAAGTATCTTATGGCAAAGCAAGATGCTAAGCCTAGATTGCTTCGTTGGATTCTCCTCCTTCAAGAATTTGATCACAAAATCGTTGACAAAAAAGGAGCCGAGAATCTAGCGGCCGATCATCTTTCTCGTTTGGAAGATCCTCACCAAAGTGTTTACGAGCCCAAGGAAATCACCGAAACATTTCCGCTTGAAACACTTGGTGTAGTGAATTCTAAGCTTGATCCTTCCCCCCATGGTTTGCGGACTTTGCAAATTACCATGCGGGTAACTTCATCGTTAAGGGTATGACGACTTAAGAAAAACGAAAATTCTTTCGTGACGTCAAGTTCTACTTTTGGAACGACCCTTACTTGTTTCGAACTTGTGCGGATCAAATCATCCGACGTTGTGTATTTGGCACCGAAGCTTCTAACATCCTTAGAGCTTGTCACAAGGGACCCACGGGTGGTCACCATGGTGCTAATCTCACGGCTAAAAAGGTGTTTGATGCCGGCTTCTTTTGGCCTACTATTTACCGAGATGCACAAGATCTTGTGAAGTCATGTGATGCATGCCAACGACAAGGAAAAGCCTCACAAAAAGATGAAATGCCACAAAATATCATCCAAGTGTGTGAGATCTTTGACGTTTGGGGTATAGACTTTATGGGGCCGTTCCCATCATCTCGTGGTAATAAGTACATTCTCGTTGCGGTTGACTACCTATCTAAGTGGGTGGAGGCCAAAGCCTTGCCCACCAATGATGCTCGTGTGGTAGTCAAGTTTTTGAAGCAATTGTTTTTTCGGTTTGGAACCCCTCGTGCTATCATAAGCGATCGTGGAACCCATTTTTGTAACGACCAATTTGAAAGGGTTCTAAGGAAATATGGGGTTACACATCGGCTTTCTACGGCTTATCACCCACAAACGAGTGGGCAAGTCGAGGTTTCAAACCGAGCGTTGAAGATGATCTTGGAAAGATCCGTTGGGGAAAACCGACAATCTTGGTCGGATAAGTTGGACGATGCTTTATGGGCCTTTAGGACCGCTCATAAGACGCCCATTGGGTGCACTCCCTATAAGCTTGTGTATGGAAATAATTGTCATTTTCCTATCGAATTAGAACACAAGACTTATTGGGCCCTAAAGTATTGTAATGATGATATGGAGACCGCGGGAAAACACCGGAAAATGCAATTAAATAAATTGGATGAATTGAGGGATATTGCTTATGAAAATTCATTGATTTACAAAAAAAGACTAAAAAGTTGCATGATTCTAAAATTAAAAACCGGGTTTTTAACATTGGGGATCAAGTTTTGCTTTTTAATTCAAGATTAAAAATCTTTTCCGGTAAATTGAAATCCCGTTGGTCCGGTCCATTCACCGTGACTCAAGTGTTTTCGTATGGGACCATTGAGCTAGCTCAAGATGATGGTCCTAACTTCAAGGTGAATGGACATAGGTTGAAGTACTACTTTGGCGAGGAAGTTCCATCCTTGAACTACCTCGACCAAGTCACTTTCCCCAATGATAATTAGTATTGAGGGGATCGAGTCGAGCTCATGACTCGGAAATCAAAAACGAGGTGCCTCGTGGGGGAGACCCATGCTTATCCTATGTACATATTATCGCTTTCTAATGTAGCTTACGTGTGGGGATTTGTGCCCTTCCAACCTTTGTTCCGTGGTTGTTTTTGAATTGTGAACTTTAGATGATCATGATCTTCACGATTGGAGCCTCTCGTGTTCGTTTTATGGGAGCACTCGATCGTTTGCTTTGAAGATTTTCTCAATATCCATGATATATCCTTTGATGTTCTAACCTTAGGTTTATAGCACACTTCATAAACGGCTATTAATTTATTGGTTATACCCTTTCCATGCTAGATTAGGCATTCGACTACGTCTCTAGTATGGGGGTGTTTGCACCCCTAGACTCGAAACATTGAGGACAATGTTTAACTTTAGTATGGGGGGTGAATAGATACTTGCCTTGCCAAACCTTCATGCTTTCCAAAGTTTATCTTTTTGTTTATCGTTTTGTTGCAAAATAAGGCTAAAAATGGCCAAATTTTAAAAATTTTCTCATGTTTTATAAGTGTTTGAAGACACGAATGTAGGTTTTCCGATGGCGAGAATAAGAGTAATTTTTGACTCGACCGTGCGTGGGTTGAGCACTTAGCTTTGATTCCTTAACTACACATTAGGCTAAGTCTCTTAAATGAGGACGAGAAATGATAGAGTTAATTATAAGTTACCATGCTAAACGTAGAGTACTCGTATTCTTTCAAAAACTCATGTGTTCTCGTTGTTTGCTTATTCTCCCTTCGCATGTAAATATTTTTGCTTAATAAATATTGACTTAGCGGTTTAGTTAGGATTGTTGGGTTTCTAGTCTTTTCTAGTAGCTTCCGTGTAATTAAATTGGGAAGACATTAAGGTATCGCCAGCGTCACGGTTTTGAAGTATTGGCACCCAAATAATCAAAAGCTTCACCCAATAATAAGATTTCAAGTGCTCACCTAAATCTAGCAAACAATTTGAAGCCCCACAAGGCCTAAAATCTATGCAAAATTGAAAGTGAATCAAGCCTTAATCTTCGAAGCTTTAAAGATCCAAAATTCGCTTTAGCGTGAGGATATACGTCTTTGGCTAATAAAACCACCGATGAGGCGGATAATAAAAGGCAGGGCAAGACCGAAGTCATAATAAAAGGTTCATGGCGAAGTTGAATAAAAGATGCAGGTAAACCAAAGATAATAAGGCCCTTCCGTTAGGGGGCGTATAAAAGTCTTGGTAATAAGTCTCATGTTCAAAACCGTTATAAAACCGTGTTTATCGATTCTTCTTGTCAACTTAATTTTTTGACAACGTTGTCTATTAGGAGGGGTTATTGATTTGATGGTCTTGGTTACACCGTTAGGACTCTATTTTTAGACCTAAATCTCTATTATCGCATAAGTCAAACAATGTATCCTCGTGAAACATTCAAGACAAAATAAAATATAAGAGATACAACTTAGGAATAATGGGAGGATAAGTACGTGATTAGGGCATATGAGTAGTGTTAGTATTACTAACTTATAATGACAATGATCTCGTTGCTAGCTTGGCATGGAATTAGGGTGAAAATCGAGGACGATGAAATTATTTCTAACGAAGCATTCATGTGTTCTTATTCTATGAACCTAAACGTCCCATTTTGCGATGAAAATCATACATTAT
Source organism: Glebionis coronaria (assembly GCA_025667525.1). Lineage (NCBI taxonomy): Eukaryota > Viridiplantae > Streptophyta > Magnoliopsida > Asterales > Asteraceae > Glebionis > Glebionis coronaria. Next base: position 503,817,417 of record CM046880.1, on the reverse strand, counting down.
GTCTAAAACACAAGTAGTAGCAATAGTAGTAGTGTAGCTAGTTTATCGTTCAATAAAGTAAATAAAAATGAATTTTGGAGATGCTAAGATACTTTATTCTAGCATTGCGTGAGGGCACGGCAATGGTTTAGTATGGGGGAGTGATGAGACTGCTTTTATACATAGTCTCATCGTCCAAATAGGGCTTAAAATGCATTAAATATCATCAAAATACCCAAATATATGCTTGTGTTTGTTGCTTGTGTATTTTAGGTACGGATATTGAGAAAATGACAAAAGATCACAAGAATCATGCAAAAACGAACACGGGAAACGAAGCCGCACAATGAACCAAGCCCTAATGAAGAATTTTCCAAAGAAAACCCTTGAAGATTTGAAGAATTATGAAGATTGGTCCTCCAATATGGAAGAATTGACACTTTATACCCTTGTATCTTCATAATTACAAGTTTGGTCCCTAAAGTTTGTCAAAATTACAAAAAGGACCCTTAACTTTGAAGAATTGGCAAATTTAGTCCCTCAACAAAACTAAATTGTCAATATTGGTCCTCCAAGAAGTCAACAAACAAGTCAAAACCCTAAAGGATGAAGACATGACAAGTTAAGCCCTTGAAGATTGAAGAAATTTCATTTTTAGTCCTTAAAACAAGTGTGAAAACTTGTTGTGCCATTTTTGACAAGTGATGCAAAGTTGTTTATAAAGGAAAACAAAGTTTTGGCTGTTTATTACAAAGTGAAGGAAGGAAGAAACTAGGGGGGCCATCACTGCCAGACAATACAACTTAACTCCACCACTCCCTGCTTGACACATCACCCACTATCTACTCACCCACCAATCTCTATCCCCCAACCTGCCACGTCCACTTTCCACCCAAGATTAATAAACTAAATAAGTTTATTAATTAAATTTCCCACCAAACAGATTTTTTAAAATCTCATTAAACCTAAACGGATTAAACCAAGCTTAATCCTCCCATAAACCCTAAAAATTACCAGTTTCAATCTTCTTTAAAACAAAGGGTTTTACTCCAATTTTTTCAGATTGGCAATTTAACTTCACCTAAACCTAAACCCAACTCCCAAAAACGTCACCCTCATCCCCACATGGTTCTCCAACCCTCCCCTGACCCACAAGTGAGCTTGAAGACAAACCAGGCCAGAGGATCAACGACCCACGCCCTTGCTTACATCCTAAGCTTGTATTGGACGTCCAAGATCTCCTTTTCACCACTGGCATCCCACATACATCCAAATGATCATCACATGGGGTCTTGACCAAATTCAAAAAAACGAATCTTCAAAAGGACTCAAAGGGCATTTGAGGGAAATCAAGCATTAGGGTTTAGTATTTTTCTGCTTTCTAGAACCTTGTAAGTCCCTATATAAGGACGCATAAGTCTTAGCATAGTTCTTGTTCTTGCTTTCCTTGTTCACATCCTTGTAAAGCCCTTTTATGAATGAAAGTTGGTGAAGTGTTATGTGAAGAAAGCTAGTCCCATTTTATATTTCAGTTGATTAAATTATCATTGTTCAGTTTGGTTTTAAGTTTTCAGTAAGTTTATCAAGTTTCCAAGTTTTCTGTTTTCTTTTCAAGTTTTTCTTAAACCTTAAATTTTCATAAAAATATGATAAATGGTGATGGAATATGTTAGTTTAGAGGTGTTTGAGATTGTGTATGTCCATGATACCATGGCTTGTTCTGGTATGGTGGGTACCCAATCTTAGACAGCCTTTGTTTGGTCCATTATTTAGCTTATCCTAGTTCTAACGTAAGCTCTACTTTACTTCTAGCTTCATCCATAAGCTAGGGGTAAGCCTTTAGCTTTTACACAGCCTTTTCCTTCTCTCTTAGCAGGTTCATAATATCCATTCTTTTTTAGAAGAAATATTGGGTGTGTGTGTCTTTGAGACCACCACTAGCATCTCTACTTGCATACTTGTTCCTATAAGCCAACTGCACAAGCCCCAGCTTGTAGGAGAAGGCATAGCAGCCTTAGTGGGGCCTGGATGTGGGTCCCACAAGTTATAAACCTTGAACCTCTTATTTTCAAGTTTTGATTATGCTTTGTGTGATTTTGGTGAATTTGTATGAATCTATTTTAAATTGCCTGTTTCTTGTTTGATTTAGCGTAAAAATGTTATTCTTGCATGACTAGATAGTTTAGGATTGATTTGGTTGAGTTTCTTAAGCATTTGATGTGTTAAAATTAAGTTTCTGAAAATTAAGGGCGTGTTTGGATTTGCATGTTAACTGAACTCCTTGGGGGATTTTTTGTGTTAAAATCAGTCTAAACTTACTCATTAGGTTGTTAGTAGGAAGTGCATGTATTTAGCTTTCAGTTTGGTAGGTGTTAAAACAAGTTGCATGACAAAATATTGAGATGAGTAGCTAAAATCAGAAAGTGCCCTTTGTTGACTGATTTTTGTGGAATTTGTTCATCAAATCTTGAAATCTGTTAGGGTTAAGTGCATAGAAGGATTGTGAATCAGTTTTATGCTAGTTGGTACATTTGTATGCAAGATTTAAAACCTTGAATTTCATTTTTGTGCAAGTAACTTAGGTCAATTGTCATCAGACCTATACAAGCCTTTGTAGTAACTTATTTGTGCATTTTTTTGTTGATTTTTGTTGAAGACTTGTTTGAGTTTCTTGTTTATTTGACTCCCTACACTCAACTGAGTGTAGGGGTGCCCCTATTGTCCATCAAAAACCAACAAAAATCCAGGAACAAGCCCTCTTGTTCAAATCTTCACAAGTGAAGATTCTCACTTTTGGTTCATCAGTTTTTTTGTATCTGGGCACGTTTTGGGTTTTCTAGGCTTTGATTTTAGCTTGATTTGCATAAAGTTGATGGTTTAGAGGAGTTTAAAGTACTGAAATTGAGTTTTAAAGGTTTAAGAAAGGAAAAAAAATTTGTAAAAAGGACGTGGCCAGGACTCGAACCTGCGCCACTCCTCTCACACTCCAACGTGATAACCAGTTGCCCTAAGGTCTTTGACTGGTTATCACTTGGAACGTTTAATATTTAAGTAGAGTTTGTTTTTGGCTTATTTAACTAATCAGCTTACTAATAAGCTGATTTCTGCTTATTCCTTTTAGGTATTTACAACTTAGCATTTTTCCTTGTTTCTTATTAGGGTTTAGGACTTTTTGGTTCAAAAAGTTTATTTTTCACATGTTTATTTAATTTTCTAGGATTATTTTAAGTTTAAATTTTGAAAAGTAAATTAAAAATAGGAAAAAGTATTTTAAAAATCTGGAAAAATAGTTTTTAGGTTTTTAATTATATTTTTGAGGTTTACAGCCATTTAAGTTTTCATTTTAGCTAATTTTTGATTTTATATGATTTTAGGGTTTTTAACCAACTTTAGAATTTAAAATAAATTTATTAAAAAGGTTTTGGAAACTTTTGATTGCATTTTTGTCTTAGTTACATTATTCTAGATTTTTGGTAATTTTTTAGAATTTTTTTATAAACTTTGAATTTTTTTGAATATTTTAATATTATTTTATTATTAAAAAATAAAAGTTTGATTTTTTAAGTTTTTACATTTTTCCTAGATTGTAGACACTTAATTAGGAATTTTGTAACTTTCCAAATATTTTTAGGGCTTCTCAATTATTTTCTAGAATTAATTTAAATTTTAATTGATTTTAATAGTTTTTAAGTGTTTAAAAATAGTTTTATTTGGTTTTAAAATTAAAAAAATACTTTTTAGCTTAATTAGGTTATTTTTGAGGTTTACGAACTTTAAAATCTTGCTTGGGACTTTTTAATAATTAATTGTGATTTTTAGGGCTTTAACTAGCATTAAAAAGTCATTATCTAATTAATTAAAAGGTTTTAGCAAGTTTGGATTTTTTGTAAACTCTTAGAATATTATTGTGGATTTTTAGTAATTTGTAGGAATTTTTAGGTTAAAAATTTTAATTTAGGTAGTTTTTACGGTTTTACGTGATCGACCTTTTCGTCTTAGTTTAATCCGTCGTCGTAACCGTCATTCTCTTCTAATCTCATTTCTTTCTTTCTTTTTCAATCATATAATCACAAAAGTTAGTCATCTCTTAACACAACGCACTTGCCTCCTTGGGAAACGAACTTGAACTTATTTGGTCATTAGTGCTCGATTTTCCTAAACCGACACTTAACGCTGGCCACTATTTTGCCTTCCTTTTCCTAAAGGGGTAAAAATCTCTACAATCATCTCTCATAGGTTAACTTAACAAGAACGAAGCAGTTTAGAGATATTTGAGTTGCAGTGATATATCTCTAGTTTTTAGACTGAGTTTTGCGATTAATTATTCGGTAATGTTTTAAACTTATTATCTTACTTTTTCTTAGTTGTTTTTTTGCTTTATAGGGAAACTTTTTTATGTTAAAGTTTAATTGTTAATTAGATTAGTCATTTAGTTATCTTTTTATAGTATTATGTGGTGTAATAATGTAAGGTAGCATCTATGCCAAACTAATCAACAATAATTAGAAAAATTAGTTTAACTTTGATGCTTTGAACTCTTAGAATCTTTGTTTTAATGTTTTCAAAATCGTTGTAAAAAATTGTGTTATCAATGAATAATTTTACTTTTAAAATTTAGTGAGGACTCCTTCTCGTCATGGTACAGAGCCATCAAAATGCACATGACGTCCCTGATCCTAGCCAAAACACAATCTTCCCAGCCAACAGAATAGAATCTGATAATTAAGCTGTTTTATTTTGGTACATAAAGTAATCCCGGCCAGAACACAATCTGACAAGTAATCCCAGCCAGAACCAATACACAATATGATTATATAGTATGCTGACTTAACATATTTAGCATACGAATTAAGTACCATTTTATGAAACCTTTGACTAACATATATCTATGTTTGTTTTTGTAGATATGGGATGATACACGTTGTCTAACATCGTTTGAAATCGACCAAATAGCTTATATGACGTTAAACAACATTTATAGGGAAGTAGTCATTCCTTTCGGTACAACGGCTCCACAATAGTTTAAGTTTTATATTTTAGTGATAACTTTTGAACAATTGTAATGACGAGCACTTTTCTCTAACTAAGATTGCTACGTTGGTTGACGTTTTTATTGAATCTTAAGTTTGTTGAATATTGTTTGTCGATTTGCTGTTGAATATTTATTGTAGTGTTTGGTTACAAGTTTTATATTGCAGGCTATTGTACTGTTTGGTTACGGGTTTTAGAATATTTATTTGTATTTTTATTTTATTTTTGTGTGCTTTATTTTTTGGTGCGGTTTAATAAAAACCGTATCAAATGAAAAAACTAAAATATTTGATTTATGGGTCATTATTTGGTACGGTTAATAAGTAAACCGTAGCAAAAAAGTGATTATTTTTTTTGGTACGCTATTGTTTAAAAACCGTACCAAATAGCCCCAAAACCGTACCAAATGAGAAATTTGTGTAGTAGTGGGTGAATCAATTTTACACGGATAAAGAAACCGAATTCCTGGAGAGAGGGGAAACGTTGAAAAAACAGCACCAGACTTTATTAGATCTCCAGCAGATTCTTGATTGCTATGTTGCACGGACACGGATACGGAAACGGGGACGGGTACGGAGACGGGTACTTAGAAACGCCATTGTCCCAAAATCAATGAAACGGGTACGGCTGGAAACGTTTTGTATTTATATATATTTATTAATAAATTAAATAAACATGAATTTTTAACCGATAAACAAGAAAAAATAAATACTGATAGTGAGACATAATATATACTTAACATTAAACAAATACTGATAGTCAATTTTTAGAGATTTGTTAGAAGATATGGCGACCTACTATATGTATATACAATATAAATGGACCAAAAAATGTTTCATGGCCTAAAAAATAGCCCAGAAACGTGTTAAAAATCCAAACAAACGTTTCCCTTCGCGTTTCTGCTAGAGCCTCGGCGTTTCCTATCTTCAGGAAACGTTTCCCTTTTTCGGGAAACGTTTCCGCCGCGTTTCCGGGCGTTTCCAGCCGTTTCACGTTTCCGAAACATTTCCGGGACGGGCACGGCACCCGAGAGGCGTTTCCGTGCAACATAGCTTGATTGCCTTAGGAAAGAACGATCAAGCAGCCGCAACACAAGCGGTAGGTTCAACTCATCCCCGACCTTACATGTAGTCGCAACAGGGACAGGGCCACAGTGCCACACTATGACTTGGACGGGCCATGGCCAACCCAAGATACAGTTTAACTACATGTAATATGCAGAAATTATAATGTATTCCCAGAACTAAATTGTTTTAGCCCACCCAAAAATATTTAAGCCACCCAAAGTATTAAGACATCATCGTCAATTGAAAAAATAAAGTTACAGAAGTTTGATCGTCCATTGCAAACCATTAATTATACTATGATTTAGTTTACAATACATGCATGCGGTGCAATTATATAAATATATTACTTAAGATAAATTAACATGGGGCATACATATATAAGCAGAAATTGCGCCCGAGTTTGGTGAAGGTGACGCAGAGACACAAGCGACAGATGTGATATCGGTTAGAAAAAAACGGTATCAACATTGTTGGCGCAGCCAGGAGGGGAAAGACTAAAAACGGGAAGCCTAAAACATCCATGAGGATCGATATTCCAGCAACAACACCAACACAAACAATAACAGCAGTTACATCAATGCTATGGGAAGATCTAGTTAACAACCCCAAGGAACAAGGTGAATACATTAATCGCAAGAAGCTCCGGTGCGCCGAGAAAATGATTAAAGGGGCTTTTGTCGAACTTTATAGAGGCCTTGGTCTTCTAAATACTTACAGGTACCAACAATTTTCTACTTCTTTTTGTGTCATTTTTCCCATGCATAATTAAATAGTATTAAGTAAATGAATGTTTTTAACAGGTCGCTAAATATGGTGGCATTTGTAAAAATACTGAAGAAGTTCGACAAGGTAATTATGAACTTTTTTCATATTTGTTACTTTGCATAGATATGTTGATCATTTTTATTTTATGTTTGGCAAAACAAGTTTGTAAAACATTTTAATATGAGCATGTATAGGCTTGACTTAAACTAAAGCATGGGTTTTTAACAGGTATCCAACCGAAATTTATCGGTGACATACCTCAAAGCAGTTAAAAGATCCCATTTCATTAGCTCTGATAAGATATATATAGAAATATCTTTTATTTGTCATGCAATTACTCAATATTTACTTGAACTAGCTAAAAAAAATACCCTTAGATTATCTAATAATGAGCAAATCTTACTCCTTTCTACAGCTGTGAAACATAAATAGTGCCTAGTATTAGGAAACTTGCTAAGGCTAGTTTTTATTGCCTGATTTTTTTAACAACTTTACATTTACATTAAAATATATAAAAAAAAAACTTTGAAGAGTTTGATCCTTGAAAGTAGAAAGCCCTAATTAGTTTATTAGTTTGGTAATTTGTTGCTCATTATATCTTATTTTAGTATATTATAAAATATTTAAAATATTTTTATTTTTAAAATATATAAATTAAAATATTTAAAATTGATTTTTATAAAAACATTCAAGTTATTATTGACCATTCATCTTCATTTGTAACAACATATCAAAAAGTTATTTTTATAATTAAAATTAAAATATCTTTTTTTATCTAATTTTATTTTTTCATAATCTAATTTTATAATATTTTTAAACTTTTACGCTCTTTTATTTAATATTCATTTTGATATTTTAAATAATTTTTAGTTTTTTCTTATTTTTTGAGGGTTTTTTTTATTTTAGTTTGATTTTTTACAACTTTGATTTTTAAATACAAATTTAACTAGTAAATGTAGTTAAAATCGTCGCTAGATACTCGTTGATGCATTTCGCGGAGTAAACTAGTCTTTATTTGTTCCTTTTATGTACCAATAATTTTGGTTTTCAGATTAATATATATACCACTTCTCATCATTTCATTTCATGCATGTTCTTGTTATACTTAATTAGACCAAATTAAGACCAAATTTCCAAGAAAAGAAATGATATCATATAGTACGTAATTAGTTATGTTGATAATTAACTAAAGTATTACGGAGTCTTATGTATATACAGGTAGTGAAATTGATGGACGAAGTGGAATTATCTTTCACAAAACAATTTGCAAAAGATGACAGAAAAAATGCTATGAAATTCTTAACACCCCGTCAACACAAAGAGTCTCTCACATGGTCACCTTTTTTCTTGGTATAAATTCAATTTACTACTACCCTACACACATATATACATTTTTCCATCCAAGTTAGTACTAATAATAATCGACATTTGTGCGTGTTGTCGAAATTACAGGACTGTTTACTGGTAGTTTTGTAACTTTGTTTGCGGTGTATGCAATATTAGCACATATCAGTGGTATGTTCTATCCTGCTATGGAAGCTGGTTATGTTGAAACTGTCTATCCCATCTTCAGGTATACAATTGAAATCGGGTCTTACTAATATTGAAAAATAACGACGATCTATTAGTTCGTATGCTAAATTAATTTGTCATGGTTATGTAATGGAATGACAGTTCGTATGCTAAAAATTTGTCATGCTTAAAAAACTCAAAAAGAAAATTAGGATTGGTAACCGAACAACAATACACACTAACGACACACTTAGGACTAGACAATCGTTGCTAAATCTAAGGCGCCCATTAAAAAAATGGTATTTGATAGAACCATTTTAACTCCGTGTATTTTTTTGTACCGAGCCCCCACCTAACAAAGAAGGCATATCCCGGTAAATTACCTAGGTAACACTGGCTAACCAAACCAGGGCCCGAATTCAAACCCCCGCCCTTTCGTTTGACTTGATCAACTGCGCGCTTTTGCGGTAGTTGATGGCCAACTATCTAAGGCGCCCATTGTGCCTTATTACACTTATATCCAATAGTGAAGCAAACGACAATATTTTGATTGTTCAAAAACGACGTCACTTTCGTGTTGGGTCGAGCTGGTGTGAGTGAGAATGGCTAAGCGACATAGTTTAAGACTGAAACGACGTTGTTTTATTTTGGTCCGGCAGTTTAATATTAGCGAGGAAGTAAACGGTGTCATTTTGATGCCTACAAAGGCCGAATATATACAGAAAAAATACACACATGCAAAGAAAGATCAACAACCACACATACAAGCAACGAACGAGGCACACACATAAACCATCGGACGTGCAATGAGCGAGTTAATCCGGTAACCGTATCTTGTTATGCAAGTCATATATTTTAATTTATTTACTTTATTGGTAGGTGACTTGGTTGAATTAGTTTGGGCGGTTTTTAGTTGGCCACAAACATTGTAATTGTTTTCGTGTTTTTGTTCGTTGTGATGATTGTAATAGGTTATTGTGGTCGATATGTTACAATAGTTGTTTAAAAATATGGTTAGAGGCATTTCGAGTTGTTTTAGCCATTACTTCTTGACCAAAAAAGCTGTTGGATGTGGCAATTTTTTCATGGTTTTGTAGATGTGTTTTCAATACGACTGTTCTATTTTGCCAGATGTTATGATTTTTGATTGGTGACTATTCTTAGGCTTTGCATGGTCTGACTTTTAGTGTTTATGTTGCTGTTTGATATTTTTTTTTGTTTGATAATCTTTTTATAGAATATGATAGTTTTTCTTTTTGTTGTTTGATGTCGATTTTAATCACCTTCCGAGCTTCAGTTAGGGTGTGGTCTAATTTTTTTTGCATTGCTAGTGTTTATTTTTTTATTGAATGATAGTTTTTGTATAGCATTTGGTTCGGGTGAGAAATGATTGTTGTAACCGGGGGCGGAGCTACATACGAGCCATCTTTGACACGTGCCACACACTGTTATTTGCGACCAAGATTAAATTTTGGTGATTTTTTCTTATATTCTGAAGGTGCTACACTCATTCTAGAGTGAAAATAATATTTCAAAAGTAGGAGATGATAACCAGAGTGGTTGAATGAAGAAGATAGTGACGTGTGATCTCAAATTAACGTTTAAATTGAATATCTCTACTAAACAACATTGGCAAGTGCCAACTTTATTGCCTTATTTCTCTTATGACCCATCATCAAATACAATTTTTACTACCCATGTCTTTTTAAGGCCCATTGTGTTTATTTACTTATTTTTAACATTCTTAACTTTTAAACATCACAAAATAGTGAACACACGGTAACTAAAATCAAAATTACCATCAGCCTATGTTCTTTCAATAGATTTATATTATTTCCCCTATGTTAATTTGTCTACATCCAAGAACAAAGAGGATAAAAACACTACTTTTACTTTAATAAATGGACTTCTAAAAAATAATTTTTCAAAGCAATGTCACACATAATCCAAAATTATGTATCCAGTCACTGGTTGTAACATGACATGTAAAGTTTGTTGTTGAACATTGCAATCCATATTTGTATGTAAAGAATGGTAAGGCTTGATGTTAATTTTTTTAGTTTTAATTTTATATTTAACCTATTAGATATCAAGCATTTATTTGTGTTCAATGTTATTGTTTGTATAGTATTTTGTACTGATATAAAATGGTTGTTGTAAAATGACAGGTGAAGTTTATTATCTCGTTTGGTTCGTTGTAATCGAATGTAATTGGATGTAATTGTAATTCAATTACATTACATAACATGTTTGGTTCATAAAATGAAAGAAATGTAATTCACTTTATATTACATGTGGTGTTTGGTTTGTTTCGTAATTGTAATTGAGACATTACAATTACATCAAAAGGTGTAATTCAGATGTTGGATGGAATGTTTTGAATTACGTCGTAATTCGTAATTTTATACTTTATAAACCACTATTATTATTATCATTATTATTAATTATTAAAAATCAACTTTATTATTATTATTATTATATTAAAATAACAATAATAAATTTTATTTTTTATTATTATATAATAAAAAAGTAAAAAATTAATAATAATAATTTTATTATTATTATTTTTAATTACTATTATTTAGTACTATTTTTATATTATTATTTATAAATTTATTAATATTTAATTTATACATTTTTTAAAAAAAAATGTATTTTATTTTATATAATATTTCTTTTATTTATTTAATTTACTTTTATTTTATATTGTTTTTTATTTTTTTTATAATTTTATATTTTATTAGTTATTATTATTTTTATTTATATTTTTTAATTATTGTTATTATTATTTTAATATTTTATTAATAATAATATTTCCTATTATTATAATTTTGAAATATAAATTAATATAAGTTATTATTATTTTATTTTAATAATAATAATAATATTTTTTATTAAAATACTAATTTTATTAAAATAATAATTTTTATTAAAATAATATATTTTATTAAAATAATAATTTTTATTAAAAATAATAATTTTTATTAAAAATAATAATTTTTATTAAAATAATATTTTTTATTAAAATAATAACTTTATTTAATTTTAAATTATTTATATTTTTATTATTTTGTTTTTATTATTTTATTTTTATTATTTTATTTTATTTTAATTATTATTTTTTTATTAATTTTTTAAATTTTATAAAAAAAAAATTGAATTACATTACGTTGAGACTCAACCAAACATACCTTAGATTTAATCCATTACAATTCCACAACATTACAATTCCCACACATTCCCATTCTTTCAATTACAATTATATCAAATTACAATTCCTTCCAAAGATTACAATTCCATTCAAAACATTTCATGAAACAAACGGGGAATGTTAAAGTCCGTATTTGTATGTAACAGTAAAACAGTAAGGTTTGGTACTAATTTTCTGGGATTTTATGTTAGAATTTAAATTATTAGATTGTGAGCGTTTATTTTTTGTTGAATGGTAATGTGTGTATAACAATTTGATCTTATAAAGATGGTCGTTGTAAAATAGCAGTTAATGTTTTTTTGTTAAATGTTGTGACCCTTATCTATATGTAAAAGTAAAACGGTGAGGTTTGATATGATGTTTCAAGTAATGCTTAATTTTAAATTAAGTAATGTTTTCATTTGCTCTTTCTCGAATATTACATGTCATGTATTTGTTTATACAATTTTAACAAAGTAGCAACATTTATTTTAGTTGTGTAGTATAGAAACATGTTTTTTTAATCTTTATGGAGTTTTACTTATTCCATGGTGTAATTTTTGTTGCTTTTGTATCGGCTTTTAGGCTATTACAACTAGGGGTGTTGAAAAAGTTAATCCGATCCGAACCCGACTCGAACTCGAACCCGAATAATCATATTTGGGTCGGGTCACTCGGGTCCAAAAGTGTATTCAGGTCAATTCGGGTTGACCCGAATTGACCCGAGTTCTAATTAGGCTCGAGTTCGTGTTATATATTTTTATCCTTGACCCGACCCGACTTGACCCGAACCCGACCAACCCGACTTGACATGACTAAAATTACACTTTTTACATTGTATAAGTACTTAATTGAGCCACTTTTACACATTTTCCTTAAACTCGGGTCGACCCGAACCCGAGTTGACCCGACCCGAATTGACCCGAACCCGAGTGACCCGAGTTCTAATTAGGCTCGGGTATGGGTATGATTTTTTTGCTATCAACCCGACTTGACCCGACCCGAGTTGACCCGAACCCGACCGAGTCAACCCGAATCACACCCCTAATTACAACGCAATCATTTATTTTTTGTTCAATATTGATGTTTCGGTAACATTTTGACATAATAGAAAATGGTTGTTGTAAAATGCCAGGTGAAGTTTTCCGATGAACGATGCAGCCCTGATCAGTATATAAAAGGAAAATGGTATGGTTTAATATGATGTTTCAGATTGTCTTAAAATTAATTGTTAGCGTTCTTTGTTTCATCTTGAATTTGAGTTTATGCAGAATAATAAACGAGCAATGTCTATTTTTGTATGGAAGTATTGGAACGTGTTTTTTAACCCGCTAAAGCTTTAGTTTTTGTATGTTCTAATTTTTCTTGCTTTTGTGTGATTGATTCGCGACATGAGCGTGCAACGGGAGGTTTGTTAATTTTTCTTGGTCAGATTGGGCGTACTAATAGAGTATCCTTTCTCGGTTGTGGCTGATAAAGTATGAGCGTCGTCAATTTTTACTTGGCCATTACTAATAGATGGTCTTTTAAAGCCCCGTTTGAGTGAAATTATTCAATGACATTTGTAACTGCGTCTATATGAGCATGGGCGTCGTCAATTATTTTGCCGAAAAAACGATTTCCTTCAACTCAACGATACATCATCCCTAATATTTAAATTTGATGCTCTTTTCAAACACATGTCTAACGAAACATGGTCCAAAATTCTCATAGGTTTTTATTAAATAATTATCAAGGATATTAGTATCCATGATTTTCTAAAGAACGAATGAAAGAATCTTAAATTAAAAAAAAAATAGCTCCCTGCAGCGACGCCAAAAACTTAATGCGTATTCTCTTTTATTGAAAAACAATTCAGGTTTAAAAATTTGATCTACTTAGCACGCACTATGTTGGGTCAGTATTTACTGACCCTGAAGCAACTCTATGATTTGAATATAAAATCCCCCTAAGTGTTTCATGTTCAGCATTAAGGCCAGTCTGCTGAAGCATGACTATAGGAACAAAGTTCCTACTGAAGACTATGTTGCTGAAGGATGTTCAGCTTTCCTCTTCCAGTTAACTTAAAAGACAGAGGAGTCTTTGCTTCAAATAGTAGGCGGTCTAGTTGCTGAAGAACAAGTACTGAAGAAGAGCTTTCAGTTCAGTTTGGTTTGACAATACCAAACTGAATGATGTCGATCTCCTCTAGAATACTGAAGACTCTTCAGTATTCTGATGGTTTGCATTAGGCGGGAAAAGATAACTTTAAGTCAAAGTAGGTTGCTTGTATAGTTAGCTATAAGTACAACCTTTATCTTTTCTAGAATAGTTTATTATGTACTTTGTACTGTTTATCCAGCATGGGTATCAGTCACCCACTGGATAAACCCATGCATAGAAACATGCAAAATGCAAATCCTAGTTTTACACTGCCTATATAAGGAGTGTACATTGAGAGGGAAAAGGTTAACCAATAAAAGAGTAAAAACTCTAGAAAAACCTTCTCTCTCAATACCAACTAAACCATATAGCCAAGAATCATATGAACGTTTAGATTGGAGCTTAGACTATTAACTTTGGTTATAAGTTTAAGTAGAGGAGATCACCGCCCACTGCCATTCAACCACTTTGTTCTTCCGCAAATAAAGTGGGTTATAGATTCTTTATTTGATTATAATAAAAGTCTATACGTTGAAAAGTTATTAGTATTGTTGTTTTAATTGTTCTTAGTTCTTATCAATTGTTAAAACAACTCACTTGAGTCTTGGTAAGGAGTTATTAATTAAGGTTGATAAGTAATAACAAATTACAGGGGACCAACAAGTGGTATCAGAGCAGTTTGATTAGCAAAACTCTTATTTTATTAAACTGCTTATTTAAAGTTTTCAAATCAAGATCCAAAAATAGCTCAAGTAATACCACAAACCCTAGAGTATAGGGGTGGCCAACTTAATGATGCTCCTGTCCTAGAGGTAGCTAATTTTAAAAATTGGAAGAAGAGGTTCCTTGTCCACATGGTTGGGATTGAACCACAATTCCTTGGAATCATTGAAAATGGTCCATTTGTTCCCATGGTTGGGGATAATAAAAAACCTGAAGTACAATGGACTGCTGATGAGAGAAAAGCTGCTAACCTAGACCAACGTCTCAAAAGTCTCACCATGTCTGTACTCCCAGATGACCAAATGAATTATGTTGTGAATTGCAAAATCTACATAGGAGGACCTTATTCTTTATCATGAGGGACCCTCTGATATCAAAGAAACAAGAATAATGGATTTAAAGCTTCAATACAACACCTTCAAATACAAAGAAGGGGAAACCCTCTCACAGACATTCACCAGATACAAAGCACTGATGAATGAACTAGTGAATGATGGTGTTGAGCTTTGAAAACTTGAAATCAACACAGTTTTTCTTAATGCATTGCCAAAGAAGTGGCTCAGTTTCTGCTAAAGCTTAAGAAATGCTAATCACATTAAAGATTGTGATCTGGCCTGCCTTTTTGGAAAACTAAAATATGAAGAAAACCTAGTTGATAGGATTTATGAAGGCTTAAACAAGAGTAAAGCATTAAACATTGCTACACCCTTGTCTACAACCTTCTTCTGTGAAGCTGTCATCTAAGACTACCAAGATAGTCATGATGATGATGAAGACACAAGAACTAGTGAGGAATATCTGAATGACCTCAAAAAAAATTCATGAAAGAGCACTTCTGTCCAAGTCTAGAAGGTTCTTTAAGAAAGGAGGCAAGTTCTCCAGCACCACAAAAGCTTTAGTTGACACCGAATGCTACACATGTGGGAAGACTGGTCACTTTGCTAGGGATTGTTATTCCAAAACATCCATTCCTTCTTACTCCTCACCAGCTCAATCAAGACCATCTGGTCAATCATCATTTCAACGAATACAAATTGCTTCTACTTCCTTTTAGCAAAACATGGCTGAACTTCGACCAGCAAAAGACTTTGAGGTAAAGTATAGAGAAATCAAAGCTAGACTGGCTCTCATGAGCACTGAAAATTCTTCCTCCAAGGCTCCCAAGAAAGATAAGAACAAAGGACTCATTGTTGAAGCTTATGAATGGGATGAAGATGAAGTCTCTTCAGATGATGATGAATTGGTTAATGTGAAAGTGCTAATGGCACTTGCTGGTGATGAAGGCTCAAACTTCAATGTTGTTGCCAAAGAAAGTACCAGAAATAGTGAATGGGTCAATATCACAATAAAAAAGGTACAAACTCTTCTTGAATTAGAAGATAAGGATGACATTAAATTTGTCTTTGATTACCTGTGTATTGATCTAAAATTTGTTGAAGAACAACGGAACAACTTGCTTGAAAAGTATCATAAACTTGTTCTAAAACTTGATATTTTGAAAGTAAGTTAATAGAGCTAAAAGAAGCTAAACTTAATGTAATTACTTTTCAACAACTGAACAAAGATATTCTGGATGAAAATAACTCTTTAAGAGTTGAACTAAAAGAAGCAAAAGATATTGTTAAATCTTGGCTTAGAAACTCTAATAGGGTAAATCAGTGCATCAATGAACAAATTCCTGCTCAAAAGAGGAAAATGCTTGGTGCTGAAGGATCCTCCAGCACCAACTCAATTAATATTATCTTTGTCAAAGCCTCGAATGAGGGTGGTAGCTCGATCCCTGATGTTGTAAGGTCAGGTGAAGAGAATTTACCAAATCATGACACTGGACGTATCCTTCTTCCTGAGTTGCAAGAATATGCTGACACATCAGCACCTGTTGAGTCTTCAGTTACTAAAGATGACTCAGATGATGATTTAGAGAATGAAGTAAGTACCCCACTTCCTTTTTTGGAGAAGCTGGCTGGTGATGAACCCTCTACTGGACTAAAATCAATCCAGTCAATCATCAAGTCTCACACAACACACAAAGGTAGGTCTCCCAAGCATGTCAAAATTGACACATCAAAAAACTCTTCAGCTCCTGTTGAAGGTTCACATATGGGAACTACCTCTTCATTTTCAACAAATAAACTGACGAATGCTAGATCTGAGGAAGATGAGAGAATGTCTCTTGTCATGCAAGAGATCAATTATCTCAAATTGCAACTCAGGCAGCAGCAAACACCAACTCGATTCAGAGATGAACCTTCAAACTCTCCACATTATAAGTACAAGATACAATTTAAAAGGGCTTGTGATCTATGTGGTTTAAACAACCATCTCACTGAAACTTGCCTAAAGGTGATTTATTGCACTAAATGTGACAGGACTGACCATCTCACTCGTGAACATACTCAATATATGCTTGCTAAAACTAGTGTTAATGCTCACAACACTAAAGCATCTCATTCTAGGCGAAAAATTCCTTTCCCACCATGCATTCATTGTGGTATGGGCAATCATCACTCAGATGACTGTCACTACTATCCTGTTTGTGATATTTGTGGAAGTTATTACCATGACACTCATGGACATAATCAAGTTATCTATCTCAGAAGGGGCGTCAAACCTAGGAACTCAAACTCTATTGCTAAATGTTATGAAACTTGTGGAAGTAATGTTCACTACATCTGATCACAATCATATAGAGTGGTTTAGAAGAGGTGAAGCCCTTCAGGCTAAGAAAGCAAATGATGTTCAATCCTCTCCTTCTTCTTCTGAGCAATCTTATTCATCCTCATCAAAAGGATCATTCAGATCTAGAACACCTTCTAGATCTAAAACACCCACCCATCAAAGGTGGGTTTCAAAACAAAACTGACCATTTCCTTAACTTGTGTAGTGTGATCTCAGGAAGCCTATTTGGTACTTGGATAGTGGCTGCTCAAGGCATATGACTGGCACCAAAAGTCATATGCACAAGTATAAGGAGGAATAAGGTCCTAAAGTTATTTTTGGTGATAACTCATCAACTACTATTGAAGGATTTGGTTCAGTGATATGCAAAGGTATAGTTTTTACAAGGGTAGCATATGTCAATGGATTGAAGCACAACCTCATCAGCATCAGTCAACTTTGTGATGCAAAGTATCTAGTGCTGTTTAATGACAAAAAAGGTACAATCTTCAATACCAATCATGAAATTGTGATGATTGCTCCCAGAGTCAAAGATGTTTATGTTATGAACATGAACTCTACTCTAGAGACATGTTTCTTTGCTAGAGCCTCCAACATTACTAACTGGCTTTGGCATAAGAGGCTCTCACATCTAAATTTCAAAACAATAACTCTGCTGGCAAAACAAAATCTTGTTATTGGTCTTCCTTCACTTGTCTATTCCAAGGACAAACCATGCTCAATCAAAGAAAGTCTTCACTTGCTTCACATGGACTTATTTGGCCTAGTATCACCTAGGGCCATTTGTAATGAAAAATATACACTTGTCATTGTTGATGAGTACTCTAGGTACACCTGGGTATATTTTCTGACAAAGAAAAACCATGCACCAGATGCCATTATGTCTTTCATCAAAAGAGTTGAAAATCAAAATGACACGCACGTCAAACAGCTTAGAACTGACATGGCACTAAATTCAGAAATCATACTCTAATCAAGTTCTGTGATGACAAAGGAATTTCACAAAATTTCTCATCACCTTACACACCTAAACAAAATGGTGAGGCTGAAAGAAGGAACAGAACTTTGATTGAAGCAGCAAGAACAATGATTGCTGGATCAGCCCTCTCTAAGCACTTTTGGACTGATGTTGTAGCCACTGCTTGCTACACTGAAAGTAGATCCATCATTATGAAGAGACACATGAAGACTCGCTATGAAGTCTTCAAGGGGAGAATTCCAAACATTTCATTCTTACATGTGTTTGGGTGTCCAATATTCATTCACAATCACAATGATCACTTTGGTAAGTTTGATGAAAAATCTGATGATGGTTACTTCCTTGGATACTCTCTTGTATCTAAGGCATACCGAGTCTTCAACACAAGAAGACAATGTATTAAAGAAACTTACCACATCACTTTCAATGAAAGTTCTGAAGCTCTCAAATTTGCAAATCCAGCAGATGATAAACTTCATATTCATGAATCTCACAACTATCCATCTGATGAATTTCAACTTTATGAGCCTTCTCAAAAATATCAAACAAGCAATTCAATTCCTCATATTGATCCATTTGAAGATATGACAAGTCCTATAAAGGAAATCCTTCAGTATCACATACTGATGGCTGTCAATCGAATGATTAAAATGACCAGCATCAAAATGATCAAAATGATCAGCAAGATAACACAAATGACCAAAATGGTCAGTCTCAAAATGATCAACATGCTCACACACTTGACCAATCAAATGATGTTGCTAATTATCAATCTGAGCCTCTTGCTCATGATTCTCCAACTATCTCTAGAGAATTAGGTCTTACATGTGTTACTTCTGACCAAGAAGGAAGTCCTCCACTGATTAAACCCTTGTCTATTGAATATCCTTCAGTAGACACTAGAGATAATTCAAGTCCAAGTCCATTACATGGACTTCCAAGTTCTAGCTCTAATCATGACACCAGTGCTTATTCCCCAGCTCCACAAAAATCTTGGACTAATAATAGTCACATTCAGCTGGTGAACATAATAGGTAATCCTGGAGAAGGTACAGTCACTAGATTTATGGCAAAGAAACTGAGTGCTGCTTCACCTAGAGAATTCCTCTATGCAAACTTTCTTTTAGAAATTAACCCTACAAAGGTTTCTAAAGCACTCACTCATACTGGATGGGTGGATGCCATGTAAGAGGAACTAAATCAAATTAAAAGAAATAAAGTCTGGAAATTGGTTCCTCTTCCATATGATAAATCAACCACTGGCACCAAATGGGTTTACAAACTCAAAAGAGATGAAACCAATGTGGTGACCAAAAACAAAGCTAGGCTGGTGGCCCAAGGATTCAATCAAGAGCCTGGTGTTGATTTTGATTAGACCTTTGCTCTAGTTGCACTTATGGAAGCCATACAAATATTCCTTGCTTATGCCACTTACATGAACTTCACCATCTACCAAATGAATGTCAGAAGTGCATTCCTAAATGGTGACCTAAAAGAAGAAGTTTATGTTACACAGCCTCCAGGCTTTGAGAGTAGCAAATACCCAAACCATGTCTACAAGCTTTACAAAGCTTTGTATGGACTGAAGCAAGCTCCAAGGGCTTGGTATGAAACTCTCTCAACATTTCTCATTGAACATAAATTTGTCAGAGGAAAAATAGATAGCACCTTGTTTATCTATAAATCTAAAACTGACACCATTCTAGTATAAATTTATGTTGATGACATCATCTTTGGTTTAACAAGCTTGAAACTATGCAAACAATTTGCCAAGCTTATGACCAGCAAGTTTGAGATGAGTATGATGGGAGAACTCACATACTTCCTTGGTCTTTAGATTAAACAATCTGACCAAGGCATCTTCATCAATCAAGAAAAATATGTCAAGGATCTGCTGAACAAGTATGATATCAATTGTGCTTTAGTAAAAACACCAATGGTACCCCCTAACAACTTAGGACCTGATCTCAATGGACAATCAGTCAATGAGACTCAATATAGAGGTATGATTGGGTCACTCATGTATTTAACTGCAAGCAAACCTGACATTCCATTCTATACATGCCGTTGTGCAAGATACCAAGCAGATCCAAAGGAATCACACCTTACCGTTGTAAAGAGAATCTTCAGATACCTAAAAGGTACACCAACTCTAGGTCTTTGGTACCCTAAATCCTCAGGGTTTGATCTAAAGGGGTATTTAGATTCTGACTATGTTGGATGCAATATGGACAGAAAAAGCACTTCTGGTGCTTGCCAATTGCTAGGTGACAAACTTGTGTCTTGGAGTGCTAAAAAGCAACAAACATTTGCCATGTCTTCAGAAGAAGCTGAATATATGGCAGCTGTTGGATGTTGTACCAATGTTCTTTGGATGAAAAGGCAACTAGCTGATTATGACATAGAATATGAAAATGTGCCAATCTTTTGTGATAACACTAGTGCTATTGCAATATCCAATAATCCAGTCCTTCACTCAAGAACAAAACACATCGATATCAGATATCACTTTATCAGAGATCATATTGTGAAAGGGGACCTTGAATTACATTTCATCCCCACTCAGTATCAGTTGGTTGATATCTTCACCAAACCACTAGATGAACCAACTTTCAAAAGATTGATAATGGAGCTTGGTATGCTGAACATTGATGATACAAAACGTGAACCTTCAACATTCACTAAAGAAGCTTAAAGGTTCAACATTTCTTAAAAGTTTTGATTAATGCAAAGTAGCAGTGTCTGAGTAAAGGAGTGTGCAATGTCATGTGTCTATCTCACTTTGATTGTGTATATGATGTTTTGTCGCCTTATCTGATTCACTGAAGCTGAACAAATGATCACCAGTCATCAAAGTTTCTCTTCAGAAAAATCTGAACAAAGTTTTATACAAATTAGTAGCTAGACCTGAGTATAGGAGCGTGCAATGTCATATGTCTTGTTCACTTATGTGAACATGTATATGGGGTTTTGTCGCCTCATTTGACGTACTGAATCTCATAAGTATTGCCATCAGCTTCAGCATATCTGAGCAACAGCTTTTAAAACAAATCAATCATGTGACGAAAAGTATTAAATGGCATTGAATTTTCTTGTGAATAAAACAAACATTCTTTCAAAAGGTGTCATTTATTAATTAAGGAAATTTCAAACGTCCCCATCCACAGTCAACAACTCCCTGACACATGAGGCGTTTCACTGTTCAAAGCAACAGAAAATCATACCTTTTTGCAGAACATTAATGAGAGAGTTTGTGCCAAATGTTCAAAAGAAACCCTAAAAGATTTATAACTTTTTCAAATGGTTTTAAAAAAATTCACAAATAGTCTAAGTTTTTATATAATCCATTGCATTTGGATTTCATTCCACGCTTACAAATCTTTTCATCAAAAAACACACACACAAACTCTCTCTCTCTCTCTCTCTCTTTCAAAAACACAAAACACAACAATGGCTGAATCTTCTTCCCAAAAAGTTGTATAAATCACTCTTAACCCATCCACTCATGTCACTTTCCCATCGAAGATATCTTCTTCAAACCAAACAACGTCACTCTTATCAAACAGACACCATTAAATATGTTCCTGGGGATCAAGTAATGACTTACTTGTCCAAAAGTGTTTTAAGAGATGCATTGTTTAAGGATCCTGGAATGATGTTCCAAAATGTTTTAAAAGAGTTTTGGTTCACAGCACAAGCTTCTAACAACAAGATGTCAATAGAGTTTGATTCTACTACTGCTAGGATTCATGGTAAAATTGGTTTGAAATTATTTAGAAGGGTTTTGGGTCTAAATTATTTAGAAAACCCTAGTGACTATGAAGCTATACCTGATGATTTTATGATTGTTAAAAATTTATTTAAAGAAATTGGGTATAGTGAAGAGATCACTGAGAAGGGGGGTTTAAAAAGGAGTTGTTTGCCACCAAGGTGGAAATTGTTGATGACTATTCTCATTGAGTGTTTGGGGGGGGGGGGAACTGGAGGCCTTGACTAGATAAACCAAAAGGATGCTATTATTTTATATTGTCTGGCCAAGGGGATAAAAGCTGATTTTGGAAGGCTTATTGTTGAAGATCTCCATAGGAAACTGGAGAAAAAGACTAGGGAGAAAAATGTTGTTTACACCAGATTCATATCTCTCCTATTTGTTGACCATCTTGGTGATGATTTTTCTAAAATCAATGGAGATAAACTGATTTTTTGACCCTTTGATCTTACACGTTGGAACATTCCAGTCAGCACCATTGATCCTCCTCTCACACAAACCATGTTGGACATCTGCTCAGCAGATGCTCTAGTAGTATACAAATCTCAACAAGACACTTCTCCAACTGGATAAGGGGATCTGAAAGGCAAAAAGCCTGGAGCTTCTTCTAGACCACGTCAGAAGCAAACGTCTATTAACACTGAGAAGGTTAGACATGAGTCCAGAAAGAGGAGAGCCCTTACACAATCTTCATCGAAGAAGGTTGCTGATGGCCTCAAAGGCCAAGCTTTGAAGAAACATAAGTCCTCGGCCAAGGACAAGAACCCAAGCCAGCCGTCACCTTCAGTCTCTGCTGGAGGTGACATGCATAAAGAGGCCCTGATGGCAACCCCTCTATCAACTTCTTTAGGAGAGAAGGTTGAAGATGGAGCTCACCCTCAGCTCAATAGTGTCGAGTCAGCATTGGTAAGTAATTTAAATCTGAATACAATTCCTATTTCATTACCAATTTCTATCATTTGTTACTCTGAGTCTGCATCAGGGAATGAGGCGTCAGCAAATACAACAGCTGACACTGGCCCTGACCTATCTGTTTCTAATGATGTAGTCCCCCCACAACAGGGTCCTTCTGAAGGAACCAAAAACATTATCATTGATCTAAACTTATCAGGGACTCTTTCTCAGGATCCATCAGGTAAAACCAACCCTGGTGGTGAAGGACTTGAAACATATCCTCACACTGGAGGTGATGCTCAGAAGACACCAAAGGGAGTGCATCTCACCACTTGTGCCAAGGTGGGACACTTGCCTTCATTTGTGTTTAGTATGTATGGTGATGATTTGGAGAAGGAGCTTGGGTTCAGTGAATGAGTTCCAGTCAACCTTGATGACAGTAAGCCTGAGGATGATAACGTTGATCAATCATCCAAGCCACCATCCCCCAGAACCATTCAAGTAAATGAACTGACAAATCAAGTGTTAGTTCTTCAGTCACAGGTGGCCAAGCTCAAAGAGGAAAAGGCTATTGCTGATGCTGAACTTATTACACTTAAAGCAAGGTCAATTCCTCCCACTGCTGAACAAATCACGAATGTTATTCTCATTGCTCTGAAGCCTTTGGTAAAAGATGTGGCCACTACCACCTCTGTTAAGTAGGAGATGACAGCACTTATGGACTCCATCAATAGTGCTTCTTTGGAGTTCCCACCAGAATTCAAGCCAGTCCCTACTCAGCTGGATGAATTATGTGATTCTGTCTCCAAGATCAAAGATAAGGTGGGTTTGCTGGAACAACAAAAGCTGAACTTATCTGATGAAGTTCAGTAGAAATTGGATGCCCTTGTAAATGTTCCAGCAATGCTGGCCAAGGAATCCTCCACCTTAGACTCTTTGTGTGCCTTCATGCCTGCTGGGGGTTCATCAGAAGTTGATGGGCAATCTTCTGTTGAGGGGGAGAAAATCACTATCCAGCAGCTCTTTCAAAACCATGCACAAATGAAGGCTAAAAACAACCTATTGTCTATGAGTCACCATTTGCTGAGAAGAGTCCAGCTAAGGCTAAGTGGGAGTCTTCAGCCAAGGATGGTCATGTGGATGGACTTACCACAAGTGAAGATACAACTGATGGTGGTACACCTCCCTTTATACCCAAAAACAAAGGAGATTTTACACTGAATGATCGACTGATCAAAGCTAGGGTAGCCACTCAAGAAGAACTTGACAAATTGTACAAGCTTCAGCAAGAAGAAAAGCTAAGAGATCTGAAGCTGAGCTTGTATGAACAAATAAGGAAAGCTGAAGTTGAAAGTATTTTCAAGAAGAAGATGTTATATGAAAATTTTTGTATAACAAGACTGAACAGAAGAAATCTCTCACCAATCACCAATGTTGATATACTAACTAGCAGAGGTGACATTCATCTCAAGTTCTATAGGGGCGATGGGACTGATGAGATCCTAGAAAACTTCCAAGGGAAAGAAACTTTCTTACACTGAATGGATTAAAATGAGTGTGAAAATTGAGAAAAGAAAATCCACGAGATGGGATAAAGTCCGCACCAGAATTGAGTACTTTATGAGAAATCATGAAAAAATGGTTGAGATTCTGAACATCAGCACTCAAGTTTCTTGGAGGATTAAGATCCTATACTGGAGCTAAACAAAAGGGCAAATCTGATTAAACCTGGTGTGGGTGATATTTTTGTCACCACAAATAAATACAAGGGCTTTGTTCAGTTTCAAAATCATCTCCCTGTCCATGTACTAGACGAACCTGAATTGGGAATGATAATGTTCAATCATCGTGAACGTAAAGACTTTGTGGGCATCAGTGACCTCGATGAAATGAACAATGAACTTCTTTCGAATGTTCAAAGGATTTTTTACTCTCAGCATGATGGTCCAGGACGTACTAATGCTGCTAGAACCTTCAGCATGTGCTTACTTGCTATACTGGACCACAGAAACTCAGATCCATTAATTCAGACTCCCATCATTGAAGAACTTAGGCCTAAGGAAAATGAATAATCATTTGTATTTTCTTTGTTGTAATTTGTAATGTTTATGAATAAATGATTATCTGATGTTTATAAGTATTTTATTGTTCAGTGCAAGTAAGAGAAAGTTGTCATGCTCACTTACTACTGATATTAGACTTAGGCTATTTGTATATCCAAATAGGGGGAGATTGTTGGGTCAGTATTTACTGACCCTGAAGCAACTCTAGGATTTGAATATAAAATCCTCCTAAGTGTTTCATGTTCAGCAGTAAGGCCAGTCTGCTGAAGCATGACCAGAGGAACAAAGTTCCTACTGAAGACTATGTTGTTGAAGGATGTTCAGCTTTCCTCTTCCAGTTAACTTAGAAGACAAAGGAGTCTTTGCTTCAAATACTAGGAGGACTAGTTTCTGAAGAACAAGTACTAAAGAAGATCTTTCAGTTCAGTTTGGTTTGACAATACCAAACTGAATGATGTCGATCTCCTCTAGAATACTGAAGACTCTTAAGTATTCTGATGGCTTGCATTAGGCAGGAAAAGATAACTTTAAGTCAAAGTAGGTTGCTTGTATAGTTAGCTATAAGTACAACCTTTATCTTTTCTAGAATAGTTTATTATGTACTTTGTACTGTTTATCCAGCATGGGCATCAACTACCCACTGGATAAACCCATGCATAGAAACATGCAAAATGCAAACCCTAGTTTTACACTGCCTATATAAGGAGTGTACATTGAGAGGGAAAAGATTAACCAATACAAGAGTAAAAACTCTGGAATAACCTTCTCTCTCAATACCAACTAAACCATATAGCCAAGAAGCATATGAACGTTTATATCAGAGCTTAGAATATTAACTTTGGTTATAAGTTTAAGTAGAGGAGATCACCACCCATTGTCATTCAACCACTTTGTTCTTCCGCAAACAAAGTATAGGTGATTATCCATATAAACATGATATGAATAAATAATAAACGCAGCGGAAAGATCACATGTCAATGGATCCATAGAGTCATATGATTAATCAATAAAAGGGACATAAAAGTATACCTTTGTAGCGTGATTCGGTAAGATCGAACAGAGACCATCACGAACACATGATCTAACCAAGAAACCAATCAAATATGAAACCAAGTGATCAAAATAGATCACCTCTATGATGTATCCACACCACACATCCTTGTATACCAATAGATGCTAGTCTTAAACCCCGTAACCTAGTAACACCCTTTGAATAAACAAGATTCAAAGTTGGAGATCATTACAAAACATAAACCCACGGTTTTTACATCTCAAAACCGTAAAAATCCCAATTAGAGGAAAGAGGGAGGATTTTTGGTAGTGTGTTTAATGTAATAAATTAGAGTTTTTACCTAATAACTCATATTTATCACAAATGTAACTCCTTCCTCTTTTCATCTTAATGGGCCGGACTCAATGGGCTTTGTATGGGCCTTACCATAGACTTTTACAAGTCTAATAACTAAGTACACTACTAGTCGTTAGAAGCCCAATAATGATCTTGAGTTACGAAGGTTGTTTATATACCGTAAATACGATAAACACGATATATTGAAATGGTACCCCAGTGTATATGTGTGACCCCATAGGCCCATATGTGTCTAGCCTTATAATTAGTTGTTATGACACGAGCATACTCCAACAACTCCCACTTGCGCACGTCATAATAATAATGTAATTATACAAGTAATGGTTAGCGTCTAGCAACACGCCAATGCCCCTAGAAACGTATGGGGATAGTTTCTCAAACATCTTATTTAAATGGTTAGATATTAGTCATCCTTTTGTTTCAGATACTCTGTTAAACTTTAGACATGGATCAACAGTCATTCTTAAGTTTAACTATTCTGTTTCTCGATATAGATATTGAACTAGATTACCAAATTAATCAAGAATCATCTTAATTACATTTGGGTGTGGCCTCACAAACATCTGTACAATTCATCGAGGGTCCCATTAGTATCTAACTCCAATACAAGTGGAGGAACAAATCATATTTTGACTGCACGTGTCGTTCATGTGTTTCACATCGCACCTGAAAATGGTCTTTATAGCAGCCTTGTTCAGGACAACGTTTAACCATATCAAAGATTGACATTCCACACATATAAAACCTACTTGCATCTCAAGTCTAAGGATGAGATATTTAACCACTTGCGAGATTCACTATTGACGACGATCCATGTAGTGAATTCTCGTAGGTTGGGTCAATCCAATGTTCATCCAATGAACACATATGAGTTTGGCGGCATCATCAATTAATATGCATTCCTAATGAATATGACCAACTCACATTTGTCTTAATTCGACAATAGTCTCGTATCGTCAACTGACAATGGATAATTTAGAATAACTAAATTATTCATGGATTAAACATGCTAATATAGAACACAGTAGTACAAATGAAGACGATCTACCAAGTATATCAATTCATTATTTAGTAAAATTGCTTAACGTTCCATTATCCAAATACAAAAAAAACAGATATACATGAGACTACTCTAAGGTCAAAGTCCAATGTTCCAAGCATGATTAACATGTTTGACTACAAGACATTGAATTTACACAAGGACCTGTTGAGTTGTCATCTGAGTGAACTTTGAGAATACTTATTTCAGAAACTCACAAATAGTGAAGATTTTGAATAATACGATGATTGTCATTTTGTATATGTGCGCTCAAGTGCTAATACAGTAATACTAGCATCGCCATAGTACATTACCTAGGTTTTTTGAAGCAAGTAGAACACCTACTTAAGACAATCTTCTTAACAGCTTCCCAAACTGTAAAGTATTCTTATTTTACTAATGAGTAGTGCAACAATGCTTTTCATCAAGCACGTCTAGGTAGTATTATTATCATTGAAGATGAAATCCTACTATCACTAGTATTGAGTACCATCTCAATCAAAGTAAGCATTAGTGTATAAACTCAACACTAATCTTCTTAGCTAAAATCCGTAAACGATGATCAAGTATATAGTATTCTATTGACTTTCACTTAGATACTTTGTGATCAGTTCATATTGCATTCATGCAAGTATCAACATTAGTCTTAATACATCACATATCATATGTAATGAATCCACTAGGTAAACTAAAGCTTTCCATGTACATAATCAATCTTATCACGTCAGATTGAACTTTGAGACTTTCTCAATGATGTGTCATATTTATACTTATTAACCGCCTATGTCTTATTATAATAAGCATATGTCCTAAGGTTATATGTTTTACTTCTTTTATCTCTCAATAGAAATATATTCCAAGTCAAGGATTAAAAACTAGCTTTGATGGAATAATATTTCCAATATATGAGATTTAAAACAAACAAAATAATATGCTCCTACTAGCTTTAAGGGTACTCGAGAGTTATCTTTGTTTTAATCATGATCATATCCTTGATTCAAACTTAAGATTTCAGCTCTTAGATGCATGCTCTAATCCACACTTGGATTTCTAGAGTTTGTACACAATTACCATATTTCATATTCATGAAATCAAGTATGGTAATTAATATCTTTATTAATTTAACACTCATAAAGAAAAGAAAGCCTTAAATCATGATCAATTGCTTGAGCATGCCTTAAACTCTATTCAAAGAGAGTGTTGATAAATGTGTACAATTGTGTCCATATCTATCTTCTCATAGAAGACCATTTATAACCTATCAGTCTTACTGATTAATGAAAGCTAATCAAATTCCAAAATTGATTTTCTTTTATAGACTACATCTAACCATTCATAGTTTGAGTCATTCATTAGATTCTAAATTTAAAAATGAGTCTCGATAGTTATGAGGTTCAAAATGATCCTCTAACTCATATTCCTCAGCATTGTCATGACATTCATATCTTCAGGTGCTTGAGGTATCCTTGCCGACCTTGCGAATATGCGAATGGGAGTTACAACAATTTGTGGCTTTTGCATTTACATGCTCAGCCTCATTATGTCGTTCACTAGTGTATTTAGAAGGTTGTATTTTATTTCTTACTTTCTACAAAGATGCACAAAGGCTCCCACTTGCTTCTTGTAAGAGGATACTTTCTCCAAGTACATATCATGTCGAGCAACAATGAATTGTTCTCGTTTCGGATGTATAAAATACACTGAAATTTCTTGATTCAAGTTTTGTTAATAACACGTCTAACATGATTTTAACAAATTCAAGACTTCAACTAAGACTTACTGGGAGTCATCCCATTCCATAAATTGATGGTTTCTTAGTTACCTTCTTGTTTGGAACCATATTAAATAAGCACGGGCATATTCAAATTTTTGTTAACCTTAATAAGATACAAGAGAGAGAGAGTAGTTAATGTTATCAAGGATCAAATAATAACAATAGTATTTGATTTTACACATGAGACATAGTGTTGCAATTATGAGACAGTATCACAATTCCTTTGATAACATAATACTCTTTGGCTCACATATTTTATAATTTGGCCAAACCAAATTGCATAAACAATATATTCAAGCCGATTCCATGTTATAAAGTATGATTATTTTAGTAGTTCAAGAACTTCATGTTCATGTTTTAACAAGAAAACATAACATGTTGGTTGCTAAATATACTTTATAAGATATTGAACAATCCAATAACTTCATTGTATATGTCCTAACAGGAAGACACAACAAGTCAAGTACTTACTTTATTTTATAAGTCTTTGAACAATTCAAGGAAGTTCATGTTTATTTCTTTACTTGAAGACATAAATATACTAGAAATAAAGTATTATTGAATGCCTACTTTTGGCTTCAATAGTATTTTCAAGTTAATTTACATACTTCATATTTATGTCTTTACAAGAAGAAATATGCTTATTAGCTAAAACATTTAGGTAATGCGATGAAGTAATTTTTATTATTTCTTGACATTAGTTCTCTATTAGGCAACATACATCAATATGTATAAGTCATAATAGAATATTATAAGCCATATTGTGTTGTACCTTGCACACTCTAATAATTCTCCCACTTGAGCATGGCACAACATCATATATGAATAATATTAAAATATCACAGATATAATAAGATTTAAGTCATACCTAAATCAAGCTTGTATAGAAGGGTTATGTAGAACTTCATCGTTTAATAAGCAATCATGCATAACTATTTTTAGATAACATTTCGGGAAGCGACATCAGAAAAGCGACTAGTTATCTTTTAAAATAATATGCAATAAGGCTTAGAAAACTATGATGTTATTTCAAGACAATCTAGAAATTAAGTGGGGCACTTACAAGGTGATAAGCTCATAGCTCCCACTGAATAAGACAACTTTACAAGTGTGTCCTATGGTTAAAAAAATGCATTGCTCCCATTAGTTTAGACAACATTTTGAATGTATCTATACTAGTGAAAAAGCAAGTAGCAATTTGTATATTTTCTAGTTCTTTGAATGTCTACACATTATAGCCAATGTGAGTCTCGTAGACTAGTAAACATGTACATAGATATTCAATGAAAAGTATCAAGTTCTACTATATTTGTGATGAGATTTCCATCGATGCCATTAACTTGAAAGTTTTGCATGCAATTCCTCTTTCTACTTTACCTCAAAGGTGTGTAGAATCTTATGGAACTTGTTTGTGTAAGGAAACTATACTATAAAAACATGCTAGTAATTTCCTTTCCTCTCACGGTTTAGTGAGACTTCAATTTCTAATCAAGACTCATACAATATCTTAACACTTTAAGATATGCAACCGTACTTAATCGTTTTGACTTATAAGACAATGCGATTTCTTGAGTAGGTGTGTATTAAGATTGATTAGAATTGAGAAGATTCAAGTGTTCCTATTGCAGCTTTCTTATACAAGGAGAAAGGATGGGAACGAGTCTTATTCTTACAAGGAAAGAAGACTTAGTTTGTTTTCCTCTAAAACAAAAGGAAACAAACTTTGTTTACGGTTTGTGTTGCACAAAATCATTAATACAAATAAAAAGTTCATATTTAGTATTTTCGATAATTATCCTTTTAAAATTAACTACCCAAGTTTATAAAAACAA
Source organism: Glebionis coronaria (assembly GCA_025667525.1). Taxonomy (NCBI): domain Eukaryota; kingdom Viridiplantae; phylum Streptophyta; class Magnoliopsida; order Asterales; family Asteraceae; genus Glebionis; species Glebionis coronaria. The sequence goes on along the minus strand of CM046880.1, from coordinate 503,786,610 downwards.
TTAATTTTACGAAAAGGCTAAGATCCTCATTGAGGCTCCACCACCACATCAGTTGATCTGCTAGCAATGATAGATTCAACAGGTAGATGACGTTCATCAATTGCAAATCTTGTACAATTCTTAGATCCTTATGGGACTCATGACACAAGCAAACATTTCACTAAATGTCAAACTGGCATGTTTAGTCCCATCCATGCCTCGGTCAAGGTCTCACCGTTGTACCGATTAAGTCATCCAATTTGAGAACATACGAGAATAAGTCTAGGTCTCATGCATAGATAATAATCACCTTGGGTTACAATTCACATCCGTCTCACAAGATGCAAAAAGTAATTGCAAGTGATCACAAACGATTGGACGGCATGACTTAAATTTGAGACGGGTATAAAAGTTTGATTTACAAATCAAAAATGTGTACGAGGAAGCATGCATTCATCCATCGTAGCACAAGTTATAAACATTTCTTAACTTAAGTATAATCTTGTTTTAATTTATGCGTGTCAAGTTGTCCAAGTTAAAGACTAATATAAAACCTAAGTGGAAGTATTATTAGTTTAGACAATACATAAAATAAATAACATTCATAACATGTTATGAATTATTATGAAAACAAGATTTTTGTTTTAAATCGTATTTAAACTTTAGACTAAATCAAAGATTTAGTTTTATAAATGGTTTGTGATTGGTATCAAATTTTATAAAAACATTTGCAAGTTATAGCAAGATATCAAGCAAATAAGCAACCACACAACCATAAGTATGCAAAGCCTCGAACCGATGAAAAACCTAACCTTGATCTCGTGAACCATCACGAGGACCAAGAATTCAACTAAGGGTAAGTCAACACAACCACAAAGTGGGCTCCCACTTGCTCCAAGACCATCAAGAGCAAGTAGAACCCAAAATGAACATGAGGCCCAAATCTGCCAAGAAAATTCAGTCGACTTCTAGGGCCCAAAACCCATAGAAGGAGTCTTTCCTAGCCTGAGGTCCAGTTGAGACTTTTGAAGGCCCATGAGTTGTGAATCAGCACACCAAATTTGGGCTTCTATCTCCTTATAGAACTCCGGGAAATCATGTTTTAGTGCAGGTCACTCAGCAGCTCCGAATTTCACAATATGTCTTTAGTTCTTTAGCCATTCCCATCCAAGCATCGGTTACAAATGATTTTTGACTAAAAACATTTAACCTATTATTAACCTACTGTAAAGTTCCCAAACAATGGCTATAACCAACATCAAAAACATATTACTGAAGCCGAAACAATGGCAAATCCCCAAAACTGAAATTAAATACAACTCAATACACAACATGTCATATTTGGTCTAGGTTTTCATCGGCTTTGCATACAAAACATAATAATACCATAAGATTATGAATATAACAAGGTGTTGGCTAATTCCGTGACCAAACATGCATGTATTTGCCATGGATATAAAATAAACAACAAGATACACTTGTTAGCCAACGAAATCGAAGAAATAATCAACAATTAATTAAACCCCCGATTGGTATGTATAACCGATGACCTTAGGATATTAAAACCACATTTTTAACACCTTATAATCATCATATAATTACAGAAATCATGTCCATAGGGCTGTTCTAAAACCGATTCACAAATCGTGCCAAAACACGTATTTTTTGGTCATTTTATACGTATCGGCAACAAAACTAATTAAGATATGCGCAACCCGTGCCCATGGAATAAAAAATACAGATCATAAGACCATATTAGGGTTTGTTTTAACACAAAAATTAAGCCCTTGGGGCTGTTTTAATTTTTTTTTCTTTATTAATCCTCCAAAAACACGCGATTTGGCCACTTTTACGCATACTCGATAATCATATGACATCATATGATGGCTCTGATACCACTATAGGTGATTATCCATATAAACATAATATGAATAAATAATAAACGTAGCAGAAATAATCACCTATCAACGGATCTATAGAGTCATATGATTAATCAATAAAGGGACATAAAAGTATACCTTTGTAGCGTGATTCGGTAAGATCGAACGGAGACCATCACGAACACATGATCTAACCAAGAAACCAATCAAATATGAAACCAAGTGATCAAAATAGATCACCTCTATGATGTATCCACACCACACATCCTTGTATACCAATAGATGCTAGTCTTAAACCCCGTAACCTAGTAACACCCTTTGAATAAACAAGATTCAAAGATGGAGATCATTACAAAACATAAACCCACAGTTTTTACATCTCAAAACCGTGCAAATCCCAATTAGAGGAAAGAGGGAGGATTTTTGGTAATGTGTTTAATGTAATAAATTAGAGTTTTTACCTAATAACTCATATTTATCACAAATGTAAGTCCTTCCTTTTTTCATCTTAATGGGCCGGACTCAATGGGCTTTGTATGGGCCTTTCCATACACTTTTACAAGTCTAATAACTAAGTACACTACTAGTCGTTAGAAGCCCAATAATGATCTCGAGTTACGAAGGTTGTTTATATACCGTAAATACGATAAACACGATATATTGAAATGGTACCTCAGGTTATAGATTCTTTATTTGATTCTAATAAAAGTCTATACGTTGAAAAGTTATTGGTATTGTTGTTTTAATTGTTCTTAGTTCTTATCAATTGTTAAAACAACTCACTTGAGTCTTGGTAAAGAGGTATTACTTAAGGTTGATAAGTAATAACGAATTACAAGGGACCAACATACTAGCGAGCAAAGAACTCATTCGTCTCTGGTATAGTTGGTAAATCTAGGGTCTCTCCAAGAGTTAGAGTATTTCTATTTAATTTGAAAAGTGTTTGTCACGTTTGAAAGGATTAATTGATAAGAAAGTAGAAATAACAAAATTACTTGAAATGGAAAATAATAGATAAGAATTGATAGGAGAAAATGCACTAGCCTAGTAACTTTATTGTTACCTAATTGTGATTATGTTTCTAGTGCAATGTCTAGTTATTGTTGTTTGGTTGTGATAATATCGAGAAGTCCGTTTTTGAACTCGTTCCTTTCCCTGTGTCTTTTAAATCTCAGTTACCGCCCTCGCGACTAGCTAAGTATAAAGTCAACAGTGATTGAACCACAACTACCCTTATGACCTAATTATTTAAACTTTGCCACTAGGTTTCTTGCATTTTTTAAGTTTTCAATTGATCAAAGGCGATGATCTTGATGACCCCTACACGCTGAACAGTTGCCAACCTGCCCCTAGTAAATCCTTTCTCGAAGTTTCTAACAGTCAGTTCCTATAAACCAATCATATATGCTAAGGAAAATCTTTTATAAACCAAATACTACCAAACTACAAGGATTACATAACAGACATAAGGATATTCTAAACAGATAATAACATCAACAAAGAAACTATCACAACATCAATAACAATATCATAACTAGGACGACACCTGCTTAGCCACTCATAGCATAAACATAGTTAGATAATATAGAGATAATGGTCATATTCATCATAAAATTCTTACATAGTTTGTGGACTAGAATTATTAATTCAAATGGTATGAATTACAAATCTCCCATCAATGGTGGAACCTTGGTCGAAACCAGACCCTTAAAATACTCTAAAATCGACCTAAAAATTGTTGTGGTGTCGTGAGAAAATATGTGTGTCGATTTTGAAAGAATGAGGCCTCTATTTATATTTTCGAACCATCTAAAGCGTAGAAAATATTAAGGTCTATGCTAAAAAGACATAATATATTTTTTCCTCCCTTGAACGTACTACTACAGTGTAGATGGGACAAACACTAAGGCCGCCGACCTTCATTTATTGAACTTTCCATTTGACATCTAAAGCATATACGTCGTAGAGGGGACAAGTACCTACGTCATGGACTTTGTATATATAGATTTTTTTCGAATAGCCTTGATCTTGTCGCCTTGTGTATAATAATGGAAATGTAACTTCTACGAAGTAGAGGATATTAAGGTTTACATCGCAAATCCTTCAAAATGGAATCTTCTATCATCATTCGGTGTAGGATATAACTGCATCTACGCCGTAGACACTTTTGAATTCTTGAAATTGGCGCCTTTTTGTGTCTCATTCCACCATTTTCCTTTATTTTCAGTTACTTGCTCGCTTTTACCTACAAAATATAAAGTAGTGGTTTCTTTGCAATATTGGGTGTTATTAGTCCTAAACCCGAGCAGCATTGAAGGGATATTGTTATCAAAACATTTAAATATTTGATGGCATTACCAACAAGCCGTTAAACTACTAAGTATCCAAAGCGAATAAGTTTTGTCTCATGATGGTCCACAAGGAACACGCACAAAGTTCATTTAAAAGTATTACATGTTTTTTGTGAAAATCTTTAAATAATTTGAAATTTGTTCTCTGTTGCAAGTGTTTACGGCGTAGACATGATATGGACTACGCCATTTTGAAAATTTACAGACTCTACGGCGTAGACATGAAACCATCTACGCCGTAGATAATGTCTGAACCCATGTTTCTTTTTACAAATCATGGGATAAGGTGATGATCGTCGTCCTTCTCCTTGCTTCAATTTCATGCAAACAAAGTTAGGTATACACAAAAGCAACAAAATTAAAAAATAAAAAACTTATATTAATCCAAAAAGATGGGTTGTCAATCTAAAAGCATCTTTTGTTTATTAACGAGTTTTTAAGTTAAATTCACGCATGGTCTACGTCTCCTTGCGGACACATCCAGTTTCATCTGCTTCTCTCTTCAACATCTTTTTAAAGCTTGTTTCATTAATCCTTTCTATGGGAATGCTTTTGTCATCCTTCTTAGTCACACAAATAAAATTAAATCTTGTTCCCATATAAAACATTTTCACTTCAAATGTTTCACCGAGAGTAAATGCTTCTTTAAATGATAGTTTATCGGGTTTACTATAAACTCTTTTACGTCCATCCCAGATTGCATCAAACACTTGTCCCCTGCCTATCTTAATCATATAGTCGTCGGCTAACTCGTCAATACTATTCTCAAATTCTATACTAAATTGTTTACCTTGATTAGAGCCGCTTGATCTTAAATCAAATTCACTTCTTTCTGCTTTCTCTTCCTCTGGTATCAATTCCTTGACAACTAAGGTATCAAAATACTTGAAGTCCCTTAGGCTACAAGGCAAGTGAACAATCAGGGATCCTTAATTTTCTTAGATATTTAGTTATGCACATAATGGTTGATTAAAACCGCACCACAGTTCGCAAGAACCGTACCGCAAAATCGCACCATGACAAAAACCGATGAATTGCTTTTAAGAAAAAGAAAAAACGCAAATTGTGGTACGGTTGCGGCTTTGCCCGTAAAATCAGACCCAACATCCGCACTGCACCGCACATTCATTATATAAAATCGAAAAACGACACGTCGAGTATTTAATGTGTGTTATAAGGGTTCTAGTGCATATTATAATTAATTTTCTAATTGATTTTGTGTGTTTACATAAGATATATTAGGTTACAACCGAAAATACCAACATTATGAACCAAAAACTACAAAAGCTTAAATTAATTACATAAATCATAAGTTATGGTGCGGTGCGCTTAAAATCCACAAAACCACAAATACCACGCGGTGCGGATTCACACTTTTTAAAAACCGCAATTATAGATGCGGTGTGATTTTACCAAAATCAACACCGCCCTACACCATGCTAACCTCCAATGCACATAAGCGGATCCATTTTCACCGATCTCAAGTGTACACAAACATTTATCCAACAAAGCATTATAGATTAGAGCATGAGTAAGGTTTTAAAAACCGGTTTAATTTTATGTTCTAAGAACTCATCATCTATGACATTTTTGGGTTTTTTGCTTCAATATCATCTACTCTCATAGTAATGAATTGCGGTAAGCACTTTCGAAAGCTAGCCATTTACTTGATACATGATTTGATGGCTTCAACAGGAGTGAGTTTGAAGAAATTTTCCATCAAATTGAGGGAATATGAACCCAAAGAAATGTGTCAACGGAATGTTTTGGGTTCTTAACGGTATCATTGGTCATTAAAATAGCCTTCCATAGAGTGTCTATTTTATTGGTCATATCACCTTGTTGTTGTTTGAACTCGTGTTTCATTTTAGACAACCTACATCTTAAGATCCCATGAATTTAGACACTAATCTTTCGAGATTTGATTGATTCTTGTAGGATTGAGGGTTATTGTTAAAATCATGGTTTGCGGTCGAACCGTTTGTTTGAAAACGATTAGATGGGTTTGAAAAATTATTTTTGAGGTTGTTTTCACCTAAGGGTTGGTTGATTCCTCGAAGAGGGGTTATAAGAGTCACCAAGAGTGTTTTGCTCAGGTTTGAAAGTGAACCCTTACCTCCCGCTTCGTCGGTATGCGAGGATGCATATACAACAAAAGATTGCTCGGGATTTTCTATACAACATTATGTGTCATGGGGACCTCCACAAAGTTCACATTAAGAAGTGACCTTATTCACTTGAGTTGATTATATAGGACCAAACGAGCTTCCATCAAGCGTTGGACTTGACTCCATAGCTTGATGATTTATCGATCGGATGTACTCGGGACATCACTAGGCAAAGTAATTGCCTTGACCGGTTTTGCCGAATCTCTTGGATCGTTCCAACATTCCTTGTCATAGAGGGCAGGTTCTCAATAAGTTTCCTAAAGTCTTTGGTGTTTTTGTCGCGTAGCTTGCCACCGATCGATTGTTCACTTTGTGACGCACTACAACATTCGCGCCCTACCCCAGCGATATTTTTGGGGTTTCCCCAGCGACATGTCGCTGGGGAAAGATATCCCCAGCGACATGTCGCTGGGGTATATTCGTTGGGGTACGCTAGTTGTTAAAAGTATCCCCAGCGACTTCCCCCAGCGACACGCGGGTCCCACAGACTTTTCCTGGAAGAACAGATTGTCACGGTGGCAATATTTTCCCCAGCGACATGTCGCTGGGGAAAATTCCTTATTAAACAAAAAAATTAAGTTAAACTTAATCAGTTTAGCTAATTACAAAGTTTCCCCAGCGACATGTCGCTGGGGAATCTTTCCTTCCATTTGACTTGTCAACGCGTTGCCGTTGACTTGTCAACGCTTTCCAAAGTTTCCCCAGCGACATGTCGCTGGGGAAACTCTTGATACGTTTGACTTGTCAACGCTTTGCGTTTGACTTGTCAACGAATAACCAATTTTTCCCCAGCGACATGTCGCTGGGGAAGAGTCTGCAGGTTTTTTTTTTAAATTGCCTGCACAACAGGCGTTTTCCAGATTTTTTCCGGAATTTTTCCGAAAAAAATCTACCAAAACCTGTATTTGCTCACCAAAAGACACATATAAAGTAAACTTGAAATACAAATCAACACAAACGCGGAATAAGTTCAAACTTGCACCAAAATATAATATAACGTTCTAATGATCACATGGATACTAGGAATAAGTCGGGATAGTTAAGGATACTAGGGAAACAAGCGTTCTAATTTAGGATAATAGGGAAACAAGTCAAGATGAACATAAAGAAACTATGTACCATACTAACAAACACATATATGACACGACTAGCTCGCGTCATCGCCACCCTCCCGATCCTCAGCATCATCACCCGGGCGACTCCCGCTCCCGCTGGCACCAGCATCATCACCCGGGCGACTCCCACTCCCGCTGGCACTAGGGGTGTCAAACGGGTTATCGGGTCGGGTTTGGGGCTTATCGGGTCGGGTCTTATCGGGTTCTGAAAAAATAAAAACTAACCCGTAACCCGACCCTATAAGGTATCGGGTTTATCGGGTTCGGGTCTATCGGGTTGCGGGTTATCGGATCGGGTTTATCAGGTTATCGGGTTACCCGCTAGTTGCAGCCAATAATTTGTTTTACTTTATTAAAGTACCACTAAACACGAAGTCATACATGTATTTTACGTGGAAAATTATTATGAAAGAAACTAGGTATATTATACATGCAGCCATGGGAATATTTTTTACAGATGAGTATCATTTGTAGTTGCAGTATGCTATAAGCCATACAGTTCACTTTAAAACCAAATACTAAGATGTAATATAACCTAGTTTGTGTTTGCAAGCTTTACTTATTAAGAATTGTAGCTAATAGACTACAATAACAAGAGACTTGATCTAAAATCATAGATTTTTAAATATGTTGGCGTAGCTTATAGAGTTTATCGGGTCAACCCGATAACCTGATAACAAATTAATTTAGACCCTAACCCGACCCTATAAGGCTATCGGGTTTATCGGGTTGACCCGATAAACCCGATAAACTAAGTTAACCCGAATCAACCCGACCCTATAAGGCCTTATCGGGTTCGAGTCGGGTTCGGGTCAGGTCGGGTTGACCCATTTGACACCCCTAGCTGGCACCACCACTCTCATATGCGGCAAAAAGATCGCCATACCTGGGGTCGTTTCTGAACAAGCCCATCATGAAATCAACATCCCGATCCCGACGAGTCTCAGGGGGTGGTGGCGAAAAGCACGGGGGAGTACTGGTGTATCCCGGCAATACCATACCCACGCCAGGATGGTGGCCGCGAAACTTGCCTCCTCGCACCATCATGTTGATCTCGGCAGTGGTGTGCTCACCCGTCGCCTCTAGCTCCCTCATCTGATCCTGTGTGGTGACAATAACACAAGATAGTAAATATATTAGTCGGGTTGCTAGATTATTAATCAATGATTCATTAAAGTGTGTTTTGAAAAGAATACTTACATACAACTGGAGAGACTGCTCATCTATAAATACACCATCTGAATTCGTATGCAGACGATAGAACATGTCGATCTCTGTAGGCTCCTGTTGGGTTTCGGACGCCTTTTGCTGTACATACACACGTAAGTAAGATCAATCTAATTAAATGCGGCAATAATAATATGTATGTAAAATCAATAATGATAATAATAAAATAATAAAAATAAAAAACAATAATAATAATAATAAAATAAAAAAAATAAAAAAAACCATAATAATGTAAAATCAATAATAATAATAATAATTACCATGAGCTGTCGAGTGCGAGGGATCGACCGAGAACCATGTCGGGAGACAAGTGTTGCCTTGGACCGATTTTGGCTGTTTGTTGAGGATCGCTTCATGTTAGCTTCGTCAGTCCAAAACTATATCTGTTTCTCCCACACTTCAGGTGTGTGCTCGTCGGGTCTGTTCCGCCTAATTTGATCCAAATCGTATTCTCCAGTCTCAGGGTCTTTTACACAGTAATCTCGCTTCAGACTAGCCTTGCTGGTGTTGTATGATTTTTGTAACTGGTGATTAATGGTATCATAGATACTCTTCCACCGAGGGGTGTTCATGTACGGCGTGAGATCATATTTTTTCTGCAATCAAATACAACACATTGAAAACAGAGTTAGAAATATAATGTATATATTTATTTAAATTCGTTTATTTATTTATATGATATAAATAAATAAACGAATTTAAATGAATATACACAATACAACACATTGAAAACAGAGTTAGAAATATAATTTATATATTTATTTAAATTCGTTTATTTATTTATATGATATAAATAAATAAACGAATTTAAATGAATATACGCAATACAACACATTGAAAATAGAGTTAGAAATATAATTTATATATTTATTTAAATTTTTTTATTTATTTATATGATATAAATAAATAAATAAATTTAAATAAATATACACAATACAACACATTGAAAACAGAGTTAGAAATATAATTTATATATTTATTTAAATTCGTTTATTTATTTATATGATATAAATAAATAAACGAATTTAAATAAATATACACAATACAACACATTAAAAACGGAGTTAGCAATATAATTTATATATTTATTTAAATTTGTTTATTTATTTATATGATATAAATAAAAAAACAAATTTAAATAAATATATACAATTAAATAAATGAACACGATAATTAAATAAATATAAAATGATAACTTACCCCAATAGCTGCCCGGGCCACCGCCTTGTACCCTTCGGGGACCTTGCTCCACGAAGGGTAATACAAAGGTATTTCCCTAACGACACACCCGAATAAGTTTCCCCAATGATCTGCGTAGGGGCCGACAGGTATAACAAGGTTACCTCTACCGGGTACAAAGTCGATCTCGACCGGCCGGTTTTGATTCTCGGCCACCGCATCCAGTAATTTCAGGCAGCGGGTCTTCTCCCGGGTATTCTGCCTGCCGGCTCTCCTCCCGCCCAAATTAGGCTTTTTCTTTCCTTTTCCTGCAAAATCAAGTGAGTGATAAAGTCATAAAAGTTAAGGCAAACAAGTTAAATATGTGTATCAAATTTGTATTACAATAATCCAGAAATTCTTACCCCGGTTGACGAAGCAACCCCCGCAACCGAATGATGAAGGACGTGGACTCGAAGGATCCTCGCCACCACCGTCCCCGCCGTGGCCCCGTGCAACATCAGTCATCTGTATACAGGTACAATTAGCATAACATGTAGAAATTCATGAACAAAATAATACAAGCATGCACAAATCTAAATATCAAAATAAATTTACATATTTAAACAATCCACAACAATTTCATTCATTCATTCAAATATATAAGTGTATTTTACAAGTTACAACACAAAGTTAATCTTCTTCGTCACTAGAATAAAATTTCTCAACACCATCATCATCTTTGATGAGGTCTTCAACATCAGATTCTGCTAAATCATGAGGAAGGGGGTCTTCATCATCATCGTCTTCAATAGGAACATCATCGTTATCTGGCGGTGCGTCAACCTCCGTTGATTCACCATCTATATGCAAATCTATATAGAAGGTGTAATTACCGAAGTCATTCCCACTAGTAGAAGGTGGGAGATCAATAGTAGAAGGTTGGAGATCACTAGTAGAAGGTGGGAGATCAGATGAGTTGTCCAAATGTATAATATCAGGTTCGTTCTCTACCACGATTACACCGTTGTTCAAAAACTTTTTATGATTAACATGTTCGACGACCTTCACGTTGGGTTTGGTTGGATCTACAAGGTAGAAGACTTGTTTGACTTGTGTTGCGAGGATGTATTGTTCACTTTTCCACCACTCACCAGAGCCGACGATTTGTGTCATTCCGTTTCTAACGATAAGTTTCTTGACTCTACCAACGGTGTTGAGAGTGTCGAACCACTTAACTTTGAACAACACAACTTTAAACGACAAATAGTCAAACTCGAGGATTTCTTGAAGCCGACCATAAGTGTTAGTTTTCCCGTCAGGATCAGTCGAATAAACGCCGCTATTTTGAGTTACGCGACGTTCATCGCGGCTCTACACGACATACCTCACACCATCTACTACGCAACAGTTTACTGACATTGGAGCCCTTGATGGTCCATTAGCCAAAGCGAATAACTCGCTGGTTGGGCTAAACTCTGGGTCTTGGGGATTTTGTGCGTGACGTTCAAAGATCTATGAAGAAGATAGGATTAGATAGAAAACTAAAAATATGATATTGTTATTTTTACACTTAAGTACACAAAATAAGTGTTAGTTTACCAGCGTCTTAAACCAGTGGGGGAATTCTTCTAGCTTGTCTTTTTCTGGAAATAACCTGAAAAACGTTCATGCTATTAGAATAAGTCGTCGAAATGATAAGTTAAGAAAAAAAAGTTACAAAATTAAAAAACGCGTACCTCCGGAACTGGTCTTGGTACGTGTCGATCTCAGGACTGTTGTTAAGTACATACCATCTCGCTTTCTTGTACTCGTCGGTAGGAAAATGAGGAAAGGACAGTAAACCAATCGGCTTGCATACCGATCGGAACACCTGAAACTTACACGTTGAGGGAGGGGGGTCCACATTACGATCGGGACGATTAAATTTCGTGGTAACACCCCGAAAATATTGAGAACTTATAGTCAATGCTTCTTCTGCAACATAACCCTCCGCGATCGAACCTTCTGGCTTAGCTTTATTTCTTACATAACCTTTTAGCTTCTTCATGAATCTTTCAAATGGATACATCCACCGGGGTTGAATAGGCCCGCCTTCAAGAGCCTCTAGAGCTAAATAGATGGGCAAGTGAATCATAATGTCAAAGAAAGCAGGAGGATATATGCGCTCAAGCTCGCATAGAATTTCAACCACCTTGATCGAAGCTTTCAACATGTCCTCCTCCATCAAAGTTGTAGAGCAGAGTTGCTTAAACAAGGAACACAGTGCAATTATTGGTTTTGCAATATGTTCGGGCAAGTAATTTTGAAGTCCGTAAGGAAGTAAACGTTGCATCATTATATGACAGTCATGAGACTTCAGGCCCGTTATATTTGTATCATTATCGGTCACTTTGTGCTTGAAGCATGATCCGAACCCATCTGGTAGTTTAACACTTTTGATGTACTGACAAAACTTTTTTCGGTTCTCTGATGTTAAAGAATACGCAGCCTGGGGCTTCACAGTCTTCCCCTTGTGGTTTACGGTTAGCCACAAAGGTCTTCGAATGCCCATCTTTTTCAAGTCTTGTCTTGCTTTTGCGGTGTCTTTACTTTTGTCATTCATTAACAAAATATTCAAGATGGCCTCCAACACATTTTTTTCGATATGCATGATGTCTAAATTGTGTCTTAGTGAAATAAAAGGCCAATACTCAAGCTCGTAAAAAATAGACCGTTTAGTCCAGTTAAGCTCGACTGTAACATTGCGGGAAATCTTCACACCCCCATGTTTCGGATGTTTACCCGGCTTACGCCTTAGCAATCTAGCATGTTGCGCTTCGATTACATCCGGTTGGTTATAATCTTTAGGTGGATCTTTCTGTTCAGTTTGGCCATTGAAGTCAACACGTGAACTCCTCCATTTATGGGGCTTCTTTAACCATCTTCTATGGCCAACATAAGCTGTTTTGCTTGTGACAGGAATAGATGGAGTTTCTAGGTTACATGTAGGGCATGCATAGTAACCTTGCCCACTCCACCCAGACAAACTACTTCGAGCAGGAAAATCATTTATGGTCCATAAAAGCATCGCTCTCATCTTGAACTGCTTTTGTGAAATAATGTCTGTAGTATCAACACCGTTCTTGTGCCACAAAGTCTTCAGGTCTTTAATCAAAGGCTGCAAGTAAATATCAATGTCCTTGCCCGGGGATTTAGGGCCAGGAATTAACAACGTCAGCATAAAGTTACTTTCTTTCATACATAACCAAGGAGGCAGATTGTATGTTGTCAATACCATCGGCCACATGCTGTAGGTCTGACTAAGGTTGCCGAACGGATTGAAACCATCAGCACACAACCCTAGTCGAACATTTCTTGGTTCTGCTGCAAACTCTGGATACTTCAAGTCAAACTTCTTCCAAGCCGCGCCATCAACCGGGTGTTGCATCTTACCAGGCTCCGCACACTTTCCAGTAGCATGCCAAGTCATGTCTTTTGCAGTGTGTCTAGACTTGTACAAACGTTGTAGTCTAGGAACGATCGGAAAGTAACGCAACACCTTCCTAGGAACTTTCTTCCCCGGTGTGTTAGTGTCTTTCCATCTACTCATTTTACACACCGGACAGAATTGCAGATTGTTATTATCCTCCCAAAACAAGCAGCAGTCGTGTTCACAAGCATGTATCGACTCGTAACCTAACCCGATCGTTTTAAATGTCTTCTTTATTTCATAGTAGTTCAGTGGGAACTTGAATCCTTTACTATCGGGTAACATATATCGGAGAAACTCTAATATTTCATTGAATAAAGAATCTGTCATTTTTCCTTTAGCCTTAAAATAGGTAAATTTTGCCATAAAGTCTAGTCGAGACACATGTTCACAACCATCATACAGCGCCTCGTTGGCAATTGCATACAACTCTTCAAACTTGGTACGAGTGGCTTGAGGCGGTTGAGTCGGTTGGTTACTAGTCTCACCAATATTATCTCCTTGTGTTGGTTCATTCGAAGGAATATAGCTAAAATCATTGAGTAACGCTGTCATGTCACTCATCATAGGTTCTCCTAGGTTATCTATCACTGGCGCACGTGGAGCCGGTTCACCGTGTTTGAGCCATGTGGTATAAAGTGGGTCCCACCCGTTTATAGCAATTTCCTCTCCAATCCAATCGATGGGTTTCCATAATACATTTCGACATTTTTGCATGGACATCTAATTTTCCCCGCAGAATTCACCAACGGCCGGCAATGATTGACGAACTTTGTAAGATCGTCATTAAATTCTTTGGAAAGTTTCGGTTTGTTTATCCAACTCTTATCAGCGAATACCATAACTGCGTTTTATCCGTATATTTAGTTATTATTACATGGAAGGCAATTATGGAAAGCAATCCTAGATGTTTTGTTAACCTAGTGCAACTATGAAAGGCAATCCTAACCCACTCTTTGATGCTTCGTCTCATATATGAATGCGTATAACCGATTTACTATTTGAGAAAATTTCGGCAGCATTTCCCCTCAACTCCCCAAATATGTGTTTAAAGACATATTCGTAGGAGTAAAGGAGAAACACTGTCGAAATCATCTCAAATAGTAAACCAGTTATACGCATTCATATCCTAAATGAGACAAAACAATCAAAAAGCAGTCCCAAACAGGGGACTTTCCGAAGTTAATTCCTATTAAATTAACTTCGGACGTGTTTTCTATAGGTTGATCAATTTCAGACGGGAATTTTCTGAAATTAATCGCTAAAATCCTAAAACATTCCTAAGGTTTAATTCAATAAAACATTTATATCAAACAGCTTATTCTGATAAGTTGTTTGAAAACAGCTGGATAAGCTGTTTTCAAACAGATTATTCTGATAAGCTTATTGGGATAAACTGTATTCAAACAGCTTATCCTGATAAGCTTATCAGGATAAGCTGTTTGAAAATAGTTTATTCGGATAAGCTGATCAGGATAAACTGTTTGAAAACAGCTTATCCTGATAAGCTTATCAGAATAAGCTGTTTTCAAACAGCTTATTCCGCTAAGCTTATCGGGATAAGCTGTTTCAAACAGCTTATCCTGATAAGCTTATCAGGATAAGCTGTTTGAAACAGCTTATCCCGATAAGCTTAGCGGAATAAGCTGTTTGAAAACAGCTTATTCTGATAAGCTTATCAGGATAAACTGTTTTCAAACAGATTATTCTGATAAGCTTATCGGGATAAACTGTATTCAAACAGCTTATCCTGATAAGCTTATCAGGATAAGCTGTTTGAAAATAGTTTATTCGGATAAGCTGATCAGGATAAACTGTTTGAAAACAGCTTATCCTGATAAGCTTATCATAATAAGCTGTTTTCAAACAGCTTATCCTGATAAGCTTATCAGAATAAGCTGTTTTCAAACAGCTTATTCCGCTAAGCTTATCGGGATAAGCTGTTTCAAACAGCTTATCCTGATAAGCTTATCAGGATAAGCTATTTGAAACAGCTTATCCCGATAAGCTTAGCGGAATAAGCTGTTTGAAAACAGCTTATTCTGATAAGCTTATCAGGATAAGCTGTTTTCAAACAGATTATTCCGATAAGCTTATCGGGATAAACTGTATTCAAACAGCTTATCCTGATAAGCTTATCAGGATAAGCTGTTTGAAAACAGTTTATTCGGATAAGCTGATCAGGATAAACTGTTTGAAAACAGCTTATCCTGATAAGCTTATCAGAATAAACTATTTTCAAACAGCTTATTCCGCTAAGCTTATCGGGATAAGCTGTTTCAAACAGCTTATCCTGATAAGCTTATCAGGATAAGCTGTTTGAAAACTGCTTATTCGGATAAGCTGATAAGCAACATAGCGAGTGTTTGGGTTTGCGTTTTACACAGTTAAAGAGTGTTTGGATTTACGTTTAACGGAAATTAACAAGCTTATAAATCCCCAACGACATGTCGCTGGGGAAACCAAAATGATAAAAAAAACATACTTTTTATTTGTGGTGGTCTGTTGGTGGTCGGGGCTGCGCCTCAGGCTGTGGTCGGGGCTATAATAACATAAAAGAAACTCATTTTAATCATCAATTAAAACCTTTAAAACCAAAAACATAAAACAAAATTAAAATCAAAATTAAACAAAATTAAAACCTTTAAAACCAAGGACGGTGGCGGGCTTGGTCGGCTGAGGTCGGGATCGGCTGTGGTCGGGGCTCCGCAACAGTCGGGCTCAAAAACATAAAAGAAAATTAAACAAAACATTAATTATCAATTACAATATCAATTATAAAATCAAAATTAAAATATAAAATCAAAATGTAAAAATCTAAAATAAAATTAAACAAAACATTACTTTTTATCAATTATTAAAGATGGATTGGTGGCGGAGTGGCGGATTGGTGGTGGTGGTGGCCGGGTTGGTGGCGGGTTGGTGTTGATGGATTGGTGGTGATGGATTGGTGGTGATGGGGATGGCGTAAATGGTGATGAATGGTGGTAGTGGTGATGAATGGTGGTGATGATTGGTGGTGTAAATGATTGGTGGTGATGGATTGGTGGTGAAAATCACACTTGTTTGAGAGAAGAGAAAAAGAGATAGAGGAAAGTGAAGTTTCTGTAAAGTGTTTGAGGATAAGAAGCTGTCAAAACATTCCCCAGCGACATGTCGCTGGGGAAAATTATGAATTTGTCGTTTTGCGCCAGCTGTTTAATAACCTGTCGATTTTAACAATAAATATCCCCAGCGACATGTCGCTGGGGAAACCTTTATTTTGTCGGTTTGTGAAAGAAGCGCGTAAATGAAAATTTTTGGAGGGATTTCTAAAATTGGTCAACGAAACTTACCCCAGCGACATATCGCTGGGGAAACTTTTTTAACAATTCATGATATTTACTTTTAAATGATTAATAATAATAATTTTATATAATTGTATTATTATAATTTTATATAATTAAAAATAATAAGTTTTATATAATTGTATATTTTACTTTTATATAATTAAAAATAATAAGTTTTATATAATTATATATTTTTTATATAAGATATTTATGTAAATTAGTTTTAAATGATTGATAATAATACGTTTTATATAATTATATATTTATATAATAAGTTTGATTGATAATAATACGTTTTAAATGATTAATAATAATAATTTTATATAATTGTATTATTATAATTTTATATAATTAAAAATAATAAGTTTTATATAATTGTATATTTTACTTTTATATAATTAAAAATAATAAGTTTTATATAATTATATATTTTTTATATAAGATATTTATGTAAATTAGTTTTAAATGATTGATAATAATACGTTTTATATAATTATATATTTATATAATAAGTTTGATTGATAATAATACGTTTTAAATGATTAATAATAATAATTTTATATAATTGTATTATTATAATTTTATATAATTAAAAATAATAAGTTTTATATAATTGTATATTTTACTTTTATATAATTAAAAATAATAAGTTTTATATAATTATATATTTTTTATATAAGATATTTATGTAAATTAGTTTTAAATGATTGATAATAATACGTTTTATATTATAAGTTTGATTGATAATAATACGTTTTATATAATTATATATTAGATAGGGTTCAACATTAGAGGTTCAATGTATTAGATAGGGTTCATCATTATAGGTTCAATGTATTAGATAGGGTTCATCATTAGAGGTTCAACGTATTAGATAGGGTTCATCATTAGAGGTTCAATGTATTAGATAGGGTTCATCATTAGAGGTTCAATTTATTAGATAGGGTTCATCATTATAGGTTCAATGTATTAGATAGGGTTCATCATTATAGGTTCAATGTATTAGATAGGGTTCATCATTATAGGTTCAATGTATTAGATAGGGTTCATCATTATAGGTTCAATGTATTAGATAGGGTTCATCATTATAGGTTCAATGTATTAGATAGGGTTCATCATTATAGGTTCAACGTATTAGATAGGGTTCATCATTAGAGGTTCAATGTATTAGATAGGGTTCATCATTATAAGTTCAATGTATTAGATAGGGTTCATCATTATAGGTTCAACGTATTAGATAGGGTTCATCATTAGAGGTTCAATGTATTAGATAGGGTTCAACATTAGAGGTTCAATGTATTAGATAGGGTTCATCATTATAGGTTCAATGTATTAGATAGGGTTCATTATTAGAGGTTCAATGTATTAGATAGGGTTCATCATTAGAGGTTCAATGTATTAGATAGGGTTCATCATTAGAGGTTCATTGAATTAGATAGGGTTCATCATTATAGGTTCATTGAATTAGATAGGGTTCAACATTAGAGGTTCAATGTATTAGATAGGGTTCAATATTATAGGTTCAATGTATTAGATAGGTTTCAAATTTAGAGGTTCAACGTATTAGATAGGGTTCAACATTAGAGGTTCAATGTATTAGATAGGGTTCATCATTATAGGTTCAATGTATTAGATAGGGTTCATCATTAGAGGTTCAACGTATTAGATAGGGTTCATCATTAGAGGTTCAATGTATTAGATAAGGTTCATCATTAGAGGTTCAATGTATTAGATAGGGTTCATCATTATAGGTCCAATGTATTAGATAGGGTTTATTATTAGAGGTTCATTGAATTAGATAGGGTTCATCATTATAGGTTCATTGAATTAGATAGGGTTCAACATTAGAGGTTCAATGTATTAGATAGGGTTCAACATTATAGGTTCAATGTATTAGATAGGTTTCAACTTTAGAGGTTCAACGTATTAGATAGGGTTCAACATTAGAGGTTCAATGTATTAGATAGGGTTCATCATTATAGGTTCAATGTATTAGATAGGGTTCATCATTAGAGGTTCAACGTATTAGATAGGGTTCATCATTAGAGGTTCAATGTATTAGATAGGGTTCATCATTAGAGGTTCAATGTATTAGATAGGGTTCATCATTATAGGTTCAATGTATTAGATAGGGTTCATCATTATAGGTTCAATGTATTAGATAGGGTTCGTCATTATAGGTTCAATGTATTAGATAGGGTTCATCATTATAGGTTCAATGTATTAGATAGGGTTCATCATTATAGGTTCAATGTATTAGATAGGGTTCATCATTATAGGTTCAACGTATTAGATAGGGTTCATCATTAGAGGTTCAATGTATTAGATAGGGTTCATCATTAGAGGTTTAATGTATTAGATAGGGTTCATCATTATAGGTTCAATGTATTAGATAGGGTTCATTATTAGAGGTTCAATGTATTAGATAGGGTTCATCATTAGAGGTTCAATGTATTAGATAGGGTTCATCATTAGAGGTTCATTGAATTAGATAGGGTTCATCATTATAAGTTCATTGAATTAGATAGGGTTCAACATTAGAGGTTCAATGTATTAGATAGGGTTCAACATTATAGGTTCAATGTATTAGATAGGTTTCAACTTTAGAGGTTCAACGTATTAGATAGGGTTCAACATTAGAGGTTCAATGTATTAGATAGGGTTCATCATTATAGGTTCAATGTATTAGATAGGGTTCATCATTAGAGGTTCAACGTATTATATAGGGTTCATCATTAGAGGTTCAATGTATTAGATAGGGTTCATCATTAGAGGTTCAATGTATTAGATAGGGTTCATCATTATAGGTTCAATGTATTAGATAGGGTTCATCATTATAGGTTCAATGTATTAGATAGGGTTCATCATTATAGGTTCAATGTATTAGATAGGGTTCATCATTATAGGTTCAATGTATTAGATAGGGTTCATCATTATAGGTTCAATGTATTAGATAGGGTTCATCATTAGAGGTTCAACGTATTAGATAGGGTTCATCATTAGAGGTTCAATGTATTAGATAGGGTTCATCATTAGAGGTTCATTGAATTAGATAGGGTTCATCATTAGAGGTTCAATGTATTAGATAGGGTTCATCATTAGAGGTTCAATGTATTAGATAGGGTTCATCATTAGAGGTTCAATGTATTAGATAGGGTTCATCATTATAGGTTCAATGTATTAGATAGGGTTCATCATTAGAGGTTCAATGTATTAGATAGGTTTCATCATTATAGGTTCATTGAATTAGATAGGGTTCATCATTAGAGGTTCAATGTATTAGATAGGTTTCAACAGTAGAGGTTCATTGAATTAGATAGGTTTCAACATTATAGGTTCATTGAATTAGATAGGCTTCATCATTAGAGGTTCAATGTATTAGATAGGGTTCAACATTATAGGTTCAATGTATTAGATAGGGTTCATCATTATAGGTTCAATGTATTAGATAGGGTTCATCATTATAGGTTCAATGTATTAGATAGGGTTCATCATTATAGGTTCAATGTATTAGATAGGGTTCATCATTAGAGGTTCAATGTATTAGATAGGGTTCAACATTATAGGTTCAATGTATTAGATAGGGTTCATCATTATAGGTTCAATGTATTAGATAGGGTTCATCATTATAGGTTCAATGTATTAGATAGGGTTCATCATTATAGGTTCAATGTATTAGATAGGGTTCATCATTATAGGTTCAATGTATTAGATAGGGTTCATCATTATAGGTTCAATGTATTAGATAGGGTTCAACATTATAGGTTCATTGAATTAGATAGGGTTCAATGTATTGGAGGGAAAATGTTAACAATTTCCCTCACTTTTTTAGCATAAAAAGAGAACCACACACACTCCTTATCATCACAACCACCAGCAGATTACACACTTTTATCATCATAAACAAATTGTTATTATGTACATGTTGAAGCATGAAGCTTTTCCGTGCAGGTGTGGACATGGAGATGTAGTTCTTCGAGAATCGTGGACAACTGAAAACTTTGGTAGACTGTACTATGCTTGTCCACGTTCACGGGTTCAACCTCCAGTTTCATATGGATGCAAATTTTTTTTATGGAAAGACGAACGCGTCCAACTACTAATCAAATCTCTTGGAGGTTCAATGAGCTTTTCTCCTCCAAGCTCTTCTTCAAGACTTTCAACGAGCTTTTCTCCTCCAAGCTCTTCTACCAGACCTTCAACGATTCCAATTTCTTCTCCAAGCTCTTCAGCGTGTGCAAACTGTGTGCGCTTGAATGGAATGATAATGGTACTTGAGCGTACGATAGAGTTGTACCGCAACTCCGATAGGCACACATTGGATTCAAGCTCTTCAGCGTGTGCAAACTGTACGACATGTCGCTGGGGAAAGTTTTGTTCCTTTTTTGTAAAATAGGCGCGTTAACTGAATATCTTTTGGAGGGAATCTTAAAAGTTTCCCCAGCGACATGTCGCTGGGGAAAATTTTTGGCATAAATTAAACAACGCATTATCGCTAATCACTTGGATTAGACGTGGGAGAAAGTTTCCCCAGCGACATGTCGCTGGGGAAAAGTTGGCGGGTTAATCTCCCGCTTGCATTAATTGTGAAGTAGTTTGGTCAAAATTCAGTCAACTCTTCCCCAGCGACATTTCGCTGGGGAAAATTTTCTTTATTTTTTGGTCAAATTTTTTTCGAGAAAGTTTGCCACGTCAGAAAGTTTTTGTCGTTTGGCGACTTTTCTCCAGCGACATCATGTCGCTGGGAAAACCCCGATGGGGAAGAGCTGGATTGTTGTAGTGACGGGATCAACATGATCATAAGATATTTGAATTTGGAGCCAAATATCGGAATGGAACTAATGAAGATCTATGATTTCGAAGAAAAAAATAAGTATGCAAAAGGTAAGAAAAAGAGAAAAAAAAACACATGAGAGTTAGAGCTAACAAGGGACAGTCACCCGCCGCATTTAAACCACGATCGACATGTCAAGAGAAAAAACATAAAACATACAGAGTAACTGTATTTTTTGTTAAGTACATGCTATTTTTGGTGAAGAGTCATTCAAATGTTTATTACAGCCTTCGTATGTACAAAGACATGTTCAACCGCGATAAGAAGTATCCATTCCAATTACAAAAGTTGGATTGCAAATTCACTCGTTTCAATTAGTTATAAGTGAGCATCTGTTATCCTTGGTCTTGGTCGCAAATCGATCCCATTTTATCCTGGTTCAGCTTCATAGGAAAGCTATTCAACAAGAACTTCAATGTGAATTTTGGATTTGAAAATACTTTGACACCTATCGACATCGTCAGAATGTATCCAAAATATCCCATCTTTATGAACTATGCAACATACACACCATACACGTACCCCTAAAGTCCCAACGCCTTCTCTCATGTCTAACGTTCATCTATGATCTAAGAACCACAAAATGGCTGAATCACATGTGAAAAACGAACAAATTGACTGATTACGCACCTGTTCATGCATTTATTACGTTCACAAGCTTGTGCTAGAAAAGTAGATGGACCAAACATTCCTGATGGTAAATAAGTGGTAGGTATTTTAAGGACAAAATATGAGTTTTGCCCTAACTTGCATGCACATGGGCTAAATTTGTACTCTCATGGTTAATTAACTCAGTAGAATCGCTAGAGTTACTGTCACATGGAAATATCAATTACTAGCTATATTTAAGCTTTAGTTTCCATTGTCACATGGAGTATATGTTTGATTAATCGAATGAAAAAGGCCAGTGGCCACTATATCTTTCGAACATTTTATCTACAAATTGATTGATGAGGAATTGAGGATATGATTATGTTTTTCATCATATGCACCAAATGGAATAAGTTGTCAAAAGGCGAATAGGTCATCAGTCATCTAACAGTAAACTCAATCAATTAATCTTACTACTGTACTATTTTAGTAACGCCAATATCTTGTGGCCGACAATGCGAAAAAATCGATAGAAACATAATTTGAGGGCGAAATATGTCCCCTTGTTCGGATTTGAGGTAAAATTGCTACTACTAGTACTACCCTTATACAGTAAATAGTTACATATGTTTAGATATTTTCTTCTGCAGGTCGCGAAGTAGGACCTTCACGATTCACGAAGCTTCGCGTGAAATTCCTCTAACACTGGCCTATAAACAGCCACAAAATTTCATTTCCTAGCATTAAAATTTGAAAAAGTACGTAGAGGAACCATGAACGCTTGCAATCTCATACTCATCCTCACTCTATTGTTCACAGTCACTATCCAGTCTTCATTATCACTCGAAGACAACTCAACTGAGAATCAGCAACAATATTTCGAACTAACACACCCACTCGTGACGAACACCGACACTCCTCCGTCATGCTCTGTTAACTTACTTACTTACACCTTCACAAACACAGACACAAATACAAGCACAAACACAAGCACGGATACAACATTCACTCCGTATATTACGGTTTACTATAATCCACCTCCTACCACGTGTAAATGGACCCATGCAGTTCTTGAGTTCCAAGCTAAATGTAATGGTACTACTCCCATGCACGACCGTGTGGCTGGTGTCTTGATCGCAGGAGTTGAACTCTTGCGAACCAGTACAGCTCAGCCTACGGATAATGGAAGCTTTTGGAGTGTGCGGAAGGATGTTAGTAAGTACACTTCTATTATTAGTACTCAGGATAATAGCACATCGTTTAGTGTTATGCTAGAAACCCTAGATAACGAAAATCTAACAGGCGCTTATCATGTTAATGTGTCTATGCATTTTTACGACCATAATGCATTTAGTTTTCCGTTATCTAGTGTTGTAGGAGATTTAGGAGGTTATAAGAAGAATAGAAAGTTGAGTTCTATTAATGGTAATGGATTTGGAGATATGTTAGGGTTATATCCGTATGATACACCTGCGGATATGATTATCCCGATATCTGGTGATGTTAATGAAGGGTATTGGTTTAGGATTGAGAATGAATATGACGTTAAAAAGACGAATGTTAGAATTGATCAGAGAACTTATAAAGCTGTGCTTGAAATCTATATTTCTTCACATGGAGATGAGGAGTTTTGGTACTTGACTCCACCTGATTCGTACACAAAATCGAATAATCTAGTATCTGGAAAGGGTAAAGGAGCGTATCGTGAAGTTTTGTTGACGATTGACGGGAAGTTGGTTGGGACAGTGATTCCTACTCCAGTGATATATACAAGTGGGATTAATCCGTCGTTATGGAAACCAGCTGTGGCTATTGGAACGTTTGATCAACCGTCTTATGATATTGACTTAACTCCGTATTTAGGGCTTCTTTTAGGTTATACGGATCATTCAATTGAAATTCAGGTTGCCGAGGGTGGTTCTTACTGGCTTGTGGGTGCTAATATGCATATTTGGTTAAGTAATTCGAATGTACAAGCGATTGTTGAATATGAGCCGCCGTCTATGGAGATTGAAAACGATTATGAATTCGAAGGTCTTGAAGGTGAATTCGAGATTGAAGTTGAAAGGAGCACTTCAGCTGTTGGTCTGGTACAATCAAGTTTTGGCATTATAACCACAAAAGTAACCGAAGAAATAAATTTTAAAAACAAGCTCACGTTTAATGAACAAGGAACTAGGAAAGAACTCGATCAAAAGATCAAAAGGAAAACTAAAGTAAAGATCACGGACGCAAGGGGTAACACAATTGGGAAATATGAAATTGAAAAAATATATCCTTTGAAGAGCACGGTTGTGACTCAGCCATGGTATGGTAAAGGTATATCAACGGTGAGCACGACAGTGGTGCAAGGACGGAGTGAGAGTTTTACTAGCGGAAAAGTGATAGTGAGGGCTTTGAATCATGATGTGAACTGTACTGGTTCGATGTTAGTAAATGGTAATTTTGTTATGTCTGGCTCAACTGAGAATCATCAGAATTATTACTATAAGGACGGATTCGGCTGTTATTCTCGTAAGGTCAATGTGATGGAAGGCGATATTGTGGGGGATGAAACAAGCTCGATTTGTCTCGAATAGCTTCGTATACTTTTTAGTTGTGTACTTTTTACTGTTTTTAGCAGTCTGTACGTGTGGTGTGTGCCATGAATAAGTTAGTTTTTGACATTCGGGTTTATAAGTTGAATAACACTATGTAATAATTTCTTGGTCGTTTTGAATTACAATTTTAACATATTATAGACTTTTTTTTTAACAATAGACTTGAAATTAAAGTTTGTGTACGAGGTAGGGTCAAACATGAGAAAATGTTAGATGCTGTCTCGGAATGGTACAAGCCACACATTCTCCATGTTATCCTAAAGTGCCAAACTAATACAATAGACATACGGTGCAGCTAAACTCAAGATAAAAGCGACTGAAGCATCTACAATAATAGCTTTTTGAATTACACATCGAATTTTATTAATTTTTGCATATCAAAAAGCTTTTACTAAATTTGATGAAATATTTTTCAATGACTATTTAAATGGTGAAAAGCTTTTAATAAAATTGTTCATTAAGAGATGCTACGGGCTTATGGTTTAAAGCTTAATCAATGACGGATAGGTTAAAGAGACCCTCGCGTTTATTCTTTGTTTGTTGATAGCTTTAGTCTAGAAATATAGTATCTCATTTGTAGGGTTTAACCTCTACAACCCTGATTACTAGATGCGGATTACACGATCGAAGAACACACACGCCACCGTAGAATCGAATCGACAGAAAAGCACCACAAGGGAAATATCCCTAATTGTTACCTCGATTAGTATTGAAAGAATTGACGTACTTGGTTCGTTCCCCCTCACCTCCTTTTATAGAGATGAGGAGGAACCGACTATACAAGTCCTACGGGTCGGGTTGGGCTTGGAACAACCACCCGACCTTTATTCATAGCTATTAGGAAACTAGACTCTAATTCACTAGACACGACTTAGGCGAAAATATAAGACTAGATATAACAATTTCCACCTTAGGCTTATATTAGCCTATCCCAACACTCAGCAACTCCAAGCAGTGTTGTAACTTGTGTTCAGGTACCACCTTCGTCAAGGCATCCACAACATTGTGTTTAGTACCCACCTTCAGAACTTCAACTGTCTTTGCTTCCAAGACTTCTATGATAAAGTGATAACGCACATTGATGTGCTTAGTCCTTTCATGAAAAACATGATTTCGCGATAAGTAAATCGCGTCCTGATTATCACAATTAACTGCAACATTATTGAGCTTCACGCCCAACTCTTCTAAGAGTCCTCTTAGCCAAATAGCTTTATTCACAGCCTCCGTAAGGGCCATATACTCCGCCTCTGTAGTTGAACGAGCCACCACATGTTGTAGCGTTGCTTTCCAGCTTACAACACATCCATGTACTAGAAATGCGTAACCAGTAAGAGACCTACCTTTATCTGGATACTTAGCATAGTCTGAATCAACAATACCTGTTACGTCTACATGGTTGCCACGATTTGTCCCATACACCAAACCCACATTTACAGTGCCCTGCAAATATTTCACAATCCACTTCACTGCTTCCCAATGGAGTTTACCCGGATTCGCCAAATATCTGCTAACTACACTTACTGCATACGCTATGTCTGGCCTCGTGCACACCATCAAGTACATTAAGCTCTCAACCGCATTAGCATACGGCACCTTACTCATTCTTTCAACATCACAATCCCTAAATGGGAAATCTTTCAATGACAACTTGAATTGCCCGTCCAATGCTGTCTGAACCGACTTCCCATTGTCCATTCTAAACCTGTTTAAAACTTTATAAACGTACCCGGATTGTGACACCCTCAAAATCTTGCGACTCCGATCCCTGACGATCTCCATACCAAGAATCTTCTTTGCTTCCCCGGGCTCTTTCATGTCGAACTCCCTTTTAAGCAAAGACTTGGTAGCCGCGATCTCAGCCTTACTTTTACAAGCAATCAGCATATCGTCTACATATAACAGTAGATAGATATACTCCCCTGGTGCATAACTCTTGTAATATACGCAGATGTCGTAACTGCTACGCCTAAACCCATTGTTCATCATATACTCATCGAACCTCTTGTACCATTGCCTAGGTGACTGCTTCAAACCATAAAGAGATTTCTTTAACAAACATACCTTATTACCTTGTTCAAATCCCGGTGGCTACCTCATGTAGATTACTTCTTCAAGATTTCCATGTAAAAGCGCCGTCTTTACATCAAGTTGCTCTAGCTGATAATCTTTACACGCAATCAATGCAAGTATAACCTGAATAGATGTGTGTCGAACTACCGGCGAAAATAGTTCATTGTAATCAATACCTGCCCTTTGTGTGAATCCACGAGCCACCAACCTTGCCTTGTACCTAGGCTTTTGAACACCTTCAATCCCTTCCTTTATTTTGAACAGCCATTTGCAACTCACCAGCTTTTTCCCAGCTGGATGATCTACTAACACCCAGGTCTTGTTCTTCCTCTGAGAATCCATCTCTTCTTTCATAGCAGCTTTCCACTTAGAATTGTCTTCACAAGCAACTGATTCCTGGTATGTCAATGGTTCATGAGTATCTTCTTCCTCTACTGCAGCAAACGCGTAAGAAACCATATTACTCTCATCCTGAAACCTTGTCGGCTTCGTTCTTGTCCTTGACTCTCTATCCCGAGCCAATTGATAATATGTGAGATCTGGTGGATGATCAATTTCTTGAACCCCTGCATCTTCATCATAGCCATCTTCCTGATCTGACTGATCTTCCTGATCTGTCTGGTCTTCCTGATCTAACTGATCTTCCTAATGTATCTGATCTTCCTCATGCGTATGATTATTTAACCTCTGCAGTTCCACCTCAACCTGTAATTCCTCAACAGACTTATCTTTACCTACACTAGTATCCTTCAACGTTTCTTTGTACATGACACTTTCATTGAAGACTACGTTCCTAGTTGTGACTATTTTAGGTGATTCATTATCAAGCCTATATAGTTTGTACCCCTTCACACCTTCAGGATACCCCAAAAGAACGCATTTTACCGCTCTCGGCTCGAGCTTACCTTGTTTAACGTGTGAATACGCGACACAGCCGAAAACCCTCAACATCCCATAATCACTAGGATGTCCCGACCACATCTTCATAGGTGTCTTCTTGTCAATCGTTGTCGATGGTGACCTATTTATAAGATATGCGGCCGTACATGTCGCTTCCACCCAGAAGGTCTTGGGCAATCCAGACTGTATTAATAAACAGCGTACCTTGTCCATTAGAGTTCTGTTCATTCGTTATGCTAACCCATTCTGCTGCGGCGTCCCGGTAACTGTCAAATGTCTAGCAATCCCACTCTTAGTGCATAGCTGATTAGACTCCCGGTTACAAAACTTAAGACCATTATCCGTCCTAAGCTTCTTAACCGTCCTCCTAGTCTGATTTTCTACTAACTGCTTCCACTCATTGAACTTCCAAAATGCTTTGTGTTTGAACCTGAGAACATAAACCCATACCCTCCTAGAATAATCATCAACTATAGATAAGAAATACCTCTTACCTCCCAATAATTCCACCTGAGACGGACCCCATAAGTCTGAATGAACATAGTCTATCACTCCTTGAGTAGGGTGCCATCCTACACCGAAACGAACTCAATGTGACTTTCCCAAAACACAATTCTCACAAAAATCGAGCTTACCTAGACTCTTTTTTCCAAACAAACCCTGCTTTTCCAGCACGTGTAGACCCGCCTCACTGATATGTCCTAGTATTTTATGCCAAACCTGCACAAGACTGTCTTTTTCTTCAACACTAGCATTAAGCTCACCGGCCACTGCATGGCCATCCAAAGAGTACACACAGTTCTCCCTTCGGGTTCCAGATATAATAACCCTAGAACCATTAATCACCTTGATTTTCCCCGACTGTAATTTTACGGTATATCCCTCTTTTTCAAGAGTTCCCAGCGACATCAAGTTTCTATTCAATTCAGGAATATACCTGCATTGTGTAACACAAAACTTGACCCATCTTTCAGTTGTACCTTTACCTTGTCAATACCCCTGATCTTGCACTCCCTGTTGTCGCCTAACAGTATGATGCCCCCATCGCATTCTAGAAAATAAAAAAATACATCTAACCTGGGTGACATGTGATATGAATATCCTGAATCCATGATCCAATCTTGCAGTCTTTCTGCACTCATCACCATCATCACCTCAGAATAATCGTAAATCGAACCACTGGAGCTTGGTTGATCATCTTTCTTGACGTAACCTTTTGACTTCTTGCGATTATTCTTCGGACAATCTCTTCTCAAGTGCTCCTCAGATTGGCAAATAAAGCATTTGAGTCTTCCACCTCGAGACTTTGATCTTGACTTTCCCCTTGACTGATGCGAATTCCTACGATCAGATCTTCCTCTCACGTATAACCCATCACCATCATCCCCCTTCGCCTTGGACCTTTCTTTGATTTCCTTTGAATTTAGTGTGGCCATCACATCCTCCACAGTCAAAGCTTCCCGTCCATAAAGCAAGGTATCCACAAAGTGTTCGTATGATGCTGGTAAAGAAGTGAGTAACAATAAAGCAAGATCTTCATCCTCGAAATTTACCTCAATATTTGCTAAATCAAGAATGATTTTGTTGAACTCATCTATATGCTCGGAAATCTTTCGTCCAGTCGGCATGTAGAATGTATACAACTTCTTCTTCAGGTACAACTTGTTGGCCAATGACTTTGTCATGTACAAATACTCGAGCTTTGACCAAACCCCCGCTGCAGTCGTCTCCCCGGTAACCTCTCTCAGGACCTTGTTACCTAAACACAAAATCATGGCACTGTGAGCTTTCTTGTCAAGCTTAGATTTCTCTTCAGCTTCCATATTTGCGGGTAAAACCTCTAGAGCTGCTTCACATCCATTATGGATTAATAAAGCACGCATCTTGATTCTCCATAACCCGAAATCACCAGTTCCATCGAATTTCTCAATGTCAAACTTGGCTCCCGTCATTCTTTATCCTTTTGTTGATTTGCTAAACCTTGTGAAAATCTCACAATCACAAACCGACAAAATCTCTTCGGTAACTCGCTAAACCTTGTGATACGTTACCTCACAATCACGAATTACGAAGTCCCTTGTGTAACACTTCAAATTAAATATTTGAAGTCTGGCCCAATTTTTGTGTAACAACCAGATTGATACAAACTTTTAAAGCCCAATATCCAAAAGTAAAACCCTTAGCCCACTAACTGTTGACCTAAGTCTTCTTTGGTTTTACTTTTAACAAAAGCCACCACAAAAAAGAACCACGTCTTCTTCTTCTCTTTTCCTCCTGCTACTCAAACACAGAATAGAAAAACAATGGCAGACTTGAAGGTGGATCTTCACAAACGAAAACCAGCGAAGCCTGTCGATTGCTGCTCCTTTGTTGACCAAGATCCGATCAACAAACACACCACTCCACGATCGATCCTAGATAATCAGCCACTCGTTGACCTGAGCTCTGATACCACTTGTAGGGTTTAATCCCTACAACATTGATTACTAGATGCGGATTACACGATCGAAGAACACACACACCACAGCAGAATCGAATCGACAGAAAAGCACCACAAAGTAAATATCCCTAGTCGTTACTTCGATTAGTATTGAAAGAATTGACGTACTTGGTTCGTTTCCCCTCACCTCCTTTTATAGAGATGAGGGGGAATCGACTATTACAAGTCCTACGGGTCGGGTTGGGCTTGGAACAACCACCCGACCTTTATTCATAGCTATTAGGAAACTAGACTCTAATTCGCTAGACACGACTTAGGCGAAAATATAAGACTAGATATAACATCATTATATTCAACGTTGACGCATATTCTAGCCAATGAAAAAAGAACGAGTCATGGTTTTTTATTTTTAATTTTTGCTTTTGGTAATTTAGATTTTCGATTCGATATTGTACCGACTAATCTCAGAGCTACTACTTTTTTATAGCCTAAAGTCGGCTCAATTAAATCTTCGTGATCACAAGGATACATGTCGTAGTTTTCGAAAAAACTAGACCAATCTAACGTCTTGCTCAAGGAGTCAAGGCCCTTATTATGGCTCTCTTTCATCCAACAGGGAGCTTAAATTCACTGATGTAGGAGTATTTCTTATGTGCACATATATACAAGCTAAGAGCGTCTTCAATGGTGAAAAGTTATACAAAACTTTTCACTATTTCATAAAGCTTTTTAGGGTGATTTTTTGCATTGGACCTGTAGAAACTAGAAGGGGGGGTTGAATAGTTTCTTAAATTTGCTTGTTAAAGTTTGGTTTTAAAAGTCCTTTTTCAAAAACTTAAGCTTGAGTATTTATGTGAAACCTTCTTATACACAATATGAAACAAGGTATAGTGAAACTAACTAATAATCACAAGTATAAAGAATAATGAATGTATAATGCAACTAAACTAACAATCACAAGTATAAAGAATAAAGAATGTAAAGAGATAAAGGAAGAAAAGATCAAACCAAACACCAAGGATTTATAGTGGTTCGGCAACGAAGCTCACTCCTCGTTCCTACTCCACTCCTCGAGTAGTCCTTACTTGAGAGTTCACTAATCAACAAGCTCCTTAAGGTGGAGAAACCGTACACAACGTCGCTTAACCAATTTCTGATTCTAAGCTAAAAGTCGAGCCCTAATCTTAGCTAGGACCAATCTACACCAATATACTTTGAGGACTAAGTATTAACCCTAATACATACACAACTTCTAAATAGACACAACTACTTGGATCTTCACAACAATGACACAACAATGAATAAATAAATTTGGATCTTCAATGGATCTTTGAGGTAGACACAACACTTCAACAATGATAGTGTTCTTCTCTTTGCACTTTGAGAGGAAAAGATGGGAGGAAAAATATTCACTTCTAAACAAGTAGTAATCAAACAAATGATCAAGGATTTGAGTGATTTAAGAAGTATGTAAGAATCTGAAAGTTTATGCGCAAAAGAGGTGGATTGAAAGTCTGAGAATGGTCCACTATTTATAAGACAAATGTCCAACAACTATATCTGCCCGTGGTTCTTTATTGCAGCCCGCGGTTCCTTATCGATAAGGAACCGCCGTAGGCGCTAAGGAACCACCGGTGTAGAGTCCGCTCCCTTTTGTCTTTTAGTGGGTTGGATCGAATCTGGGGATTAAAATATCCTGAAAGGATATTCCAAACCAAGATAGAATATGCCATTTTCAAATTTCAAATTTTCAAATAATTAATTTAATAAAACATTTTCTTAAAAAGAAAGTTTAATAATAAAACTTTGTCACACTTAATAAAAAGTGATTAAGAAAAGATTAAATCCTTGATCACTTAATTAGTATAATTACTTGTTTGTTCATACCTTTAGTGATAATGGTTGAAATGAAAAATACTTGAACTCAAGAATTCGTTTTTCATTGTTTTCGTAAATGCTTGTTTTTACATATTGTCGTAATCAAAACAAAGCGAGACCGAAAAATGCAAGTAACGTTTTTAGGCATCATTACATTAACAATCTCCTCCTTTTTGATTCTGACAATCCATAAACTCAATCATCTAATAAAACAAGATTTTCGAAGACGAGTTTATCATTTCTCCCCCTTTGTCGAAGAAAAAAGGTTGCAAAAGTCTTTGAAGAAGAAAAGAACCGGACTTTGCAAATGCTCCCCCTTGGTGCTTACTCCCCCTTGCTTGGGGCACCAAGAAATCGAAATATGGTCACAAGCTACATAGAAGGGTTAGTAGAAGAGAAGAGACACCCAACAAGATATAGCAAAGATCACACAAAAAATAAGAAACAAAAGATCCAAGATAAGTCATGTTAAAAGAAAACATGATAAAAGATACAAGGAAATAAATCATACAGAGATGTATGAGACACAACCACAAGCCAAAATAAAAAGCATAAATCTAATCATAGTTAAGTTAGAACTCTAAGATTTGCTTGAACTAGATGTCTTGAAGACAAGCAACCAATGCTTAGATAAAAGACAAGGTAGTGGCGGAAGGAGGTGGTGGTGGCTTGGTAGAGATCTCATAGTTATAGAAAATAGGAGGTTTAACTAAGAGACTCTTGATGTAATTCAACTCTTCATAGATGTGAGCCATAGAAAGATGTTGATATTGACAACATTGACAATATGTTCCATGATGCATGACATTATCATGTGAAGGAGGTAGAACACTAAAGGCTAGTGGTAGAAGATAAGAAGTTCCACAATCATCATTCTTAGAAGGAGAAGAAATGTGATTTTGAGTGTTCTTGGGTGAATTAGGGTTGAAAGCAATTAGAGAGAATGGAAGAGAATCAAAGCTTTCATTTGGGGAATAAGACATTTTGTTTTGAGAAAGAATGCAAAATGTTTAAGGTTATATAAAGAAAGTCCAAGATAATTTGGGGGTGGTCAAAGGGTTGAAAAAAGATTCCAAAAAGTGTTGGAACAAATCTAGAGTTTCAAGAATTCACAAAAAAAAAGGTACTGGGTGTGGTTCCTTAACTCAGCCGGCGGTTCCTTATCACTGGGGAACCGCGGTATCAATAAAGAACCGCCCACAGTGGGTTGAGTTTGGTGATGAGGGAGGATTTTCCAATTCAGCAAATCCTATTTTTCTAGTCTAACTAATCACGGGATATGCTAAGAAGCAAAGATAGACAAAGAAAACACACAAGAGCACACCAAACAAGGTTTTGACCAAAATACATAGATTTTTTAATAAAATCAATGTAGGAGGTGTGTAGAAGTAGACACGATGTCATGACACAATGATCCTCCATAGTTCTCTTTTGTTCTTGCTATATTTGAGAGACCCATACATATGAATTATGTAAGCTCATTATGAATAGCAAGAAGCTATGAAAAAGGTTTTTAGATTGAATTAACAATGCAAAAACATTTCTCGACCATTTTCGAAAAAGCTTTGAGAATTTTGAAAAAGAAGAGAAGTTTTCCAAAAAGAATTTATTAAACTTAAGAACTCAAAGAAAGAAAAGACTCAAAAGATAAAAGATAATAAGAATGCACAATTAAGGAATATGTTCCATTAAGCCTAGACCTAAACGTAAGTAATTAAAAGGTTCCCTCTTAAGTGGCTTAGTGAAGATATCGGCTAAGTTTTCTACCGAGGGTACCTTCTCTATCAAAATGTTCCCCTTTTAAACATTATCCCTAAGAAAATTGTGGCGAATCTCTATGTGCTTAGTTCGCGAATGTTGCACGGGATTCTTCCTAAGGTCTATTGCACCCTTGTTGTCGCACATGATGGGAACATCATCAAGAGAAATCCTGTAATCAACAAGCGCTTGCTTCATCCATAAAGCTTGTTGACAAGCTTTACCGGCACTCACATACTCGGCTTTCGTGGTGGATATAGCAAGAGCAGTTTGTTTCTTAGAGAACCAAGAAGTTAAACAACAACCCATGAAGGTACAAACTCCACTAGTGCTTTTCCGGTCCACATAGTCTCCCGCATGATCCGAGTCCGCGTAGACAATGGTTTCTACGCCGGTCCCTTTAGGATACCATAATCCTAAATGTATAGTGTGTTAAATCTGATTTGGAACCAAACTTACTAGGATCGTTACAACTCTAGGTTGTTTAGACCTTTGATCTAGGGACATAGTAATATTGTATACGCAGCGGAATAACAATAAGAACACTAATATTACTATTCTAACAAGGTTTTCATTATACCAAATAAATCAAACCTATACTATTACACATGTGTGTACTATGCTAGTTGACTCTCATGGGAGTTCTAGCTATGCTGGATGATTAATATGAATGCCCTGCCCCTCTTTATATACTAGAGGTTCTAAGGTTTATAAGGAGATAAACATAATAATGCAAGTATATCTTCTAAGTATAAAGAATATCTTCACAATATTCTTCATACTTATCTTCATTCTCTAGAATCTTCTGAAGATCTCTACGTCTTCAATAACACAAAAGGTACTTGTGTAGGCCAGGGGTACTTGGATTTACCCTAGCGGTACATGGATTACACTACCGGTACTTGGATTGCACTAGCGGTACTTACAAGTACTTTTGGTTTTGTTATCGTCAAATCTTAATTCCCAACAATCTTCCCCTATTTGATGATGATAAAACATCCATATATCTCCTTTAAACATACACCATAGATATCTTCTTCCCCTTTTTGGAACCTCGTCAAATAGGGGTCTTCTTAAAGAAAATCAACGAATAATCACTTTCTTGGGTGATTACTAAAGGGATCATCCGAACAAAGAGATCAATGACTCTTTCCCCCTGGAGACTCTAATGTCTATAAATCTCAATCTTGATGGCACCCCGTGGTTTGCGGACATTGCAAACTACTTAGCGGGTGGTATTCTCATCCAAGGGTTAACATCCCAACAAAAGAAGAAGTTCTTGAACGATGTTAAGACTTACTTTTGGGATGACCCTTATCTATTCAAACAGTGTGCTGATCTGATTATTCGTCGATGTGTTGACGGACCGGCAGCTTTTGACATCCTCCAAGCTTGCCACAAAGGACCCACCGGTGGTCACTTTGGTCCCAACTACACCGCTAAGAAAGTGTTTGATTCTGGATTCTATTGGCCCACCATTTATCGTGACGCTCACGAAATGGTTAAGCATTGTGATGCTTGCCAACGTCAAGGCAAGATCACACATAAGGATGAGATGCCTCAAAATTTCATACAGGAATGTGAAATCTTTGACGTATGGGGCATCGACTTTATGGGGCCATTTCCATCATCCAAAGGGAACAAGTACATCCTCGTCGCCGTCGACTACGTCTCTAAATGTGTTGAAGCTAAGGCTCTTCCTACGAATGATGCGAGGGTGGTTGTGAACTTTTTGAAGCAGCTTTTCGCTCGATTTGGCGTTCCTCGTGCTATTATCAGTGACCGCGGGACTCATTTTTGCAACGATCAATTTGCACGAGTCATGGAAAAGTATGGTGTCAATCACCGTCTTTCCACCGCCTATCATCCCCAAACCAATGGGCAAGCCGAAATTTCCAATCGTGGCTTGAAGAGAATTTTGGAGCGTACTGTGGGAGAGCATCGTGCCGCGTGGGCCGATAAGTTAGATGATGCTCTGTGGGCTTTCCGGACTACTTACAAGACCCCGATCGGTTGTACACCTTATCGTCTTGTGTACGGGAAAGCCTGCCACCTACCCATCGAGCTGGAACACAAGGCGCACTGGGCCTTGAAGTGGGCTAACTTCGACATCATCAAAGCCGGTGATCATCGCAAGGTTCAACTCAACGAGCTAAATGAACTAAGGAATGAAGCTTATGAGAACTCGCTGATCTACAAGGAGAAGACGAAGATGATCCACGATGCTAAAATCAAGAACCGAGAGTTCCACGTTGGTGATCAAGTCTTACTCTTTAACTCTCGGTTGAAGATCTTCTCTGGCAAGTTGAAGAGCCGCTGGTCTGGTCCATTCACCGTCGCCAAAGTCTTTCCGTATGGGACCATTGAGCTTTCTCAGCCGAATGGGCCCAATTTCAAGGTGAATGGCCAGCGTTTGAAGCTGTACTTTGGTGAGGACATCTCTCAGGAGATGATTCCATCCCTCACCACGTTCCCCATGAACTAAAATTGGGTCGAGTCAGGCTCATGACTCGGTGAACAAAAACAAGCGCTTCTCGGGAGGCAACCCGTGTTCTATCCTTTACTGCTTTCATAATAAGTGTAGGGGGAGCCCCGCATATGTTTGTTGTCTTGTTTCTTGTGCTGTGCAGGGATTAAAGCTTCAGAAAGCATCTTGATAACTTTTGACGAACCATGATTCCGTGTTTCCCATCTTCCCGGTTCTATCCTAAAACTCTTGTGATTCAATATTTCATATTCTATATGTTCACATTGAATTCACTTTAGTTGTCCTTTCCTTAGCAAGATTTAAACAAAGTACACAATGTCATAAGTGTAGGGGAGTTTACTCCCACATGCTTAAACATTGAGGACAATGTTTATCTCAAGTGTAGGGGGGACTTCTATCGAAGTAAGTGGTCTTTTCCATGAATTTGCCCTCATTTTAACCGGAAAATTTGATTTTTCGACATTTTTCAAAATTTTTAATCTATTTTGGCCTAGTTGTATAGTTGTATTTTCCTTTATCCTTTTTAATTTCTTTCCATTGCTAGAATAGTTTTTCAATAAAGTGGTTTTAAATTTTTCTTAGTCATGAACATTTTGACTCAACCCGAGTTTACTTGCCTAAGTTTACTCTAGCTAGTATCCTTAACATGTTTAAGTCAAGTTTTGCTAGGCTTTTATATAGGGAGCTATAAATCGCGAAAGTCTTAACTCTCACGGGTTAAGAACAAGAACTTTTCGCAAGTTCCTATAATTGATCCTAGAGAGTCGTTTATCAAGGGAACTTTAAAATGCGACTTCTAAACTTGAAAAAGTCTAAGAATTTGCAAGATCCTATAAGCGACTCGAAAACCCAAAACTTTGATTTAATAGGCTAAGCATCCACGAGTCTCATTCCTTGAGATTTTAAACTGTGGAGAACGAGAGATGATAGAGTCAATTATAAGTTCGGTATTCTTTCGTGAATTTATGTGAGTTAATTATGAGCCTATTCTCCCTCCGCTTGTTAATAAATTAATCTGCTAATAAATAAGGTTGTACGATTTAAAAGGTTACTTAGCTTCTAGCCCCAGATCGTTTAAAAGTTGCTCGGTAATGACGAGAGTTCATAGCCAAGGCATAACTTATGAAGCGGGGCGCGAAGATTGGCGAGTCCGAAAAGGCCCTAACAAGGCATGAGGGCTACATTTTGTTGCTAAAGATCCAAAAGTGATGTGAAGAATCATTTATCAAAAATCAATATGAAGGATCGAGACACACGACGAAAAGCAAGAACTCCCCAAAAGTCATGGAGAAGTCTATCCGAAAAGACCCTAACAAGGTATGAGGATAAATAGATCCAAGTCCTAAAAGGAGGCGGATCGTTGTATATCAAAGTCCAAAATAAAGATTGGAGAAAAATGAAGAAGTCGTGGTCCAAAGATGAAGAATCTCTTAAAAACTTCAAGTGAAGAAATTCCTATTATGAAGAGAAGACCATAATTTCAAGAACGTCTCTCGAAGATTCGAAGTATGAAGTCGCTGCCAAATATCGGCCCGAGAAAGGTCTCAAATCGCGAACCAAGTTATGCCAAGATATGAACTTTTTGATATCCCGAGAAGCAGTTTTAAAAGATTTGGTCCTTTAGCTAACTATTGATTAAATCGTTCACCTTATTTTCGGACTAAATAACTATCGAAATAAGTCAAACAATGCATCCTCGTGATCATTCAAGACAAAAATAAAATATAAGAGATACACCTAGGAATAAGGGAGTCTAAGTGAATAATTGGCCCACATGAGTTCGTGATAGTTTGCTAACTTATAATAGCAATGATCTCGTTTTTAAGCTTGGTATGGGGAACGTGAAACTTGAGGATGATAAACGTTCATGGCCGCCAAAACCCAATGTAAGTTTTTTAATTTCTTTGCTTATTTCTATCTTTTATGTTTAATAAAGGCCAAAGTGGGTTATTTATGACGGAAAATGTAAACCGTGCTTTAAAATTAATGCATTGCATGAGGGCATTGCAATGGTCAAGTGTAGGGGATTTAATAAGTGTGAAAACACTTATCCTTTTACCACTTATTTCCAATAATAACAAGACCAAACGTGTGATTTATGTCGTAAAAGTCGGAATTATGCGTGGTTTGTGTTTTTATTGTGTTTTAGGACCAAAACATGAAAAAGGAAGAAAACACGGGATTTCACGAGCTTTTATTGAAGAAAACGGGAAAAAGACGAAGTCAAAAGATCAAGAGTGCAAAAAGAACAGAAGTCCAAGGCCTATTCTGAAGATTCATCAAAGAAAAAGTCTAAAGACGGAAGTTTTAACGAAGTCGAAGAACTTAAGTCTAATAGAAGAAGAAAATTAAAAAGACAAGTTCAAATCCCGAGACGACAAAAACGAAGAATTAAAGTCGAGTCGAGAAAACGTGAAGAAAGCAAGAGAGAAGATGCAACACATGCACTCCTTCCCTATAAATACCCTCCTAATAGTCATTAGGAGGGTGGTTAGATTTTTAGTTAATTTTTCACTTTTTAGTTTTCTCTAGTTTTTAGAGAGAGAAAGTCTTAAACTTTCTCTCACTAGTTCATCTTTTTCTTTTAATCTTTCAAGATTAAACACTTTGTATTGCTTATTTTTATTAATCAAGTTTTATTTTAAGCTTTTATCTCTTAATCTCATTCTACTTTTCTTTGGTTTAAGATTGATTTTGGTGCGTATATCATAAGATCCGTGTTGTTCTAATTGATTTCGTGCTTAAAAGTTAATCTTTTGATCATCTTATAAGTTTTCATTTGATTAAGCTTTAAGACTTTTGTGCTTATTGGCTTATTTTTATGATTATCTTATCTTTCTTACAAAAACTTCATTAAAAAGTTTATGCTTTTATTGTTTAATCTAAAAAGTTGTTTGATTTCGAGTTAGATAAGTTGATTAAAGTGCTTATTTGATTCGGATTTGTAATTGATTCGGGTTGGTTTTGGTATTAGCTTATTAAAAGTAGCTTATTACCTAGCTTAACCTTCTTCCACAAATTTCGGAAAGGGTGGTAAAACCCCTTTCCGATTGGGTTTTCCGACCGGGTACACCATCTAACCGATTTCCTTAATTTTAGGAAAGGGCTTAAAACCACTTTCCGATCGGCTCTCATTCCGAGCGGCCCCCACCCTTTTTCCGATCAATCCAATCGGAAAATGGTTTGTGAATTCCGATTGGTAGCTTCATTCATAATCCGACGGTAAGGATTTTACGTATTCCGATTGGGATTTATCCTGTATTCCGATTGGATCAAAGTTTGCACATTCCGATTGTTCTTCATATCCTTGTTATTCCGATAGGTCTTTTGGTCCAACATTCCGATTGCTCCCACCACCTTACATTCCGACCACCAGATCGGAATATATTCCGATCTGGGCCTGTTTTAGCCTCTTTTCCGATTGTTTGCATGTGCTTGATACTTCGACCTTACTTTCTTTTAGTACCTTTCTATTAAGTTCTTATTTTCAAGAATTTTCCAAGTGTTAGTTTTATTTAGTGAGTTTGTACTTTTCCATTTTCACCTTTAAGTTTATATGCATTTATTTTTACTCGTCATTCAAATTAATCTTTTAACTTCCATTTTACTCAACGACACTTTAATTATTTGCTAATAGTTTAAAACAAACCAAACCATTCTCTTGATCTACCAAAAGATGATTGAGTCGCACTTAAGACCGGTTTTCAATTCGAAAAGACTTGGGACAACAATATTTTATACCTAGCCAAAAGCGAAGTATTACTCACTAGTTGATAAACTCTTCCTCTTTTTGTCGAAACAACTAGAGAAAAATGCAACTCTTTCACTGCAAAAGGGGGATTCAGTTTATTGGTAAGAACGGGAACTGAAACCAACAAAAACCGTACAACTATGAGCCAGCTGTTAGCTATAACAATATATTTAGTCAAAATGACAAGGTGTATTGCCCACCAACAGTTTTTGGTACATGGGAACTGCTAACCCTCACAACTATGAGCCAATTGTAAGCTGTAACAATATATTTAGTCCAAAGACAAGGTGTGTTGCTCACCTAATGAAGATATAATAAGAAACCAAGCCTACGAAAATCAACTCCAACATCAAACAAGTAATTGTCAATCGTCTCCATAGAAATCACCAATAATCGAGCCATAAAAACTGAAGTACTTTCAGTTTTGTTCGAGATTCGTAGTTGTACCAAAAATATATGTCATCTGATATCGAACAAAGAAAGCGGTCCTTAACCACTTGTCGAATAACATTGAGCGGTACTTTATCCAGCATCCAGCAGTACTTCAAAAAATTAACCAAACAACGACCCTTTTTCTGTCACTGCTTTGTAGCAAACAGATTTCTCCTTTCTCCCATAGGTAAACGCGACACATTTTTCTGTCGCAGAACTGTTGCTAACTCGAAGTATTATATGCTCTCCAAACATTTAGTGATACACCAGCTGTCACTAAACATTGTTGTTGTTGTTGTCTTTATTACAAACGTGGCAGTACTTGTAATTCATGGACAGTACTTGGTAAATGGACCTAACTTTCATGAGCAGAATGTTGTAGCCCGCACATGTAACACAATACCCAACCCAACTTTATCATAGATATATTCAGCCCATGATATATGTTTTATAATAACATACATACCTCACTTATCTTCATTCTCTAGAATCTTCTAAAGATCTCTACGTCTTCAATAACACTAAAGGTACTTGCGTAGGCTAGGGGTACTTGGATTTACCCTAGGGGTACATGGATTACACTAGCGGTACTTGGATTGCACTAGCGGTACTTACAAGTACTTTTGGTTTTGTTATCGTCAAATCTTAATTCCCAACATAGTGCCCTTAATGTATCGGAAGATACGCTTAACCGCTTCAAGGTGAGAGGTTTTGGGAGCCTCTTGGAAGCGAGCACAAAGGCAAACACTAAACATGATATATGGTCGACTTGCCGTTAGGTACAACAAACTACCAATCATACCTCTATATTTTGTGTTGTTTAACGACTCACAATCATCATCTACGGTGAGTTTAGTATCCGAGGCCATAGGGGTCTTCATTGGTCTAGAGTCTTCTAATCCAAATTTCTTTAGCATTTCTTTAACATACTTGGATTAATTAAAGAAAATACCATCGTCCATTTGTTTAATTTGGATTCCTAAAAAGAAGTTAAGTTCTTCCATCATACTCATTTCAAACTCGTCATGCATGATTTTGGCAAAGTCATCACACAAT
Source organism: Glebionis coronaria (assembly GCA_025667525.1). Lineage (NCBI taxonomy): Eukaryota > Viridiplantae > Streptophyta > Magnoliopsida > Asterales > Asteraceae > Glebionis > Glebionis coronaria. The sequence goes on along the minus strand of CM046880.1, from coordinate 503,745,133 downwards.
GATTGACAAGTTGAACCAAATATAATGTCATCGACATATATTTGTACAATAATGAGGTGAGAACCTTTCTTCTTTGTAAAGAGTGTATTGTCTACCATCCCCATGGTATACTCATGTTTTACAAGAAACGCTTTAAGTCTATCATACCAAGCTTTGGGTACTTGTTTGAGACCATAAAGAGCTTTCTTAAGCTTGTAAACATGATCTGGTTTCTCAAAATCAATGAAGCCGGGAGGTTGAGCCACATATACCTCCTCATTGATCAAACCGTTAAGAAATGCACTCTTTACATCTGTTTGTTGAAGCTTAAAGTCTAAAGCACAAGCGTAAGCTAAAAGATTCTAATGGATTCTAATCTAGCTACGGGTGCGTATGTCTCGTCATAATCAATACCTTCTTGTTGATTATAGCCTTGAGCTACAAGTCTAGCCTTGTTACGAGACACAACACCATTCTCGTCTAACTTATTCCTATATACCCATTTGTTTCCTATGATGGTCGAACTTCTAGGCGGAGGAACAAGTTCCCAAACGTCATTAGCAATGAACTGATTCAATTCGTCTGGCATAGCGATGACCCAACTCTCATCCATCAAAGCTTCTTTAACATTCTTTGGTTCAATCAAGGAGACGAAACAAAAGAAGTTACTTTGATTTTGAACTTGAGATCTTAGGGTCCTTTGATTTAATTCGCCTATGACGTTATCAAGAGCATGATCCTTAGATTCCTTAATGTTTATTCCCTTTTCAACACTAAGGTCTTCAACTCCTATGTTTCTAACATCTTTGGCATTAACTATGTCTATTTCATCTAAGTCATCATCTACCAAAGGTGGTGTCTTAGATGAAGGTGGGGTTTCATCAAATGTCACGTTAAATGATTCTTCAATTACATTTGAGGTTCTATTGAGGACTATGTAGGCTTTGCTAGTTTGAGAATAACCTAAAAAGATACATTCGTAAGACTTTGGGTCAAACTTAGTAAGGTAATCTTTGGTGTTGAGAATGAAGCACTTGCTTCCAAACACCCTAATGTATTCCAATGAGGGCTTCTTACCTTTAAGAATCTCATAGGGGGTCATTCCTAGAAAAGGTCGAATAAAAATTCGGTTGAGAATGTAAGTCGATGTGTCCACGGCATTGCAGCAAAAATTTTGAGGAAAAGATTTCTCATTTAACATCGTCCTACTCATCTCTTGGATGGTCCTATTCTTCCTTTCAACTACCCCATTTGATTGTGGAGTGCGAGGAGCCGAGAAGTTATGGGTAATACCATGAGCTTCACAAAAGGCACCAAATTGCACTTCATTATCAAATTCCCTACCATGATTCGTCCTAATAGAGACAATTGAACATCCTAGTTGATTTTGAATTCTTAGACTAAAGATTTCGAAGTGATCGAAAGCTTCATTCTTAGACGCCAAAAATCTAGTCCAAGTGAATCTAGAGTAGTCGTCAATTATAACTAGGGTATAAAGGTTACCTCCATAACTCCGTATGGCGGAAGGTCCAAAGAGATCCATATGTAAGAGCTCTAAGCACCGAGAGGTCGAAACCAAATTCTTGGCTTTGTGACTTGAGTGAACTTGCTTCCTAATTTTGCAAGCATCACAAAAGTGACTATAAAACTTCATCTTGGGGAGATGTCTTACCAACTCCTTAGAGACTAAAGATTGAATTAAACGCATATTAGCGTGACCTAATCTCCTATGCCAAAGAGTAGAACTATCATCTAAAGTCGCTAGACATAAGTTGTCCTTTGACTTCCTATTAACCTTCATGACATAAAGCCCATGCTTTCTAACACCTTTTCCAATTACTTTTCCATCTTTTACGATTTCACTGTCATATTCCGAAAAGATGACCTTACACTTATTGTCACAAATTTGACCTATACTTAGAAGGTTAAAACCTAAGTTATCTACGTGCTCTACGTTTTCTATAGTCATAGAGTCAAGAGAGACCGTACCTTTGCCAATGATATTACCACGTCTATTACTAGCGAATGTAACGTTACCTCCATCATATGTTTTGTAGTGTGAGAACAAACTTCGATTACCCGTCATGTGTTTAGAACAACCACTATCCTTAATCCACTCGTCGGGCTCTAGATCGATTCCCAAGCATATCTAGGTAACAACACACAAGATCAAACATTTGGTCCCCAATATATGGGTCCAAAATTATTAGTTCCAAACATCCCTTGCATTTGGTTGGGATGCATGAACGAAGGAGACATTCCCCATGGGGAAAAGTATTATTGTTGAAAATTATTCCAATTCATATGGCCATTTTGTTGTCCATATTTTCTCCTAGATGTCTTTGATCTTGATCTAGTATTATTATTATTCCTCCTAGGTGTTGGGGTTTTACTCCTAGGTCGTGGTTTAGCTTGATCATCTCTTTTTGGCGTAGGTGTTCTACTTCTCGGTTTAGATTCATTTCGTACTCTTGTAGGAGTAGATGTTTGTCTAGATAAGTTTCTAGTTCCCATTAGAGGTTTTCTCAAGGGCTTGTAGAATTTATCTAGAGTAGGCTTTTTGATTATAGGTACTTTGACCTTGTTAATAAGAATATATTTTGGTCCTTCACCTAATATTGACTTTTCAGAAAATTCAGGATTTTCACAAAACTCTTCTTCTGGACGCGGTTCCATAGCTCCATCGGCGGTTCCATAGCGATAAGGAACCGACCCATATATTGGAGCACCGCGTGCAGGGGACTGTTTTTATGAAAACCTAACTTGTTTTGGTTCACTAGTTGATGCTTCATTAGTGTTATATCCTAACCCAAGTTTTTCCTTAGAATGAATTTGTTTGTTTAACATATCATCAAGAGCATTAGTACCTCTCATGAACTTTTCAAGTCTAGTGAAGGTGCTCTTAAGGTTTTCATTTTCTTGCCTAAGGTTTTCACATTTTAAGCATCCTAGGTCTATTTCTTTATTTTTCTCAAGCTTAGCTAATTTCTCTTTTAGCTCACTAATCTCGTTTTCAAGCTTAGTTCTAGTTGATTTTAGCACTTTGTTCTTTTCAATAAATTTTAGACTAAGCTTATGCAAGTTATTGTATTGGCCTTCTATTTCACTATCATCTTGAGAAGAACTATTATTGCTATAATACTCGGTTTCGGAAAGTACCTCTTTAGAAGTGTGAGCCATGAGACACTTCTCATCTTTGGGGTTGTCATCAACATCTTCACCGCTATCGCTCCATGAACCTCCAATGAACGCCATGTGGTTCTTGTCACGTGAAGGCTTAGGACAATCACCAATGAAATGATTTGGATCACCACATCTAAAGCATTTCCTATCACATTTATCGTCTTTGGCAAATCGGTTTTTGGAGAAGGGTTTCTTGTCGTTGTTTGGTTGCCTCACGTATTGACCTCGTCTTTTGAAGAACTTCTTAAAGTCTCTAACCGCCAAGGCATATTCCTCATCATCACTATCCGAGGAACTTTCATAATCACTTTGTGCCTTCTTGGCTTTGAGTGCAAGAGACTTTCTTTCACTCTTAGTTTTCACCATTTCCGAGTCCTTCAAAATTATCATCTCATGAACCTTCAAATTACCAATGAGTTCATCGAGTGATAATTTGGCGAGATCCTTTGATTCTTCAATCGTCGTGACTTTAGCTCTCCATTTGGGATGCAACGCCCTAAGAAACTTCCTAACATTGTTCTTGCTAGAAAAACCTTCATCAAGTGCTTTTAGACTAGTAATAATAGTGTTAAATCTAACAAATGCACTATCTATGGTTTCATCTTCTAAGATGACAAATTGTTCATATTGTTGAACAAGAAGATCGATTTTACTTTCTTTGACTTGGCTATTACCTTGGTGGGTTACTAAAAGAGTATTCCAAATGTCTTTAGCGGTTTCACACATAAAAATCCTTTCGTACTCTTTCTTTGGTAAAGCCTTTATAAATCACCATTTTAGACTCATTATTTTTAGCAAGTTTTCTTTTAGTATCATCATTACCTTTATCAGAAGTAACTATCTCCTTACTTTTAGAAACTTCATTATATTGAAATGGAAAAAAGTCACCATTAGTAATAACATGTCAAAGATCTAAATCTTTTGATTTCACATAAGTCTCAAACCTATTTTTTCAATAAATAAAACTACCGGTTTCAAAAAGAGGTGGTCTTTGCATGGATTGCCCTTCTAGATACTTGTTGGAATCCATAGATCGATTCAAGTTTTAAAATACAATATATTTTAAAAAGTCTTGAGCAACCACGCTCTGATACCAATTGTAGAAACTAGAAGGAGGGGTTGAATAGTTTCTTAAATTTGCTTGTTAAAGTTTGGTTTTAAAAATCTTTTTTTCAAAAACTTAAGCTTGAGTATTTATGTGAAACCTTCTTATACACAATATGAACAAGGTATAGTGCAACTAACTAATAATCACAAGTATAAAGAATAATGAATGTATAATGCAACTAAACTAATAATCACAAGTATAAAGAATAAAGAATGTAATGAGATAAGGGAAGGAAAGATCAAACCAAACACCAAGGATTTATAGTGGTTCAGCAATGAAGCTCACTCCTCGTTCCTACTCCATTCCTCGAGTACTTCTTACTCGAGAGTTCACTAATCAACAAGCTCCTTAAGGTGGAGAAACCGTACACAACGTCGCTTAACCAATTTCCGACTCTAGGCTAAAAGTCGAGCCCTAATCTTAGCTAGGACCAATGTACACCATTATACTTTGAGGACTAAGTATTAACCCTAATACATACACAACTTCCAAATATACACAGCTACTTGGATCTTCACAACAATGACACAACAATGAATAAATAAATTTGGATCTTCAATGGATCTTTGAGGTAGACACAACACTTCAACAATGATAGTGTTCCTCTCTTTACACTTTGAGAGGAAAAGATGGGAGGAGAAAGATTCACTTCTAAACAAGTAGTAATCAAACAAATGATCAAGAATTTGAGTGATTTAAGAAGTATGTAAGAATCTGAAAGTTTATGTGCAAAAGAGGTGGATTGAAAGTCTGAGAATGGTCCACTATTTATAAGACAAATGTCCAACGGCTATATCTGTCCGCGGTTCTTTATTGCAGCCCGCGGTTCCTTATCGATAAGGAACCGTCGTAGGCGCTAAGGAACCGCCGACGTAGAGTCGGCTCCCTTTTGTCTTTTAGTGGGTTGGATCGAATCTGGAGATTAAAATATCCTGAAAGGATATCCAAACCAAGATAGAATATGTCATTTTTAAATTTTAAATTTTCAAATAATTAATTTAATAAAACATTTTTTTTAAAAAGAAAGTTTAATAATAAAACTTTGTCACGCTTAATAAAAAGTGAGTTTTAAGAAAAGATTAAATCCTTGATCACTTAATTAGTATAATTACTTGTTTGTTCATACCTTTAGTGATAATGGTTGAAATGAAAAATACTTGAACTCAAGAATTCGTTTTTCATTGTTTTCGTAAATGCTTCTTTTTACATATTGTAAGTGACTGTTTGCTAAAAAGCTTTTAATTTTAATAAAAATGTTTGGTATATTAGTTGTTAACTGTAAAGGTAAGATGTAAAATAACTTAAAAGGACATCTTTAATAAATTATAATATGGCTTGAGGTTATATCAGTAATTTACAGCTTTAGCAGCTCTTGACAATCAAAAAAACTGTATGGAACAACTTTTTATTTAAGAGCTATTTGGTTAAAATAAAAAGCTAACAGCTCTAAAAAATGTTGTGACAAATAGAGTTATTAGATTTGTTTTTAACAAAAAAAACTAACAGCTTTATAAAAGTTTTAGAAAAGCTCTTACCAAACAAAAAATCAAGATTTATAACAAGAGTTTTTGTCAAAGACTTGTTGTTTCACAAGTTATTTTAAAAAACTATATAAAAAACTTTTGTTGCAATAGAAAAAACACCTTTAAACCATTTATTAAAATAGTGAAAATCTTTGTTTATTTTTACCATTACGAATGCTCTAATTACCTCGCATTACTTTCAGAAAGTGTAGCAATCCAATTACTCATAATACTTGAAAGTTTTGATAAGTCGTTGCTCTACGGCTATATAGGTAATGCCGGTACTCGTAGTACTGTAGTAGGTGGGTCAACAATAACATGCACATTGCATGTTAGAAACAGTCGAATCTGTGATCACATCTATGAGTGAATGTGTGAGTTTACATTTTCTTTTTTATTAGACGCCAATCTCCTAGTATATATGTTGTACAGAAGTGACCGGTACCAGTGATGATAACTTGGTATGTCTATTGTACAACCATTAATCATTTTGTGATAAAATATCAAAAAATTTAACTACTTACAAGAGCTATATATGTTCATACCTCTCTCTGTACGCATATTTCAGGTACGCTCCATACAAAATATTCGTCTTTTACGAATTATAACTTTAATGGATAGAAGTTTCATCACTTTCAAGTTCTATAAAAAGTTAAGATATGGGACGTGACATCAAAGTACAACTAGGAAGCTTCCTTCCATCTTCACACTAGTACTAGTACTACTATAAAATGGAATAAAAAGTGAGTATTATATCTATAAATGAAAAATATGTGATTAATATATATTTCTATACTAATATATAAAGCATTTGGTACTTTCTAAAAATAAGAAGGCTGAAAATTCAGACTTTTTTACCTATTAAATAAAGCAAGTTGATATATTTATCAACATTATATACTATAACATTTTATAACAAACTTTTGTAACAACTTTTTGTAACAACAATTTTTTCTTTTAAATTGAAAAATCTTTTTATTTATTTATTATTTTTATAATCTAATTTCACTATATTTTTTAAAATTTTGTGTTTTTTAATTCGATATCTATTTTAATATATATTTTTATTAACTTTTAGTCTTTTTAAATTTTAGTGGGTTTTAGTTCGATTTTTAGAACTTTACAATTAGTAAGAGACTAGTATTTGTTAGTCTCAAAATTGGTTATTATGTACTCGCCGCCGCATTGCGCGGGTACCGTTCTAGTATTCTCAAGAAAGGTTTAAATCGGCGGGGAAACCTTGACCACATGCACCTTTTTAGGTGTCGATTGACCTTTCCCCAAGGATCAAGCCTCACCTGTTCCAGCGATCTTTTAGCCAGGAGTTGGGACCGAACCCAAGACTTATTTCTCAAAAGCCCTCATTTGACCGGTCAACTAAACGTTTGCGGTGAGAGAGTGATACCATTAGAGCAATGCTCCTTTGGTAAAATATGTGATTAATATTATCTCCGTCTTAAAATTATTGTTCACGTAAAAAAATAACACAGTTTAAAAAAATAATTATTAATTACTGTTTTTATTTCTACAAAAGCACAAGAAATACTTTTACCCTTTGCTAATTTATTAGTGTTTATTTTTATTTTTGTAAATAGCAATTTGGACTAAGTATAATATACTAAACTTAAACAAACTCAACTTTTATTTTCCGTTGTCATTAGGTTTCTTACGTTTTCGTCCGTTTTCGTTTGTTTTTCCGCTTTCGTCCATTTTCTTACGTTTTTCGTTGGTTTTCTTTTACGCTTTTGTTCGTATTCTTCGGTATTTTAAGTTTTCGCCCGTTTTCTTTCATTTTCGTTTGTTTTTTATGTTTTTGTCTGTTTACTTACCTTTTCACCTGTGTTTTACGCGTTCGTCTGTCTTTTTACGCTTTCTTTCAGGCGCTTTCTTACGTTTTTTGTCAGTTTTTTACGTTTTCGTCTGTTTTCTTATGTTTTATTCAATATTTTACGCTTTCTTCCATTTTTCATTTTCTACGTTTTCATATGTTCTCTTGCGTTCTTGTCTGTTTTCTTACTTTTTCGTCCACTTTCATACCTTTGGTCTGTTTATGTACGTTATCTTAGGTTTTCGTACGTTTTAAAAGAAATGACGGAAACATCAAAAAGGACGAAAATGTATGCAGACGTGAAATTTTTTTTTTTTGTAGAAAATATCTAAGAGGATGTTTGGCTAATCTTATATGATGGGCTTATTAGCTCATATATGTTAAATAAGCTAAAACAAGTGTTTAGTTAAACTTAATGGTTAGGCTTATAAGCTTATATAAAAAAGTTTTAGTAAATCAAAACTTTGTAGCTTACATAAAAATGAGTGAACTTATATAAAAATATTATATAAAATGAGTGAACTTTTATACTTTTATTTGAACACCCCTCAGGGCAGCGTAGTAAAGTTAGGGGCACAACTAGAACTATTTCTAAAACTATTTTTAAGTATTTTGGTTTTAAGAGCACAAGGTGTGTCAACAAGCATTTTACTCTTCATTTGGGCCTCATAAGCTGTCACATAATCTGGCACTCTCACTTCTAAAAAAAAAACTCATGTTGTGGCAACTAACACCCCCTCTTCATTTCAGCCACACCACTATTTATTTTATTTTTTCCATCATTTTCTAATAAACTTAATTCATTTCATAAAATTACAATACGATACGGTTCGAATACGACATGCGATAAAATAAAAATATGATACGATATGATACAAGTTTGACGGAATTTAATCGGTTCCGAGATCCGAATCAGATGAGTCTGATGGAATACCCAATACCTCACGAAGAATTTGACAACCTTTTCTTTTTTGATTTGCTTCTCCAACTCTTTTTCGTCCCTTGATTCTTCTGCTAAGGTTTCTCGTAATGTTTCTTCATCAAGAAGCAATTGACGTTCTTGTTCCTCAATAAGACAAAACTCACAAGGTACCTTGTATTCTTCAACAGGGCTCTCTGATAATCCATCCATTGGGTTTGCGTAAGGTTGTGGAGAGTTTGATTCAGGTACTTTTTCCGGTGTCGATGGGTTGCTTCGAGTTGTTTTCCATTTGTTTTGTTTTTTTTATTTCCAAGAGTGTTTTCATGAGACATGTTTAAGAGCATGTTTTTTGTATGTGAATGTTAAAGCAAGTGGAAGTAGTATTTATAAAGAAAATATAGCCGTTATAAAATTCAAACTAATACATATCCGTTAGGAAATAGAAACAAATACATAGCCGTTGGAAAATTCAAACACATACAACACAGGAATTAAGAATGAAACACGGAAATTAAAATTCTCTCACTCATTCCTTTTTAAATTCCATTTGTTTTTCAATTTTGGCCGCTTTTCGAAACAAGGCATCATGGAACTCATAGTCTTTGTCTGATTTTTTTAAAAAAAAATTGATCATCGAATCACGCCACTCTTTTGGAACATCAGTGCATTATTCATATGCTTTTTTCAAATCATCTTTAGCAATGGAAGTACTTTCAAATTTAAGGGATAAATCCGTAATCAATTTATGTCGAACATTGTCTTCTTTAATTAGTTTAGCGATCATTTTTTGGATTTCTTCAAATGTGTGAGTTGAACAAATCTTTTAATTATTTATTGATTTGGAAGAAGCCATACTAATTTTGTTGATTTTGAATTAATTTTGAATTTTAAAAGTTAGATGTAAAAGTATTTATAAATTAAGGGTATATAATTTTATTTAGAGTAAATTACACCGTTCGTCCTTGTGGTTTACGTTGACCGACAAGGTTCGTCCCTTGACCAAAAAAATGCACCACTCGTCCTTAAGTGAGAAACGTAATGTAGCGTTGGTCCCTCCCATTTTATGACCCCACTAACTCATGTTTTGTTCCTATCCATTAAGGGTATTTTAGTCTTTTCCCAACATCCCATCTTTATAATCTTTGTTCATCAGTCACATCCCCACTGCTCCCACAAACCACCACTCTCCCACCTGCGCCTCCCACCACCAACAAAAATCTTTAATATAAGCTTTACCAAATCGTCATCAAACCCAACACTAGTTCCATGGATCTTATATGCACTGATGAAGCTCCTTAACATAATGGAGCTAGGTTCCATCGACATGTTTTTTATAACACTGTATGCTTCTTCAATCATCATAGCTCGTCCAAACATGTCCACCATACATCCATAGTGTTCAATTTTCGGTTTTCTTATTCTCCTAAAGATTTCAAACCTTTTGTTATAAACTCTCCATGACTACACGCAGATAAAACACTCAAAAATATCATATCATCCATTTGAATTCCTTCGTTCTCCATTTGATTAAAATAATTTAAAGCTTCATCACCGAAACCATTAATTCCAAGCCCAGATATGAATACATTCCAACTAACAACATTTCCTTCTGACATGCTATTGAACACTGCACGAGCCTCTTCTGTGCTACCACATTTCATGTACATGTCCACAAGGGTTGTGTTTACCACAATATCGACTGTAATTTTCTTCTTTTTGTGGTACATATGAATCCACCTTCCTTGATCAAGTGCCATCATATCTCCGGCCTATACATACGAATCTATCTTGGTATTCCACGTAACCATGTCTCGTTTATTCATTCGGTCAAAGAGGCAACAAGCATGCACCAGATCACCTGCTTTCTTTCCATACCCATCGATCATAACAGACCACGAAACGACATCTTTGAAAGGCATTTCGTCAAACATCTTACGCGCTTGGACAATATCACGACACTCCACAAAACCAGATAACATCAAATTCCATGAAACCAAATCTTTGCCAGTAAAGTCATCAAACTAAGCCCTTGCAGAACTCATTTTCTGACACTTATAATAAAGCGTGATTAACGGGTTTCGGACAAACACATTCGAATCAAAGAAACCAACTTTTATAACCTCGGTATGAACTTGTTTACCTTCACATAGTCTACACAACATCTTACATGCCTTTAGCACAAATGGGTAAGTATAATTATCACAATTAATACCATTACCTTTCATTTCCATGTACATTTTCAAAGCCATTTCTGGGAATGAATTTGTTATGTGAGATTCTCACAATTAAAGATTTTTGTTGGTGGTGGGAGGCGCAGGTGGGAGAGTGGTGGATTGTGGGAGCAGTGGGGATGTGACTGATGAACAAAGATTATAAAGATGGGATGTTGGGAAAAGACCAAAATACCCTTAATGGATAGGAACAAAACATGAGTTAGTGGGGTCATAAAATGGGAGGGACCAACGCTACATTACGTTTCTCACTTAAGGACGAGTGGTGCATTTTTTTTGGTCAAGGGACGAACCTTGTCAGTCAACGTAAACCACAAGGACGAACGGTGTAATTTACTCTTTTATTTAAAATATAAATAAATTATATTTAAAATAAACGATCAATTTTTTTATTTATATAAACCAACGGTCGAATATAACTTTTCCTTTGTCTTTTACTTCGCCAATTAACTGACGAAGGAAACGCTTGGCGAGGTTCGGGGTATGACAACGAGGGGTGGCGAGGAAGTGGCAAAGGCCACGTCTGGCCAAAGAAATACGTTGCCACATTCAGCGCTCTAAGTCTTTTAGTGAGTTTTTTTTCTCATTTAACCCGAGACTATTAACCCCCATACCTGTTTAGCCCTAGGTTCAAAAGTACTTCGTGTGCATCGTTTGGCCGCCTTTCGCCCGTTGTGCCACCTCGAATATGTCCCCTGGAGGCCTCGACGCGGTGAAAAGACACCCTGAGACCCTACTACTCGTGGACTCGTGGTCTAGCAAACTAGCCTAACAAAAAACATGTTTCTTATGACATGTATGTTCAGAGTACGACAAGGAAGCTTCCTTCCTTCTTCTTCTATAAACCTCCAAAACGTTCCATTATTTCTCCAATAAACAACTCCCAAAAAAAAAAAAACCTTTAAAAAAATGCATCTCACCATCATCCCCATCCCCATCCTTATCTTCTTCTTCTGCATAACACTCCCACCACTCCACTCCTCATCACATTTCATTAAATCAACATCCAAACACCCCCTTAACCTTAACCTTCACAGTGACGTCACCCCAAAACAATACTTCACACCCACACACCCACTCCCAACTGACGTCACCCAAAAACCATCATGCTCAACCCCAATCCTCACCAACCAACCTTTTGCCAACACCTACAACCTCCCACCTGTCTCAACTCTTTACACCTCACCACCCTCCACGTGTCACTGGTCCCACGCCACCCTCACCTTCCAAGCTCAAGTTGACGGAGAACAGTACGACCGCATTGCTGCTGTTTGGGTTGACGGGGTTGAGCTTCTCAGAACCAGCACTGCTCAGCCTGATGGTGACGCCATCTTCTGGAATGTAGCCAAAGATGTTACTAAATATACCTCTGTTCTCAAGAAAGATGACGTCATGGTTTCTGTTATGTTGGAGAATCTAGTTAATGAGGAGTTTACTGGTGTTTTTTATGTTAATGTGAGTTTAGATTTTTATCAAGTTAACGCCGTTAAGTCTCCGTTAAGTAGTGTGTTGGATTTGGAAGGTGGTAGGGTTAGTAGGAAGTTGAGTTCTGTGAACGGTGTTAAGTTACCGTTAGATAGTGTTGGGGGTGAGGAATTGGGGTTATATCCGTATGATAAGGCTGCGGATGTGATCATGCCGGTATCGGTGAGTAACGGTGTTAATGAGGGTTTTTGGTTTAGGATTAAGGATGAATTCGATGTCAAGACTAAAGATGTGGAGTTTAGTAAGAAAACGTATAAGGCGGTTCTGGAGGTTTATGTTTCGTTTCATGGAGATGATGAGTTTTGGTATATGAATCCGTCGGATGAGTATGTGAAACAGAATCGGTTGGATACCGGGAGGGCGCACGGCGCGTTTAGGGAGGTTTTGGTGACGATTGATGGGGTGTTGGTGGGAGCTGTGGTTCCTTTTCCGGTTATTTTTACGGGTGGGATTAATCCGTTGCTTTGGGAGCCGGTTGTGTCGATTGGGGCGTTTGATTTGCCGAGTTATGATATTGATTTGACGCCGTTTTTAGGGATGGTTTTGGATGGGAAGAGTCATAAGATTGGGATTCAGATTGCTGATGGGATATCGTTTTGGCTTGTGGATGCTAATTTGCATATTTGGTTGGATCATTCTGATGTGAAAGCTCAGGTTGTGAAATCTAAAGTTCCGGCTATGGAGATTGAGCGCGAGAATGAATTTGTTTTGCTTGATGGTGAGTTTGAGATTGAAGGAGAACGAGAGAGTGAAGTTACTAGTTGGGTTAGTTCCAGCATAGGCAATTTAACAACGGTATTTAGTGAAAAAACTAAATTTAAGAACAAGATCAAGTATAAAGATCAAGGTACTAAGAAGGAACTCGATCAGTCCTACAAAAGAAAAACGAAACTGAAGATCACTAATGAATATGGTGTTTTGATTGAAAGTTTAGAAGTAAAAATAAAGCATCCATTGACGATCTCAACCGAAACTAAACCTGGATCGGAAAGAGATACTTCTGTGATGACCACAAAAGTGGAGCAAGAACGTAATGAGAAGTACTATGGTGATAAAATTTCACGGGTTTTGAGTCACAAACAGAACTGTACTGGTTTGATGGTGGTTAAGGGTCATGATGTTCTATCGGGTTCTGCAGATAATCATCAGAACTATAATTATCAAGATGAGTTTGGCTGTTATTCTCGAAATGTTGATGTGGTGTCTGGTGATGTCGTTGGGGATGTAACGAGCTCAGCATGTAACAGTTTGTTCTGAGTTTGTCAGTGTTGCTTTTCCACTGCTATTGTTCATTTGTTTAGGGCAATCTAGTATTCCCGCTATTAGTTTGAGATAAGTTGTGTTTGTGTAGACTTTGTATAATTGTGTTAGATTTATGTGTCTATGATATGTCTCCCACATAAATAAAGTTGTAAGATATCGGTATGTAAGGTTCAGTTATGTATTTTGAATAAAACATTGCAGTCTTTCACGTTTCTTGGCTCTTTCCGAAGAGAAACGGAGAGACATTTTCAACATGTTGTATTAAAACGTACTGTTATTGCGTACACTGGGGTGTTTGGATGTCTCTGAACTAAAAAAAACAGTATTTGGATTGACTGCTGTTGAACTTTGGCTTGGGGAATTATCAGAACTTTTGGTTTTCCTTTTTCCATCCATGTGCACAGGCATGTAAAATGTGGACGTACGAAGTTAAAAGATAATATGAATCATATGTTAACTAGCCCGTCTAGCTCAGTTGGTAGAGCGCAAGGCTCTTAACCTTGTGGTCGTGGGTTCGAGCCCCACGGTGGGCGTATGTTTTAATTTTAAATCAGTCTCAGTTTGAAAGTTTTTTTCTTTTTTTCTTTTTTTGCCAAGAAAACTTTTGTTGCAGGAGGAATATGAGACTGAATATGATAATCTAGTCTTAGCTACGTAAACATTTTATTTTACGTACAAGGTTAGAAAGATCACGGTTTCAATAGTTTATCTTTGCTTGAAACAAATCATTTTGTAGGCAAAAATTAGACAATATAAAAAAATAACATAAAAGAGACAGTAGTAGTCACATTATCTATCACTCAAACGCCCACCGTGGGGCTCGAACCCACGACCACAAGGTTAAGAGCCTTGCGCTCTACCAACTGAGCTAGACGGGCTATTTGCTATGTTGATTTAGTTGTAATAATATTTCATAAGGACTTAATAAGCAACATAAGTAAAACTGAATAAGGTTAAGTTCAAGTGGACAAGCTCTAGCCCTTCAAATAAAAAATAAGTTTATGGAAAGATGGAGATATCTGCTTTCAGTAGTGAATGGGAGAAAATGATTTGGAGATAGAGATAGTTTAGATGGTTACCTAAACTATATGACTATGTGAGGATGGAAGCTGCATTATAGTTTTGGTAGCTCTTTACAAGAGGAAATGTAGTCATCTGTCAATGAAATAAAAGTTATTTGGCTATAGATGATACCTTCTATGGATGATAGTTATATGAGCCTGCTGTGAAGATGATGCCTCCGATGGGTTTATATATTGCCTTCACAAAGGAAACATAATCTTCACACGGGAGCATTAGCAGTTTTGAAGCCTATTAATAATTTTTGTGTTGTTTATGTTATTCATAATTAAAGTAGCATAAGTATGCAGTATTGTTTTGCGAAATGTAGAAATGGCTAAGTGAATAATGTGAAAGAATGAAGTTGATAGGCACGATTAGCTGTATGTTGTTTCTTGCTGTCTGTGTATAAAGATCTTGGGTATGTCCATCGGTTTTTCTTCGAATCTTTGTATCCTTATTTGTTTTTGAGCTAATATATTCACATTTTCACAAACAAAAAAAAATCAAATAAACCCATAAGTAGAAGAAATAAAGCTAATCCAAACACCCCTTCATGTTACTACGATTGTTTATGACTTTATGTTGCGTTTTATCACTACGCTCAGTTGTGTACATTGGTAATTGTTAGATCTGCAGATATTGACCGTCTTCCAACTCTCCCTAATCTGTGTTCTCTATGTATTTCATCAACTACTTTAAAAACCATTCATTAAAAACCATCATAAGTTACGATTTACATCAACTTCCATCATCAACTACTTTAGAAAACAAAAACCAAAACTAATGAAATTATAAGTCTAGACCACACACCCACAGATTTAACAAACCAATGAAATCTTAACCGCTGGTAAACTTAGTGACAGCCTTAGTACCCTCACTGACAGCATGCTTAGCCAACTCCCCAGGAAGAACAAGACGAACTGCAGTCTGAATCTCCCTTGACGACAAAGTGTTCTTCTTGTTATACCTCACCAGCTTTGAACTCTCAGCAGCCAACTTCTCAAATATATCATTAATAAACGAATTCATAATCCCCATAGCCTTGCTTGAGATTCCGATATCAGGATGGACTTGTTTCAACACCTTGAAGATGTAGATCTTGTATGTTTCAACTGACTTCTTGTGCCTCTTCTTCTTCTTGTCTGCTGATGCTGACGTGTCCTTTGCTGGGAGCTTCTTCTCGGCTTTGGGTTTTGGGGTTTTTTCTGCTGCTGGCTTCTTTTCAGCTGCGGGCTTCTTCTCTGCTGCTGCCTTTGGTGCCATGGTGAATAAAAGGTTGAGTGTGTGTTTTGAAGGTGAGTTTAGTGTGTGTGATGAGATGATGGGAATGAATAGAAATGTGGGGTTGGTTTTATAGGGTAGGGAGGTGTGATTTGATTGGTGAGTTTAGTGTCACACGGATCGGGAGTATGGGCCATTGGATTGGGGGGTTATTTTTTTGACGGTGTAGATTGAGATCTCTGGGTGTTTCAAATTTTCATTTGGGTTTCAAATTTTGAGATTTCGCGGGTTCATATAGAACACTTTCCTAGTGGCAAAGTTGTTGTTGGTCTATCGAAAATTTGAACTTAAATTATTACTACTATTTGTAATTATTGAATTTGCAATAAACAAACATTTAGTTTTAATGCTTGTGTACGCAAGAAACTTAAACATAAATGATAAATTAAGTAATAATTTCATTATTACGATTTTATGTATATAGAAAAATTTATTTTAATGGTAGGTATATAAAGACGAATATGTTTTAAGAAAAACGTAATAAATTTAAAAACTGACGAGTTCGTTCTTCGAGGAGTGGTTAAATGGGCTAATCGTGTTGGATTAGTTACGCTTTTGGGATGAAAAGGGTTTAAAAGTAAAGACGATTCTACACTACGACGAAATTAAACTACGATGAATTACGTTTTCACGTAAATCGAGACAAAATAATAATAATATAATCAAAATTTCTAAAAAAATGCAAAGTAGTTTATTTTAACTTAATTTAACCAAAAATAAAATTTAAAATAACTGAAAATACCTAAATAGGCCTCAAACAGACCAAAAAGCAAAATAGTGAGTTAAATAGGCCTTGAATGGGCCCAATAAAACAAAATGTTTGTAAAATAAGTTTGAAAAGCCCTATCTGACTTAATATTTAATTTTAAGAATAATTTTTTAAATGCCCAAAAGCAAAAAACGCACTTATCACAACTTATTATTAGCTATCTTATTGTGCCTTTATAAGCCCAATAAGCTACATTTAAGCAAACCTTCCTCTGTTGGGATGACAAAAACACGGTAAAAATAAATTTTGGAAAAGATAAACTCAATAAGCTACAATAAGCAAAAATCAAAAAGCATTACAAGATAAAATACTCGGGTTTGAGTTCTAGGCTACCTCAAGACCTGATTTTTTTTTGAAAAAGTTCAAAAATACGATAACTAAGCTAAAAAAACAAGAAAAAGCCAATGAGCCCACAACAATAAGTTGTGGGACCTAATAAGCGCTTTTTAAAAAGGAAAATAAGCTGATTTTCTAATGAAAATTTGAAATTAAAATTTGAAACTTATAAAACATGAAAATAAGCTATAAAAACTAAGATTGATTACAAAATAAAAGTTGTGCAAGTTAAAATAAGCTAGATTAAGAGTAATAAGCAAAACTGGCCAAATTTGTATTGTTGACCAAAAAGTTAACTTAAAAGAAAAAGTTCAAAACTGAAAAGTATACTATTGTAAGCTATGAAAATGCTGGAAATAAGCTAAATGTGATGGTTTGGAGGTCAAAACCAAGTGCATTGATTGATGACAGTTTGAGCTTTTGTTGTTTTGTTTGTTGGACAATAAGCAGACTGTAAGCCAGTTGGGCTTATCAACTGTTAAATACACACAAATAGGTACAAGAGCACAAATAGCATACAACACACTCTACACAAGCAAGGAAAAAGCAAATGCAAGTAAAATTAGACTAAAACCTATGCTAATATGCAGAACAAACTAGTTTTAGTACCTAGATGCACAAATGCCAAATTTGGCTTACCAGTTAAGCTGGATAAGCAGCCTAAAGACTTACCAACCTAGAAACAGATTAAGATTATATTACACTCTATCTAAATCCTAAGTTATGCATCTTAATAAAAACAAAGACCATCAAATGGGATTAGCTTATATGATTGACCAGGCAAACCCATATGTTTTTGCAATTTAAGTTCACAAATTGATACCTTAGCTTACTCAAAGCATACAAGCACACCAGACATCCTATATTACTCAAATAAGAATAAAAAAAAAGTTGACAAATATCAGATAACTCTAAAACATGAAATAAGACAATATCGCAGATAATATGAAAAATAATAAACTATTGATTTTTACACTACAACCATCAATTAGACTCCTTATCTAAGTTGACTAAACCTATTAAAGGTGTACATGCCACACTTAACTCAAGTTTTGGTGTCAACAAACCCAAACACACTATTAACAAACATATACTAATTTTAACAAAGACTTTAACTGATTTAGAGTAAACTGAAGGTAAAAATGAGCATTAACATATCTAAAGGAACAAGTAAACAAACTTAAACACTAAACTCAACAAGCCCAAGCATATAACACATAAACTCAAAATTTAGTAGAAAGGATAAATAGGGGTTTAAAGGTACCTATTCAAGATGTACTTCCACACCCAGCTTTGCACACTGATGCCACCAGCTCCCTATGACTAGCTGAGCTCAAAATGGGCTTATGAGATGGTTGTTTAAAGCTTGTGAGAGGTTGAGGACTACAACAGTCCAAACAAACATAGACTTCAACAATCTTTGGGTTTTCTTCTACCAAGTTCCTACACACATGAAATAAGCTAACTGCAAGCTCAAAAAGCTATTTCATAAGCTCATTTGTCAGATGGATTATGGAGAGCTTTTGAAACAGTGAGTAAAGAAAAATGAACAAACTAATTTTTCAGGAAAATCTTTTTTGATCCAAACTTTGTAAGAAAATAAAGTAACAACAAAAACTTAACTCAACTTATAAGCTATGGTCTTGGCTTGTATTGTCAGTACACACAAACACTTAGCTTATACCTTGAGGATCTAAAAAGTACCCTCACAAATTACTTTGAAAAATAGACTTTTGATAAACTAAAAATCAAAAATGCATTAAATAAAGCGTGAATTTAAAGAACAATTAAGTAAAAATGGAATATAAATAATTGCAAGGCCTAAATTCACTTAAGTTTTCAAAAATTAGGGTTTACAAAATGTGGAACAAAGAAAATGTAAAACTGCTAAGTGCTTTATATAATAGCTACAAGAAGAATCTATAAACAAGAAACCATAATGTATCATTCTATTATGCCCTTGTGATTCTTGAAGAATATACTTTGATCGGTGGTTTGAATTTGAAGTCAAGATGGAAACATGTGATCTTCTGTTGTGTCCAATGTGTTGTGCCAGCTTTGAGCTAATCTTGGACATCCAAATAGAAGTAGAGAACAAGAAAACTTCAAGACCCATTGATTTGTTGTGCACATTTTGTCTTCAAGCCAAAACATTGCTATCTTGGTGCAGGGGAGGGTCGAGTAGGGTCCATGATTGGTGATATGGCGAATATGAGCATGTGACTAAGTTTAGGGAATGGTTAATTTGTGATTTGGATATTATCATTCAAACCCCCCTTCATTTATGTGGTAATTAGGAACTAGGGTTTATGAAAGAATAGTTGAGGTTTTGATCGAGTTTAGGGACTGGTTATTTGTTAACTGCCCAAACTTAATATTAGTTTAAGTTTAAAAAATGGGTAAAAGTTATAAAATAGACACGTACTCTTTATTTTGTTCCATTGTGACAAATGTACAATTTTATGTACTAATCTGACCAACGAACTTGTTAGTTTTGGGACAATATCACCAATATGGGTCACTTGTTACCTGCTATACCGGTTTTTGGGTGTAAACTAATGTTTTCTTCAGTAAAGTTACCTTTTCGTCAGTAAACTTACGTTTTCGTCTGTAAACTTACGTTTTCGTCAGTAAACTTACGTTTTCGTTAGTAAACTTACGTTTTCGTCAGTAGACTAACGTTTTCGTTTGTAAACTTACGTTTTCGTCAGTAAACTTACGTTTTCGTCAGTAAACTTACGTTTTCGTCAGTAAACTTACGTTTTCGTCAGTAAACTTACGTTTTCGTCAGTAAACTAACGTTTTCTTCAATAAAGTTACATTTTCGTCAATAAACTTACGTTTTCGTTAGTAAACTTACGTTTTCGTCATTAAACTTACGTTTTCGTCAGTAAATTTACGTTTTCGTCAGTAAACTTACGTTTTCGTCAGTAATTTTACGTTTTCTTCAGTAAAGTTACATTTTTGTCTGTAAACTTACGTTTTCGTCAGTAATTTTACCTTTTCGTCAGTAATTTTACGTTTTCGTCAGTAAAATTACGTTTTCGTCAGTAATTTTACGTTTTCATCAGTATTTTACGTATCGTCAGTAAATTTACGTTTTCGCCAGTGAACTTACGTTTTCGTCAGTAAACTTACGTTTTCGTCAGTAAATTTACGTTTTCGTCAGTGAACTTACGTTTTCGTCAGTAAATGTATACTTTCATCTGTATTTTTACGTTTTCGTCAGTAAACTTACGATTTCGTTAGTAAATTTACATTTTCATCAGTATTTTTACGTTTTCGTCAGTGTTTTTACGTTTAGTATTTTACATTGAAGAAAACGTAAAAATATTGATGAAAACCTAAGCTTACTGACGAAAACGTAAGTTTACTCACGAAAACGTAAAATACTGAAGAAAACATAAGTTTACTCACGAAAACGTAAAATACTGACGAAAATGTAAGTTTACTGATGAAAACGTGAAATTATTGACGAAACGTAAATTTACTGATGAAAACGTAAATTTATTGACGAAAACGTAAAATTAGTGACAAAAATGTAAATTTTATGACGAAAACGTAAAAATACTGATGAAAACGTAAGTTTAATGACCAAAACATAAGTTTGCTGGCGAAAACGTAACGTTACTGACGAAAACGTAAAATTACTGACGAAAACGTAAAATTACTGACGAAAACGTAAAAGTACTGACAAAAACATAAAATTACTGACGAAAACGTAAGTTTATAGAAAAAAACGTAAATTTACTGACGAAAACGTAAATTACTGACGAAAATGTAAAATTACTATCGAAAACGTAAAAATACATACGGTCATAAATGGAAATGAAGGTGATAAGGGTAAATTAGTCATTTCATGTTGTAAAAAATTGACATGGAAATAGATCCGGTCATATTGGTGATATTGTCCCAAAATTAACAAGTTTGTTGGTCAGATTAGTACATAAAATAGTACATTTGTCATAATGGAACAAAATGAAGACTACGTGTCTATTTTATGACATTTACCCTTAAAAAATTGTGCTACAGGTAAAATGGTGTGGGCTGGGGTATTGGAGTGGTGTTGGGCTCGGTGGATATTGGGTAAATGGGTTTGATATTAGGCAGTTATGATCCCCAATCTTGGCAATGTGGCAGTTTTGATCCTCCTTGTTTTGTAAACATGAGTTGAATATTTCCATTTGTTATCAACTTTGGTAATTGGCAACTTTAGTCATTAAGTTTTGTAATAACTTTGAAAGAACTAGAAATGACTTTTCTTGATTCTTCAAGGACTTATCTTGACAAATCTTTTGACTTTAGGGACCCTTTTGTATTTTTGATGTTTACAAGGGTATAAAGTGTCATTCTTCAATTGTTGAGGGACCAAACTTGTATATATTCAAAACTTCAAGGGTATTTTTGGAAATCCACATCCGGGTCCGGTTCTTTTTTATAACTTCGTTTCCCGTGTTTGTTTTTACTTAATTCTTGTGATCATTTGGTTAATTCACGATATCCGAGCCTGCAATCACACAACTGAAGAAAACAAATGTATTTTACACGCTTTTATGACACTTTTCCGTATTTTAAGCCCGATTTAGAGGATGAGACTATGTATAATTAGAGTCTCATCAATTCGTCACACAATGCTAAAATTAAGTATCATATCACTTCCAAAATTCATTTTTATTCAACATTTATTGAAAATAAACTTATCTAGATGAGTCTTAGACATAATGTATTGTTTTCATCATGTAATTGTGACATTTAGGGTCATTGAACAAGAACAGGTGAATGCTTCATAGAAATAATTTTGTCGTCTTCGATTTTCACTTAATTTCATGTTAAGCGTGAAATAATATCATTTTCTTTTTTATGTTAGTAATGCTAACACTACTCATATGCTTTAATCACATATTTAGACTCCCTTATTCCTAATGGGTATCTCTTATATTATACTTTTGTCTTAATGATCACGAGGATGCATTTTTTACTTATGGAATAGAGACTAAGGTCCAAAATAAAGTCAAAACAGTGTAAACATAATCATCGAATTAGCAGCATTTCCTAATAGATAACGATGTTAAAAAATTATGTCAACAAGAAAGTTTCGATAAACACGGTTTATAACGGATTTGAACATTTGACTTATTACCAAGACTTTATATGCCCCCTACCGACTGGTCTTTATTATCTATAGTTTACCTCTGCTTTTTAGGGCTTTGGTCTTACCTTGCCTTATATTTAACCTCGACGTGAGGTGTTTAATATGGCCAAAGAAGTATATCCTCAACCTCGAAAGGTAATCTTAGATCTTTAAAGCTTTAAGGATTCAAGTCATTCACTTTGATTTCGTATTGATTTTTGGCCTTATGAGCTTTAAATTTTTGCTAATTTTGGGTGAGATGAACTTAAAATTATTATTAGAAAGCTTTCGATTATTCGGGTTGCCAATACTTCAAATTTGTGACGTTGGCGATCCTTTAATGTATTCTCAATTTAATTACATGGAAACTAATAGAATTAATTAAGAACCAACAATAATGTTCAAACCGCAAAACAATATTTATTAACAATTTAATTATATTCAAGGGATGGAAGAATAAGCAAACAATCAAAACACATGAGTTTTTGAAAGAATATGAATACTATACGTTTAGCATAGTAAATTATAATTGACTCTATCATTTCTCGCCCTCAATTTATGATACTTAGCCTATTATAGTTAAGGAACGAAGCTAAAGGCTCAACCCGCCCGGTCGAATCAAAAATTACTCTTATTTTCACCAACGGAAAACCTAAATTCGTGTCTTAAACACTTATAAAAAACAAGATAAAATTTAAAATTTGGCTATTTTTGGCACTTATTAGCAACAAAATGATGAAAATTGCGTTGATCGAAGACTTAGCAAAGCAATGTATCTATTTACCTCCCCCCCCCCCAAACTAAAACTAAACATTATTCTCAATGTTTCGAGTTTAAGGGTGAACACCCCCATACTAGAGACGAAAAGTCAAATGCTTAATCTCGAGCAGGGAAAGGGTATAACAAATGGTCTAAAAGCCGTTAATAAAGTGTGCTAAAAGATAAACGTTAGAATCAAAAGGATATCATCTTATATAGAGTTCTTTAATGCAAAAGATCGAAGCTCGAGTGATACGTAAACCGAATACGAGAGGCTTCAATGATGACGATGATTCCTATAATATCATAATCACAAACAAGTGAACAACAATGTTGACAAGGGTCGTAAGAGTATGAGTCTCCTCACACTAACTAAATAAAATAAAAAGCGATAATATGTACAAGGATAAGCATGAGATTCCCCCATGAGGCATCTCGTTTTTTTATAACCGAGTCAAGAGCTCGACTCGAATCCCCATAAATGTGATCATTTAGTGACAATCTTGGTCATGGCCAAGGGGTTTTTAGATGAACCTCAAAAACCCGGTAGTAAGGACATAGTCCCTAGATGTTGCTTATACCGGTGTCGAAAATGACGTCTTCGTTGTCGTATGACAAACGAAAAACCGCCACTTTGAGCAATTTCCAATAGGGAGCAAAGAAAAGAGATAAAGAAGAGAAGGGTGGGACATTGAGTGGGCAAAAGTATTAAGCTACTCGAGGTAGACTCACACAAAGCAAATAGATAACTCTTCCATTTATTACATCGGTGGAAGACCGAGATTTCCCTAAAATTGCGATTGCGTGATCAAATATCTCGTCCTCGGTGGAAAAGTGGGAGGACTCAAATGGGGCTTCCCCCACACTTAATTCACACATACCATCGTTAGAAGGAGTCGATGAGGTAGTAGTAAGCTCAAATAAACGCGGTGATGACGAGGTCAAATTAGGGACATCGTTCAAATTAATTTTAAAATTTTCCCTTTTTCATACTTTAAAAACTCATTATGAAAACCCGATTTTCCATTTATCAAATCAGAAATATTAGGTGTCTCTAAAAAGGGTTTTGGCACACTACCCTCATAAGGTGTCTCAAAATTAATTGGCACACTTAAGAGGTTAGGAATCTCGGAAACAATATTAGGCACACTAAAAATCCTTAAGTTCAAGTCATGGGTGGTTTGAGGGGGATTAGCAACGATGCTTTCAAAACGATGGTGAATGTAGAAAACATCCCCCTCGGGGTCAACATAGTGGTCATCATCCGTAAGATCATCAATGTTATCGATTTCCTCATCAAATATAATTTTATCAAACCAAGGTTTGTCAAAACCTTCATTGAAAATTTTGGAAACTCTCTCGAAAATATCACGATCAAGCACAAAACCATCATTCTTAGGTGGGGATTGTTATGTAGAATTTTTACCCCTTTAGAAAAAGGAAGGCAAAATAGTGGTAAGCGTTAAGTGTCGGTTTAGGAAAACCGAGCACTAATGACCAAATAAGTTCAAGTTCGTTTCCCAAGGAGGCTAGTGCGTTGTGTAATGAAATGATTAATGGTTTGTGATTATATTGAGAAAAAGAAAATAGAAAGGGGATTAGAAGAGAATGACGGTTACGAAGACGGATTACACTAAGACAAAAAGGTCGTTCACGTAAAACCGTAAAAAGCTACAAATTAAAAAATTAAACCTAAAAATTAATTAAAAGTTAAAAGTAAGTCTAAAATAATATAAATAAGAATAAAAATCCAACAAAAATATTTTAAAACCTTTTATTAATTAAATATTCAATTTTAAATGCTAATTAAAGCCCTAAAATCAAATATAATTAACAAAATGTCCAAAATATTATTTTATTGAACTAATAAGTTACTTATACTATTTAAAGGCTAAAAAGTATTTTTCCTAAATTTTAAAAACTATTTTTCTATTTTTAAATCACTAAAAACTATTTTTAGACTAAAATAATCATAAAAAAATAATAAAATAATGCTAAAAATAATTTGATAATTTTAAAAATCCTAAATTACACTAAAGAACAGTAAAAAATGAAAAAGTTTGAAAAATATAAAATTTTGCACTAAAAGACAAAACAGATTAATATTAAAACCTAATTAAACTAAATTTAATTCTAAAAAATAAATAAAAAGTGAACAGTAAAAACTTTTTAAACTAAAAATCTTAAAACATTTTTTAAGTCTATGAAAATTTTTGAAACTGAAAAATAATAATTTTTGCCACTAAAAGACAAAAAACAGAAATTAAAAAGTAATTAAAAATAGCTAATTAATCTAAAAATTACTAGATGAACAGTAACTGCTAATTTAATTAAACAGAAAAATCAAAAATTAAGTAAGAAAAATATAGAAACTAATTTGGAAGTCTAATTCCTATCTGAACCCACAAAAGACAAAAATCCTAAGAAGCTGATAGTGACATGTGCATTGGTTTTGTTTTTTAGCTTGGCAGTGGAAACCAAAGTATTAGCAGGGGGAACTTTGTTCCCACTGTTAGTGCAAATTCAAGGTCAGTTGACCAATAAGCTTAGGAAAGCTTATGTGAGAGCTTATCTTGGGCAATAAGGCACCCCCACACTCAGTGGAGTGTGGGGAGTCAGTTTATGCTAAAAAACAAACAAATTCTTCACAAGAATCAAACACAATAGGCACAAGAAGGTGACTGATATGGGCCTAGGGGGTCTGATGAACAGTAGCTGATACAAATAGCCAAGCAATGAGATTCAATTAGCCAAAACTTGCATACAACCCTACCAAATCACAATATTACTGAATCCAATCCTTGCTAGACCTGTATTCTAACAATCATGCAAAAATGGTGGTCTAAAATCATCTAATTGAAGCAGGAATCTAAGTCAACAATTTTAGACTATATTAACTAATTTTTAGCATACAACTTGCTTCAAATCTGTTCTAAACTCACAACCTAAGACTGATATAACCCAATACTAGCAATAAGAGTGAGTCTAGACTGGATTCAAGCCAAAAACGTGTCTCAAGGCCAAGTTAAAATGCAAATCCAAACACCCTTTTAAATCAGAAAAGTGGGATTCTAACACACCAATCATACACAAACTCAACCAAAGTAATCCCAATCTATCTAAACATGCAAGTACAACCTAAGCAAGCTAAATCAAACAGGAAACAGGCAATTCAAAGCAGATTTATGCAAAATCATCATGCAAACAGATTTTCAACAAACTTCAAAAAGAAATATGAAAGAGAAAAGGAGAAAAGCTTATACCTCAAATATCCTAATTTGAACTTATGAGATGCTTATGAGTCTAGAGAGTCCTTGTTGGGGTTCAACAACTGAACCAGGGATGACATATCTTCAGTAAAGGAAAAGGATGGCAATTTGAGATTTGTTGTCCTTGAGATCCTGCACAAGCACCACAAAACCAAGAAAAAGAATTCAAGTTATATAAGCTTGACCATAAGCTGTTGAAAGCAGCTTATGGTGAACTTATATAACAGTAAGTATAGAGAAAACCAAAGATTTTGATAAAATCTTTAAAAACAAACTTTGGAACCAAACTTTTGGACTTTGACACTAAAACAATCACGAATTAAAGCTGAAATTCACACACACACTTCCACTTTCACTTCAGTGTGTGTGGATTTCAGAAAATACAAAGACTGATTTTCAGAAAGCTTAAACTTTCCTTCTTTGAAAACTTTTTATCTCTCAAACCAATTCGTACCTTGAATAACAAGAATATTATGGAACTCGGATCATGCTAGATTTAATACCAACTTTTAACAAAGAAAAAGGAATTACATTTAACAAAACACCAACTTTTATATATTAAAAAGGAATTACAAAAAAACTTAGCAAAATCTGGAACAAGGGCTGTCCACAAGTTGGAAGCTCCTTATATAGCACTTACAAGAACATTCTAGTGCTACTGAATAAAATATTAATAAGCTAAAACCCTAATACATAAAAATCTGATTTTGCCCCTTTGAAGAATCTTGAAATTCAGTCAAAATGCCACCATGTGATTGCCAGTTGGAAAGGGAGTTGCTGGGATGATCATGGACGTTTATTTGGACTTGGGGACAAAGAAATTCGATCCATTCGTTGGTTTTGTCCCCTACTAGGGTTTAGGTGAAAGAGACGGGGCAGAGGAGGGTCCTAGGGGTCACATGGGTTGGTAGGGTTCAAGTTTTAGGTGTGGGTTTGGGTGAGATAAAGGGTAATTAGGGATCTGGAAGTTATGGGATTAAAATCCTTTGTTTTGGGGTGAATTGGATCTGGGTGTTCTAGGGTTTATGAGAGATTAAGGGAAGTTTTAATCTGATTTTAGGGGTGGGTTTATTTAAAAAATGTGTTTTGGTGGGAATTAAGGAGGTTGACTGGGTTTGACCCAGTTTAATAAATAAACTGGTGAGTGGAAGGGTGACGTGTGAAGGGGGATGAGGTGGTGTGATGTGGTTGGTTGGTGGGGGTGACATGGAAGAGTGATTGGTGGGGAGAAGTTGTGGTGTCTGGGCAAAAACAGCCCCCCTAAGTCCCAATTTTGTTCACTTAGTAATAAACAGCCCATAAACTTTATTCCTTTGTTAACAAGTTTGTGTAACTTGTCAAATCTGGCACAACAACTTTGCAAACTTGTTTCAAGGACTTCTTTTGTAATTTCTTCATTCTCCAAGGACTAAACTTGTACATACTTGATATTTTAGGGACCCACAAGTAATTTTGAGGATTTACAGGGGTATAAAATGACAAGTCTTCAAACATTAAGGGACCAATCTTGTATTTCTTCAATTCTTCAAGGGTTGTTTTGGAAATTCTTGATTTGGGTCAGGTTCATTGTGCGGCTTCATTTCCTGTGTTCGTTTTTGATTGATTCTTGTGATCTTTTTGTCATTTCCTCAATATCCGTACCTAAAATACACAAGCAACAAACA
Source organism: Glebionis coronaria (assembly GCA_025667525.1). Taxonomy (NCBI): domain Eukaryota; kingdom Viridiplantae; phylum Streptophyta; class Magnoliopsida; order Asterales; family Asteraceae; genus Glebionis; species Glebionis coronaria. Next base: position 503,717,340 of record CM046880.1, on the reverse strand, counting down.
CGAGCATATATTTGGCAGTTTTAATGATATTTAATGTATTTTAAGCCCCATTTGGACGATGAGACGATGTATAAAAGCAGTCTCATCACTCCCCCATACTAAACCATTGCCGTGCCCTCACGCAATGCTAGAATAAAGTATCGTAGCACCTCCAAAATTCATTTTTGTTCACTTTATTGAATGATAAACTAGCTACACTACTACTATTGCTACTACTTGTGTTTTAGACATAATGTATGATTTTCATCACAAAATGGGACGTTTAGGTTCATAGAATAAGAACACGTGAATGCTTCGTTAGAAATAATTTCATCGTCCTCGATTTTCACCCTAAATCCATGCCAAGCATGCAACGAGATCATTGTCATTATAAGTTAGTAATGCTAACACTACTCATATGCCCTAATCACGTACTTATCCTCCCATTATTCCTAAGTTGTACTTATATTTTATTTTGTCTTGAATGTTTCACGAGGATACATTGTTGACTTATGCGATAATAGAGATTAAGGTCTAAAAATAGAGTCCTAACGGTGTAATCAAGACCATCAAATCAATAACCCCTCCTAATATACAACGATGTCAAAAAATTAAGTTGACAAGAAGAATCGATAAACACGGTTTTATAACGGTTTTGAACATGAGACTTATTACCAAGACTTTTATACGCCCCCTAACGGAAGGGCCTTATTATCTTTGGTTTACCTCCATCTTTTATTCAAATTCACCATGAAGCTTTTATTATGACTTCGGTCTTGTCTTGCCTTTTATTATCCGCCTCATCGGTGGTTTTATTAGCCAAAGACGTATATCCTCACGCTAAGGCGAATTTTAGATCTTTAAAGCTTCGAAGATTAAGGCTTGGTTCACTTTCAGTTTTGCATAGATTTTTCGGCCTTGTGGGGCTTCAAATTGTTTGCTTGATTTAGGTGAGCACTTGAAATCTTATTATTGGGTGAAGCTTTCGATTATTAGGGTGCCAATACTTCAAAACCGTGACGCTGGCGATACCTTAATGTCTTCCCAATTTAATTACACGGAAGCTACTAGAAAAGACTAGAAACCCAACAATCCTAACTAAACCGCTAAGTCAATATTTATTAAGAAAAAAATATTTACATGCGAAGGGAGAATAAGCAAACAACGAGAACACATGAGTTTTTGAAAGAATACGAGTACTCTACGTTTAGCATAGTAACTTATAATTAACCCTATCATTTTTTGTCCTCATTTAAGAGACTTAGCCTAATGTGTAGTTAAGGAATCAAAGCTAAGTGCTCAACACGCACGGTCGAGTAAAAAATTACTCTTATTCTCGCCATCGGAATACCTACATTCGTGTCTTCAAACACTTATAAAACATGAGAAAATTTTTTTAATTTGGCCATTTTTAGCCTTATTTTTGCAACAAAACGATAAACAAAAAGATAAACTTGGAAAGCGTGAAGGTTTGGCAAGGCAAGTATCTATTCACCCCCCATACTAAAGTTAAACATTGTCCTCAATGTTTCGAGTCTAGGGGTGCAAACACCCCCATATAGAGTCGAAGTCGAATGCCTAATCTAGCATGGAAAGGGTGTAACCGTTAAATCAATAGCCGTTTATGAAGTGTGCTAAAAACCTAAGGTTAGAACATCAAAGGATATATCATTTGGATATTGAGAAAGTCTTCCAAGCAAACGATCGAGTGCTCCCATAAAACGAACACGAGAGGCTCCAATCGTGAAGATCATGATCTAAAAACCACAATTCACAAACAACCACGAAACAAAGGTTGGAAGGGCACAAATCCCCTCACATTAAACTAATTAGAAAGCAATAATATGTACATGGATAAGCATGGGTTTCCCCCACGAGGCAACTTGTTTTTGATAACCGAGTCAAAAGCTCGACTCGAATCCCCATAAATGTGATCATTTAGGGATTATCTTGGTATGGTCAATTTTTGGTGGGGCTTACATGATAAACAAGGCCCAAAAACAACCGGTATTAAGGACTAAGTCCTTTGATGGTGCAAAATACCGGGATCGAAGATGGCGTTCTCGTTTTCATTGGAAAAACAAATCAACGCCACTTCATCATGTGTCAACACAAACCCAAAGGGTTTCAAGAAAATAGATGAGAAGAAATAGAAGGGTGGGACAATGGGTAAGTCATAAAAATCATGAGCTACTCGAGCTAGCACTGGAACAATCACAACAAGGTGCTAGTAATGACGTATTGGTAAGCATTGAAGGGGTTGAAGAATGAAAAAGAATTTTAAAGATAAAGGGTCTAAAGAAATAAGGCCCCCTTATAACTTAGGCAGAAATCGGGTCAGCACATATGTTATTGGGATCATTCCTAATGATGTTCGGTATTGAAGATAGACATCATGGGCCCAATGATGCATTTCACAACCTTTTCTAGCTAACTCATATATATCTCAAAAGGTATTTGTTTTAATGTCACGGAGTTCAACACGTTATCTATCGGTTTACTCACTCTGAATAATTGGTATTGAAAAGGTGGAAATCCTCTCCAGCATCCGATTACAAAATCAAAAAACACAATTGATTCTAGAGCCCCGAGATAATCAATTGTCTCATTAGGACACTATCCAATTATTCCTTGCTTCTTCACACATTGTTAAAAGTAAGAGATTTTATGAGTCCTACACAATATCCTTGTAATATTGCCACAACATCCAAGTGATGCGAAAGTATTACAATGAAGATGGAAATCCTGTTTGAGCCAACATCAAACAAGCTCATGGTAGGTGACACGTGCGGTTCTTTATGAACTAAACTTGTGATAACTAGAAAGAAACGATGGTTTGATTCTTAAATGAATTAAAACTTGTTCTAGGGACTCAACACAAAATCCAATTGATCTTGCCAGAACACTTAGAGTGATACTCTTTAGTGTTCACAGTGATGAGTGGAAATTCTTCCAGTGTTACAATTAAACAACACTACGGTAGGTGACAAGCAATATTCTATATGAATCAAGCTCGTGACAACTGAAAGCAACGATGGCGCGATTCTTAATTGAATCTAACTTGTTCTAGGAATCTTAATTGACAGCTTCAATCATAAGGATAAAATTATCAAAATGATTCACTCTTACCACGTGTCTGCTTTGAAACGTTTGGGTAACAAGAACAGGCTAGCACAACTGTGAAACCGTGTCAAGTATATTCTTAACTGAATTTACCTATCACAGGTACGGTATTTAATATCGTATAACGGTCTCTGTCGACCGGCGTTAAAACACTACGAAATTAGGACAAATGTCAAGGCCATTTCGTTCGTGTCTATGTTTTGATGCTAACTGTCTTATGCAGCGTAACAAGAAGGTGGCGTCGCAGTGTATTATCTAAAGAAGAAGTCGTCCCCACATGCTTATACTTTCAACATCAAAATACTTCAACAATTTAAGAAAGCATAAAATCAAGACTTCCATTTTATCAAACTCTGAAGCTTTTAATGTTTTCAACAAAGTATAAGTATGTAGGACAAAGAAGTCGCGAGGAGGCAATTATCACAAGAAGGCAAAGGTCGCACGTAAAGATGATCTCAATAAGCTCTTTTAATCACATACAAGTCAAAGTCAAAAGAACATGCTTAAAGCTTAAAGCCTAAAGACTATCACTACATATTCACAAGATGAAAAGAAAAAGGAAATGAAGAAGAGAAAGGACTACGAGCACAAGAACGAAGATCTAGTATAGTATGCTAGGTTTAGAAATTTGTAATTTGGAGTGACCTCCCTTAGGGGGAGATTGTTGAAAATACAATTTTCCTAGTTAGAAGACTCGGAACTCCAACAATATAGTTACAGGCTCGCATTTTAGTTAATAGTATAACATTAAGCAAACCCTATAAAGAGAAAATGGGCTACATTGCATGCCCGGTCCATGGCATGTCATGGACCAGAGGTCCAAGCCCATCTTATGGGCTTGGGTATAAATACCATCTCCTTTGATGGAGAGGGTGTTGGTTGGTTCCACTTTCTTAATATATTTCACACATATTCTCTCGACTTCTCTCTCTAACTTTCTCTCTTTAGAAAAACCTTCCACCTCATTGTATATCTTGGATTACCATATTCTACATACGACACGTAAACGAACAATCACTACGATGCTAGTAGAAACTTCACTACAAACAAACTTGTGTATTTATCTTGTAACTAGAAACCTTAGATCCAAAACCCTAAGTGAGATTACGTAAGGATCGGTTTATAGATGTTACAAGACACACCTGGGAAAAATCACCATAAACCAAAAACCTTGACAAGAGTATCAAGGGTTTAGTATTAGACTTAGAAACTTTATAAGGGAGTACCAAAAGCTAGTCGATCTTGCAAAGGTTTATACTTTAGGTGATTTATGGTTTGAGGGGTGTTTTGGTTTCTTTGGCCGATCGGATTTCGACTCCAAGGGGGTATGGGAACAATTTTTTTGAGGTTATGTGTGGGGGTATGTATAACCTTCACACCTCTTTAGAAAACTTGGTCCCTACTCTAAGAAAACTTAATTAATGTAAATATTTAGTTTAATAGTTAAACAAAAAATTATTCTACCCTATAGGGTTTTCGGTCGACTAAGGCTCGCTAGGGGTTCCTAGAATTGATTTTTAGTCCCTCAATTAATTAAACGTGTATTTTAAATTATTTAAACGCGTACCCGATTTAAATATCGTTAATTAAATCATAAAGTGAAGTTTTTTATTAAACGTTTAATATAAAGAATAGATGTATAATAAAAGTGCGTTCTTCTTATTGAGTGCGTGCCTCCGATAGGATCACTTAATACCGAAGACTAAACGATCGCATATCCCGACAAAGTCATTTGACAAAAGTTTAGTTCTCTAGTTGAGGCCATCAATGCCTATCGAGTCGGCCCGTGCATTTCAGTTAAAATTACGCACATCTCCGTACTATTTGTTTACCTATGAAATGTATACTACAACAACATTTCATTGACTTAAAAAATATAACGCCCATCTCCGGACAATTTGTTTACCTATGAAAATTATACTGCAACAATATTTCATTGACTTAAAAAAGGTAACTCCCATCTCCGGACAACTTGTTTACCTATGAAAATTCTACTGCAACAACATTTTATTAACTTAAAAAATGTAACGCCCATCTTCGGACAATTGTTTAGGCTAGGCACAAGAGCAACCTAATGTGACCTTGTCACATCATCTTTCTCTCTCTGACGATCTACAACGACCTATTTTCCCCAACAAAGCGACTTAGTGCGACCTAGTTCAATTTTTTATTCAATAAAAAAACATTACATTTAATAAAAATACATTACATCAAATAAAAAAACATTACATTTAATTTAAAAAACATCACATTAAATAGTAAAAAACATTACAATAATATTTATACTTAAATATTGTTAAGAAATTATTAAAAAAACTTATTTAGATATAAAGAGGGTAAAATGTATTAATTAAAACTAACTCTAAAAATTAGCAAATTAATATATGTTGTGAGAAATTAAATAAAACTCAATATATTAAAATTTGAAAATTTATTACAAATTTTATCTAATTAAAACTAATTTAAGTTAATCCAAAAAATTTAAAAAGAAAGAAATAAAGTAAAAAATCCACTTATTAGCCACATATCTTCTTACATAACCCACATATCTTCTTCCTTAAAAAAAATTAAAAAAAAAATAAAAGAAAAATCTCCCACAGCAAAAACACAGCTCCCACTTTTTCAACTAGATCGTGCGCAAGACCGAATTCAAAGAGTCGATTCAACCGACTCGGTCGCCGCAACGGGCCGACCGAGAGCGACTTCGATCGAAGTCGGTCGCGACCTAAACCGTTGTGCCCAACCTAATACCTATGAAAATTATACTGCAACAACATTTTATTGACTTAAAAAATGTAACGCCAATCTCCAGAAAATTTATTTACCTATCAAAATTATACTTTAACAAAATTTCATTCACTTAAAAAATGTAACGCCCATCTCCTGACAATTTGTTTACTTATGAAAATTATACTCCAACAACATTTCATTGACTTAAAAAATGTAACGCCCATCTCCGGATAATTTGTTTACCTATGAAAATTATACTCCAACAACATTTCATTGACTTAAAAAATGTAACGCCCATCTCCGGACAATTTGTTTACCTGTGAAAATTATACTCCAACAACATTTCATTGACTTAAAAAATGTAACGCCCATCTCCTGACAATTTGTTTACTTATGAAAATTATACTCCAACAACATTTCATTGACTTAAAAAATGTAACGCACATCTCCGGACAGTTTGTTTACCTATGAAAATTATACTCCAACAACATTTCATTGACTTAAAAAATATAACGCCCATCTCCGAACAATTTGTTTACCTGTGAAAATTATACTCCAACAACATTTCATTGACTTAAAAAATGTAACGCCCATCTCCGGACGATTTGTTTACCTATGAAAATTATACTCCAACATTATTTCATTGACTTAAAAAATGTAACGCCCATCTCCGAACAATTTGTTAAATGCATGTTTTGCGTTTTTAAAAAAATATTGTCTGAAAAAATCACTCATTTAGATGTGTCTGTCTGTATTCTTTGTTTTCCAAAAAAAAAAAATAAGAGCATCTCCAAAGCTTGTAAATATAAATGACTTTTTATATTTATTTTCATTAATTTCTCAATAAATTATGCATCTTAAAAGTTATTTTGCAAACCTTCCTTCGATGCAAAAAACTCTTTCTAAAGCTTTTGCTAATTAATTTATAGTTAATGAAGGGTTTAAAATGAAAATAAAACATGCTTGCATTTAAAGAAACGAATCACTTCAGGTTTTAACAAAAGTTTTGCATATAAGAAGTCATTCTACAAAAAGCTTTTAGTAAACTATCATCACAATAGAAAAAGTCATTCATAAAGCTTATCAAAATAGTAAAAAGTCATCTTAGAAACATGCATTAGAGATGCTCTAATAAGAAAAACAAAAGTGTTTTTCCTAACTAAACAAGAGTGGTACCCATTTAATGATAAAGTTGAAAAACACAAAAGATTCAACGACTTTTATTAATACTAGAGGAGTTCTCTTGCGTTACAACCAAGTTTATAGCAAAATATTATCATATAGTAACATTTTGGTTAGACAAGACAATTAACCAAAATATCATTACAAGTTATATACTGCTATAAATCACGTTGTTATGCACGAGTAATATATATTGCACTACGTAGTTAATAACTAACAAAATTTCTTTGACAAAACAAAATCTTACCGCTAAATAAATTGTATAAACCGTGAATTGAAAATATTTGTATTAAAACTCACGTAACTTTTGAGGTGACAATATAATCTCCATGTGTGATTTTCTCTTGAAATAAAAGTTTGTATTAAGTTTATATTTTCATTTAAGTTTTTGTTTAAAGTAATTGTATTAAGGAGGGTATCATAGACCTTTAACTTTACTCTTTTTTTATTTTTTAAAAAAATTAAGTTTTCATGAATTGAAAATAAATGCTTTGTATATAGTTAAGATAGTAAAAATAAATAGACAGTAAAATGTAAACATAATAACGAGATGTATGCCTTCTCTTGCAATAAGCACGAATCATTGTTGTTATAGTTTGATCTTTATTTTTAGGTTTTGTGATTTTACGAGATTTTAAAGCAAAAATGATCTTGAATTCTTATTGAATTTTTGCAAAATTAAGATCTTATAGAAATACGATCTTAATCATATGATCTTAAGATATAATTATCCGATTTAATGTTAGTTTTATTGTATAAAAGCTCTAAAAAGCCCCAAAAATATGGATTATGCTTTATATAGTGTAAAATTTTAATAATAACATGTTACTCTTCTTATATATTCTATAATTATAATTTAAGACAACAATTCCATTAAGCGTTGATATAATTTTATGTTTATAATATATAATAATTTGTAGCTTTATATACAAAGACTACAATGAAAGAATGACATTAGAGTATCATCATATGATCCTGACATAATTTTACGATCTTGATTTTGAAAAGAAGAAAATGATAAAGAATAGGATTCTGATCTTGAAAACGTTGGTATGAATAGTAATCTTTGTTTTATGTTGTCCTTTGAGAAAATTATTTTTGTCCATATTTTTATTTTAGGTCAAATGAATATAAAATTATCTATTTTAAAGAGAGCATATATGAAATTACCTCTAAAAATACATGTTTACGAAACATCCCCAAACTATGTGACGAGCTACGATGATTATCGTTTTCTAAGCTATTACGATTGTTTTTATAAATCAAACTTTATTTGTCAAATATTTAACATATATGTGACATTTCTTTATAGAAAACTATGGGGGTGTTTGGATGTGCGGTTAGGAGGAGATTATCTCCGAATCTCAGTTCTAAAATGAAGATAAGTTAAAAAAAAGTGTTTGGGTAATAAATGGAGATAAGTGATTATTTGCGTTTAAAAGCTCCAAATAGAGTTTTGAAAAAGTTAGTGGGGAGCTACTTATTTCATTTTCAAAATGGAGTTTTGGAAAATTAAGCTTTCAAAATGGAGTTTATTATCAAATTATAAAATTTGACAAACACTAAAAAAGTGATTATTTGATTATTGCGATTTCAAACTAGAATATCAAATTCAAACACTATTTTTTAAAATGGAGTTTTCAAAATGATGATTTTTCAAAATAGAGTTTTCAAAATGAATAATTTATTTTCAATAAGCACATCCAAACACCCACTATATCGTTAAAAGGTATTCAAGATGCGAACAAAATGTGCCTTATATCTCAGAGGAATGCTACAACCACACACATTTTACAAAAAAATATCCACATAATGACATGTTCTCTAATTAGTGGTATTCTCTTTCTTACTTTTTGATTTTCTCTCTCATAAGCATCCAATCATAAACATTACATGTCATTGTGTGGATAAAATTATGTAAAATGTGTGTGATTTTAGTATTTCTCTATCTCACGTACCATTTCGCACACTAACCTACCGTCTAAGTCTTACTAACATGCCATAAATATAATATAGACAAAAATTATTTTGGAACCTTGTTTTTTACTACAATCCAAGACACAAATTATAGTCATTCATTACCTAAGATTAAAAAAAACACGGAGGAACCATTTTTATCAAAATATCCTAAAGTTTAAAAAAGCGGCGGAAGGACTAAATTGTAAATATGACAAAAAATGGTTATCACTAGTGATAAGAACAATTAAACATCACCAGTAATATTTCATTAACATAGTTATTGTGTAATATCTGAGTGATATTTCATCGATTTATCAATAGTGAGTGATATTTTATTAGTTTTTCGCTAATGAAATATCACTAGTGATAAATTATTATTTCGACATATTTACAACTTTGGTACCTCCGCCCATTTTTACAACTTTTAGATATTTTGTCAAAAATAATTTTTCCGTATTTTTATTAATCTTAAGTTAATTTCTACCATTAAATAAAAAATAAATGAAAGATTGAGAATTTGTCTGTACTTTCTAGTAAAAAAGGATGCAAAATAACTCATGTCAGTAGTAATGTAATATACATGCGTGCTGTGTTGCTATATAAAGAAAGCTTTATTACATATTTTTGCATCCGATTCAAGAATGACTACGGATATCAAAATTGAAAAATATAACTCGAAAGATGAAGAAGTGGCAGCCCAAGAAGAAATCTGGAAATTTATTCTTGGCTTTACTCCCACAGCTGTGGTCAAGTGTGCCATTGAGCTTGGGATAGCCGATATTCTTGAGAAGCACGAATCCCCGATGACACTTGTTGATTTAGCGTTAGAACTCAGGTGTTCACAGTCTTCCTTGTATAGGATCATGAGGTTCTTGATCCATTATAAGGTATTCCAAGAAAAACCCGTATTTGAAACATCTGCTGGCTATGCTCTTACCCCATTGTCTCGACTGCTAACAAAAACTGGAAAGCATAGCATGGCCGACCTTTTGTTACTACAAAGCAGTCCGGTTATGATGGCTCCATGGCACAAGCTCAGTGCATGGGTATTGGGTAACAAAGACTTACCCTTTGAGGCGGCACACAACACTGATATATGGGGATATAATGCGGCGAATCCAAGTCATAGTGAACTCTTTGATCGTGCAATGGCATGTGATGCTCGTAATGCAGTGGCAGCGATGATTAAGGGTTGTCCTGAGGTGTTTGAAGGGCTAAAGACATTGGTGGATGTTGGGGGTGGTGATGGGACGGCTATAACATCGATCGTGGAGGCTTGTCCTTGGATCAAAGGAATTAACTATGATCTTCCGCATGTAATATCGGTGGCTCCTACATGTAATGGTATTGAACATGTGGGAGGCGATATGTTTGATCATGTCCCAAAAGCTGATGCTGTTTATTTAATGGTTAGTCCAACAAAACTTTTATGTTCCTAAAATTTTTGTTTCAGTCATAATCATATTTTTTTGAGACTTATTGTTTGATACTGTAGAAACTACTACATGATTGGACCGACGAAGATTGCATAAGCATACTAAGAAACTGTCGCGATGCTATCCCTCAAGACGGGAAGGTGATCATTGTTGATGCGATTGTTGGACGAAAAGAAGATCATGAGTTTAAAGAAGTAGGATTGATGCTCAATATGTTAATGATAGCACATACAAGTGATGGGAAAGAACGAACTACTGACGAATGGTCTTACGTGTTGCATGAGGCTGGATTCACTCATTATACCATAAAACACATTCAAGCATACCAATCTGTTATTGAAGTTTATCCATGAATCTCGTTTATATAATTAATAAGTGTGTCCTGAATTTGAAAGATATTCAAGATGAAAATCTACTTAATTATATGTTGTACTTGAAAAAGCTAAGTATGTATATGTATGTTTGTTTTCTATGTGTGTTGTGTTATTTTATAATGAAAGAGTGGTTTGTGTTTTTTATCACACTCATTGCAGAATTACTCGGCTCAAGCTGAAATTTATTTCTATTTTTCGAGCTCAAGTTCAAATATAATTTTATTTTTTATACTCGAGCTTGATGCTCAAATATATCTTTGACGAATTATAAAAGAGCTACTCTTAAATTTAAGTTGCAAGCCTGGTGGCATTGTCTCTACTCTCTTGCTTCTCTGTAGTGTAATCTTATATAAGCTCGTCTTTGACGAATTATAAAAGAGCTACTCTTATATAAGCTTCTGTAGTATAAGGGTTTAGCAAATGTAACTTATGAATTGTCATGGATCAAGTGCCTTTTCATAGACTTGGGCATTCTCATCAAACCACCTACTCCTGTTTTTTGTGACAATGCATCAGCAATATCACTTCTCTCTAATCCCGTTCAACATGCCAGAACAAAGCACATAGAGATTGACTGCTGTTTTGTGAGAGATGAGATTAAACGAGGCAGATGTATTGACTAAAGGTCTGCCAGCAAAGATTTTCAAGGATTCATGTACAACAACTCAATGCAACAGTGTTTAGCAGAGAATTTTGTTTGTAATCACTTGTACACATAACTTGTAGATTTGTACTTTTTAGCTTAGTTCATTTTCAGCCTGTATAAATAGATTTCCCTCTCAATATGTATGTAACAGTTCATTAATGAAATAACAATCACTTTCCATTCTCTCTGTTTCTCTTTCTCATTATAAAGATCAAAGTACTAAGAAGGAACTCGATCAGTCCTACAAAAGAAAAACGAATATAAAGATCACAATGAATAGGGTCTTTTGATTGAAATGTTGCAACCAGTAGCGGAGCTAGGAAATTTATTGTAGGAGGGCCGGAACCGATTATTATAGAAATTAGAAGGGCCAAAATATAAAAAAGTAAATTTTTTCATGAAAGTTATAAAAAATTACACTAAGTGACAATTTTGTGGGAGGGCCCAAACCCCTTTTGGTTGACAATTTTCTTGGCTATTTCTGAAGAGAAACGGAGATACATTTTCTAACACATTGTATTAATTTGATTGTCGAAAAATGTGATGTATAATACTAGACAGTGTGTTTGGATTGAATATTGCAAATCTACAAATGGAAGGTTTTTAACATTGTTTCAAAAAGATATGACTTTGTGATTAAAAACTAGAACGCCCACCGTGGGGCTCGAACCCACGACCACAAGGTTAAGAGCCTTGCGCTCTACCAACTGAGCTAGACGGGCTAATTGTTACGTTTATTTATTTGTAGCATTATATTTTAAGAATCTAGTAACCAACATGGTTACCTAAACCATATATGGTTTTGGTAGGTCTTTACAAGAGCAAATGTAGTCATCTGTCAGTGGAATAAAAGTTTATTTGCTACAGATGATGCCTTATTTCCTTGTATGGATGATAGTTATATGAGCCTACTGTGAGGATGGTACTACGGAGGGATTACATGAATGCCTTCATAAAGGAAACGTAATCTTCACACAGGAGCATTAGCAGTTTTGAGGCCTATTAATAGTGCTGTTTATGTTATTCTTAATTAGAGTAGCATTAGCAGTATTGTTTTGCGAAATGTAGAAGCGGCTAAGGGAATAATGTGAAGAATGAAGTTGATTAGAATGATTAGTTGTATGTTGTTTCTTGCTGTTGTGTAAAGATCTTGGGTATGTGTTTTTGAGCTAATATATTCACATTTTCACAAAAAAAAAAAAAACAAAAAAAAATCAAATAAGCCCATAAGTAGAAGAAATAAAGCTAATCCAAGCATCGCTTCATGTTACTATGATTGTTTAAGACTTTATGTGCGTTTTATCACCAGCTCTATGCTCAGTATTGTACATAATAAAGTGTTAATTATCAAACTACTTACCCTTTACCTCTTAAATCAATGTTGTTATCAGTAACTAGATAAACAAATTTACTTTTTATCCATCTTGTTTTGGGTTGATGTTTGAACCATACTAGTTAGCTCCAAAAATTACTAAATCTCAAAACTCAAGCTGAATTCCATTTCATTCAAATTAAACGGCCATTACATAGCCTTTATCATCATAAAGAAAATAAACATAAATTAGCTTTCATTCATTAAAAACCATCCATCAGTTACGATTTACATCAATTTCCAACATCCACTAATTAGGAAAACAATTAAACCTAAACATATGAAACCCACACATCCCAGATCTAACCAAAACAATGAAATCTTAACCGCTAGTAAACTTGGTGACAGCTTTAGTTCCCTCACTAACAGCATGTTTAGCCAACTCCCTGGGAAGAACAAGACGAACAGCAGTCTGAATCTCCCGAGAAGAAAGAGTGTTCTTCTTATTATACCTCACCTGCTTCGAACTCTCAGCAGCCAATTTCTCAAAAATATCGTTAATAAACGAATTCATAATCCCCATAGCCTTGCTTGAGATTCTGATGTCAGGATGCACTTGTTTCAACACCTTGAAGATGTAGATCTTGTAGGTCATCAACCGACTTCTTGTGTCTTTTCTTCTTCTTGTTCCTTTGCTGGGAGCTTCTTATCGGCTTTGGGTTTTGGGGCTTTTTCTGCTGCTGGCTTCTTTTCCGCTGCGGGTTTCTTCTCTGCTGCCTTTGGTGCCATGGGTATAAAAGGGATGTGTGTGTGTTTTTTAAGGTGTTTTTAGTGTGTGTGTGTGTGTGTGATGAGTTGATGAGAATGAAGCGAATATGGGGTTGGTTATATAGGGTGTGGATGTGTGATTTGATTGGTTGGTTCGGTGTCACACGGATCGGGAGTGTTGGCCGGCCCTTAATCCAACGGCCAACACTCCCGATCCGTGTGACACCGAACCAACCAATCAAATCACACATCCACACCATATATAACCAACCCCCATAGTCGCTTCATTCTTATCATTTAATCGTTGAGCTTGGAAGGTGGTCTGAGCTTTAGCTATGCCGCAAGGTGGTCATCATATTCTATGATTTTCTAAATTTAATATGGAGTCGGCTAGTCGCCAGATACAAGAAAGGTCTTGAGTTAGTTGATACACAGTGACCGACAGGAGACTCTTAATACCAGTATCAATAAGGCAAAACCTATAGTCACATTTTAGTAACAACATACCTTAATTCCTTAATAATATAACAAAGCAAACTACCAATACGAAATTATACTCCTCTTATATTAGGCCTTTGTAAGCTTTTAAATAGTATGGTTACATAACAGTCATGCGTTTCAACATACAACCTTGACTGCACTATAAATCAACATTTTTGTATAATACTTATATCCATAGTTTCATTCGTGCTTATGAGTTATGATACTCTTAAATCAATCATACAGACACTACTTAATTATATACGTAGTACATAATCTCAAAACCAAATAAAGGTATCAGATGTTAAAAAGCTTCAACGATGAAGCAATGCTAGAATCAAAATGTACCAGCAGCCCAATCTCGTAATGAACCGGGTTTACGAAATACGAGCTGATATTTTGCAAAAGCTCATAAGCTCAACTTGATGTTGGGCTTTATTATCATGATTTGTGTCCTATTTCGGGGGTGTATGTTACCGCTTATATAATGGGCTTATGGCTTATGTGGTTTTCGGCTCAAGTTTCATAAGCTCATTTTTTGAGGCTATTTTAAAACTTTCCGGCAGCTTATCTATGAAATTTGATTGTCACATATTAAAATATATCATCTACTCAATTCCCTAGACTTTACCTCTAAGTCTAATGTTGTTATCAGTAACTCAATCAACTTCAATTTTCTGAGTATTGAAGTTGAATTTCATTTCAGTAAAATTAAGAATAAACGAGGCCTTTTATCAAGAAGAAAATTAACCAAGAAATTAAACCTAAACATATTTCTTTCATTCATTAAACAAGAGAGCATCAGTTACAATTTTACATCAATCACACCCTCCACTACCCAAAAAAACAACTGAACCTAAACCCAATTGATACACAAAATAAAACACCTAACAGCCTTGTTTCAAACACTAATTTAACGCGTAGATGAAATTAGGTCCGAAGTACACATTCTGAACTATCACGTTTCATCATTAGCAGCCAGAAATTAAGTCTGAAAATAAAACACCTAACGGCCTTGTGCAAGTTACATTCTTATTACTATATCATTTACTGTACCCACTTCCTCATCCCCAATAGATCCTATCTATCTCACCATTCTCCGTTTTCTCCTATCTATAAAACTGTGAACAATCATCTTCCTTTTGACCCTTTTGTTGTTTTCCCTCAAAATTGTAGAGGGCACTTCGGGAATGTTGTTGAGGGCACTCAATCTTTTATCAACAAATCTGATATTTTTTCTACATAATTTGCATGTTTGCGAGAGCTTTGTCGGGGGCATCTCCCCCCACTACTCAACACGTGGCTCCACCTCTGGCTAGGACTGTGAGTTTTATCTGAGTGCAGGTAAGGTGTTTAGTTGTTTACATTTCTTGTTTTAGTACAAATTTAATTTTCAAGCTTTAGCTAAAAAGAATAACGAAAAATTCCTGCCGTTAAAAAAAATGCTGTTACAAAGTTAAAAAAAATGCAGGTAAGGTGTTTAGTTGTTTACATTTCTAATAAATGTGTTGCGTCTTTTATTTTCAATCAAATTAAGTTTAAGTTACAAAACAAGGCAAGGACACCACCTTGTTTGAAACGCTGATGCAAAACAAGTCCAAAATACACAATTTGAATAGGATGAGCATTTCGTCCCGAATCTCGGAATCGAACCAGAACCGTACCGATTCTCGGTATTTAAATCTCGGTACCCGAATCTCGTTCGGTACGGTACCGATAATACGCAATAAGGTAAAAAAAATCGGTACCACTAATTCGGTACGGGACCGGTACCAAATCAGGAAATTCCTGAAGAAAAGGGAATCCCGATTTCTCGGTACCAATATCCGAATCCCGTTCGGTACGGTACCGATACCAATGAATTATGCTCGGGAAATATTCGGTACCACTAATTTGATACGGGATCGATACGGTATAATTTGAACCATCACGTTACACCATTAGAAGGCAAATTTTATATTTAAAACACTAATTGGTTATCTATGACACTTTAATATGACATATAATTCGCATAATAAAGTGTTAATTATCAAACTACTTACCCTTTACCTCTAAAATCAATGTTGTTATCAGTAACTAGATAAACAAATTTATTTTTTATCCATCTGTGTTTTGGGTTGATGTTTGAACCATACCAGTTAGCTCCAAAAATTACTAAATCTCAAAACTCAAGCTGAATTCCATTCATTCAAATTAAACGGCCATTACATAGCCTTTATCATCATAAAGAAAATAAACATAAATTAGCTTTCATTCATTAAAAACCGTCCATCAGTTACGATTTACATCAACATCCACTAATTAGGAAAACAATTAAACCTAAACATATGAAACCCACACATCCCAGATCTAACCAAAACAATGAAATCTTAACCGCTAGTAAACTTGGTGACAGCTTTAGTTCCCTCACTAACAGCATGTTTAGCCAACTCCCCGGGAAGAACAAGACGAACAGCAGTCTGAATCTCCCTTGATGACAAAGTGTTCTTCTTGTTGTACATCACAAGCTTCGAACTCTCAGCAGCCAACTTCTCGAAAATATCATTAATAAACGAATTCATTATCCCCGTTGCCTTGCTTGAGATCCCGATATCAGGATGGACTTGTTTCAACACCTTGAAGATGTAGATCTTTTTGGAACTTTATGATAAGGTTTGCAAGTTTTTGTATGACTGAAGCACTATGTACAACTAGTGTGGTGACTCATTGTACAAATTATAGAGTTTGTGGTACAAGCTTATGACTCAGAAACTACCCATGTGTATATGTGTTTATGGCTGACCAAATCAACCAAGAAAATAGGAGAGTGGGGTGGATTTGGATGGCATTCGTAAAAGATGCAACCATCTGCCCATGATCCTGATTTTTTTGGCTTGTATTGAGAACATGGGTAACTTCTTGTTTATACTCATCATAGCCTTATAAAAGAATAGAATGCCAGCTATTCAGAAAATAGACAACAAAAGAAAACACATAGATGATTGTTTCAGAGAGCTTCAAACATATTGCCTCATCAGATTACTGTTGTATTGTGTTATTCTGCTCCACCATTGTCATTATGTTGTATTTGTTCGCTGACGAAAGGCAACATGGGTCTGCATCAATCCTGGGGTCGTTACGTATGGGGCTTGCAGCGAATCGAGCACGTAAACACCTTTTAAGGATAGGGAACGTCTTCCCGTGCGGAGCCTACTAGCGGTTTGTTCAGGTTTCATCGGTGATGTGCGAGTTGTCATTGCTACTCTATTATCATCAGGTAACGATGCTACCTTATTATTTATTCACCATTATGTGTTTCCATTCCACGAGTTGGTGCATTTAATTGTAACAGTAAGATACATACCCGATATCTCCAACAATCTTAAAAGGTGTTTACGTTGTTGCTTAAATGATTTGATATTGAAAATACAACATCAAGATGCAAACACAATATAACTTTGTGAGGTAAACTTTTTTTCACTTTTTATTATGATCGTCAAATATGAAAACAATATACCGTGCTTTTGTTTTACTTTAAATAAGGTTCTTTAAATTTCGTGTAGCTACCGAGATCAACGTAGTCAATTATATGTCTCCTAGACATTTCTGTAAAATCAAACAAATATGTGAAATTTTAACTTGTAGTAGAAGATATATACTAGTAATAAAGATGTAATATCTCCAGGCTACCGTCATATTGTTACTTTTATCCCACATGGGTCAAAGAACACATATATTGATTAACTAATACTCTCATGTGTATCTATAGGTTGTCAAATTGGTACCCGTGTTCTATCGTTGGACAATCATGTGTTGGTTGTGATAGACTTGCTCTAACAGCTTGTGGTAGTTTAACGATTGATACACGTCTCTAATTTTTTTCTCATTTTGGAGATTTATAAGCATTTATTTAAGAGTCTTTTTTTCTTAGTTTCAAAGTTTATGAGTATGATTTATAAAGTGTATAATAGGTGTTCTAGTATTATATTTGTAATATGATCAAATTTCTCGCTTAAAGTTTTATCTGTATGGTAGCGTTAAGATAAAAAAAATATTTGAGAGAAGTGTAAAATAAAGAATAAAAAATTTAAATTTAAAATTATTGGTGTAAATATAAGGTGATAGATAAAAAAAAAAAGTAGTTTCACAAAATTGAAAATTGCAAGGAAATTTTGTGCGTGAGATATGACTTCCAAACAAAATGCATCAATCGCCTTTTCCATCCATCAAAGCAAAATTTTACAATTAGATCTTCATCAAAATTTTACAATTAGATCTTCACCAAAGATTACAGATTCGATAAATATAAGATTCACTAAATATAAAGGTTAGCGTCAATACAACTCGATGAATCAACTGACACCTTTTTCTGTTGAAACTAACTAAATCGCTTATGTAGATCAATGTTCTTTTTTTTCTCTTTCAAAATACGAATTAAACGGCTCATTTCATACAAGTGTTGGCGTTGCCGAATATGAATTTTCAACGCATACCCATTGGTTGATCATAGGGATGGTTCATACGGGAACTTGCTAGCATGGCAACATATGAAACATACCAATCGGGCTCAACTTGCGCATGTTATCCTAGGCTCAACCAAATTCAATAGCACAACGGGTCTTAATGGTGTGAGTTCTCAACGAGCCTCATAATATTATCTTAATAGTGTGAGCTCTCACGAGTCGATATAAAAAAAGTCAATGACTCAGCTTTTTGCCCGTTTACCTTCTCCTACCATGTAAATTATATCGGTGTATTTTGTTTTATTTTATTTGCGATAATAAGTATCGTTTTGCGTAACGATTAACAAATTGTGAGATAACTTTTTTTTAAAAGATGGAAGTTGATTTTCTTGTTAAATAAAAAAATGAACGATTTGTCTTGATATTTCAAATTTAGAAGCTTAACATCCCTGCTGCCAACATCAGGGATCATCTCTGCAGCCACTTGCAATCAGCTTTTTTATTTTTTCAATCAGCCTCTCTAAGTATTATTAATTTAAACTGTTAGTCCCCCATTAATGTGTAACAGCAGGTATCATTCCCTGCAGTTTACAACAGGGATGATTTCCCCTTTGTTTTAATATGCAAATACAACACTTTCTTAATTGACACATTTTCGTGATTTCAACAAATACGTGTCACCTAGAACAATCGTATGGTAATTTTGATGTTTATGATTTTAATACATCACTTGATTTTTCACATTTTGGAGGTTTATTATGAGTATTATTTTGAATGGTATAACAAGTGTTTTAGTTTTATGTTAGGAACATGATCAAATTTTCTCACTTGAAATTTAACGAGCATGATAGCGTTTAGAAAAAAAGAAGAATACACGTGAGAAGCTTAAAATAAAGACGAAAAAAATTAAATTTAAACTTATTCTAGACTTCTAGTATAAATATGGGGCGTTGATTGATAAGAAAAAGTAGTTGTGATACAAAATTGAAAATTGCATGGAAATTTGGTACTTGAGATATGACTTCCAAACAAAATTGAAAAGTAGTTTCAAGCGAAATATCACAATTAGATCTTCATCAAAATTAAAGATTCGTTAAATATAAAGGTTAGGGTCAATACCGACTCATTGACCATAAGGGATGGTTCATATGGAACTTGCTAGCATGCAGGGCAACACATAAAACAAACTAATCGGGCTCAACTCAATTCAATAGCACAACGAGCCTTAATGGTGCAGCTCTCAAATCAAGGATTAATCGGTCCACGTAGAGAGTTTTAGTAGCCGATATAGTTTGGTTTAAACACGCTTGAATGAGCTTTAATAGCCAATAAACACAACACTTGGTAGTCATGCTCTATCTACATATACTAACATGTAATATCTCTAGCAAAAACAATCTTATGGCTAGTTTTACGAGAAGTTGTTTCAAGTTTGGTATCGCACATGGATCAAAGGACATATATAATGCTTACTTACATATTCTCATGTGTTTGAATTGTTAAATTAACACTAGTATCGTGTCGTTGGACTATCATGGTTGTATATGCTATTCCAGCATGTGATAAACTCGATACTCCAATGATCATACATGTGTCTAATCTTTTTACATGTCACTTAATTTTTATCTTGATAGCTTTAATATTTCTTAAATTTCAAAACGTGTGCTTATGTACAGTAAGGTGGGTACTCTTACCTAATAGTTGTTCCAGTTCTATGTTGTTTAGTATAATTTGATCAACTTTAATCATTTGAAGTTCTATGAGCATGGTAGCCTTAAAATAAAAACACAAACTTTTCTCACCCGTAGGCCATTCCATTCACACACTGGGACATTAGGGCAGTTTCAACTTTCAAGCAAAACTTCACATTGGATCAATTGGTTAGTGGAACTAAGAATATTCGTTAAATATAGAGGTTAGTGTAAATATAGCGCGATCTACCCACGGATCCCGAAACCTTTTTGTTGCTGGCTTATGGTAATGATAGATCATGCAATTAGCTCGATCCTAAAGCAGGTTAAAATCATGATTTCTATGTAATCGTTGGTGAATGGACTCGTTCCGTACTGAAAGTATGGATTGTTGAGAGATGATCGTATATGAAAAAGCGGAAAGATATGGAAATGATGCTTTTAGATTAAGAGTTTAAACTGAAGTTTCAAGCTTCCATGGTAACTAAACGGTAGGACTATCTAAGTAAAGTTTTTTCGGCTACAAGTATGATTTTACCTAAAAATCATACTTATATGATTTTACTACATTAACAATTTTACTGTACATAAGCACACGTTTTGAAATAATCGAATTTTAAATTACCTAAAAATCTCATACTTATAAAACATACATTACCTAAAAATTGTTAATGTAATAAAAACACACATTACCTAAAAATCACATACTTATATGATTTTACTGTAAGATCTTACATAAAACGGGTTCAAACCTATTAAATAATCGAATTTTAAATTAAAATTAGTCATCTTATTACTATTAACAAATGAAATTATTATAAGGCCCTTCTATGAGAAAACCTTTCATGTTGTACTCTCCATATATGGCCTGCTAATCGTGTTTTACAAAAGTAAACTCATAAGCCCAATATAATAATCTCAAAAAAACGAAATAAGCTCATTATAAGCTCGAAAAATAAGCTCCGTACGTACTTTTTAGAATCGGTTTGGAAGAAAACCCATGACCCAAACACACCGCCATAGTTGTTGTGTTCATTACTTAAAAGGGTTTCAACAATTTGTTTTTATTACATAAGCACACGTCTGGTAATTTGTTTTTATTACATTCTGTAAGAATTTGATAAACCATTTGGTTAAAAACGCAAATCATTTACATTCATTGGAGTCCAATTATATTTACATTGTTTTGTCATTTTTTATTCATTAACTTGTATAGTAATCTATTAATCGTATTACTTTTTTACTTGGAACAATCGTAGCGTTCACTATCCCATATGTATGAAAGAACACATATACAACTTGCTTATATACTCTCACTAGCTTCAAGGCCCGCCCGTTGGGCGGCGAGCTTTAAGATTTTGTTCGAAAATACATTTAGGGTACACTTTTATTGTTGTTCGATGTTGTTTTGATTGTTTCAACTCATTTACATAAATTTTCCTGATTTTCGTTTTATGTTATCATTTACAACATATAGTTGTTGAGTATTGTTTTGCTTGCTGGTTTAGAATAAAATAGTATCATGTTAATTAAAAAATTATACTACTTATGTTTCAGTTTATAAAATTAAAAGATAATCGTTAGCCTGTTGACAAATAAATTTGATTTACATGAGATTTTATAACAGTTGCCCCAATAAAGATGGTAATGCAAACAATTAGTCGAAAATTTAAAGACAAAAATAGAGAAGAACTTTTCAAAAACAATTACGTAACATACGACTTATTACAGAACATCAGTAATCGTGTCCAAGGTTTTTACCTTTTGTACAAATAACTACTTCTATTTTAAGATCGTTCAAGAATCTTTCACTTGTCAATAATTTGAATTATGAATGGAATGTTTGGTGCCTACATTTCGTTACGGAGCCTATGTTGACTTTTCATTTTGGCAATGTCATCTTTTGAAAATGTGACCAACAATAAAAAAATTTGTAGTAACTTTTTGTCGCCACTTATTAGAGTAAAAGGTTATTTTTATCATTAAATTAAAATATATTTTTATCAAATTATTTTTTATTCTAATATGATTTCATCATAATTTTTAGAATTTTATGCTCTTTATTTCGATATTTATTTACATATATTTTATTAAATTTTATTTTTCTCATTTTTTGATGCTAGTTTTCTTTAATACATTTAAGGGATTGGTTTGGTATATTTGTCGGCACAAGTCAATCATACAAATGGTATTCTTTCTTTTGTTAGCGCTTTTAGGTAGGCGTTATTAGCTCTAACATGGATTGCAATAGCTGAAATAAATAATTATTCGATGAAAAACATTATAGACGAAAACTACGAATGATGATCCTACAACTATTGATACATGACATGTATTAAAGTTTATGAATACAATAACTTTGCATTAACCCAATTACTAAAATTAATATGTTGTTGAGAATTTAAGTAACGATTGCGGAACATGTATATATATAATCATTCAAGTCTTTCATGTTACAAAAGAAGAGAGCAATCCACAAAAATCCTCTCGGGCTTGAGATCCTTATCCCAATCAAACAATATGAAATCCACCAATTGTAGATAGATCCACCAATCGATGAACCCCGTCATGTGAATCAAATCCATTGTGTAATCTAAGAATTACAACCTTCGATTCAACGTTAACATAATAAATAATCATATTAGGTACCAAAACCACTAAGCGGCAAGATAGGCATCGCCAAAAAAGCCAGTTTAACAATATATATTTTTAGATAATTCTGAGTCAACCATCTTTAAGCTAGCCTATGTTCACTATATATGTTTTATCTAATTTAACCAACACAGTACAAACAAAGTAAAGGTAAAAAAAGTACCTTGATTATGCTGCTGAAGACTGATAAGGTGCTGCAAGACTTTTCCAATATTGAGTCGTCTTCATTTTGTCACTCTTACTTTCACAGTATTTGTGTAATGAAAATCTAAAATTTAAGCCATATAAAGAGAACTCTAAAATTTACAATAACAGAAATTTCTGAAACATGTGGTGATGGCTAAAATTTAGCTTTAAGGTCAACTTTATAAGCTCATAAGCAAAGAAAAACGGGTCTATGAGCTCCTCCAATATTATAGTTAACCGTCTCGAATTCTAAGTGTCCTATCAAGGCCACTTTCACATCTTAACAGTGTTGTTACTTCAGAAAAAATGATACCTTTATAGTGAGAATGATGACTCATATACAGATATACTACTATCATCTCTAGCATCATTGAAAGCGCAAATAAGTTCATAAATTCGGCAGACAACCGCCAGTGTGGTATAGGCTTGTATGCAATCCATTTGTAGACCCACTAACCGAGCTGGCCATCTTCTATTGGTTGTAACTTGATAGAACTTTTATCTTCAAGGTGAGAAATCACTATTGTTATCCTCGACGACTATATCTGCAACTCATGTACCAAAACACTATATCACATCATTTTTGAAAAGAGTACGGAGGCAACATTTTTGAAATGGTTACTTAAGTTACTTGGTCTTTAGTCTTATATGAACGTGTATAAGCTAATTAAGAATGATTGTTATTTGAATGGTAGAAAGTTTACATGCCTTTGCTCTTATATACGAATTTGTTTCTCAGTTCTAATTGGTCTTGATCAACCCCACTTCTGCTTTTACTTCCAGCTTTAACCTTTTCAACAACTCCATTATCACTCTCTTTGGCTACGGAAGTATCGCGTACATAACATACAAATATGAGTCATACAAAACCATTCTTTCTGCAGATTTTATGAAGGCTGGGTTATTGAGCATGCACCAACATAAAAAACCCAATGAAGAATGCGTCTTTACCAGGATAAAACTTTCCACTCAAATTCTGAAGAGCTGCCGCAACATGTTTATCTTCCCTAAACTGCGTGTACACATTACCCACCAACACATATCGAAAAAGTTTCAATTTACAACATGCGTCATAAATGAAATATAATTAGTTTACCTGAGATGTGAAAGCAAACATACCATATGGTCACCAAGTTATCACACATATGTGTGAAGACTTTCAATCTCTCAGTATTTGCCCACCTCTTGAGCTCTTGAATCATAGCTTTTTCCAACTAATCTCTTCAACTCTTCCTTGCACACACAAAGGTAAAAAAAATTGTCATAACCACTATTTAGCAAACATAGTAAAAAACATAACTCAACTGTTTGGCTCACCTGCAAAATCTTCTCATTCAATTTATTCTTCTTCAACATATAGTGTTGCATTGTGGTTAATCATATTTAAGTGGTTCATTAACATTGCACATCTAACAAATCAGAACAAATAATTTAGATACGTCTTATCGTTTTGAATGAAGCTTTTAAAGTTAATATCCAGACGTTTACACAACAATAATCGCCAAAAACACATCAAATCAATAAACAATCTGTATATGTGTATTCCAATATAAATATGAAAGGTAAGGATTTGATTTCTATAACTCAAATTAAAATCATTTTTCAAACTTTCTTATCTAAACAATCATAATAAATAAAATTGCAAAAACTTTATGTATAAACAAATCTGAGAAATTGATAAAAATTCATAAGCGCCAATAATAATTCAAATAATCATAATAAATTGATAATACAACTAACCAACCTGATAATGAAGTCAGTAGTATGTATCTCAAACATCCCGAATATTTTAATCCTTTCCGAGCTTGATTCTCCAAATGAGCATTTCGTGGTTTGATTCTCCAACGAATTCTTCAATAGTAATACTAATTGGTGACTGGAATTACGGTTCATGGTGACAAGATTAACTCATAAAAATAATTAAATGGGGCGGTTTGACTGTTACTGTGTTCTTGCTTTGATAGAGGCTTATTGTTCGGGTTTTTTTTCTTCTCATTAAATGGTTTTGATGAGAATGATTGTCAACCGTTGATTATTGATGAATATACAGGTGGTATTATTTCAGAATTTTGAGCCAAGATTATAATTTTCAAAACTCTGTTTTATATAGATAGTAGATGTATTTGTATTGTCAAATTGGTACTAGTATTGTGTTGTTCGGCAGCCAGGTAAGGTATGTTAGAACTAGGGGTGGCAATTTCTGATCTGACACGAAACCCGACTTAAAACTGACACGAAAATTAACAGGTTCGGGTTGAATATATTGAATATTAGGTCAGGTTTGGGTCGACCTATCGGACACATTTATTAAACAGATTAGGTTTGGGTTGGAAAAAAATTAAGCAGGTCGACCCGACAACCCATTTAAGATTTTTTCCCTTTTATTAAAAATGATTAATATTTTACCATACGTGTTAACTAGGTTAAGCAGACCGAACATAAACACATTTAACATGTTTAACACGTGTAATGTGCCTACTTTTATATATAAAACTTGTTAAATGGATCAATGCATAAACCCGTTTAACCTATTCAACCTATGTACAATATTTAACGTCAATCCAAATATATACATGGGTTAAATGGGTTAGGTTCGGGTTAGGGTTGACATAACTGACCCGATTATTTTAATGGGTTAGGTTTGGGTTGAGATAATTTAACCCGTCAACCTGACAACCCGAACCCACTAACCCGAACCCAACACGAATTACCACCTAGTTAGAACTACAACTAGCATACTTGATCCCCACTGCTGAAAAATTCGTACAGGTATCCAACTTTTTTATACATCATTTATTTTTTCGGACAATTCATACTTGTCTCCATACTACGATTAAATAATTTTTCTCATTTTGCAAGTTTATGAGCATGTATTCAAGAGCGTTTTTTGTTTCAATTTTCAAGGTTTAAGTGTATATATTGTGAATTGTATACTCTTAAATTTAGGTTGATTGATATATACAACAATTTCAAGACCATCTTAATTCATACATGTCTCAAGTTTATTATACACCACTTATTTTTCTCAATTTTCAAGGTTTATGAGTGTGTATTGTAAAGTATATGTACTCTTAAATTAAGTATACAATAAATACTCATAAACTTTATTTTAAATTATGTATGTACTATTAAATTAACTTATGTTTAAATTAACATAAACTTTATTAACCCCAATATGATCTTAAATTAAATTTTATTAAGTTATATATTATTTAATTAAGTTAAACAATATTTAATTAAATTTTACATAATAATATATAATTAAGTATACAATATTTAATTAAGTTGTATAACTTTTAAAATTTTATTAAATTATACTAGTTAATATAATTTATATAAATTAAATTATGCATGATCTTAAATTAAATTTTATTTAAAGTATTAAGTTAATTTAAGTTTTAAGTAAACTTTATTTCAATTAAATTAAGTTATATTTAATTTATTAATATAACATAAACTTTACTTTTATTAATTTAATGAGATTGTGAAGTTTATGAGTGTGTATTGTAAAGGTGTATAGTATGAGTATTGACTATTGAGTAGGCATTAAGTGTTCTACTTTATGTCGGTAACATGATCAAATATTCTTATTTAAAATTTTACGAGCATATAGTAGCATAACATATAGTAGCATAACATTAGTTTGAGCAAAAAGCAAGAACCTTAATCCACATGATAAATATAACTTGCAAATATTTTTGCTTACATCTAGATAATCTTAATTTTACTCATACAAATATGTACGCATTCGTGATTTTACAATCAATAGCAATGGATCTTCTCCGATATACCATATAACTATGTGAACTAATTATTGCTTCACTTTTTGTAAGATCTTTCAAATTTTGTTTCAATATGCAAACACAACATTTTAACTTGGAATACTTCTTTAAAATCGGACAAACAGAACACTTGGTAGAAGATAATTAATGTTCGATAGAGAAATAAGTATGTAGAGTCTGGTTATTTTGGAAACTTGTTTTTTGTTGGAATCTAAGGGATTAATCCTAACCATCCATTACCTAAGATTAAAAAAAATACGGAGGGACTATTTTTGCCAAAATGTCCAAAATTTTCAGAAAAGCGGCGGAATGACTAAATTGTAAATATGACGAAAATTAGTTATCACAAGTGATATTTCGCTACTGATAAAAACAATGAAATATCACTAGAGATAAACCAATGAAATCACTAGTGATATTTCATTAACATAATATCCCAATGATATTTCAGTGTTTTATTAACAGTGATATTTCATTGATTTTCGCTAGTGAAATATCACTAGTGATAATTCATTACTCCGTCATATTTACAAATTCGGTACCTCCGCCTATTTTTTCAACTTTTGGACATTTTGACAAAAATAGCCCCTCCGTGTTTTTTTTCAAATCTTAGGTTAATCTCTATCATTAAATTAAAAATAGATAAAGGGTCAGGATTTGTCCTTTTGTTTCCACCAAAAAACAAGGATGCAATATAACTTTTCTCATGTAATGTGGATATTCTTGAACAATGATATGTTAAATTTATAATTATAATTGGTACAAGTATTGTGTTGTTCAATAATTCATTTGCATCTCTAGTTTTTTAGGCATCACTTATTTCTCATTTAATTAATATTTCTAATCATAACAGTTTTTTAGGCATCACTTATTTCTCATTTAATTAATATTTCTTATTTTAAACGTTTATAAGCACGCAATAAAAACGTATTTTTTGCTCGATCTTGAAAGTTAATGAATGTGTATTGTAAAGTGTATACTTTTAATGTAATGAGTGTTCAAGATTTGTGATGGTAAAATGATAAAAAAAAAATTTAATTCGAAGTTTTAACACTACAAAACTCCAGTCATTCCCTGGCAAAATTTCAAGCGTTTCCCTGGCGACATGTCGCCAGGGAAAACGTATCCCTGGCGACATGTCGCCAGGGAAAATCCGCCAAAGAAAGCTGGTGCGGGAAAGTTTCCCTGGCGACTAAGTGGGCCCACAGCTCTTGGGTTAAAAAACTAGTGTCACGCTGGATTTGGTGCGGGAAAGTTTCCCTGGCGACATATGTCGCCAGGGAAACTTTGGGTGATTAACAAACTTAATTAAACATGCTACTTAATCCTCACTTTTCTCTGGCGACATGTCGCCAGGAAAACTATGGCACAACGTTGACAAGTCAATGCCTCGCGTTGACAAGTCAACGTTGTGTCAGAGTTTCCCTGACGACATGTCGCCAGGGAAAATATTCGTTACGTTGACAAGTCAATGCCTCGCGTTGACAAGTCAACGTTGTGCCATAGTTTCCCTGGCGACATGTCGCCATGGAAACATTGCTGACTTTTCAGAAAGTCAAGCGAGCCTCAGGTTTCCCTGGCGACATGTCGCCGGGGAAACTTTGTCATTTTTTTGCAGCCTGCACAGCAGGCTATTTCCAGATTTTTTCCCGATTTTTTCGGAATTTTTCCGAAAAAAATCTACCAAAACCTAGGAATACAAATACAAAACCTGGGGATACAAATACTAAAAATCTACCACGAATATAGTACCAAAACACAATAACATGTAACCTCTCGATCGATTAAATCGATCAATACAAATACATATATCACAACTTAAGTACAAAGTTCCTAGTTATACTTATTAAACTTGCAATTCGGGGTTTACAATTATTAAACTTGCATGCTAAGGTAAGAAAAACAAGACATACTAACCATTATTGCCACTACCGCCACTCCCATCGGCGCCACTACCGCTGCCTCCCCTGCCACTCCCGCCGGCGCCGCTACCGTTGCCTCTCGTGCCACTCCCGCTAGCACCACCCAATAGGAATGCTGAGAGCGCATCGGCGAACCTAAAGTCACTTCTCAGAAAGTCAAACACTTGAGACGCTTGTTCCAATCGTGGTCGATGGCAGGGGGAGGAGTATATCGAGCAGTCCTTCTCGGCACTATCTGATAGACACCGGGCATGTGGCCTCGCTGCTTTTCGCCTCTGATGATACGATTGATCTCGTCGTCAATATGTTTGCCCGCAGCCTTCATGGCAAGCATCTCCTCCTAATGAAGTGACAAAAACAAACGACAGTTAGTATATTATTTATTAGTCGGGTTGGTACATTATTTATCGGCAGGGAATAGTAAAAAACCAAGGTATATCCAAAAAAAAATTAATTAATTAATTTTAAAAAAAATAAAAATACTTACATACATAACGCGGTCCGCATCGCAAGGAAAATTCCCATCCTGGTCGGTGTGCGTAATGAAGAATTGATCAATGACAGTCGGGGGTGGCACATCAGCTTGAATTGCAGCTTGGGTCTGTACATACATAGACATGCATATATAGAATGAAGCAAATTCAAAACAAAAAATCACAACACCAAAACATATAATCAAAGACATATATGTTTGTAAATTAATTATAGAATTTCTCACCACTTTGTCTCTAAGGAGTGCTAACGATCGAGATCCCTGCCGACTCGGTGTCTTCTGCTTAGACCGATTTTGGTAGTTCGTTATGCATCTTTTCTCGTAATCCGGATTACTCCAAAGTGCGATATGGTTTCCCATTCCTCGGAAATAATTTCCTGAGGACGCTCGCTGCGGGCTCTACCGATGTCTACCGTGCTGGTATCGATGTCTCTGCACCAATGCTTCGTCTTCAACGTATTTTTTCGAGAATTGTAACTCTTTTGAAGCATGTGATTGATGCCCTCACGTATACCCCTCCATTTCTCAGGATCACTCTTGTGTAGTGTGAAATTAAACTTATATTGCATTCATATACAACAAATAAAACAAACACAGAGTTAGAGTTAAGAGATATAATTTATACATTATTTTGTTTATTTATTTAGAGGCTTATATATTTATTTAAGTTTTTATAATAAAAACAACTTATCCTGATAAGCATAAGCTTTCTGAAAACAGCTTGTTCTGATAAGCTTATCAGGACAAGCTGTTTGAAAACAGCTTATCCTGATAAGCTTATCAGAACAAGCTGTTTGAAAACAGCTTATCCTGATAAGCATATCAGAACAAGTTGTTTTCACACAGCTTGTTCTGATAAGCTTATCAAGATAAGCTGTATTCAAACAGCTTGTTCTGATAAACTTATCAGGATAAGCTGTTTGAAAACAGCTTATCCGAAAAAGCTTATTACCTTATTCTCATCAAATATATATTTATTTTAAAAAAATGTATTTATTTAAATTTTTTTATATTTATTTAAATTTTTTTATATTTATTTAAAAAAAATTATATGATATAAATAAATAAGATACAATTTGTATATTTATTTAAATTTGTTATTTATTTATATGATATAAATAAATAAACAAATTTATTTAAATACATATACCATTAAATAAATAAACACAATAACGTTATGAACATAAAAATGATAACTGACCTCTATGTTCGCCCAAACCATCGCCGTGATCTCATCAGGGACATCATTCCGACTTGGGTAGTACAGTGGCACGAGCCTCATGATACAATTCCCGACGTAATTAGCTAAATGCTGAGCATGCGTGTCGCGAGGCCGGAAAGAGACTTCTTCAAAATCTATTGGGATAGCGCCATGCTCTTCAACTTCGTCCAACAAATCGGGACATCGGGTAATGCCCCGAGTCTTTCTACCGGCCTCTCTGCCACCAAAATTTTCTTTTCTTTTGCCTTTGCCTGCAAAAATCAAGTGAGTGACAAAGTTATAAAAAGTCAAGGCAAGCAACATATATATGCACCAAATTTATGATTGTATTACAGTAATATAAATATTCTTACCTTTATTTCTAAATACGGCGAAACAACCGCTGCGGATGTTTGGCGTAGGAGGTTCATCCTCACCACCACCGTCACCACCGTGTGATCGTGCAACATCTGCTGACATCTGTACAAGTACAATTAACATAACATAGACAAATTCATGAGCAAAATAATATAAGCATGCACAAATCCAATTACAACACATCCAAATAAATATACACAGCTTGTCCCGATAAGCTTATCAGGATAAGCTGTTTAAAAACAGTTTATTCTGATTATCAGGATAAGCTGTTTTCAAACAGCTTGTCCCGATTAACTTATTAGGATAAGCTGTTTTCAAACAGCTTGTCCCGATAAGATTATCAGGATAAGCTGTTTTCAAACAGCTTATCCTGATAAGCTTATCAGGACAAGCTGTTTGAAAACAGATTATTCGGATAAGCTTATCAGTTTATTCTCATAAAAAAGGTAGCATAAGGAGTGTCTGGTTGTGCGTTTAACAATGTTAAGGAGTGTTTGTATTTTCGTTTAACTAAATTTAACTAGTTTATAAACCCTGACGACATGTCGCCAGGGAAACCTAAATGAATAAATAAATAAATAATTATATGTATTATGAATAATAATTTTAAAAACATACTTCTTAGCCGGGTTTGGTCGGGGTTGTTGGCATCGGGATGTGGTGGTTGTCGGCTGTGGTCGGGGTTGCGTCTCCGGCTGCGGTCGGGGCTAAAATAACATAAAACAAACCCATTTTAATTATCAATCATAATAAGATAAACAATTTTTTTTTATTATAAAATCAAAATCAAAAATTAAAATTACAACCTTTTAAAATCTGGAAAGATTGGATGTTAGAAAAAGAAGAAAAGTGGGAAAGATTGGACTCGACGGAGTGGTGGCAATCGTCGGAGTGGTGGCAGTCAGCGGAGTTGTGGCGAATGGTGCACGTGTGCAAGTGTGGTTGTGAGGTGGTGAGGTGGTGTGACTAGTGGTGGTGGTGATGATAATTATGGTGGTGATGGTGGTGTGGAGGTGATGGTGGTAATGGTGGTGTGGAGCAGCAGCGAAGAGGAAGAGATGAGTTTTTTGGATAAGAAAAGTTATGAGAAAAGTGAAGCAGATCTGGTCAATAAAGGTCCATTTTTTCCCCGGCGACAATCCCTGGCAACATGTCGCCAGGGATACTTTCTACTTTTGTCGTTTAGCCAAAAACGCGCGTGATTGAAACTTTTTGGAGGGTTGTGACCAAGTTTCCCTGGCGACATGTCGCCAGGGATACATTTGACTTTTCAACGCATATATACGTACCTAATTTCTTTTGTCGTTTTTCCCAAACCTTCCATGGCGACCTGTCGCCGGGGAAACTATCCCTGGCGACAGGTCGCCAGGGAAAGTCACAATTGTCGCAGGGGATAATTTTTGTCAAAATAAAATTTATTATTACTTATATATTATTATAATTAGTAATAAAATAATAATAATTATTATTATTATTTATAAAATAATAATTATTATTTATAAAATAATAATATCATCCCGGTCAGTTTAATTTCTAAATTCATTCCGATTTAGTCCGTTTAGTTTCTCGGTTTATTCTAATTCGGTAAACATTGAACATCTAACGTTTAACAAATGCATACCGACTCATCCATTGAACATCTAACGTGTAACCAAGACATGCCGACTCATCCATTAAACATCTAACGTGTAACCAAGACATGTCGACTCATCCATTGAACATCTAACGTGTAACCAACACATACCGACTCATCCATTGAACATCTAACGTGTAACCAAGACATGTCGAGTCATCCATTGAACATCTAACGTGTAACCAAGACATGCCGACTCATCCATTGAACATCTAATGTGTAACCAAGACATGCCGACTCATCCATTGAACATCTAACGTGTAACCAAGACATGTCGACTCATCCATTAAACATCTAACGTGTAACCAACACATACCGACTCATCCATTGAACATCTAACGTTTAACAAATGCATATCGACTCATCCATTGAACATCTAACGTGTAACCAAGACATGTCGACTCATCTATTGAACGTCTAACGTGTAACCAACACATACCGACTCATCCATTGAACATCTAACGTTTATCAAATGCATACTGACTCATCCATTGAACATCTAACGTGTAACTAAGACATGCCGACTCATTCATTGAACATCTAACATGTAACCAAGACATGTCTACTCATCCATTGAACATCTAACGTGTAACCAACACATACGACTCATCCATTGAACATCTAACGTTTAACAAATGCATACCGACTCATCCATTGAACATCTAACGTGTAACCAAGACATGCCGACTCATTTAGTGAACATCTAACGTGTAACCAAGACATGTCTACTCATCCATTGAACATCTAACGTTTAACAAATGCATGCCGACTCATCCATTGAACATCTAACGTGTAACCAAGACATGCCGACTCATCCATTGAACATCTAACGTGTAACCAAGACATGTCGACTCATCCATTGAATATCTAACGTGTAACCAACACATACCGACTCATCCATTGAACATCTAGCGTGTAACCAAGACATGTCGAGTCATCCATTGAACATCTAACGTATAACCAAGACATGCCGACTCATCTATTGAATATCTAACGTTTAACAAATGCAGACCGACTCATCCATTGAACATCTAACGTGTAACCAAGACATGCCGACTCATCCATTGAACATCTAACGTGTAACCAAGACATGTCGACTCATCCATTGAGCATCTAACGTGTAACCAACACATACCGACTCATCCATTAAGCATCTAACGTGTAACCAAGACATGTCGAGTCATCCATTGAACATCTAACGTGTAACCAAGACATGTCGACTCATCCATTGAACATCTAACGTGTAACCAAAACATGTCGGCTCATCCATTGAACATCTAACGTGTAACCAACACATACCGACACATCCATTGAACATCTAACGTGTAACCAACACATGTCGAGTCATCCATTGAACATCTAACGTGTAACCAAGACATGCCGACTCATCAATTGAACATCTAATGTGTAACCAAGACATGTCAACTCATCTATTGAACATTTAACGTGTAACCAAGACATGTCAACTCATCTATTGAACATCTAACGTGTAACCAACACATACTGACTCATCCATTGAACATCTAACGTTTAACAAATGCATACCGACTCATCCATTGAACATCTAGTGTGTAACCAAGACATGCCGACTCATTCATTAGACATCTAATGTGTAACCAAGACATGTATACTCATCCATTGAACATCTAACGTGTAACCAACACATACCGACTCATCCATTGAACATCTAACGTGTAACCAAGACATGCCGACTCATCCATTGAAGCTAATTACGTTTGACAAAGTTTCCCTGGCAACATGTCGCCAGGGATAAATTCGGCAGGTTATTATCGAAAAATAATTATTGTTAATTACGATGGACGAAGTTTCCCTGGTGACATGTCGCCAAGGATAATTTTGGACAAAGTTTCCCTGACGACATGTCGCGAGGGATAAATTGGAGGGAAAATTTCGCGCTTTTTCATTTGGCATGTGATTTTGGACGGAGTATCCCTGATGGCAGGGATACTCTAGTTAAACTTTGACCAAAAAGTAAATATGTTTTATTGCCACGTCAGCGTTGTCGCCAGGGAAAAGGTGTTATCCCTGGCGACATTTTGTCGCCAGGGAAACTACGGTCACCTGTTCCCAGTTTTCTTGTAGTGTAAATCGTATAGTTACTATTAAAAGAGATTATTTTAGTTTTGATATCCTACATTGACCAAAGAAAACATATATGGCTTGCTTATATACTCTCATGTATACAAATAGTTAAATTAGTACTAGTATCTTGTTTTTCGATTGTCTTAGCTGGATATGCTAGGCCAGCCAACATAATTTTTCTTCGATGATCGGATAATTCTTACATGTCTCTAATAATCTGTTGTGCATCACTTAATTTTCCCCTATAATCCTTAATTTTTGTTATTTTAAGAGCATAATGTAATCAATTTTCAAGGTTTATGAATAGGTATACTAAAGTGTATATTCTTAATATAATAAGCGTTCTAGTTTAATGCTAGTAATATGATCATACATTCAAAAAAAATTAAAAAATATATATATACGTCGTATAAGATACTTGATGTTGATGGATAAAAGAAGTTATTAACAACATACATAAAATAAAAAAAATTGTGCATCAATTTGACTTCCAAACAAAATGTACGGACTGCGTGTAAGTCGTCCACCAAGTTATTGAGGAAACTACAATTACTGACGAAACCGTAATATTACTGACAAAAACGTAAATTTACGTGACGAGAACGTAAGTTTACTGACAAAAACGTAAAATTACTGACGAAAACGTAAAATCACTGAGTAAAACGTAAGTTTACTGACGAAAACAAAAGTTTACTGACGAAAACGTTAGTTTACTGACGAAAACGAAAGTTTACTGACGAAAACGTAAATTTACTGACGAAAACGTAAATTTACGTTTACTGACGAAAACGTAAGTTTCCTGACGAAAACGTCGTTTACGGACGAAAACGTAAATTTACGTTTACTGACGAAAACTTAAGTTTACTGACGAAAACGTAAGTTGGAGTCCACGTAGACATGCAACTTATAAGTACGGGTAAAAACATTATGGGTAACTTGAAGTTCAGGTAAACAATACATAAGTAACCCAAGTGTAAGGTTTTAAACTTTAGTAACAAAATCATTACTTTGACCAAACTTTAGTAACCTGTGTGTATATTAACTTAACAAAAAATATCATGAAAGATTAACCTCGATCAACTGACTGCAAATTATATGCCTTTGAAACTAAGTGAATAGCTTATGTAGCTTTTTTTTCTCTCAAATTAGAATTGCCACCTCTATCTAATGTTTAACTCCTACCCATAAGGGATAATTCATAATGGTTCATACTGGAACTTGCTAGCGAGGAAGCACATGAAACAAACCAAATGGGCTCAACTCGCTCATGTTAGCCTAGGCTCAACTCAGTTCAATTTGTTAAATGCATTTGTTAAATATCAAAGCATATGAAACTAATTTGTTTACCTATGAAAATTATACTCCAACAACATTTCATTGACTTAAAAAATTGTAACGCCCATCTCCGAACAATTTGTTAAATGCATGTATTGCGTTTTTAAAAAAATATTGTCTGAAAAATCACTCATTTAGATGCGTCTGTCTGTATTTTTTGTTTTCCAAAAAAAATAAGAGCATCTACAAAGCTTGTAAATATAAATGACTTTTTACATTTATTATCATTAGTTTCTCAATAAATTGTGCATCTTAAAAGTCATTTTGCAAACCTTCTTTCAATGCAAAAAAATTCTTTCTAAACCTTTTGCTAATTAATTTAGAGTTAATGAAGGGTTTAAAATAAAAATAAAACATGCTTGCATTTAAAGAAACCATTCACATCAGGTTATAACAAAAGCTTTGCATATAAGAAGTCATTCTACAAAAAGCTTTTAGTAAACTATCATCACAATGAGAAAAGTCATTTATAAAGCTTATCAAAATAGTAAAAAGTCATCTTACAAACATGCATTAGAGATGCTTTAATAAGAAAAACAAAAGTGTTTTTCCTAACTAAACAAGAGTGGTACCCCATTTAATGATAAAGTTGAAAAACACAAAAGATTCAACGACTTTTATTAATACTAGAGGAGTTATCTTGGGTTACAACAAAGTTTATAGCAAAAAATAATTATAGTGACATTTTGGTTAGACAAGACAATTAACCAAACAAAACTGTTAAATCCTCCTACATAATCTTCCTACAAATCCTCTTACACACAGATTTCTGACATGTGGCGGAACTGACGGTATAGATCTGGAGAGATAATTAGTGGAAAAATGTATGTTTTATAATTGTGTGTGTAGGAGGATATTTAAGATGATTTTGTAGGAGGATTTAGCAATGCTCATTAACCTACCGTCTAAGTCTTACTAACATGCCATAAATATAATATAGACAAAAATTATTTTGGAACCTTGTTTTTTACTACAATCCAAGACACAAATTATAGTCATTCATTACCTAAGATTAAAAAAAACACGTAAGGACCATTTTTATCAAAATATCATAAAGTTTAAAAAAGCGGCGGAATGACTAAATTGTAATATGACAAAAAATAGTTATCACTAGTGATAAAACAATGAAATATCACTAGTGATAAATCGATTAAACATCACTAGTGATATTTTATTAACATAGTTATTGTGTAATATCCTAGTGATATTTCATCGATTTATCAATAGTGAGTGATATTCCATTAGTTTTCGCTAATGAAATATCACTATTGATAAATTATTACTTCGTCATATTTACAACTTTGTTACCTCCGCTTATTTTTACAAATTTTAGATATTTTGTCAAAAATAATCCTTTCGTATTTTCAGTATTTTTATTAATTTTAAGTTAATAATTAAAAAATTAATAGGAGATGTGAATTTGTCCATAGTTTCTACTGTAGTAAAAAAGGATGCAAAATAACTCATGTCAGTAGTAATGTAATATACATGCGTGCTCTGTTGCTATATAAAGAAAGCTTTATTACATATTTTTGCATCCGATTCAAGAATGACTACGGATATCAAAATTGAAAAATATAACTCGAAAGATGAAGAAGTGGCAGCCCAAGAAGAAATCTGGAAATTTATTCTTGGCTTTACTCCCACAGCTGTGGTCAAGTGTGCCATTGAGCTTGGGATAGCCGATATTCTTGAGAAGCACGAATCCCCGATGACACTTGTTGATTTAGCGTTAGAACTCAGGTGTTCACAGTCTTCCTTGTATAGGATCATGAGGTTCTTGATCCATTATAAGGTATTCCAAGAAAAACCCGTATCTGAAACATCTGCTGGCTATGCTCTTACCCCATTGTCTCGACTGCTAAAAAAACTGGAAAGCATAGCATGGCCGACCTTTTGTTACTACAAAGCAGTCCGGTTATGTTGGCTCCATGGCACAAGCTCAGTGCATGGGTATTGGGTAACAAAGACTTGCCCTTTGCAGCTCAAACACTCAGTCAATTCCTACGATCCCGAAGAACACTTCATCTCAAATCTCTTATTAAAGTCCTAAGATACCTCAAGTCTTGTCCTGGCAAAGGTCTAATTTTTCAAGCAGCTACCAGTTTAAACCTTAAGGTTTTTGGTCATAGTGATTCTCGCTACTGTGTCTTCCTTAGCTCATGTCTTATCTCATGGAAATCAAAGAAACAAACTGTTGTTTCTAGGACTTCTACGGAAGCTTCTGAGTATAAGGGTTCAGCAAATGTAACTTATGAATTGTCATGGATCAAGTGCCTTTTCAGGGCATTCTCATCAAACCAGCTACTCCTGTTTTTTTGTGACAATGCATCAGCAATATCACTTCCCTCTAATCCAGTTCAACATGCCAGAACAAAGCACATAGAGCTTGACTGCTGTTTTGTGAGAGATGAGATTAAACAAGGCAGATGTATTATTGACTAAAGGTCTGCCAGCAAAGATTTTCAAGGATTCAGGTACAACAACTCAATGCAACAGTGTTTAGCATAGAAGTTTGTTTGTACTTTGTAATCACTTGTACACGTAACTTGTATATTTGTACTTTTTAGCTTAGTTCATTTTCAACCTGTATAAATAGATTTCCCTCTCAATATGTATGTAACAGTTCATTAATGAAATAACAATCACTTTCCATTCTCTCTGTTTCTCTTTCTCATTATAAAGATCAAAGTACTAAGAAGGAACTCGATCAGTCCTACAAAAGAAAAACGAAACTGAAGATCACTAATGAATAGGGTCTTTTGATTGAAATGTTGCAGCCGTTCGCTATTTCTGAAGAGAAACGGAGATACATTTTCTAACACAATGTATTAATTTGAATGTCGAAAAATGTGATGTATAATACTAGACAGTGTGTTTGGATTGAAAGGTTTTTAACATTGTTTCAGAAAGATATATGCTACTAGTACTTAAATGTGATGTAATTTTTGGAAAGATTGACTTTGTGATTCTGAAGTAAAAACTAAAACGTCCACCGTAGGGCTCGAACCCACGACCACAAGGTTAAGAGCCTTGCGCTCTACCAACTGAACTAGACGGGCTATTTGTTGTATTTATTTTTTTGTAGCATTATATATTTTAAGAACCTAGTAACCAACATGGTTACTTAAACCATCTATGGTTTTGGTAGGTCTTTACAAGAGCAAATGTAGTCATCTGTCAGTGGAATAAAAGTTTATTTGCTACAGATGATGCCTTATTTCCTTGTATGGATGATAGTTATATGAGCCTGCTGTGAGGATGGTACTACGGTGAGATTATATGACTGCCTTCATAAAGGAAACTTAATCTTCAAACAGGAGCATTAGCAGTTTTGAGGCCTATTAATAGTGCTGTTTATGTTATTCTTAATTTGAGTAGCATTAAGTATGCAGTATTGTTTTGCGAAATGTAGAAGCGGCTAAGGGAATAATGTGAAGAATGAAGTTGATTGGAATGATTAGTTGTATGTTGTTTCTTGCTGTTGTGTAAAGATCTTGGGTATGTGTTTTTGAGCTAATATATTCACATTTTCACAAAAAAAAAAAAAAAAAATCAAATAAACCCATAAGTAGAAGAAATAAAGCTAATCTAAGCATCGCTTCATGTTACTATGATTGTTTAAGACTTTATGTGCGTTTTATCACCAGCTCTATGCTCAGTATTGTACATAATAAAGTGTTAATTATCAAACTACTTACCCTTTACCTCTAAAATCAATGTTGTTATCAGTAACTAGATAAACAAATTTACTTTTTATCCATCTTGTTTTGGGTTGATGTTTGAACCATACCAGTTAGCTCCAAAAATTACTAAATCTCAAAACTCAAGCTGAATTCCATTTCATTCAAATTAAACGGCCATTACATAGCCTTTATCATCATAAAGAAAATAAACATAAATTAGCTTTCATTCATTAAAAACCATCCATCAGTTACGATTTACATCAATTTCCAACATCCACTAATTAGGAAAACAATTAAACCTAAACATATGAAACCCACACATCCCAGATCTAACCAAAATAATGAAATCTTAACCGCTAGTAAACTTGGTGACAGCTTTAGTTCCCTCACTAACAGCATGTTTAGCCAACTCCCTGGGAAGAACAAGACGAACAGCAGTCTGAATCTCCCAAGAAGAAAGAGTGTTCTTCTTATTATACCTCACCTGCTTCGAACTCTCAGCAGCCAATTTCTCAAAAATATCATTAATAAACGAATTCATAATCCCCATAGCCTTGCTTGAGATTCTGATGTCAGGATGCACTTGTTTCAACACCTTGAAGATGTAGATCTTGTAGGTCATCAACCGACTTCTTGTGTCTTTTCTTCTTCTTGTTCCTTTGTTGGGAGCTTCTTCTCGGCTTTGGGTTTTGGGGCTTTTTCTGCTGCTGGCTTCTTTTCCGCTGCGGGTTTCTTCTCTGCTGCCTTTGGTGCCATGGGTATAAAAGGGATGTGTGTGTGTTTTTAAGGTGTTTTTAGTGTGTGTGTGTGTGTGTGTGATGAGTTGATGAGAATGAAGCAAATATAGGGTTGGTTATATAGGGTGTGGATGTGTGATTTGATTGGTTGGTTCGGTGTCACACGGATCGGGAGTGTTGGCCGGCCCTTAATCCAACGGCCAACACTCCCGATCCGTGTGACACCGAACCAACCAATCAAATCACACATCCACACCCTATATAACCAACCCCCATAGTCACTTCATTCTTATCATTTAATCGTTGAGCTTGGAAGGTGGTCTGAGCTTTAGCTATGCCGCAAGGTGGTCATCATATTCTTTGATTTTCTAAATTTAATATGGAGTCGGCTAGTCGCTAGATACAAGAAAGGTCTTGAGTTAGTTGATACACAGTGACCGACAGGAGACTCTTAATACCAGTATCAATAAGGCAAAACCTATAGTCACATTTTAGTAACAACATACCTTAATTCCTTAATAATATAACAAAGCAAACTACCAATACGAAATTATACTCCTCTTATATTAGGCCTTTGTAAGCTTTTAAATAGTATGGTTACATAACAGTCATGCGTTTCAACATACAACCTTGACTGCACTATAAATCAACATTTTTGTATAATACTTATATCCATAGTTTCATTCGTGATTATGAGTTATGATACTCTTAAATCAATCATACAGATACTACTTAATTATATACGTAGTACATAATCTCAAAACCAAATAAAGGTATCAGATGTTAAAAAGCTTCAACGATGAAGCAATGCTAGAATCAAAATGTACCAGCAGCCCAATCTCGTAATGAACCGGGTTTACAATTTTACATCAATCACACCCTCCATTACCCAAAAAAACAACTGAACCTAAACCCAACTGATACACAAAATAAAACACCTAACAGCCTTGTTTCAAACACTAATTTAACGCGTAGATGAAATTAGGTCCGAAGTACACATTCTGAACTATCACGTTTCATCATTATCAGCCAGAAATTAAGTCTGAAAATAAAACACCTAACGGCCTTGTGCAAGTTACATTCTTATTACTATATCATTTACTGTACCCACTTCCTCATCCCCAACACATCCTATCTATCTCACCATTCTTCATTTTCTCCTATCTATAAAACTGTGAACAATCATCTTCCTTTTGACCCTTTTGTTGTTTTCCCTCAAAATTGTAGAGGGCACTTGGATTGTTGTTGAGGGCACTCAATATTTTATCAACAAATCTGATATTTTTCCTACATTATTTGCATGTTTGCGAGAGCTTTGTCGGGGGCATCTCCCCCCACTACTCAACACGTGGCTCCGCCTCTAGCTAGGACTGTGAGTTTTATCTGAGTGCAGGTAAGGTGTTTAGTTGTTTACATTTCTTGTTTTAGTACAAATTTAATTTTCAAGCTTTAGCTAAAAAGAATAACGAAAAATTCCTGCCGTTAAAAAAAATGTTGTTACAAAGTTAAAAAAAATGCAGGTAAGGTGTTTAGTTGTTTACATTTCTAATAAATGTGTTGCGTCTTTTATTTTGAATCAAATTAAGTTTAAGTTACAAAACAAGGCAATGACACCACCTTGTTTGAAACGCTGATGCAAAACAAGTCCAAAATACACAATTTGAATAGGATGAGCATTTCGTCCCGAATCTCGGAATCGAACCAGAACCGTACCGATTCTCGGTACCTAAATCTCGGTACCCGAATCTCGTTCGGTACGGTACCGATAATACACAATAAGGTAAAAAAATCGGTACCACTAATTCGGTACGGGACCGGTACCAAATCGGGAAATTCCCGAAGAAAAGGGAAATCCCGATTTCTCGGTACCAATATCCGAATCCCGTTCGGTACGGTACCGATACCAATGAATTATGCTCGGGAAATATT
Organism: Glebionis coronaria; assembly: GCA_025667525.1. Taxonomy (NCBI): domain Eukaryota; kingdom Viridiplantae; phylum Streptophyta; class Magnoliopsida; order Asterales; family Asteraceae; genus Glebionis; species Glebionis coronaria. Next base: position 503,675,181 of record CM046880.1, on the reverse strand, counting down.
CGGTACCACTAATTTGATACGGGATCGATACGGTTCAATTTGAACCATCACGTTACACCATTAGAAGGCAAATTTTATATTTAAAACTCTAATTGGTTATCTATGACACTTTAATATGACATATGATTCGCATAATAAAGTGTTAATTATCAAACTACTTACCTTTTACCTCTAAAATCAATGTTGTTATCAGTAACTAGATAAACAAATTTATTTTTTATCCATCTATGTTTTGGGTTGATGTTTGAACCATACCAGTTAGCTCCAAAAATTACTAAATCTCAAAACTCAAGCTGAATTCCATTCATTCAAATTAAACGGCCATTACATAGCCTTTATCATCATAAAGAAAATAAACATAAATTAGCTTTCATTCATTAAAAACCGTCCATCAGTTACGATTTACATCAACATCCACTAATTAGGAAAACAATTAAACCTAAACATATGAAACCCACACACCCCAGATCTAACCAAAACAATGAAATCTTAACCGCTAGTAAACTTGGTGACAGCTTTAGTTCCCTCACTAACAGCATGTTTAGCCAACTCCCCGGGAAGAACAAGACGAACAGCAATCTGAATCTCCCTTGATGACAAAGTGTTCTTCTTGTTGTACATCACAAGCTTCGAACTCTCAGTAGCCAACTTCTCGAAAATATCATTAATAAACGAATTCATTATCCCCGTTGCCTTGCTTGAGATCCCGATATCAGGATGGACTTGTTGCAACACCTTGAAGATGTAGATCTTGTTGGAACTTTATGATAAGGTTTGCAAGTTTTTGTATGACTGAAGCACTATGTACAACTAGTGTGGTGACTCATTGTACAAATTATAGAGTTTGTGGTACAAGCTTATGACTCAGAAACTACCCATGTGTATATGTGTTTATGGCTGACCAAATCAACCAAGAAAATAGGAGAGTGGGGTGGATTTGAATGGCATTCGTAAAAGATGCAACCATCTGCCCATGATCCTGATTTTTTTGGCTTGTATTGAGAACATGGGTAGCTTCTTGTTTATACTCATCATAGCCTTATAAAAGAATAGAATGCCAGCTATTCAGAAAATAGACAACAAAAGAAAACACATAGATGATTGTTTCAGAGAGCTTCAAACGTATTGCCTCATCAGATTACTGTTGTATTGTGTTATTCTGCTCCACCATTGTCATTATGTTGTATTTGTTCGCTGACGAAAGGCAACATGGGTCTGCATCAATCCTGGGGTCGTTACGTATGGGGCTTGCAGCGAATCTAGCACGTAAACACCTTTTAAGGATAGGGAACGTCTTCCCGTGCGGAGCCTACTAGCGGTTTGTTCAGGTTTCATCGGTGATGTGCGAGTTGTCATTGCTACTCTATTATCATCAGGTAACGATGCTACCTTATTATTTATTCACCATTATGTGTTTCCATTCCACGAGTTGGTGCATTTAATTGTAACAGTAAGATACATACCCGATATCTCCAACAATCTTAAAAGGTGTTTACGTTGTTGCTTAAATGATTTGATATTGAAAATACAACATCAAGATGCAAACACAATATAACTTTGTGAGGTAAACTTTTTTTCACTTTTTATTATGATCGTCAAATATGAAAACAATATACCGTGCTTTTGTTTTACTTTAAATAAGGTTCTTTAAATTTCGTGTAGCTACCGAGATCAACGTAGTCAATTATATGTCTCCTAGACATTTCTGTAAAATCAAACAAATATGTGAAATTTTAACTTGTAGTAGAAGATATATACTAGTAATAAAGATGTAATATCTCCAGGCTACCGTCATATTGTTACTTTTATCCCACATGGGTCAAAGAACACATATATTGATTAACTAATACTCTCATGTGTATCTATAGGTTGTCAAATTGGTACCCGTGTTCTATCGTTGGACAATCATGTGTTGGTTGTGATAGACTTGCTCTAACAGCTTGTGGTAGTTTAACGATTGATACACGTCTCTAATTTTTTTCTCATTTTGGAGATTTATAAGCATTTATTTAAGAGTCTTTTTTTCTTAGTTTCAAAGTTTATGAGTATGATTTATAAAGTGTATAATAGGTGTTCTAGTATTATATTTGTAATATGATCAAATTTCTCGCTTAAAGTTTTATCTGTATGGTAGCGTTAAGATAAAAAAAATATTTGAGAGAAGTGTAAAATAAAGAATAAAAAATTTAAATTTAAAATTATTGGTGTAAATATAAGGTGATAGATAAAAAAAAAAGTAGTTTCACAAAATTGAAAATTGCAAGGAAATTTTGTGCGTGAGATATGACTTCCAAACAAAATGCATCAATCGCCTTTTCCATCCATCAAAGCAAAATTTTACAATTAGATCTTCATCAAAATTTTACAATTAGATCTTCACCAAAGATTACAGATTCGATAAATATAAGATTCACTAAATATAAAGGTTAGCGTCAATACAACTCGATGAATCAACTGACACCTTTTTCTGTTGAAACTAACTAAATCGCTTATGTAGATCAATGTTCTTTTTTTTCTCTTTCAAAATACGAATTAAACGGCTCATTTCATACAAGTGTTGGCGTTGCCGAATATGAATTTTCAACGCATACCCATTGGTTGATCATAGGGATGGTTCATACGGGAACTTGCTAGCATGGCAACATATGAAACATACCAATCGGGCTCAACTTGCGCATGTTATCCTAGGCTCAACCAAATTCAATAGCACAACGGGTCTTAATGGTGTGAGTTCTCAACGAGCCTCATAATATTATCTTAATAGTGTGAGCTCTCACGAGTCGATATAAAAAAAGTCAATGACTCAGCTTTTTGCCCGTTTACCTTCTCCTACCATGTAAATTATATCGGTGTATTTTGTTTTATTTTATTTGCGATAATAAGTATCGTTTTGCGTAACGATTAACAAATTGTGAGATAACTTTTTTTTAAAAGATGGAAGTTGATTTTCTTGTTAAATAAAAAAATGAACGATTTGTCTTGATATTTCAAATTTAGAAGCTTAACATCCCTGCTGCCAACATCAGGGATCATCTCTGCAGCCACTTGCAATCAGCTTTTTTATTTTTTCAATCAGCCTCTTTAAGTATTATTAATTTAAACTGTTAGTCCCCCATTAATGTGTAACAGCAGGTATCATTCCCTGCAGTTTACAACAGGGATGATTTCCCCTTTGTTTTAATATGCAAATACAACACTTTCTTAATTGACACATTTTCGTGATTTCAACAAATACGTGTCACCTAGAACAATCGTATGGTAATTTTGATGTTTATGATTTTAATACATCACTTGATTTTTCACATTTTGGAGGTTTATTATGAGTATTATTTTGAATGGTATAACAAGTGTTTTAGTTTTATGTTAGGAACATGATCAAATTTTCTCACTTGAAATTTAACGAGCATGATAGCGTTTAGAAAAAAAGAAGAATACACGTGAGAAGCTTAAAATAAAGACGAAAAAAATTAAATTTAAACTTATTCTAGACTTCTAGTATAAATATGGGGCGTTGATTGATAAGAAAAAGTAGTTGTGATACAAAATTGAAAATTGCATGGAAATTTGGTACTTGAGATATGACTTCCAAACAAAATTGAAAAGTAGTTTCAAGCGAAATATCACAATTAGATCTTCATCAAAATTAAAGATTCGTTAAATATAAAGGTTAGGGTCAATACCGACTCATTGACCATAAGGGATGGTTCATATGGAACTTGCTAGCATGCAGGGCAACACATAAAACAAACTAATCGGGCTCAACTCAATTCAATAGCACAACGAGCCTTAATGGTGCAGCTCTCAAATCAAGGATTAATCGGTCCACGTAGAGAGTTTTAGTAGCCGATATAGTTTGGTTTAAACACGCTTGAATGAGCTTTAATAGCCAATAAACACAACACTTGGTAGTCATGCTCTATCTACATATACTAACATGTAATATCTCTAGCAAAAACAATCTTATGGCTAGTTTTACGAGAAGTTGTTTCAAGTTTGGTATCGCACATGGATCAAAGGACATATATAATGCTTACTTACATATTCTCATGTGTTTGAATTGTTAAATTAACACTAGTATCGTGTCGTTGGACTATCATGGTTGTATATGCTATTCCAGCATGTGATAAACTCGATACTCCAATGATCATACATGTGTCTAATCTTTTTACATGTCACTTAATTTTTATCTTGATAGCTTTAATATTTCTTAAATTTCAAAACGTGTGCTTATGTACAGTAAGGTGGGTACTCTTACCTAATAGTTGTTCCAGTTCTATGTTGTTTAGTATAATTTGATCAACTTTAATCATTTGAAGTTCTATGAGCATGGTAGCCTTAAAATAAAAACACAAACTTTTCTCACCCGTAGGCCATTCCATTCACACACTGGGACATTAGGGCAGTTTCAACTTTCAAGCAAAACTTCACATTGGATCAATTGGTTAGTGGAACTAAGAATATTCGTTAAATATAGAGGTTAGTGTAAATATAGCGCGATCTACCCACGGATCCCGAAACCTTTTTGTTGCTGGCTTATGGTAATGATAGATCATGCAATTAGCTCGATCCTAAAGCAGGTTAAAATCATGATTTCTATGTAATCGTTGGTGAATGGACTCGTTCCGTACTGAAAGTATGGATTGTTGAGAGATGATCGTATATGAAAAAGCGGAAAGATATGGAAATGATGCTTTTAGATTAAGAGTTTAAACTGAAGTTTCAAGCTTCCATGGTAACTAAACGGTAGGACTATCTAAGTAAAGTTTTTTCGGCTACAAGTATGATTTTACCTAAAAATCATACTTATATGATTTTACTACATTAACAATTTTACTGTACATAAGCACACGTTTTGAAATAATCGAATTTTAAATTACCTAAAAATCTCATACTTATAAAACATACATTACCTAAAAATTGTTAATGTAATAAAAACACACATTACCTAAAAATCACATACTTATATGATTTTACTGTAAGATCTTACATAAAACGGGTTCAAACCTATTAAATAATCGAATTTTAAATTAAAATTAGTCATCTTATTACTATTAACAAATGAAATTATTATAAGGCCCTTCTATGAGAAAACCTTTCATGTTGTACTCTCCATATATGGCCTGCTAATCGTGTTTTACAAAAGTAAACTCATAAGCCCAATATAATAATCTCAAAAAAACGAAATAAGCTCATTATAAGCTCGAAAAATAAGCTCCGTACGTACTTTTTAGAATCGGTTTGGAAGAAAACCCATGACCCAAACACACCGCCATAGTTGTTGTGTTCATTACTTAAAAGGGTTTCAACAATTTGTTTTTATTACATAAGCACACGTCTGGTAATTTGTTTTTATTACATTAACAATTTTCTGTAAGAATTTGATAAACCATTTGGTTAAAAACGCAAATCATTTACATTCATTGGAGTCCAATTATATTTACATTGTTTTGTCATTTTTTATTCATTAACTTGTATAGTAATCTATTAATCGTATTACTTTTTTACTTGGAACAATCGTAGCGTTCACTATCCCATATGTATGAAAGAACACATATACAACTTGCTTATATACTCTCACTAGCTTCAAGGCCCGCCCGTTGGGCGGCGAGCTTTAAGATTTTGTTCGAAAATACATTTAGGGTACACTTTTATTGTTGTTCGATGTTGTTTTGATTGTTTCAACTCATTTACATAAATTTTCCTGATTTTCGTTTTATGTTATCATTTACAACATATAGTTGTTGAGTATTGTTTTGCTTGCTGGTTTAGAATAAAATAGTATCATGTTAATTAAAAAATTATACTACTTATGTTTCAGTTTATAAAATTAAAAGATAATCGTTAGCCTGTTGACAAATAAATTTGATTTACATGAGATTTTATAACAGTTGCCCCAATAAAGATGGTAATGCAAACAATTAGTCGAAAATTTAAAGACAAAAATAGAGAAGAACTTTTCAAAAACAATTACGTAACATACGACTTATTACAGAACATCAGTAATCGTGTCCAAGGTTTTTACCTTTTGTACAAATAACTACTTCTATTTTAAGATCGTTCAAGAATCTTTCACTTGTCAATAATTTGAAGGGGCATTTACATATATCCCCACTAAAACTTCATAAATTACATATATCCCCAAAACATGCTTTAGTTGCATTGTACATTATGCATTGAAAAGTTGTATTTTGGGGAAATATGTAATTTATGAAGTTTTATTGGGTATATATGAAATTATCCCTAATTTGAATTATGAATGGAATGTTTGGTGCCTACATTTCGTTACGGAGCCTATGTTGACTTTTTATTTTGGCAATGTCATCTTTTGAAAATGTGACCAACAATAAAAAAATTTGTAGTAACTTTTTGTCGCCACTTATTAGAGTAAAAGGTTATTTTTATCATTAAATTAAAATATATTTTTATCAAATTATTTTTTATTCTAATATGATTTCACCATATTTTTTAGAATTTTATGCTCTTTATTTCGATATTTATTTACATATATTTTATTAAATTTTATTTTTCTCATTTTTTGATGCTAGTTTTCTTTAATACATTTAAGGGATTGGTTTGGTATATTTGTCGGCACAAGTCAATCATACAAATGGTATTCTTTCTTTTGTTAGCGCTTTTAGGTAGGCGTTATTAGCTCTAACATGGATTGCAATAGCTGAAATAAATAATTATTCGATGAAAAACATTATAGACGAAAACTACGAATGATGATCCTACAACTATTGATACATGACATGTATTAAAGTTTATGAATACAATAACTTTGCATTAACCCAGTTACTAAAATTAATATGTTGTTGAGAATTTAAGTAACGATTGCGGAACATGTATATATATAATCATTCAAGTCTTTCATGTTACAAAAGAAGAGAGCAATCCACAAAAATCCTCTCGGGCTTGAGATCCTTATCCCAATCAAACAATATGAAATCCACCAATTGTAGATAGATCCACCAATCGATGAACCCCGTCATGTGAATCAAATCCATTGTGTAATCTAAGAATTACAACCTTCGATTCAACGTTAACATAATAAATGAATCATATTAGGTACCAAAACCACTAAGCGGCAAGATAGGCATCGCCAAAAAAGCCAGTTTAACAATATATATTTTTAGATAATTCTGAGTCAACCATCTTTAAGCTAGCCTATGTTCACTATATATGTTTTATCTAATTTAACCAACACAGTACAAACAAAGTAAAGGTAAAAAAAGTACCTTGATTATGCTGCTGAAGACTGATAAGGTGCTGCAAGACTTTTCCAATATTGAGTCGTCTTCATTTTGTCACTCTTACTTTCACAGTATTTGTGTAATGAAAATCTAAAATTTAAGCCATATAAAGAGAACTCTAAAATTTACAATAACAGAAATTTCTGAAACATGTGGTGATGGCTAAAATTTAGCTTTAAGGTCAACTTTATAAGCTCATAAGCAAAGAAAAACGGGTCTATGAGCTCCTCCAATATTACAGTTAACCGTCTCGAATTCTAAGTGTCTTATCAAGGCCACTTTCACATCTTAACAGTGTTGTTACTTCAGAAAAAATGGTACCTTTATAGTGAGAATGATGACTCATATACAGATATACTACTATCATCTCTAGCATCATTGAAAGCGCAAATAAGTTCATAAATTCGGCAGACAACCGCCAGTGTGGTATAGGCTTGTATGCAATCCATTTGTAGACCCACTAACCGAGCTGGCCATCTTCTATTGGTTGTAACTTGATAGAACTTTTATCTTCAAGGTGAGAAATCACTATTGTTATCCTCGACGACTATATCTGCAACTCATGTACCAAAACACTATATCACATCATTTTTGAAAAGAGTACGGAGGCAACATTTTTGAAATGGTTACTTAAGTTACTTGGTCTTTAGTCTTATATGAACGTGTATAAGCTAATTAAGAATGATTGTTATTTTAATGGTAGAAAGTTTACATGCCTTTGCTCTTATATACGAATTTGTTTCTCAGTTCTAATTGGTCTTGATCAACCCCACTTCTGCTTTTACTTCCAGCTTTAACCTTTTCAACAACTCCATTATCACTCTCTTTGGCTACGGAAGTATCGCGTACATAACATACAAATATGAGTCATACAAAACCATTCTTTCTTCAGATTTTATGAAGGCTGGGTTATTGAGCATGCACCAACATAAAAAACCCAATGAAGAATGCGTCTTTACCAGGATAAAACTTTCCATTCAAATTCTGAAGAGCTGCCGCAACATGTTTATCTTCCCTAAACTGCGTGTACACATTACCCACCAACACATATCGAAAAAGTTTCAATTTACAACATGCGTCATAAATGAAATATAATTAGTTTACCTGAGATGTGAAAGCAAACATACCATATGGTCACCAAGTTATCACACATATGTGTGAAGACTTTCAATCTCTCAGTATTTGCCCACCTCTTGAGCTCTTGAATCATAGCTTTTTCCAACTAATCTCTTCAACTCTTCCTTGCACACACAAAGGTAAAAAAAATTGTCATAACCACTATTTAGCAAACATAGTAAAAAAACATAACTCAACTGTTTGGCTCACCTGCAAAATCTTCTCATTCAATTTATTCTTCTTCAACATATAGTGTTGCATTGTGGTTAATCATATTTAAGTGGTTCATTAACATTGCACATCTAACAAATCAGAACAAACAATTTAGATACGTCTTACCGTTTTGAATGAAGCTTTTAAAGTTAATATCCAGACGTTTACACAACAATAATCGCCAAAAACACATCAAATCAATAAACAATCTGTATATGTGTATTCCAATATAAATATGAAAGGTAAGGATTTGATTTCTATAACTCAAATTAAAATCATTTTTCAAACTTTCTTATCTAAACAATCATAATAAATAAAATTGCAAAAACTTTATGTATAAACAAATCTGAGAAATTGATAAAAATTCATAAGCGCCAATAATAATTCAAATAATCGTAATAAATTGATAATACAACTAACCAACCTGATAATGAAGTCAGTAGTATGTATCTCAAACATCCCGAATATTTTAATCCTTTCCGAGCTTGATTCTCCAAATGAGCATTTCGTGGTTTGATTCTCCAACGAATTCTTCAATAGTAATACTAATTGGTGACTGGAATTACGGTTCATGGTGACAAGATTAACTCATAAAAATAATTAAATGGGGTGGTTTGACTGTTACTGTGTTCTTGCTTTGATAGAGGCTTATTGTTCGGGTTTTTTTTCTTCTCATTAAATGGTTTTGATGAGAATGATTGTCAACCGTTGATTATTGATGAATATACAGGTGGTATTATTTCAGAATTTTGAGCCAAGATTATAATTTTCAAAACTCTGTTTTATATAGATAGTAGATGTATTTGTATTCTCAAATTGGTACTAGTATTGTGTTGTTCGGCAGCCAGGTAAGGTATGTTAGAACTAGGGGTGGCAATTTCTGATCTGACACGAAACCCGACTTAAAACTGACACGAAAATTAACAGGTTCGGGTTGAATATATTGAATATTAGGTCAGATTTGGGTCGACCTATCGGACACATTTATTAAACAGGTTAGGTTTGGGTTGGAAAACACTTGAGACGCTTGTTCCAATCGTGGTCGATGGCAGGGGGAGGAGTATATCGAGCAGTCCTTCTCGGCACTATCTGATAGACACCGGGCATGTGGCCTCACCGCTTTTCGCCTCTGATGATACGATTGATCTTGTCGTCAATATGTTTGCCTGCAGCCTTCATCGCAAGCATCTCCTCCTAATGAAGTGACAAAAACAAACGACAGTTAGTATATTATTTATTAGTCGGGTTGGTACATTATTTATCGGCAGGGAATAGTAAAAAACCAAGGTATATCCAAAAAAAATAAATTAATTAATTAATTTAAAAAAAAATAAAAATACTTACATACATAACGCGGTCCGCATCGCAAGGAAAATTCCCATCCTGGTCGGTGTGCGTAATGAAGAATTGATCAATGACAGTCGGGGGTGGCACATCAGCTTGAATTGCAGCTTGGGTCTGTACATACATAGACATGCATATATAGAATGAAGCAAATTCAAAACAAAAAATCACAACACCAAAACATATAATCAAAGACATATATGTTTGTAAATTAATTATAGAATTTCTCACCACTTTGTCTCTAAGGAGTGCTAACGATCGAGATCCCTGCCGACTCGGTGTCTTCTGCTTAGCCCGATTTTGGTAGTTCGTTATGCATCTTTTCTCGTAATCCGGATGACTCCAAAGTGCGATATGGTTTTCCCATTCCTCGGAAATAATTTCCTGAGGACGCTCGCTGCGGGCTCTACCGATGTCTACCGTGCTGGTATCGATGTCTCTGCACCAATGCTTCGTCTTCAACGTATTTTTTCGAGAATTGTAACTCTTTTGAAGCATGTGATTGATGCCCTCACGTATACCCCTCCATTTCTCAGGATCACTCTTGTGTAGTGTGAAATTAAACTTAGACTGCATTCATATACAACAAATAAAACAAACACAGAGTTAGAGTTAAGAGATATAATTTATACATTATTTTGTTTATTTATTTAGAGGCTTATATATTTATTTAAGTTTTTATAATAAAAACAACTTATCCTGATAAGCATAAGCTTTTTGAAAACAGCTTGTTCTGATAAGCTTATCAGGACAAGCTGTTTGAAAACAGCTTATCCTGATAAGCTTATCAGAACAAGCTGTTTGAAAACAGCTTATCCTGATAAGCATATCAGAACAAGTTGTTTTCACACAGCTTGTTCTGATAAGCTTATCAAGATAAGCTGTATTCAAACAGCTTGTTCTGATAAACTTATCAGGATAAGCTGTTTGAAAACAGTTTATCCGAAAAAGCTTATTACCTTATTCTCATCAAATATATATTTATTTTAAAAAAATGTATTTATTTAAATTTTTTTATATTTATTTAAATTTTTTATATTTATTTAAAAAAAATTATATGATATAAATAAATAAGATACAATTTGTATATTTATTTAAATTTGTTATTTATTTATATGATATAAATAAATAAACAAATTTATTTAAATACATATACCATTAAATAAATAAACACAATAACGTTATGAACATAAAAATGATAACTGACCTCTATGTTCGCCCAAACCATCGCCGTGATCTCATCAGGGACATCATTCCGACTTGGGTAGTACAGTGGCACGAGCCTCATGATACAATTCCCGACGTAATTAGCTAAATGCTGAGCATGCGTGTCGCGAGGCCAGAAAGAGACTTCTTCAAAATCTATTGGGACAGCGCCATGCTCTTCAACTTCGTCCAACAAATCGGGACATCGGGTAATGCCCCGAGTCTTTCTACCGGCCTCTCTGCCGCCAAAATTTTCTTTTCTTTTGCCTTTACCTGCAAAAATCAAGTGAGTGACAAAGTTATAAAAAGTCAAGGCAAGCAACATATATATGCACCAAATTTATGATTGTGTTACAGTAATCTAAATATTCTTACCTTTATTTCTAAATACGGCGAAACAACCGCTGCGGATGTTTGGCGTAGGAGGTTCATCCTCACCACCACCGTCACCACCGTGTGATCGTGCAACATCTGCTGACATCTGTACAAGTACAATTAACATAACATAGACAAATTCATGAGCAAAATAATATAAGCATGCACAAATCCAATTACAACACATCCAAATAAATATACACAGCTTGTCCCGATAAGCTTATCAGGATAAGCTGTTTAAAAACAGTTTATTCTGATTATCAGGATAAGCTGTTTTCAAACAGCTTGTCCCGATTAACTTATTAGGATAAGCTGTTTTCAAATAGCTTGTCCCGATAAGATTATCAGGATAAGCTGTTTTCAAACAGCTTATCCTGATAAGCTTATCAGGACAAGCTGTTTGAAAACAGATTATTCGGATAAGCTTATCAGTTTATTCTCATAAAAAAGATAGCATAAGGAGTGTCTGGTTGTGCGTTTAACAATGTTAAGGAGTGTTTGTATTTTCGTTTAACTAAATTTAACTAGTTTATAAACCCTGACGACATGTCGCCAGGGAAACCTAAATGAATAAATAAATAAATAATTATATGTATTATGAATAAGAATTTAAAAAACATACTTCTTAGCCGGGTTTGGTCGGGGTTGTTGGCATCGGGATGTGGTGGTTGTCGGCTGTGGTCGGGGTTGCGTCTCCGGCTGCGGTCGGGGCTAAAATAACATAAAACAAACCCATTTTAATTATCAATCATAATAAGATAAACAATTTTTTTTTATTATAAAATCAAAATCAAAATTTAAAATTACAACCTTTTAAAATCTGGAAAGATTGGATGTTAGAAAAAGAAGAAAAGTGGGAAAGATTGGACTCGTCGGATGGTGGCAATCGTCGGAGTGGTGGCAGTCAGCGGAGTTGTGGCGAATGGTGCACGTGTGCAAGTGTGGTTGTGAGGTGGTGAGGTGGTGTGACTAGTGGTGGTGGTGATGATAATTATGGTGGTGATGGTGGTGTGGAGGTGATGGTGGTAATGGTGGTGTGGAGCAGCAGCGAAGAGGAAGAGATGAGTTTTTTGGATAAGAAAAGTTATGAGAAAAGTGAAGCAGATCTGGTCAATAAAGGTCCATTTTTTCCCCGGCGACAATCCCTGGCAACATGTCGCCAGGGATACTTTCTACTTTTGTCGTTTAGCCAAAAACGCGCGTGATTGAAACTTTTTGGAGGGTTGTGACCAAGTTTCCCTGGCGACATGTCGCCAGGGATACATTTGACTTTTCAACTCATATATACGTACCTAATTTCTTTTGTCGTTTTTCCCAAACCTTCCCTGGCGACCTGTCGCCGGGGAAACTATCCCTGGCGACAGGTCGCCAGGGAAAGTCACAATTGTCGCAGGGGATAATTTTTGTCAAAATAAAATTTATTATTACTTATATATTATTATAATTAGTAATAAAATAATAATAATAATTATTATTATTTATAAAATAATAATTATTATTTATAAAATAATAATATCATCCCGGTCAGTTTAATTTCTACGATTTAGTCCGTTTAGTTTCTCGGTTTATTCTAATTCGGTAAACATTGAACATCTAACGTTTAACAAATGCATACCGACTCATCCATTGAACATCTAACGTGTAACCAAGACATGCCGACTCATCCATTGAACATCTAACGTGTAACCAAGACATGTCGACTCATCCAATGAACATCTAACGTGTAACCAACACATACCGACTCATCCATTGAACATCTAACGTGTAACCAAGACATGTCGAGTCATCCATTGAACATCTAACGTGTAACCAAGACATGCCGACTCATCCATTGAACATCTAACGTGTAACCAAGACATGCCGACTCATCCATTGAACATCTAACGTGTAACCAAGACATGTCGACTCATCCATTAAACATCTAACGTGTAACCAACACATACCGACTCATCCATTGAACATCTAACGTTTAACAAATGCATATCGACTCATCCATTGAACATCTAACGTGTAACCAAGACATGTCGACTCATCTATTGAACATCTAACGTGTAACCAACACATACCGACTCATCCATTGAACATCTAACGTTTATCAAATGCATACTGACTCATCCATTGAACATCTAACGTGTAACCAAGACATGCCGACTCATTCATTGAACATCTAACATGTAACCAAGACATGTCTACTCATCCATTGAACATCTAACGTGTAACCAACACATACCGAATCATCCATTGAACATCTAACGTTTAACAAATGCATACCGACTCATCCATTGAACATCTAACGTGTAACCAAGACATGCCGACTCATTCAGTGAACATCTAACGTGTAACCAAGACATGTCTACTCATACATTGAACATCTAACGTTTAACAAATGCATGCCGACTCATCCATTGAACATCTAACGTGTAACCAAGACATGCCGACTCATCCATTGAACATCTAACGTGTAACCAAGACATGTCGACTCATCCATTGAATATCTAACGTGTAACTAACACATACCGACTCATCCATTGAACATCTAGCGTGTAACCAAGACATGTCGAGTCATCCATTGAACATCTAACGTATAACCAAGACATGCCGACTCATCTATTGAATATCTAACGTTTAACAAATGCAGACCGACTCATCCATTGAACATCTAACGTGTAACCAAGACATGCCGACTCATCCATTGAACATCTAACGTGTAACCAAGACATGTCGACTCATCCATTGAACATCTAACGTGTAACCAACACATACCGACTCATCCATTAAGCATCTAACGTGTAACCAAGACATGTCGAGTCATCCATTGAACATCTAACGTGTAACCAAGACATGTCGACTCATCCATTGAACATCTAACGTGTAACCAAAACATGTCGGCTCATCCATTGAACATCTAATGTGTAACCAACACATACCGACACATCCATTGAACATCTAACGTGTAACCAACACATGTCGAGTCATCCATTGAACATCTAACGTGTAACCAAGACATGCCGACTCATCAATTGAACATCTAATGTGTAACCAAGACATGCCAACTCATCTATTGAACATCTAACGTGTAACCAAGACATGTCAACTCATCCATTGGACATCTAACGTGTAACCAACACATACTGACTCATCCATTAAACATCTAACGTTTAACAAATGCATACTGACTCATCCATTGAACATCTAGTGTGTAACCAAGACATGCCGACTCATTCATTAGACATCTAATGTGTAACCAAGACATGTATACTCATCCATTGAACATCTAACGTGTAACCAATACATACCGACTCATCCATTGAACATCTAACGTGTAACCAAGACATGCCGACTCATCCATTGAAGCTAATTACGTTTGACAAAGTTTCCCTGGCGACATGTCGCCAGGGATAAATTCGGCAGGTTATTATCGAAAAATAATTATTGTTAATTACGATGGACGAAGTTTCCCTGGTGACATGTCGCCAAGGATAATTTTGGACAAAGTTTCCCTGACGACATGTCGCCAGGGATAAATTGGAGGGAAAATTTCGCGCTTTTTCATTTGGCATGTGATTTTGGACGGAGTATCCCTGATGACAGGGATACCCTAGTTAAACTTTGACCAAAAAGTAAATATGCTTTATTGCCACGTCAGCGTTGTCGCCAGGGAAAAGGTGTTATCCCTGGCGACATTTTGTCGCCAGGGAAACTACGGTCACCTGTTCCCAGTTTTCTTGTAGTGTAAATCGTATAGTTACTATTAAAAGAGATTATTTTAGTTTTGATATCCTACATTGACCAAAGAAAACATATATGGCTTGCTTATATACTCTCATGTATACAAATAGTTAAATTAATACTAGTATCTTGTTTTTCGATTGTCTTAGCTGGATATGCTAGGCCAGCCAACATAATTTTTCTTCGATGATCGGATAATTCTTACATGTCTCTAATAATCTGTTGTGCATCACTTAATTTTCCCTTATAATCCTTAATTTTTGTTATTTTAAGAGCATAATGTAATCAATTTTCAAGGTTTATGAATAGGTATACTAAAGTGTATATTCTTAATATAATAAGCGTTCTAGTTTAATGCTAGTAATATGATCATACATTCAAAAATAATTCAAAAATATATATATACGTCGTATAAGATACTTGGTGTTGATGGATAAAAGAAGTTATTAACAACATACATAAAATAAAAAAAATTGTGCATCAATTTGACTTCCAAACAAAATGTACGGACTGCGTGTAAGTCGTCCACCAAGTTATTGAGGAAACCACAATTACTGACGAAACCGTAATATTACTGACAAAAACGTAAGTTTACGTGACGAGAACGTAAGTTTACTGACAAAAACGTAAAATTACTGACGAAAACGTAAAATCACTGAGTAAAACGTAAGTTTACTGACGAAAACAAAAGTTTACTGACGAAAACGTTAGTTTACTGACGAAAACGAAAGTTTACTGACGAAAACGTAAATTTACTGACGAAAACGTAAATTTACGTTTACTGACGAAAACGTAAGTTTCCTGACGAAAACGTAAGTTTACGGACGAAAACGTAAATTTACGTTTACTGACGAAAACGTAAATTTACGTTTACTGACGAAAACTTAAGTTTACTGACGAAAACGTAAGTTGGAGTCCACGTAGACATGCAACTTATAACTACGGGAAAAACATTATTGGTAACTTGAAGTTCAGGTAAACAATACATAAGTAACCTAAGTGTAAGGTTTTAAACTTTAGTAACAAAATCATTACTTTGACCAAACTTTAGTAACCTGTGTGTATATTAACTTAACAAAAAATATCATGAAAGATTAACCTCGATCAACTGACTGCAAATTATATGCCTTTGAAACTAAGTGAATAGCTTATGTAGCTTTTTTTTCTCTCAAATTAGAATTGCCACCTCTATCTAATGTTTAACTCCTACCCATAAGGGATAATTCATAATGGTTCATACTGGAACTTGCTAGCGAGGAAGCACATGAAACAAACCAAATGGGCTCAACTCGCTCATGTTAGCCTAGGCTCAACTCAGTTCAATTTGTTAAATGCATTTGTTAAATATCAAAGCATATGAAACTAATTTGTTTACCTATGAAAATTATACTCCAACAACATTTCATTGACTTAAAAAATTGTAACGCCCATCTCCGAACAATTTGTTAAATGCATGTTTTGCGTTTTTAAAAAAATATTGTCTGAAAAATCACTCATTTAGATGCGTCTGTCTGTATTTTTTGTTTTCCAAAAAAAATAAGAGCATCTACAAAGCTTGTAAATATAAATGACTTTTTACATTTATTATCATTAATTTCTCAATAAATTGTGCATCTTAAAAGTCATTTTGCAAACCTTCTTTCAATGCAAAAAAATTCTTTCTAAACCTTTTGCTAATTAATTTAGAGTTAATGAAGTGTTTAAAATAAAAATAAAACATGCTTGCATTTAAAGAAAACATTCACATCAGGTTATAACAAAAGCTTTGCATATAAGAAGTCATTCTACAAAAAGCTTTTAGTAAACTATCATCACAATGGGAAAAGTCATTCATAAAGCTTATCAAAATAGTAAAAAGTCATCTTGCAAACATGCATTAGAGATGCTTTAATAAGAAAAATAAAAGTGTTTTTCCTAACTAAACAAGAGTGATACCCCATTTAATGATAAAGTTGAAAAACACAAAAGATTCAACGACTTTTATTAATACTAGAGGAGTTATCTTGGGTTACAACAAAGTTTATAGCAAAAAATAATTATAGTGACATTTTGGTTAGACAAGACAATTAACCAAACAAAAATGTTAAATCCTCCTACATAATCTTCCTACAAATCCTCCTACACACAGATTTCTGACATGTGGCGGAACTGACGGTATAGATCTGGAGAGATAATTAGTGGAAAAATGTATGTTTTATAATTGTGTGTGTAGGAGGATATGTAGGATGATTTTGTAGGAGGATTTAGCAATGCTCATTAACCTATTGTCTAAGTCTTACTAACATGCCATAAATATAATATAGACAAAAATTATTTTGGAACCTTGTTTTTTACTACAATCCAAGACACAAATTATAGTCATTCATTATCTACGATTAAAAAAAACACGTAGGGACTATTTTTATCAAAATATCATAAAGTTTAAAAAAGCGGCGGAATGACTAAATTGTAATATGACAAAAAATAGTTATCACTAGTGATAAAACAATGAAATATCACTAGTGATAAATCGATTAAACATCACTAGTGATATTTCATTAACATAGTTATTGTGTAATATCCTAGTGACATTTCATCGATTTATCAATAGTGAGTGATATTCCATTAGTTTTCGCTAATGAAATATCACTATTGATAAATTATTACTTCGTCATATTTACAACTTTGTTACCTCCGCTCATTTTTATAAATTTTAGATATTTTGTCAAAAATAATCCTTTCGTATTTTCAGTATTTTTATTAATTTTAAGTTAATAATTAAAAAATTAATAGGAGATGTGAATTTGTCCATAGTTTCTACTGTAGTAAAAAAGGATGCAAAATAACTCATGTCAGTAGTAATGTAATATACATGCGTGCTCTGTTGCTATATAAAGAAAGCTTTATTACATATTTTTGCATCCGATTCAAGAATGACTACGGATATCAAAATTGAAAAATATAACTCGAAAGATGAAGAAGTGGCAGCCCAAGAAGAAATCTGGAAATTTATTCTTGGCTTTACTCCCACAGCTGTGGTCAAGTGTGCCATTGAGCTTGGGATAGCCGATATTCTTGAGAAGCACAAATCCCCGATGACACTTGTTGATTTAGCGTTAGAACTCAGGTGTTCACAGTCTTCCTTGTATAGGATCATGAGGTTCTTGATCCATTATAAGGTATTCCAAGAAAAACCCGTATCTGAAACATCTGCTGGCTATGCTCTTACCCCATTGTCTCGACTGCTAACAAAAACTGGAAAGCGTAGCATGGCCGACCTTTTGTTACTACAAAGCAGTCCGGGTATGTTGGCTCCATGGCACAAGCTCAGTGCATGGGTATTGGGTAACAAAGACTTGCCCTTTGAGGCGGCACACAACACTGATATATGGGGATATAATGTGGCGAATCCAAGTCATAGTGAACTCTTTGATCGTGCAATGGCATGTGATGCTCGTAATGCAGTGGCAGCGATGATTAAGGGCTGTCCTGAGGTGTTTGAAGGGCTAAAGACATTGGTGGATGTTGGGGGTGGTGATGGGACGGCTATAACATCGATCGTGGAGGCTTGTCCTTGGATCAAAGGAATTAACTATGATCCTCCGCATGTAATATCGGTGGCTCCTACATGTAATGGTATTGAACATGTGGGAGGCGATATGTTTGATCATGTCCCAAAAGCTGATGCTGTTTATTTAATGGTTAGTCCAACAAAACTTTTATGTTCCTAAAATTTTTGTTTCAGTCATAATCATATTTTTTGAGACTTATTGTTTGATATTGTAGAAACTACTACATGATTGGACCGACAAAGATTGCATACGCATACTAAGAAACTGTCGCGATGCTATCCCTCAAAACGGGAAGGTGATCATTGTTGATGCGATTGTTGGACGAAAAGAAGATCACGAGTTTAAAGAAGTAGGATTGATGCTCGATATGTTAATGATAGCACATACAAGTGATGGGAAAGAACGAACTACTGACGAATGGTCTTACGTGTTGCATGAGGCTGGATTCACTCATTATACCATAAAACACATTCAAACATACCAATCTGTTATTGAAGTTTATCCATGAATCTCGTTTATATAATTAATAAGTGTGTCGTGAATTTGAAAGATATTCAAGATGAAAATCTACTTAATTATATGTTGTACTTGAAAAAGCTAAGTATGTATATGTATGTTTGTTTTCTATGTGTGTTGTGTTATTTTATAATGAAAGAGTGGTTTGTGTTTTTTATCATACTCATTGCAGAATTACTCGGCTCAAGCTGAAATTTATTTCTATTTTTCGAGCTCAAGTTCAAATATAATTTTATTTTTTGTACTCGAGCTTGATGCTCAAATATATCTTTGACGAATTATAAAAGAGCTACTCTTAAATTTAAGTTGCTCGTGACAATCGCAAGCCTGGTGGCATTGTCTCTACTCTCTTGCTTCTCTGTAGTGTAATCTTATATAAGCTCGTCTTTGACGAATTATAAAAGAGCTACTCTTATATAAGCTTCTGTAGTATAAGGGTTTAGCAAATGTAACTTATGAATTGTCATGGATCAAGTGCCTTTTCATAGACTTGGGCATTCTCATCAAACCACCTACTCCTGTTTTTTGTGACAATGCATCAGCAATATCACTTCCCTCTAATCCCGTTCAACATGCCAGAACAAAGCACATAGAGATTGACTGCTGTTTTGTGAGAGATGAGATTAAACGAGGCAGATGTATTGACTAAAGGTCTGCCAGCAAAGATTTTCAAGGATTCAGGTACAACAACTCAATGCAACAGTGTTTAGCAGAGAATTTTGTTTGTAATCACTTGTACACATAACTTGTAGATTTGTACTTTTTAGCTTAGTTCATTTTCAACCTGTATAAATAGATTTCCCTCTCAATATGTATGTAACAGTTCATTAATGAAATAACAATCACTTTCCATTCTCTCTGTTTCTCTTTCTCATTATAAAGATCAAAGTACTAAGAAGGAACTCGATCAGTCCTACAAAAGAAAAACGAATATAAAGATCACAATGAATAGGGTCTTTTGATTGAAATGTTGCAGCCAGTAGCGGAGCTAGGAAATTTATTGTAGGAGGGCCGGAACCGATTATTATAGAAATTAGAAGGGCCAAAATATAAAAAAGTAAATTTTTTCATGAAAGATATAAAAAATTACACTAAGTGAAAATTTTGTGGGAGGGCCCAAACCCCTTTTGGTTGACAATTTTCTTGGCTATTTCTGAAAAGAAACGGAGATACATTTTCTAACACATTGTATTAATTTGATTGTCGAAAAATGTGATGTATAATACTAGACAGTGTGTTTGGATTGAATATTGCAAATCTACAAATGGAAGGTTTTAAACATTGTTTCAAAAAGATATGACTTTGTGATTAAAAACTAGAACGCCCACCATAGGGCTCGAACCCACGACCACAAGGTTAAGAGCCTTGCGCTCTACCAACTGAGCTAGACGGGCTAACTGTTACGTTTATTTATTTGTAGCATTATATTTTAAGAATCTAGTAACCAACATGGTTACCTAAACCATATATGGTTTTGGTAGGTCTTTACAAGAGCAAATGTAGTCATCTGTCAGTGGAATAAAAGTTTATTTGCTACAGATGATGCCTTATTTCCTTGTATGGATGATAGTTATATGAGCCTACTGTGAGGATGGTACTACGGTGGGTTACATGACTGCCTTCATAAAGGAAACGTAATCTTCACACAGGAGCATTAGCAGTTTTTGTGAGACCCCCAAAATCTGACATGGAACAACTAGGCAACGAGGGGGTAACACGTCATAGTACAAGAAACAATGAATTACAGTTGACACAAAGCTGACGTAATAAAAGCATATATATCACATCATAAATGATCAGAGTTTTAAACATAGGTCCCAGAGTTTTATATGCGGAAAGATATATTATTTCATCATGATTTATAACATAAAGTTGCCCAAAAGATATAATAAATTTCTGACAGTTTATACTAAAACCAGTCTTTTAAAAGCATCACAGAAATCTCCAAGCTGCGATAATATCCTGCGGGCTCCCATCCAAGCAAAGCTAAGTAATAATACCTGAGATTAAACATGTAAAAATCGTCAACACAAAGTTGAGTGAAATTCATAGGTTTAGCAATAAAGGTGTGGAACACAAGCATTCATTTGTAAAACAAGTAAATGGAGAAAATGGTTATGATCATTAACCATAGTCTGAAACCAATATTATTGCTGTTTAGTTCATGAACCGAAGCTTAACTCAAAGTAAGTTCCTCTAGGGAGTACTCAGCCTAAATACTCAAGTATAAACAAATGTAAGTGCGTCAAGGTAATCGGGACGGGGATTGTCAATCCCGATGGATCCACCCACAACATTCGCGCTTAGCGCAAAGCATACGGGACAATTAACGGTTCATGATCAAGAGAGGAAACTTAAGGCTATTAACTATAAGCAATAATATCAATGAAAACTGTTGGAAAGCATACAAGTCTGAATAGCATACAAGTTCTGGATAGTATACAGTTTTAAATGGATGTGTTCCACCATGTAAAATCTCACCTCGCATTTAGAAACATTGTTCAAGTAAAAAGGGGCTATGAACTCACCTTTAGTAAGTAATCACAAGGTAAAAGGGGCTGAGCAAAAAGAAGTCTTCACGGACCTATGCAATGGTGACGCGTAATAAGAATGCGTTCAATGAAGCAATAACATTTTAGAAGTGGTGGGACATAGTATGACTAGGTAACTTGCGTGCGATGGCGAGACCTAAGCTTAAGTTAAAATTTTGACCCAACACCTTGAACATACTGTAATAACCTAATATCAACCTTGTATGATGGTCCACGCATTTATGTGTGGGTTCCGAACACGTTTAAGACTCGGTTTGAAAAACCAAAACAAGGGACTGCATTCAGTTTTCTGAAAAAGGCTGAGAAGATTTGGTCATATCTAAAAATCTATAATAGTACAGGAGGTGAAATTTCTTGACATGTATAGGTATTTCTCTTACCTTTAAAAGTTGGGAAAGAACAGCCATAGAACTATTTTCAATCAACGGGAAATGCACTTTTAGTGACAGACTATCAAAACAGAAAGTTGTAAACGTCTTTCGTACCTTACGGTAGATTAAGCATAAATCCCAATCGGTAAAAGATTTTGACACGAAACCAAAAAGAGAAGTTTTATTATATTTGTAGCTACTGTAAAAAGTCATAAAATCATAAATTAATCCTTTTTACCCAAGTCAATTTACCCATGTTTTAAGCATAACATTCAGATTTGACCTAGTTTAGTAAAACGACCGTTTTAGGCTCATCCGGACACTTCTCATTTCCATCCAACTCAACACATACTAATCACATCAGTGGGTATCCATTTTTCATATAAAAACAAGGTCATATGTTTAAGAAAATTTTGTCATGACCTGTTTGTTTCTGTGGTGATTTCCATACTACAAAAACGAATCTATTTAGCTACCTAACCTCAATCAAGCAACACTTAGGCTATACCAAATCTCCACGCAAGTGTCCTAAGTCCTAATATGCCCTAAGTATCTATAATCTCAGTGCGTTTCACCCAAGGAATTCAAAATCCATGAATAAAAAGAATCAAAGTACTAGTAACATCAAAACTAAAATGCTAGGAGTGACTATACCTTCATAACAAGTAGAAATTAATCCAAACACGCAAATTAAACAATTCCTCCTCCTTGATCCTTAGAAATTTCGTGGCCCTTAGCCACGTGTTAAGTCAATCACGGTACTCAGCAATTAAGTAGAAATAATGTAGTGAGACGATCACCGACGATATGGATGCCCGGGGAAAACACGAAAACCGCAACCTATCACAATAAGGCGCGCGTTAAGACTCGAACTCAATATCGATATATATACCAAATATAACATGACTCAAATATTTTCAAAGTATACACGTTTCAAAACCATTGACACGAATCAAATGAATTCATACTACCCATTTATCCAACGTTACTCGTTATAACACTTGAACACTTGAAAATGACTCGTCATACGACGCCAAGTCAACGCAAGTCAAACTATCCTTTACCCTTATTTGGACCAGTAGCTAAGTCATCTATATAATGACTAAGCACTTGAGTAAGTCACCATGTCCGATGGTGAACACTCAAACTCACGCAACACAAGCATTGAACTACGTGTCCAAAATAAAAATCAGCAAGTACACCCCGAATGTACACACCGATCTACCCTATCTAGACTTGTCCGTTTTACATGAAAATTGGTGTCAAGGTCACTTATAACATGTATAAGACCTCACCAAAATTTGAGCCAAAGTTCACACTTTAAAATCCATCAGCTCGACGCTTTACTCGACTCCAAATTTTAGGACAGATTTGTACACTTGTTTTGTAAAACCGTTTGGACCACTTTAAAAGTACTAACCCGACAATCCGTCTTTTGAAACCACTAATAGACTCATCAAACTCAGTTTGTAAACTTTGAAAATCAGTAGTATCAACTATCTAACCAAGCCTAAAGTCCCCGAGAGTAGACCCAAAATCAGCCACAATTTTCAGATTGTGCCGACTTGCGTCTCCCGGTACACGAAAATTAAAACTAGCATAACTTTTGACTCGTAATGAGTTATAAGCTCTATCTTATACCAAAACGACCGTCTCAGAAAAATCTACAACAATTTCAAATAATCTCAGTCTTTCACAGACCTTAAACCCACGAAACAATCTGTTTAAAGCTGCTGTCCCAAATTACCTTTTTAGAAAACATGACAAACCAATTTTCCCACCAAAGCTAATCATTCCCATACCTCTAGGATCACTATACTATCATACCCATCAACCAAACACTCCTAAAAACACTTGTATGAAAAATCTAACAAAAATCAAAGATTAAAAACAAGACTTTTAAGGATCAAAACATGATAATCTTACCAAATATAACATATGCAAGATGATCAAAACCTGTACCCACCATAAAACTATAAGAACTTGAAATCTTGATGCATGTATAAAATTTTTGTATTGATGGAATCATCTTGTAATTTGAAACATGGGTTTATGATTAGATTTTGTTAAAAACTAGTATAAGTTGATGATTTTGGGGTGTTTAGGGTGGTGGAGGTGGTGGCAAGAATGGTGGAGTGGAGGAGATGATGAATGATTTTTATAAAGTTTGTTTTGTATGTGTTTGTGTGAAAGTAAAGTTAATATATATGGTAGGTAGTGGAGGGACCAATATTGCCAAGTTTGAAACTTGTGGACTTAAAAACAATTAATAGTTTTAAAGGGTAGAAAATGGTTATTGGTAAATATTGAAAATATTTACGGGGCTCGGGTTTCGTAAAAATACTTTTCAAAAGTTACAATGCATCGTAAAAATGATTATACGATTTCTCGACACGACTTAATACGTAATTAAAACGAAATCGTCGAAAATATTAATTATCGAAACAATCGATAAATAAATGTAAACTTTTGGCCATCCGTCGGTATCGCGATCACTAGGAATTCTCGTTGTACATTGATTTGAATAAACTCGTTGTAAAACGCACACGGGTGATTTTAAATCAAAAACATTGATTTAAAATAAATATGGAAAAATAAAATGAAAATTTATAATTCCATACAAAGTATTTATCGATGATCAGAAAAATACTTAAAAAAATATAATTTAAAAATCTCAGGATTTACATATAGCAATACAAGAAAACGTAATACGTTGGAAAAATTCAAGAAGCACGAATAAAAAGAATAAAATAATGTTGGGAAAGTACGGGTTCTCACAGTCTTCCCCCCTAAAGGAACTCTGGTCCCCAGAGTTCTCCTGAAAACAGTAGAAGATGCAAACAAGAGGAGGTACAAAGTGTAGAACAAAATTCATTGCATCCCAGGTAAACTTCCGTACCATGATGAATCTTAACGGTTAGAATTCACTATGCTTCAGTTTCTTAACTCCTTTTCGTATAACTTTTCAGTCTTGGATTAGGATAACGATCTTTCAATACGGAGATACATCGAGAGATAGAGTTGTTGGAAATACGTGCGATAAACTAACAAGAATGAACACAAGAGTCGCTTAAACAGGCAAAGTGCGATACAAATGAACCAAGATTGTAAATCAACAAGGGGTCGCAAATCGTGCAACTGTAAAACGTGACAATCTTAAAACGTAAATAATCGAGTCACAAGCGAAATAGAAGGGAAAAGAAAATGAATAACATATGATCATTTAAAATACAAGTTGTCTCAATCAGTTGTCTAACTCAGTTTAAATATTTTCTTAATTAAAAGAAAATTTTACCAGATGTAGTGATTTAAAAATCAAACTCTATATAAAATGAATGGGTAAACAGTTGTCAAATCTTTTTTTTTTCTTGATCAGGATTTCAAAGTAAAAGTAGAACAGTTCAAAATAGTTATCCTGATCGGCTTAAGAACTTTTGGATGACCGCATGAAATTATTGTTAAAACCTCAGGTTTATCGTTACCATTAGAAAAATCAGTTTTTTTTCCAAGTTATTTTGAATCATTGTTAGAAATTATAAATTAATTTAAATAATTTCATTAGGTTGACAATAAAGTATGATATAATCAAATACTTTAAAAGATACAGCTTGATATCCTTTGAAACATTAGGTAAATTTACCAAAGAGGATATATAGATCCGATACTTAACTTGAAACAGTTATTTTGGTAATTTAAACATTTGATAAAATGTATAAAATGTTCTTAAAAATTAATAATAATTTTTTTTTTTAGAAATTAAAGAAAGTGTTTAAGATATCAAACGATAAACACGTAACAGTTTCTGGTTTTCAAAAGGTGACAAGACAGCAACGAATGTGAATCATATAAAGGTCAACAATCTGTATGCGAGCAATATACAAAGGGATAAGACGGAAGTCGTATCAATTCTTAACAAACGTGGTAGAATAGTCTCGTCAATAATAAAAATAATAAGAAACAAGGATTATAGCAAGATTAATTCACGAGTGCGGTTGGCGTCACCAATAACGGCTTATTAAGTTCTCGGTGGTCGAAATACGATCGAAAGGGAAAAGCCACACAACGAATTTTCGAATCAAAGAAAATTCTTAAGAAGTCAATTGAGAGAAGTTCCAGTAAGATGAACAACATTAACAATGAAAGGCGAAATCAACACATGATTCACACGAATGAAATTTCAAGACGATAGTATCTTAACTCATATCATGGCAATTACACGTAATCATCGTTCACGTCCAGTCATAAATCACTAATCGCATCCAGAGACGTTTCGAAGGTCTACCAAAATAGATAGAGATGGTCAATCGATGTAGGAGCATAGCAACGTTGAAACTTTCAAGTCGGGTATCAATGGTAAGAATTTAGGCGAATGGTAACGAAAATTGTATCATGAGGATGATGAGGTAACAAGTAAAGCAAGGATCATTGAGTAAAGAAATCTGTGCTCGAGGCATGTACTTAGTTCAAGAAAAGATAATGGTTCATATGTGTATGTTGCAAACTGTTGCTACTCGCATAAAATGTAAAAGTTTTCAAAACTTTATTTTATCAAACATTTTAAGCAACATAACTAAAAAGTTGATTCTAGGTTAAATATTTAAGGCGACTACTATTTGGCCTTGCATGGCTCCTTCTAAATTAAGCATAGGTGATCAGGCCATGCATAATTTAGGACTAACAATGCGATGCTCATCTTCGTCAAACCAGTATTACAGGTCATATTATTTAAAATATGTATATAATGCCATTTGTAAAAACAGAAATCAAAATAGTTTATGAAACTATTTGCTAATAAGTTACTGGCTAACTATTTTAAATCGACAATTCGTATAGTTACAAGGGTTCTTTATAAGACCGTATTAGAACAATTTGTGAAAATACATTGTAAAATTAATATAAGTTAATTTTATAAGATAGCAGTCAACTATTTAAGAAAGCCCAAATGAAACCTTTTGTAAAATGATTCGCAAACAAGACCAGTTTGAGTTGTATGGTAACATGACAATAGTTTATAAAGTAGCGAGTGGGTTACAAGAGGGAAATAAGGAGTAGTTCAAGACAACCAATAAAATGGTTACAAGGTGATTAGGTTTCAAGAGGTTTAGCCGAAATCGCCAGGAGACACGTGTCAAGATGATAACAAACGATATGAAAGAAAGATCTTCAAATCTCGGTCCAAATCAGTGGTACGATAGAAGCAAAGAAAGACAATGGAATGACAAATAAGTCATAAATAAAATAAGGAATAAGGAATCCGTATGTGCACATCGTAATTTATTTGACAAAAATATAATTTTAAGAAAGTAGGGTATCAGTTAACAAATAGTACAATCACTTCGAAAAGCTTCTATATTAGGAAGTTACCGAATTTCAAAAGTTCAAGATCTAGGTACATGTATGACCGAACTCAAAGTTACTATTTTATACTTGTTCAAACGCAATCCTTGCTTTTAGTTTGCAAAATATCATTAGTTAAGGTTTTACGAGCTCAACGAACTCAAAAACGCTTCAATCCATGTTTTTAACTTTTATTAGTTTTGACCTTTGGGTTTGACTAGACCAATTAACTCACTAAACGATATTCTAAGACTCAAAGTCTAATGCATTTCGATGTAAAACAATGTTTTGAACAACTTTCTAGTTTTACCCGAGACTTGAAACGGAATAAAAATGGACGAAAATGCCCTTGCATTAAATCTGTTAACAAAATGATATTTTAGCATTATTCAGAAAATAACTTCTTAGATTTTATAATCTCAAATGAGCGTAATTTGCTCGATTTTAAAGTTTACTGGTCAAATTTTATGTCCTAAACGGACGTCTCAACATGTAGAAATATATACATATATATATTTTTATGTCTAAAGTTATTAAAATATTTTCTCGACACTGTTAAACTTTCTGTAAAGTTTCTGTACAAAGTATATTTTTCGACACAGCTTGAAATTAAATCCAAATTTCATGATAACTCAAAATTAATGTACACATAGGACTTGTGGATTCCATAAAGACAAAAGAAGGTAAACTGTATAATTAGTCATGTAAAGAAAACACAGTATAGAAATGGTTCAAGAATGCCAACGATAATCGGAGACATAAAAAAAACGACGCATATCATCCGTGTCTTCGGCTGCAAGATTACAATGCAGAAAGGTCTCTTGGTGGCATGGTTTCCAAAATCACAAGATATATCGAGAAAGAAACGGGACAATAACAAGTGGCATTCCTGGAGCGAGGAGGTTCAATGAAAAGGGAGGATACAAGTAGGATCGTATTCCAAACAATCATCACATAATAAATGACGATTATGTGTTCAAGGTACAACGGATGTTCTAAGTTGAAATCGAAACGTAGAATGGTCAATGAAGTAAGATGTAATCCATGTACAAGTGTCGCGTAAAACGGTGGCGTAAAGGTAAATCAAGATTATGAAAACCCACAATATTATTCAGCACTGATTCAATGAATTCTTCGAGATGTGAGACTCACACAATGTCCTTTAGTCTTTCTGGGAGACACATTGAGCTACACAATGGTCTATAGACTAGACATTCAATTATGAATGGTCAGAAAGAAAATCTGCGTATCTAAGTAGATATTTTAAGGGAAATAAACAATGAAAGCAACACACACGGTAGTAGAATGAAAATCAGAAGTTCATCGAAAACAACATTTATTCAATCCCGAACAATGGTATCGCGAGAGTATGCACAACACGTATCAACGAGTCAAGAAAAACAGACGGTTCAAACCGAACGAGCATATAAAGTCAGTCGTATCACGCATAAATGAAATAGCAATAGTACTCAGAAAAATGAGTATGAAAAGTCGGCAGCATACGCGCTCTGAATACAAGTATGTAACGTCATAACGATATAATATCATTGCAATAAGATCAATTCACAAGAACAAGAATTCAAGAAATACAGTATAGGCAGATGTAATCACAGTAACATTCAATGATAATTCATGAAGCACATAGGCTTTGAAAAGACATAGTAATTATCGTCATTAGCGTAAAGTAATATTTCAAAATGAAATCAAGAGATGAAATACTACAACGATAATTAAAAGTAAATAATAAGGATTAGAGAGTTACCCGCGAAGATATCGAACAGCAATGTCAAATTCTGTGTTTGACACTTAGAAACAATAAAATATTTGAACTTTCGGTTATAGACTAAGTTTTGAAAAACGACTCAGTTCCCTATAACCATCGCTCTGATACCAATCTGTGAGACCCCCAAAATCTGACATGGAACAACTAGGCAACGAGGGGGTAACACGTCATAGTACAAGAAACAATGAATTACAGTTGACACAAAGCTGACGTAATAAAAGCATATATAACACATCATAAATGATCAGAGTTTTAAACATAGGTCCCAGAGTTTTATATGCGGAAAGATATATTATTTCATCATGATTTATAACATAAAGTTGCCCAAAAGATATAATAAATTTCTGACAGTTTATACTAAAACCAGTCTTTTAAAAGCATCACAGAAATCTCCAAGCTGCGATAATATCCTGCGGGCTCCCATCCAAGCAAAGCTAAGTAATAATACCTGAGATTAAACATGTAAAAATCGTCAACACAAAGTTGAGTGAAATTCATAGGTTTAGCAATAAAGGTGTGGAACACAAGCATTCATTTGTAAAACAAGTAAATGGAGAAAATGGTTATGATCATTAACCATAGTCTGAAACCAATATTATTGCTGTTTAGTTCATGAACCGAAGCTTAACTCAAAGTAAGTTCCTCTAGGGAGTACTCAGCCTAAATACTCAAGTATAAACAAATGTAAGTGCGTCAAGGTAATCGGGACGGGGATTGTCAATCTAGATGGATCCACCCACAACATTCGCGCTTAGCGCAAAGCATACGGGACAATTAACGGTTCATGATCAAGAGAGGAAACTTAAGGCTATTAACTATAAGCAATAATATCAATGAAAACTGTTGGAAAGCATACAAGTCTGAATAGCATACAAGTTCTGGATAGTATACAGTTTTAAATGGATGTGTTCCACCATGTAAAATCTCACCCCGCATTTAGAAACATTGTTCAAGTAAAAAGGGGCTATGAACTCACCTTTAGTAAGTAATCACAAGGTAAAAGGGGCTGAGCAAAAAGAAGTCTTCACAGACCTATGCAATGGTGACGCGTAATAAGAATGCGTTCAATGAAGCAATAACGTTTTAGAAGTGGTGGGACATAGTATGACTAGGTAACTTGCGTGCGATGGCGAGACCTAAGCTTAAGTTAAAATTTTGACCCAACACCTTGAACCTACTGTAATAACCTAATATCAACCTTGTATGATGGTCCAAGCATTTATGTGTGGGTTCCGAACACGTTTAAGACTCGGTTTGAAAAACCAAAACAAGGGACTGCATTCAGTTTTCTGAAAAAGGCTGAGAAGATTTGGTCATATCTAAAAATCTATAATAGTACAGGAGGTGAAATTTCTTGACATGTATAGGTATTTCTCTTACCTTTTAAAGTTGGGAAAGAACAGCCATAGAACTATTTTCAATCAATGGGAAATGCACTTTTAGTGATAGACTATCAAAACAGATTGTTGTAAACGTCTTCGTACCTTACGGTAGATTAAGCATAAATCCCAATCGGTAAAAGATTTTGACACGAAACCAAAAAGATAAGTTTTATTATATTTGTAGATACTGTAAAAAGTCATAAAATCATAAATTAATCCTTTTTACCCAAGTCAATTTACCCATGTTTTAAGCATAACATTCAGATTTGACCTAGTTTAGTAAAACGACCGTTTCGGGCTCATCCGGACACTTCTCATTTCCATCCAACTCAACACATACTAATCACATCAGTGGGTATCAATTTTTCATATAAAAACAAGGTCATATGTTTAAGAAAATTTTGTCATGACCTGTTTGTTTCTGTGGTGATTTCCATACTACAAAAACGACTCTATTTAGCTACCTAACCTCAATCAAGCAACACTTAGGCTATACCAAATCGCCACGCAAGTGTCCTAAGTCCTAATATGCCCTAAGTATCTATAATCTCAGTGCGTTTCACCCAAGGAATTCAAAATCCATGAATAAAAAGAATCAAAGTACTAGTAACATCAAAACTAAAATGCTAGGAGTGACTATACCTTCATAACAAGTAGGAATTAATCCAAACACGCAAATTAAACAATTCCTCCTCCTTGATCCTTAGAAATTTCGTGGCCCTTAGCCACGTGTTAAGTCAATCACGGTACTCAGCAATTAAGTAGAAATAATGTAGTGAGACGATCACCGACGATATGGATGCCCGGGGAAAACACGAAAACCGCAACCTATCACAATAAGGCGCGCGTTAACACTCGAACTCAATATCGATATATATACCAAATATAACATGACTCAAATATTTTCAAAGTATACACGTTTCAAAACCATTGACACGAATCAAATGAATTCATACTACCCATTTATCCAACGTTACTCGTTATAACACTTGAACACTTGAAAATGACTCGTCATACGACGCCAAGTCAACGCAAGTCAAACTATCCTTTA
This sequence comes from Glebionis coronaria, assembly GCA_025667525.1. Classification (NCBI taxonomy): domain Eukaryota; kingdom Viridiplantae; phylum Streptophyta; class Magnoliopsida; order Asterales; family Asteraceae; genus Glebionis; species Glebionis coronaria. Next base: position 503,643,402 of record CM046880.1, on the reverse strand, counting down.
CCCTTATTTGGACCAGTAGCTAAGTCATCTATATAATGACTAAGCACTTGAGTAAGTCACCATGTCCGATGGTGAACACTCAAACTCACGCAACACAAGCATTGAACTACGTGTCCAAAATAAAAATCAGCAAGTACACCCCGAATGTACACACCGATCTACCCTATCTAGACTTGTCCGTTTTACATGAAAATTGGTGTCAAGGTCACTTATAACCTGTATAAGACCTCACCAAAATTTGAGCCAAAGTTCACACTTTAAAATCCATCAGCTCGACGCTTTACTCGACTCCAAATTTTAGGACAGATTTGTACACTTGTTTTGTAAAACCGTTTGGACCACTTTAAAAGTACTAACCCGACAATCCGTCTTTTGAAACCACTACTAGACTCATCAAACTCAGTTTGTAAACTTTGAAAATCAGTAGTATCAACTATCTAACCAATCCTAAAGTCCCCGAGAGTCGACCCAAAATCAGCCACAATTTTCGGATTGTGCCGACTTGCGTCTCCCGGTACACGAAAATTAAAACTAGCATAACTTTTGACTCGTAATGAGTTATAAGCTCTATCTTATACCAAAACGACCGTCTCGGAAAAATCTACAACAATTTCAAATAATCTCAGTCTTTCACAGACCTTAAACCCACGAAGCAATCTGTTTAAAGCTGCTGTCCCAAATTACCTTTTTAGAAAACATGACAAACCAATTTTCCCACCAAAGCTAATCATTCCCATACCTCTAGGATCACTATACTATCATACCCATCAACCAAACACTCCTAAAAACACTTGTATGAAAAATCTAACAAAAATCAAAGATTAAAAACAAGACTTTTAAGGATCAAAACATGATAATCTTAACAAATATAACATATGCAAGATGATCAAAACCTGTACCCACCATAAAACTATAAGAACTTGAAATCTTGATGCATGTATAAAATTTTTGTATTGATGGAATCATCTTGTAATTTGAAACATGGGTTTATGATTAGATTTTGTTAAAAACTAGTATAAGATGATGATTTTGGGGTGTTTAGGGTGGTGGAGGTGGTGGCAAGAATGGTGGAGTGGAGGAGATGATGAATGATTTTTATAAAGTTTGTTTTATATGTGTTTGTGTGAAAGTAAAGTTAATATATATGGTAGGTAGTGGAGGGACCAATATTGCCAAGTTTGAAACTTGTGGACTTAAAAACAATTAATAGTTTTAAAGGGTAGAAAATGGTTATTGGTAAATATTGAAAATATTTACGGGGCTCGGGTTTCGTAAAAATACTTTTCAAAAGTTACAATGCATCGTAAAAATGATTATACGATTTCTCGACACGACTTAATACGTAATTAAAACGAAATCGTCGAAAATATTAATTATCGAAACAATCGATAAATAAATGTAAACTTTTGGCCATCCGTCGGTATCGCGATCACTAGGAATTCTCGTTGTACATTGATTTGAATAAACTCGTTGTAAAACGCACACGGGTGATTTTAAATCAAAAACATTGATTTAAAATAAATATGGAAAAATAAAATGAAAATTTATAATTCCATACAAAGTATTTATCGATGATCAGAAAAATACTTAAAAAAATATAATTTAAAAATCTCAGGATTTACATATAGCAATACAAGAAAACGTAATACGTTGGAAAAATTCAAGAAGCACGAATAAAAAGAATAAAATAATGTTGAGAAAGTACGGGTTCTCACAGTTTTGAGGCCTATTAATAGTGCTGTTTATGTTATTCTTAATTAGAGTAGCATTAGCAGTATTGTTTTGCGAAATGTAGAAGCGGCTAAGGGAATAATGTGAAGAATGAAGTTGATTAGAATGATTAGTTGTATGTTGTTTCTTGCTGTTGTGTAAAGATCTTGGGTATGTGTTTTTGAGCTAATATATTCACATTTTCACAAAAAAAAAAAAAAAAAAAAAAAAAAAAATCAAATAAGCCCATAAGTAGAAGAAATAAAGCTAATCCAAGCATCGCTTCATGTTACTATGATTGTTTAAGACTTTATGTGCGTTTTATCACCAGCTCTATGCTCAGTATTGTACATAATAAAGTGTTAATTATCAAACTACTTACCCTTTACCTCTAAAATCAATGTTGTTATCAGTAACTAGATAAACAAATTTACTTTTTATCCATCTTGTTTTGGGTTGATGTTTGAACCATACCAGTTAGCTCCAAAAATTACTAAATCTCAAAACTCAAGCTGAATTTCATTTCATTCAAATTAAACGGCCATTACATAGCCTTTATCATCATAAAGAAAATAAACATAAATTAGCTTTCATTCATTAAAAACCATCCATCAGTTACGATTTACATCAATTTCCAACATCCACTAATTAGGAAAACAATTAAACCTAAACATATGAAACCCACACATCCCAGATCTAACCAAAACAATGAAATCTTAACCGCTAGTAAACTTGGTGACAGCTTTAGTTCCCTCACTAACAGCATGTTTAGCCAACTCCCTAAGAAGAACAAGACGAAAAGCAGTCTGAATCTCCCGAGAAGAAAGAGTGTTCTTCTTATTATACCTCACCTGCTTCGAACTCTCAGCAGCCAATTTCTCAAAAATATCGTTAATAAACGAATTCATAATCCCCATAGCCTTGCTTGAGATTCTGATGTCAGGATGCACTTGTTTCAACACCTTGAAGATGTAGATCTTGTAGGTCATCAACCGACTTCTTGTGTCTTTTCTTCTTCTTGTTCCTTTGCTGGGAGCTTCTTCTCGGCTTTGGGTTTTGGGGCTTTTTCTGCTGCTGGCTTCTTTTCCGCTGCGGGTTTCTTCTCTGCTGCCTTTGGTGCCATGGGTATAAAAGGGATGTGTGTGTGTTTTTTAAGGTGTTTTTAGTGTGTGTGTGTGTGTGATGAGTTGATGAGAATGAAGCGAATATGGGGTTGGTTATATAGGGTGTGGATGTGTGATTTGATTGGTTGGTTCGGTGTCACACGGATCGGGAGTGTTGGCCGGCCCTTAATCCAACGGCCAACACTCCCGATCCGTGTGACACCGAACCAACCAATCAAATCACACATCCACACCCTATATAACCAACCCCCATAGTCGCTTCATTCTTATCATTTAATCGTTGAGCTTGGAAGGTGGTCTGAGCTTTAGCTATGCCGCAAGGTGGTCATCATATTCTATGATTTTCTAAATTTAATATGGAGTCGGCTAGTCGCCAGATACAAGAAAGGTCTTGAGTTAGTTGATACACAGTGATCGACAGGAGACTCTTAATACCAGCATCAATAAGGCAAAACCCAGTCACATTTTAGTAACAACATACCTTAATTCCTTAATAATATAACAAAGCAAACTACCAATACGCAATTATACTCCTCTTATATTAGGCCTTTGTAAGCTTTTACATAGTATGGTTACATAACAGTCATGCGTTTCAACATACAACCTTGACTACACTATGAATCAACATTTTTGTATAATACTTATATCCATAGTTTCATTCGTGCTTATGAGTTATGATACTCTTAAATCTATCATACAGACACTACTTAATTATATACGTAGTACATAATCTCAAAACCAAATAAAGGTATCAGATGTTAAAAAGCTTCAACAATGAAGCAATGCTAGAATCAAAATGTACCAGCAGCCCAATCTCGTAATGAACCGGGTTTACAAAATACGAGCTGATATTTTGCAAAAGCTCATAAGCTCAACTTGATGTTGGGCTTTATTATCATGATTTGTGGCCTATTTCGGGGGTGTATGTTACCGCTTATATAATGGGCTTATGGCTTATGTGGTTTTCGGCATAAGTTTCATAAACTCATTTTTTGAGGCTATTTTAAAACTTTCCGGCAGCTTATCTATGAAATTTGATTGTCACATATTACAATATATCATCTACTCAATTCCCTAGACTTTACCTCTAAGTCTAATGTTGTTATCAGTAACTCAATCAACTTCGATTTTCTAAGTATTGAAGTTGAATTTCAATTCAGTAAAATTAAGAATAAACGAGGCCTTTTATCAAGAAGAAAATTAAACAAGAAATTAAACCTAAACATAACATTTCTTTCATTCATTAAACAAGAGATCATCAGTTACAATTGTACATCAATCACACCCTTCACTACCCAAAAAAACAACTGAACCTAAACCCAACTGATACACAAAATATAACACCTACAGCCTTGTTTCAAACACTAATTTAACGCGTAGATGAAATTAGGTCCGAAGTACATATTTTGAACTATCACGTTTCATCATTAGCAGACAGAAATTAAGTCTGAAACTCTCATTGGTGTAAATATTAACTGGATGTTGGAATTATTTTCTAAAGCAATGGATGTTGGAATTGATGTAAATCTTAACTGATGGATGGTTTTTAATGAATGAGAGCTAATGGTATGTTTATGTATATAAGAACAAGTTTTTAACTAGCTGGTGATGATATTTCTGAACTACTAGAATTAGACGATTGATGTGCTTTACATTATCTATGACATTTGACTCTCACATAATAAAATGTTAATAACCTAATTACTAAGCTTTCACCATGAAGAAAATTAAACAAGAAATTAAACATAAACATACCATTAGCTTTCATTCATTAAAAACCATCCATCAGTTAAGATTTACATCAATTCCAAAATCCATTGCTTTAGAAAATAATTAAACCTAAACTTATGAAGAAAACGTCTAAACCACAAACCCTAGATCTAACAAAGCAACCTCTTAACCGCTGGTAAACTTAGTGACAGCCTTAGTACCCTCACTAACAGCATGCTTAGCCAACTCCCCGGGAAGAACAAGACGAACAGCAGTCTGAATCTCTCGAGAAGAAAGAGTGTTCTTCTTATTGTACCTTACTAGCTTGGAACTCTCAGCAGCCAATTTCTCAAAAATATCATTAATAAACTGTAGAATATTGATAACCTATGAATCTATGAAGGGGTTTGTTGTTTTCTAGAGAGAGAAAGTTAGAGAGAGAAAGTGAGAGAAAACTATGTGTTATTTCAATAAATGGAACTAGTAAAATGACAACAACCAACCCCTTTCCATGGTGGAAAGGGGTATTTATACTTCCAAGCTACATGGGCTTGGGCCGGTCCATGACAAGCCCATGGACCGGTTCTTACTTAACTTAATAAGCAACTAATAACTATTTGTTTACTACGAGCTATTACAACATAAATAATATTGTGGAGTGACCGATACTTCTAATATACGTAAAAACGTATTTCTAACAATCTCCCCCTAAGGGAGGTCACTCCACGTTACAAAGTTCTAAACCTAGCATAATATACTAAGTCTTCGTTCTTTAGCTCGTAGTCTTTTCTTCTTTTCTTTCTTTTATTGTGAATATGTTGGTTTGATCTTTTTGGCTTTGGCTTGAGAGCATTGTTCTTTTGGCCTTTCACGTGCGATCTTTTGCCTTCTTGTGAATTTTGCCTCATCGTGACTCCATGTTCCACACACTTATGTCTTTTTGTTGAATTCTCGAAAGTTTCAGAGTTTGGTACAGCGGAAGACTTTATCTTGTACTTTCTTGAATTTTTGCTAAACTTTGATGCAGAAAAACATAAGCATGTGGGAACGACTTCTACAGGTACACCGCAACACCACCGTCTTCACTGGTACACAGCAACGCCACCGTCTTCAACAGGTACACAGCAACACCACCGTCTTTAACAGGTACACAGCAACGACACGAATAAAATGGCTTTGAACATTTTATTCTAATTCGGTAGCATTTTACCTCCGGTCGGTGAAGACCGTTGGACGATATTAGATATCGTACCCGTGACGGATAGTTTCAATTAAGTAACTTCCTGACAGGATTTCGCGGGTAAACCCGTTCTCTTTATTCGACCGTCCAAAGCTGACTGCGAACATAAAGAGTGAATCACTTGGATAAATTATCCTTGTGATTTGAAGCCGTCAATTCATGAAACCTGGAACAAGTGAATTTCAATTAAGATTTTCACCATCGTTGCTTTCCAGTTGTCACGAGCTCAATTCATAAAGAATCTTGCACGTCACCTACCAAGTGCTGTTTGATGTTAACACTAGAAGGATTTCCACTCGTCACTGTGGTCAATAAAGAGTCACTCTGAGTGTTCTGGCAAGATCATATGATAATGCGAAGAGGCCTGGAATGAGTTTAAGTTCAATTAAGAATTAAACCATTGTTACCTTCCAGTTTTTCACAAGATTGGTTCTAAAAGAACCGCACGTGTAACCTACCATGAGCTTGTTTGATGTTGGCTCAAGCAGGATTTCCATCTTCATTGTAATACTTGCGTATTACTTGGATGTTCTGGCAATATTACAGGAATACTGCGTAGGACTCATGAAAATCTCTTACTTTTCACAGTGTGTGAGAAAGCAAGGAATAAATGGAAAGTGTCCTAATGAGACTTTTGATGATCTCTTGGCTCTAGACTCGATTGTGCGTTTTGATTTAGTGAGCGATGGCTGGAGAGGAGTGCCACCTTTTCAATACCAGTCTATTCGGAGTGAATAAACCAATAGATAACGTGTTAATCTCCGTGTGATTAAAACAAATACCTTTTGAGAGATATTTGAGTTAGCTGGGAAGGGTTGTGCATTGCATCACTGGGTCCATGATGTCTTTCTTCAATACCGAGAATCATTAGCAAAAATGACCTCAATAGCATATGTATTGACCCGATTTCTGCCTAAAGTTGTAAGGAGGGCTTCTTTCTTTACACCCTTTATCTTTACAATTCTTTTTCATTCTTCAACCCCTTCAATGCTTACCAATACGTCATCACTAGCACCTTGTTGTGATTGTTCCAGTGCTAGCTTAAGTACTTGGTCGGCATTCAGCTACGTTCACATTCTTTCTCCATCTTTCCTAGGACTTCTAATTCTATCTAGGGAATTGTCCTTGGGAAGATTCCATCGGCTCTGATGAATCATTGGACTAAACCTATTCCTACCACCCTTTTGTCACCACATTCGTCGTGAATTTAAGCGTGTTTTGGAAGGAATTGCCACCATGAAAAATCATTGAAAATCACATAAGGTACTTGTGATATTAAAATCAAAAGTTTTGTACCTTAGGTGTTTTGTTCATCAAAAACGCTCCCCCTTAACACGTGCTTTACACATATTAAGTTGGATTATCGTTAAGTCTTTTTCATCTTTTAGCCAAGTATCACTTAAGTCTCCTTAATCCCATTTTCTCCCCTTATCCAAAATGTTAACCATTAATATTTGGGATATTGAATGGATTAACCGGTCTTTGGGTAAAAAATGAAATCGATGTTTGGCCATAGAACAAGTTATTGCTCCCCCTTAATTTAATAAGGGATAGTTGTAGTGCTTTGGTATGATATATTTTGAAAGATTTAGAATCTCGTGAGAAATTCTTGAAAAATTATCATACTTTAACACTACATCAAGCCATTAATGCACAATATTCACAAATATACATATTCACAATTGAAAACCAATATAAAGTGGACCTGAAATGTACGACCCATTAGACGGATCGTTGCAGTAGCTTGTGGTGCACTAAATATGGTCTTCCACCAACGAATCTTTCCAAGCTCCTCATCAATCTACGTTCACGGAGCTTTTGATCAATCTTCTTGATCACATACTTCGCCATCTGCCGGTAACCCGGATGCCAATCCTCCGTCATCTCTGGCAAAGTCCCACCCGAGTTCAGATGCTCCAATTTTCCTCTGACTTGTAGAAGAGTCCCATCACTGTACTTATGGAGCTCATCCACCCTCATAAACTTCATTAAACCTCGACTGTTCAAGTAGAAAATGCCGTAATTTGGGACAGAAATGCCGGTATAGGGACATCTTTCTACATGTTGAGGTAGCACTTGATTCACTGGACGGGTTAGGTTAAGCTTCCTTTGATAGCTTTCGACTCCCAACTGAAGATCTTCAACTCGTGTCTTGATAACAACGCTTCGTGTGAACATACGAAGTGCTGTATTCAAAGCAATGAGATCTTCACGAGGAATATGTGTGAGTTGATCTCGGGTCATCAGAAGCAGCATATCTTCGATATCCTCAAGGCGAATGATGGAAAAGTCTCCCTGCTGGATTTTGTATTCCCTGTCATCCTCCCTTTTCAAACGAATCTCCGTCACATGATAATAGCCATTCTTGGCTTCAGTTTTCAACCCTAAGATGCTGGAGATTCGGATGTCGGATCTAACGATGCTTCCAGTATTGACTAGGCAGCAACCCCTGTACGCCCTTCGGACTCGTTCGTCCCAATGAGATGCACCTATGACAGCATACATATCATAATTACGATTTACCTTTGGGACCCAGAGTCGGTTTACCTTTTCCTCGATAAAGGGTATTGTCCCCCAGTTGGCAGCTTTCAGCAAGGTCAGGGAGGTTGCGTACTTTGATGACCCCTTCAGAAGATACACAAGATCATTGGTGACGAAGAAGTCAAGAGCAATCTGATTATCTTGAGAAGGATCCATTGGAGGTGGAGCTCTTTCTGATTCATGAAGGCCTGGCCGTTGAACGGTATTCAGAGCCTTCAGGATCTCATCGGCATAATACTCGAACTCCATTCGGGTTAACCGGGTTTTGGCACGAAGTCTCTTATCCTTCAGCGCTTTCTTCACCAAGGATGGAGTAACCGAAGTCTTATACTCATGAGCAAGAAATGCACATAAGTCAATCGGACTGCGGATACGGAGATACAACACATCTTTGTCAGCGTCTGTAATCGGATCATATTGCGCTGCTGTCGTGATCCAAGCCTGTGGTGGTGCAGTCTCGTCTATCTCCAACGTGTCTGCCCAGTCTCGTGTGCTTGGTTCAGGAACCGTAGATTGTTGTGCTTGTTGTAGAGGAGTAGAAGCGCGAACATCTGCTGGTTCTAATTCAGGCATTTCGGCAGTGTCGTGAATGGGTGAGTGTTGTGCAGCTTTGGGTTCCGTTACTGATTCTGCAATCACAGGAGCAACAACAACAGAACTAATGGGGTTAGTGGTAATAGGTAAAGATACAGCAATAGAAGTACCAGGAACCGAAGACGCTGTAGTAGCATTCACATCGTGGCGCCACTTAGATCGTCTTGATTCCGATGATGTTGATTTGTCCTTCTGTGCTGCATCTTTCTTGGACTTGGTTCCAGACTTAGCAGCTTTCTTGGAACTGGTAATCTTATCTCCTTCTTTAGGCTGTTCACCCCCATCATCATCCTGATTGTCATCCCTGTTGCTCCCCCTAGCACTCTCCTCATTCCCATCACCACCATCATCACCATCATCATCATCATCATCATCAATGTCATCATCATCCTCATCCTTATCCTCATCATCACCATCATCGTCATCCTTTTCCTCTTCTTCTCCTTCTTCTTCCTCTTCCTCTTCACCAGTACCCTCTTCCTGCTCACTTTCTTCCCTTTCTTCCTCAGGTAGAATGTGATAAGATACCACACTTCCAAACGTTTTGAATAACCTATCATCCTCCATGATAGCGTCATTCAGGGATTTGTATAGAGCCCGTTGAATCCTAGACTTATCAAACGATCTAAGTTCCACCATACGAGCCTTAAGGATCTTCTTCTATTCAAAATCCGTCAAGTCATAAGCAATCTTGTAGGCGGATTCTGAAGGATTGGAAGACTTGATCAACAAGTTATCAGCTGCTAGCGTCTTCAACTCATCACGCAGTTTGGGCATAATGGATTCAACAGATTCTTGCACTCTTTCTTCCACAGAGGCTTCAAGTGCTTCTTTTTGCTCTTTGTATTTATCCCTCATCGCTTGAAGTCTGGTGATACGTGCAGCATGCTTATCAGCCTCAGCCTGCTTAACCCGAGCTAGTTCTTCTGCATGTGCTTTTCGAGTCAACTCCATATCTGCAGCGAACTTAGCAATCATCTCCTATTGGGCTTTCCTAGAAGCTTCTTCACTTTGAGCTCGTCTTTGTAACTCTTGGCGAAGTTCATCCATTTCTCGTTTGTGATTATCCACATGTTTATCCAACATTTCGGCCATCACCAATGCAGCCATTGTAGATGTTGCAGAACTGCTCTGGGTTGATTGAAGAGGCTCGGTTGTTACTGCGGTACTAAGGATGGGAATTATAGGTGGTGGAAGAAATGGTGTTGAAGCCGGTCTGGTTGGTAAGGGTTGTATTGGTGGAGGTTGAGTTGCTAAAGGTTGAGTTGACACCATGATCGTAGGAGCAACAGACTCCTTTTCCACACTTGCTGAAATAGGGATTGATGGCTCCTTCGAAGTGGAATAATGTTCAGGTGACCCAAACTCATAAATATCATCCGGTTCCTGGTACTCTTCTTCAACATTTACCCTTGCACCTGAACCACTACCGCCAGTATCTTTCCTACTCCTTTGAATTGCTATCTTCATCATTTGTTTCTCTGTCTTGTCAAGAGCAGGATCAACAACATCTTCTTCGTCACGTAAAACCATCTCATCAGCCTTACCCTTTCCCTTCTTACCCTCAGTCTTCTTCTTCTTGGTTTCGGGTTCAGGTAACGCAGCTGGTTGTTTGCGTTTACCTTTACTCTTGACCGTTGTAGACGAGTCTTCTCCAGTCTGAAGGTTTGCTTTCAGCTTCTTGATTTCTAGCTGCAGTAGCTTGTAATCAGCAGAACCTTTGATTTTCTCCGTCAGAAGATAATCGGGAATAGGACCCGGAATCACACCAATAGACGGTCCTTCATGCCTCAGATCCACAGTATCATCAGCTTCTTCAGTGTGATAACGACTTGCTGCACGCCTATCAATAGTAGCATCATTCTTCATAAAATAATTAATGATAAGCTTGATAAACCGAGGATAAGGAAATAAGTTTGTCTTCAGCTTCTTGTTATAGAAGAGTTGAAAGGTGAATTCTTCCCATATCAACAATGCATAATCTGCATTTGCAGCTTTGTACATGCCATAGAAGAGGTTTATTATAGGACTGCGCAAAGCATCATGGCCACTTATTTTTGGTGTAAGACATCTACTGAGAATACCCAACAATGCTCTCCAAGGTTGTCCTACTTTAGCAGTGGTAAACTCAGACGCAACTCGTATTTCCGGACATCCAAGAGCGTCAAATAACTCTATGAGTTCATCTTTAGTAGGATCCCTCGAGAATGACATGCCTTTGGGTGTATCCCGTATACCAAAAATCTTACGGAAGTCTGAAACTGTGAGCGTCTGCTGCTTGTTGTCGATGGTGAAGGTGATCTTGTTTTAAGTGATTTCCTTGGTAGCCCAAAATTCATACATATAATCATAAGGCACCAAGGCACTACTTCTTAAAGCATTCTTAAAATGGGATTGATCAAGGATCGCGATGGCTACTTTAAATCCATGGTGAGTGGATTTTGAGACTTGCTTCAGCCGGTAGTTGTTGGGTATAAACTTAAGGGTTCGTGCTTTAGCAATATCGGCTTCTCTAGAGTCTTGGATTGCTTGTACTGTTGGATTAGTCATTGTATCTGCTTAAGATAAGACATGAAAGGTTGATGCATAAAAACATATAGATATATATCATTCTTACTTCTAAGCATAACACATTTCATAACATAATACAACAAGTACATATAACATGCAAACAATAATAATCAAACAACTCTTCATCCGGAACTTTTTCAAACGAAGCTATGATGATTAATCTATGCGCGTTTGTGAGTTTCTAAGGCAATCTAAGGCATTTAAACATCATATCATGCTAATCCGCACAAAACCCACCAATAATCCTTAGTTTAATTAACCCTAAATAAATCATAAACCCTAATTTGATTTAAACTGATTTAAACGAGTAACTTAACAAGATTAAAGGATGAATAAGGTGAGATATAAGTTAAATATAGATGATAATTACCTTTTAAAATAGAATGAATCGGATTGGATGAATAAACGAAAGATTTTTAGAGCTTGTGTGTGTGATTCAACAATGGCGGCAAAGAGATAAAGCAACAGTGAAAAGAAAGGGGGGCGGGGGGCTTAGTTTTGACTTAGGTCAATCTTTGACTTTTCATTCTTTTCCTTAAGTCCCTACATTTTCTCATTCTTTTCCTTAAGTCCCTACCTTTTCTCATTCTTTTCCTTTTTGTTTATAATTTTTCATTTTTCTTAACCCTTGTTTAACTTACACACAACTTAGCAAACGCAATCTATTAGCATATCTCCAAGATCTAAAAGCAATGCCTATCACATAGAACGAACACAAGTCGTATTCTAAAGCAAGACCACTCAATTACCATTTAGCCATTAATTTTTCACAGTCACTTTTGAAAATCAGTTTAATGACGAAGATGATTTTACTATTTTCTCCCCCTTAAACGATGACCCGTTTTCTATTTAAAGAGCTGTAGTCATAGTTTAAAGAGTCAAATAGTGATGAAAGCATTTCCAATTTGTATCTTGAAAAAATTTGATTTGTGGCGTCAATAAGATTTCTCTTATTTTAACAAATTAATGCACTGAGACGTACACAAATTCGTGTTAGACCCAGTTGTAAAGTAAACTTGATCCCTTTGCATGATTTGGCTTGTAAATCACGCCCGAGAAAATTAATTCCCGTTCTGAGCCAACGTTTTCCAAGGAAATACGTGACTTTAATATGAAAACCGGGTTGTAGTCAGAGATAACTACAAGCCATAATGGGCATGTTTTAAAAATGTACAACTTTTATACTATGTGTTATTTAAATAAATGGAACTAGTAAAATGACAACAACCAACCCCTTTCCATGGTGGAAAGGGGTATTTATACTTCCAAGCTACATGGGCTTGGGCCGGTCCATGACAAGCCCATGGACCGGTTCTTACTTAACTTAATAAGCAACTAATAACTATTTGTTTACTACGAGCTATTACAACATAAATAATATTGTGGAGTGACCGATACTTCTAATATACGTAAAAACGTATTTCTAACATAAACGAATTCATAATCCCCATAGCCTTGCTTGAGATTCCGATATCAAGATGCACTTGTTTCAACACTTTGAAGATGTAGATCTTGTATGTCTCGACTGACTTCTTGTGTCTCTTCTTCTTCTTGTCTGCTGATGCTGACGTGTCCTTTGCTGGGAGCTTCTTCTCGGCTTTGGGTTTTGGGGCTTTTTCTGCTGCTGGCTTCTTTTCGGCTGCGGGCTTCTTCTCTGCTGCTTTTGGTGCCATGGTGATAAAGGGGATGTGTATGTTTTTTAAGGTGTTTTTGTGTGTGTGAGAATGAAGGGAGGAATATGGGGTTGGTTTTATAGTGTAGAGAGGTGGGATTTGATTGGAGGGTTTGGTGTCACGCGGATCGGGAGTGGTGGCCGTTGGATTCAGGGATATTTTTTGACGGTGGAGATTGAGATCTCTAGGTATTTCAAACTTTCATTTGGGTTTCAAATTTTGAGTTTTCGTGGTTCATAGAGATCATTTTCCTAGTGGCAAAGTTGTTGTTGGTCTATCCAAAATTTGAACTTAAATTACTCCTTAGAGCTGGGAGTCGTTGGCACGAGAAGGTGGTGCCAAAGCCGCCACGTAGGATTTTGGGGCTTTGGCACCAGAAATCCTTTGGCACCACATTTGTGGTAGAGTGGTTGGCACGAGAAAAAGTGGTGCCAAAGGGGTATAATGGGCCCACATAAACCCCACTTTATAACTAAAAAACAAAAAAACAAAAAAAAATCAAAAATCTGTTGGCACGAGCTGTTGGGGTTGGCGCGAGGTCCGTTGGCGCGAGCCACGGTACCGTGCGCCATTGGAGGGCTGGCGCCAAAGGGCTAACAGCCAGCCTTGGCACCACCGCTCCCCCACTCTTATTAATTTGTGTAATCCTGGTAGTAGCCATTTAAAGAGAATATTCATCACTTATGCCTAATTTATGGACCCACTAATTTCAACCAAACAATCAAAATTACCATAACTCTTAAAGTTGACTTGAAATGGTGGAAACCAAACGCACCCTAAACTTATTTGCAGGGTACCCGCGTGTTGCGGCGGCGGATACCTTGTAACATAGTTTTTGACAAATTTTTATGTTTTCTTTACAACGACATCACGAAAAACCATAGTATGAGGTTTGGGTATCTTTATATAAGTGTCTAGTTGAATTGATGGCGACTTCAGTTGCCGGTTGAATCCGTTTGCCTGGTTCGATTTTTAGTTAGATATAATATGCATGATTTTTAATAAAAATATGCTTTAAATTGTTATGCAACTTAAATGTATACTTTTATTTTAAAGTAATTGTTGTTTTAATTATATATTAAGTTGTATTAATTATTTATATTTTTAAGTGTGTATTAATTATTATTTATTAATTAGTATCAATATGAGTATAAATTATTTGTATCATGTGTTATTTTAATTGTAAAATGGGGTGATGGAGTAATTTATTGTAGAATTTAATATAAATATGTTATAACTAAATGTTTGAAATTGCTACTTTACTACGTTAGCTTTTTTTGCTTGTACTATATGTTATATTTATTGTAAAAATAGGTGATGAAATATTTTAAATATAGTATTTAATTCCTTCTGTTACAATTTTATGTTTCAAGTTTTATTTTAGTTAGGTAAACTTATTTTCTTTGTACCATATGTTATTAATGTTGTATGTTGAAAATTCAAATATTCTATTAATAAACTATCAAAATATTTTATAAGAGAGTTAGATAATTACGATATTTAAATTGAGATTTGGATTGAGATTAACACGAAAGTTGGGTTAATCTGTAAAATATGAAAAGAAAAATTAATAATTATGATGATTAAAAAACATACAATAATATATGAAAATTGGATTTTTCTTTTAGGTTGGTTGTAGTGATAGGTCGAGTCGTCATAGGGATGGCAAAAGTGCCCGAAACTGATGGGGAAAATCGAAAACCGAACCGGTTGGGTCGGGTTCGGAGTCGGGTTGGCGGGTTTGGATACGGGTTCGGGTTTGAATATTTTTTTCGCGGGTATGGGTTCGGATACGGGTTCTACTAATACCCGCCCCGTTTACCCGTATCCGAATTTGTACCCGTTTACCCGCCTTTGTTGCTATTTTATATAAGTTCTACATTTGTGTGAAATAGTAGACGAACATTGTTGAACGAATTGAATGATCATATTTGTTACATTTAGTGTGCATTAACATGTTTGTGCTCAAGTATATTTGGATCTTGTAATTTTAAGATATAAACCATGATTTATTCGATATATTAAATCGCGTGAATAATATTAAAAAGTATTTTTTTTTATCTTCTAAACACTTAAAAATATATTAGGGTATTTTGGTTGTTTTCGAGTGTTTTTTATTAACATTATACGTACAATAGTGCCCGATGAAAATTTAATTATGAATACCCGATACCCGCGGGTAAAATCCAAAAACCCGATGGATAATACTAATCGGGTACCCGTCGGGTGATGGAGCGGATACAGGTACGGATATTATAAACGAGTACGGGTGCGGGTTCACTAAAACCCGACCCAAACCCAACCCGTTGCCATCCCTAAGTCGTCACTACAATTCAAAATGCTTGTCGTTTGATGTTTTTGAAAAAATGGTTAATGATACAACCGGGTTGCGCAAAGAATGATAACAAAAAATCTAACCGTTGTTTTTTAAATAAATAAAACAAATAAATTTTTTAACTTTATAATTACCTCATTCATCTTATTGTTTTGTATGCAAATTCAAATCACTTTTTTATTATATCTATCATGTTTATCTACAATGTCTAACATCAATCCCAAAACTAAAACCCTAAACATCAAGAAAAAGTTTCACATTTAACATCGGATTCATATTTTCAAAAATCTAATGTCTCACCACCCGTTCACTTTCACCCCGCAACTTTCGTTTATCCATCACAACAACACCAACAAAAACAACCTTATTATCAAAACCATTTATTCAATCATTTTGTATGACATCTAAACATCTTTTTACCAACAACAAACTGCAATGTATCATCCGCCTTTCGATACCCCAGCTTCGTCCTCGCAACCAAATCAATGGTATTCTTCGTGTAACTATGTTAATCTTGATATGCATGTGGAAAACTTCTTAGGTACACATGAATGTTACATGGGACAAGGTTCGGGCAATAATCAAGATTATTATATGGGTCGAGATTATTTTATAGGTTACAGTTCAAATATGAGTGCTTCATCCGATCTCACTGAAAACTTTTCCATCAAAGCTAAGAATGTTTCAAAATGTCATTAAAACCCCAAAATGACTGAAAACCATAAGGCTTAAAAATCATGGACAACAAAGATATAGGTCGCGTTATTCAAGCATGGTGCGACGTGTAGAAAAACAACATCATAATAAACAATATGAATACGGTGAGGTTTTGGTTAGCGGTTCTTGAATACTTGGAATTAATGAGGAACATATATAAGGATACGATGTCAACACTAGCAAATGGAAAAATAGAGCTCGTCCTATAATTAGTCAATGTTGTGCAATTTACGATAATGTAGAATATTGTAACGAGAGCAGGTGATGTAACATCCTCGTGTCCAAAAAGGGTTAGTGGAATATCTAGCACATTGCGACCATGACTTTTCATAGTAGTCATTTTATGAAACTTTGTAGTATTATGTTACTTGGAAAGAAATTGATATGTCTTTATTTTACAAGCAAATATATAACAGTATCAAAAAAGTCAAGACTTGTGAAACCACCTCAGACACAACTAATGGTGGTTTGAATTTGGACGAAACAACATATGGTTGTGCGGAAGAGATTCCGTAAGTGCGACCAATGGGTCAGGACCGATCGTTGAGAAGAAACCATCGCCGTTTTCCCCGTTGTGAATCTTCGTCTATAGCATGAGGTGGTTTTGTTGAATTGAAATCTTGTCACATACGTGGTTCAGCTCGTGCGTGGGTCTTTTTTGACGATCTGGTAAGTCTTTTTATTATTTTATTGTTTTTCTCTAATTATCATTTGTAATTACATTTGTATTTTGTTTATTACTAGTAATTGTTATTTTAATAATATTTTTGATTTCATAAATAAAAGTGTACATATTTTTTTACACTCGTATAGTTGAGGAAAAAGAATGAACTACAAGAATCCTATATAGAGTTGAAGAATTGAGAATTGGATATCCATGATGAGACGTGTCGAAAGGCAGCGAACGTAATGAGAGAGGAATTTGCACTCCAGCATGAAACACTTGAATTAGTTCAAAAAACAAAACGACACCAAGACTACATATTCTATAATTCACGAATCGACGAGACTTTGTCCCGAGTGTAACAAAAGAAGTTAATGGAGATGGAGCAAGAAATCAAGCAATACTATATTTTAATTAGATTATTAGTTTAAGATTTTAATTTTTATTGTGATGTTTTGAATTTTATTTGAATTATTATACATTTTTATTATTAGTGAATTTTAATTTGGTTGTTAAAATAACTGAAAATAAAATAATAGATGTATGTTGCCTTATTGTGCTTAAAATGTTGCACGAAAGTAAAAGCTGAAATGATAAAAATGTAAGTTGCCTTGTATACTTATTATGGGAAGCCTTACGGAGATTCAGACATGAACTCATGGTCTGTTTGGTTTGCAAATATGAATCACAATGAGTATAGGTTTAATAATAGAGTGGAATAGGAATACATATCATAACTTTATACTATTGTTCGGTAAGTTTTGAACTAGAACATCTATGAAATTGTTATATATTAGAACTCACATCCATATTTTGCTTTTTTTCTCTTTTTGAACGACCATATTTTTGCTTCTTACCCTTGTTAAAAGCACTCAAGCTAGATCCATAAAATAACAATAGTTTTGTGAAATCACTAATAACACAATTTTTAAAATGTGAAACATATACAATAGTAGTAGATGACTTAAGAGATCTTAACATCATCTTGATGTTTATTTTATGCAATAATAGTTGATGACTTAGGACAAATCCCAACTTCAAGGCACCTAAAAATCATTATTCCAAGAAATGAGTATTTGGGAAGAAAAGCAAACAATGATTTGGTTTTTAGGTGATTGTTTTATATAAGTAAAATAGTTTACAAAATCATGGTGGAAAAAAATAAATGAAGAAAGAAGAAGTAGCTACACCAACTTGCGGTGGAGATAAATAATCTCACTAGAAAGCAAAGTGAAACCCACCTCACACAAGTGATATGGTTTTATGTGTATGCTATTTGTTGAAAATATAGTTCAATTGAAGGTTCAGTTCATATTGGTGAATGGGTAAGGAGGTACGGAGTGTACATCCATAAGTCCCTGAACACCTTGATTCTTTTAGTGGTTACTATGTTGTTCAGTATTGTTGATAATATTCAGTGAGTTAACTCTTCAAAGAGTATAACTCTGGAGTAAATGTACTCTTCAGCAAGCCCTCTTTAGTGCTGAAGTCTTCAGCAGGAACACCCTTCAACGGTTTGCTGATGCTTCAGTGGGACTGAAGGATAGACTCATGCTGGAGTTGAACATGAATGCTTGTAACGGTCTTTGACCAATTCAAGTGCTTTAAATACCACGTTTAATTGGTCTTGTAGCCACTATGACCTGGTATTATGAAGCATATTAAGAGGAGTTAATGGGCCGTTAATTTCTCTTAATACCATTGACTAGGGTTTGAGTATTACACCTATAAAAGAGTGATCATAACTTGCATGAAGATATATAGAAACAAGAAAAACATAGCAACAAAAGGGTTAGAGATGTGTGCCTAAATCACTAACTACATTTGGTCTTATCCCAAGTAGGTATCCGTGATACTCAGGCATTATGGTCGAATAATTTACTTTGGAAAGTGATTACACGATTCCAAGTGATATCCGGTAACCATTGTTTTGGTACGTAGCTAGGTTTTGATTATCTATACCATGGTTGGGACGAAGTAAACACCAACAATCAAAGTAAATTATTTTGTGATCATAAATGGCGGCTGCTATGAAGCATATGGTGGCTAACTTCTCCAAGCTGGATAAGTTTGAAGGGGTGGAATTGAGAAGATGGCAAAAGAAGATGCACTTTCTTCTTTCTACCATGAGTGTGGTGTATGTGCTGAATACTCCCATTCCTGATGGTGGTGATGATGCTACTTTGGAAGAACTGCGGAAAAGGAGCAAATGGGAGAATGACGACTATGTGTGTCGTGGTATTATTCTCAATGGTATGTCTGATTCCTTATTTGATATTTACCAAAATTCTGAATATGGTAAAGAACTATGGGATTCCTTGGAAGCTAAATATATGGCTGAGGATGCATCAAGTAAGAAGTTCCTTGTGAGTGATTTCACAAATTACAAAATGACTGATTCAAGACCAGTCATGGAATAATACAATGAACTTCTTGGAATGCTTGGTAGATTTACACAACATAAAATGAACATGGATGAGACTATTCAGGTCTCTTGTGTCATTGACAAATTACCTCCTTCTTGGAAAGATTTCAAGCATACCTTGAAACATAAGAAGGAGGAATTGACTCTTGTTGAGTTGGGCAGTCATTTGTGGATTGAGGATCCCTCAGGGTGCATAAAAGTGACAAGCCAAAGAGCAACAATGTTGTTGGTTTATCAGTTGTCAATATGGTGGAGCATAACAACTCCATCAGGTACAATGACAACAAGGGCAAACGTAAGCATCAGGATAACACCAAAGCAAATCCTAACAAGAAGTCATCAGTGGCTTGTTGGAAGTGTGGGAAACCTGGACACTTCAAAAGGGATTGCAAAGGTGTTGGTACTGGCAACAAAGCTAGTGGATCAGGCACAAATGGTTCAGTGATTGGTTCTAACAGCACAACACTGAAAGGTTAGAATATGTTTAATGAATCTCTCCAGATTTATTATGTTATATATGTATCTGAAGCTTATTTTGTGCAGGATGATGATGTTGCGTGGTGGGTTGATTATGGAGCAACTGTTCATGTGTTTAAAGATAGATGCTGGTTCAAGACTTATGAGTCA
The DNA here is from genome assembly GCA_025667525.1 of Glebionis coronaria. Classification (NCBI taxonomy): domain Eukaryota; kingdom Viridiplantae; phylum Streptophyta; class Magnoliopsida; order Asterales; family Asteraceae; genus Glebionis; species Glebionis coronaria. The sequence continues at coordinate 503,623,471 of CM046880.1, read as the reverse complement.
CTGAATGATAGATCTATTCTTCACATGGGAAATGAGTCAACAACCCTAGTGCATGGACGTGGTTGTGCAGATCTTAAGTTTAGTTCTAGAAAGATTGTTAGCTTGTTTAATGTTTTGCATGTTCCTAATATTAGGAAGATTTTGGTTTCTAGTAGTGTTTTGAATAATTGTGGTTATAAACAAGTGATTGAATCTAATAAATTTGTTTTATCCAAATATGGTGTGTTTATTGATTTTGGTTATTTGAGCAATCAAATGTTCAGGCTTAATATTGAAACAACCACCAACATTAACTCATTTAGTGCTGGTAGTGCAAATATTTCTTCAGCCTCAGTGTCCATCAGTAAACTGAAGGATTCTTCACTATGGCATGCTAGATTGGGCCATTTCCACTTTAAGAGGATGTAAGATATGTCTAAGGATGGGTTAATCCCAGGTTTTGACATGGACACTGAAAAGTGTCAGACTTGCATGCTGAATAAAATAACTAAGAAATCATTTCAAGATGTAAAACGTGAAATTGAAGTTTTGGAGCTAATCCATAGTGATTTATGTGATTTGCATGCTACTCCCTCATTAGGGAATAAGAAATACTTGGTAACATTTATTGATGATGCTACAAGGTTTTGTTATGTTTATTTATTACATACCAAGGATGAAGCAGTAGATAAATTTAAAGTATTTAAAGCTGAAGTTAAATTACAACAAGGAGCCCAAATCAAAAGATTTAGGAGTGATAGGGGAGGTGAGTACATGGATGATGAGTATTTTCATTCTGTTGGTATTATCCATGAAATGACTGTTCCCTATACCCCTCAGCAAAATGGTATATCTGAAATGAAAAATAAAGTACTGAAAGAAATGGTTAACTCCATGTTATCCTATTCAGGATTGAGTCAAGGGTTTTGGGGTGAAGCTATGTTAACAACTTGCTATTTACTAAATAGGGTTCCCAACAAAAGGAACAAAAATACCCCTTATGAACTCTGGGCTAAAAGGAAACCAAACTTGAACTATCTCAAGGTATGGGGTTGTAGGGCTGTTGTAAGACTCCCTGATCCAAATGTGAAAACCTTGGGTGAAAGAGGCATTTAATGCATCTTTGTTGGATATGTTGAGCATTCCAAGGCTTATAGATTCTATGTTATTGAACCAAATTATTCAGTTTCTATAAACTCAATCATTGAATCAAGGGATGCTAACTTTGATGAAACAAGGTTCTTATCAGTCCCTAGACCAAGCCTTAGGACTCCTGCTGGAGCTGAGGACATTGGTGCTTTAGTAGAACCTGAAAGGGTCACTGATGATGTTGTGGTTCAGCAACCTGAGCATGGGCTTAGAAGAAGCACACGGCATAGGACTCCAAGAAATTTTGGGCCTGAGTTTCAACTATACTTGGTTGAAGGAACAAGGGATGAGGTCTCTGCTCAATACTCCTATTGCTTTAATGTTGAGGATGATCCTAAAATATTTGTTGAAGCAGTGAAGTCCCAAGATGTTGCTTTTTGGAAAGAATCAATTAATGATGAGATGGATTCCATCATGGGCAACAACACTTGGGTGTTGGTTGATCTACCTCCTCGTTGCAATCCACTTGGTAACAAATGGATTTTCAAAAGGAAAATGAAGGTAGATGGAACTGTTGAAAAGTTCAAGGAAAGGCTAGTCATTCAAGGCTTTAAACAAAAGCCTGGGATATACTATTTTGATACTTATGCTCTAGTAGCACGTATCAGTACCATAAGAATGCTGATTGCGCTAGCAAGTATTCACAATCTGATTATTCATCATATGGATGTGAAGACAACATTCTTGAATGGTGATTTGGATGAGGAGGTTTTTATGAACCAACCTCAGGGCTTCATCATGCCTGGTAATGAGCACAAGGTGTGTAAATTGATTAAGTCCTTGTATAGACTGAAGCAGGCACCTAAGCAATGGCATCAAAAATTTGATGAAGTAGTTTTGTCTAATGGTTATTCACTTAACCAAGCTGACAAATGTGTATATAGCAAATTTGATGAATCTGGTAAAGGAGTCATCATTTGCCTATATGTTGATGACATGCTAATCTTTGGTACTGACCAAGTTCAGGTCAACCTGACAAAAGATTTGTTGTCATCAAAGTTCTCTATAAAAGACATGGGGGAGGCTAATGTTATCCTTGGCATAAGGATTAAACATAAAAGTGATGGTATTGTAATTTCTCAATCTCATTACGTTGAGAAGGTACTGAAGAAATTCAATCACTTTAATTGTACTTCAGTGAGTACACCAATTGATACAAGTGAGAAACTGATGCCTAACAATGTTCCGGTTGTCTCCCAGCTTGAGTATTATAGGGTGATTGGTTGCTTGTTGTATGCCATGACTAGTACTAGGCCTGACATTGCATTTGTTGTGGGTAAACTGAGTAGGTACACTAGTAATCCTAGTACTCAGCATTGGCAAGCAATTCAGAAAGTACTGAAGTATTTGAAAGGATCAATGGATTATTGTTTGTCTTATACTGGATATCCTTCAGTGTTGGAAGGTTACGCTGATGTAAGTTGGATCAGCAACACTGAGGATAATTCATCCACCAGTGGCTGGGTATTCCTACTTGGTGGTGGTGCAATTTCCTGGGCATCCAAGAAACAAACTTGCATTACTAGCTCTACCATGGAATTTGAGTTTGTGGCTCTAGCAGCTGCTGGTAAAGAAGTTGAATGGTTGAGAAACTTGCTTCTTGAGATTCCATTGTGGGTCAAACCTATGGCACCCATTTCTATGCGTTGTGATAGTGCAGCTACATTGGCTAAGGCATATAGCCAAATGTACAATGGTAAGTCTAGACACTTAGGTGTTAAACATAGCATGATTCGTGAACTAATCATGAATGGGGTGATTTCAATAGAGTTTGTGAGGTCTCAACAAAATTTAGTTGATCACTTGACGAATGGGACTGGCTAGAGACTTGGTTATAAAGTCTGATAAAGGGATGGGTTTAAAAGTCCACTCTAGTCACTGAATGCTAGGACACCCAACTCCCTCCTGAGGAAACTTGGGAGTTGAGTTCAATATGGAAAGCTAAACATTCAGGGGACTGAAGCACATGTATATCATCCCAAGGATGTGCTTGTACCTGCTGAAGGATGATGAAGTTATAAACTTATCAATGGTTAAAGTCTTTGAAAAAATGCTGAAGCAGGAGAATGATCTAAAGAGGAACCACCTATGTAAATGTTAAGGTTTCGCCGCCTCAGGGAGTATGGACTTGGCTCTTACAACATTTATTAATTTGGATATGGACACATGGCTAGTAGTGTCAGGAGTTGTTATGTATTTGAAAACTTGTGTGTATTTTATCTTCAGGTATTCAAAGTGGTTGAAGGGTTCAATTCTTAGAACACCCTGATTCTCGAATGTTTGAAGTGATGTACTAATATGGAAGTTAAATCCTTAGGATATTTTCATTTATGCACTAGTTTTGTTAATGCTAATTTTCATGCAAAAGGAATTGTACTATATTGGGGAGGACTGTTAGAAATATAGTTCAATTGAAGGTTCAGTTCATACTGGTGAACGGGCAAGGAGGTACGGAGTGTACACCCATAAGTCCCTGAACACCTTGACTATTTTAGTGGTTACTATGTTGTTCAGTATTGCTGATAATGTTCAGTGAGTTAACTCTTCAGAGAGTATAACTCTGGAGTGAAGGTACTCTTCAGCAAGCCCTCTTTAGTGCTGAAGGCTTGAGTAGGAACACCCTTCAAGGGTTTGTTGATGCTTCAATAGGACTTAAGGATAGACTCATGTTGGAGCTGAACATGAATGCTTGTAACGGTCTTTGACCAATTCAAGTGCTTTAAAGACCATGTTTAATTGGTCTTGTAACCACTATGACATGGTATTATGGAGCATATTAAGATGAGTTAATGGGTCGTTAATTTCTCTTAATACCTAATACTGAATTTTCCAAGTATAAAATTTTATCGTCCGATCTCTTCGAATTGAAAAAGGGAAAATGTGTGACTCAGTCGTCTTTTGGTGAAAAAAATAGATTGGTCGTTGTAGTAAATTAAATGTGCAAAACGTTAAAGTAAATGACGGTAATTAAAGCTAAAACTAATTAAAACATAAATGGTGCAATATTAAAAACTCTTAAAAGTAAATGACGAGAAATTAAGACTTTAAAGGTAAATTAATTAAATGACAAAAATTAAAACTCGACAAAAAGTAAATTAGACAATGTAATAAAAATGAATATTTGAAAACTTAAAACAATGCAAACTTCAAAATTAAACTAAGACAAACTATTAAAACAAAACCAAATCCGTCGGAATCCACCTATCGGAATACCGATCGGAATGTAAGCCGTCAGAATGCACTTACCACTCTATCGGAATGATGATCGGAATGTGTATCCGTCGGAATACGATCGGAATGGCACCTATCGGAATGTAAGAAGAGAATCTATCGGAATGAATAAAAAACAAAACTGTCGGAATACTAAAAAGAAAAGCTGTCGGAATACTCTCCCATCGGAATGTTGCTTATGTCGGAATATGGTTGTCAAAAATTTGGCAGCATTCCGTCGCAATACAGCCTTAAGCCCCGTCGCAATGAGCAATCGCAATCTTGATCAGAATAAGGGGGAGTATCGCAATACTGATCACAATGTAGAAACGCTTATGGTTTTTGCGACCGTAACAAGCAGTCGGAATCCAAATCCCCTTTCAGATTGAATGAAATTCGCAATAAGCAAACCAAATAAGCATTTTGACAATAAGCAAATACTAAAAACTTAATTAAAACAAGAATAAGTAAAACTAAATAAGCACAAATTTAAAACCTTTTCAAAACACAAAATAAGCAAACAAAATAAGCAAACTTTAAAAAGATAAAACTTTTAAGAAAACTTTAAAACTAATAAACTAAATACAAAATAAGCCAATAAGCATGTCAAGCTCAAAGCTTAAATCGTATGAAAGCCTAGATAAGAATAAAAAGGTAAACTTTTTAATCAAATAAGCAATAAGATCAAGCAAATGAATGCTTAATCCGAATCAAAATCAAATAAAAAACAAGAAAAGTAGAATAAGAATGATAATGAAAAGCTTGATTAAAGGAAAATAAAGATTCAACACCAAAATTAACTTACTTGGAATTAAAGGCAAGAAATTTAAGGTGCAAGACAATGAAATTAAATTGACAATTAAGTAAATGACATGAAATTTAAAAGTGCAAGTAATTAAAGGTGGAGAGCTAAGTTGTCAAATTAGCTAACAAAACTAAAAAATGAAATGAAGTCTCTATTTATAGGGAGAAGGGAGGTTAGCATGTGTTGGAAGCTTCCTTCTTTCTTTCTTTCTTTCTCGTCTTTTCGTTTTCTAAATTCTTCGACTTTTTCGACTTTGTCTCGGGATTAATTAAACTCGTCTTGTAATTTCTTCATTAATTAGACTTGAGTTCTTCGGTTTTATTAAACTTCCGTCTTTAGACTTTTCTTCGATAAATCTTCAGAATAGGCCTTGGACTTCCGTTCTTTTTGCACTCTTGATCTTTTGACTTCGTCTTTTGTCTTTTTCTTCGATAAAAGCCCGTGAAAGCCCGTGTTTTCTTCCCTTTTCACATTTTGGTCCTAAATCACAACAAAAACACAAACCACTCATAATTCTGACATTTATGACATAAAGTACACGTTTTGGCTTGGTTATTATTATAATTTAGTGGTAAAAGGATAAGTGTTTTCACACTTATTAAATCCCCTACACTTGACCATTGCAATGTCCTCATGCAATGCATTAATTACAAAGCAAGTTTTATATTTTCCATCACAATCAATCCACATTGGCCTTTATTAAAGAGATAGAAAATTACAAAATATTCAAAAGAATAAATCAAGAAAAAAGATCAAAAACTTACCTTAGGGTTTTGGAATGTCATGAATGTTTATCATCCTCAAGTTTCACGTTCCCCAAACCAAGCTTAAAAACGAGATCATTGTTATTATAAGTTAGCAAACTATCACAAACTCATGTGGGACAATTATTTACTTAGACTCTCTTATTCCTAGGTGTATCTCTTATATTTTATTGTTGTCTTGAATGATCACGAGGATGCATTGTTGACTTATTTCGATAGTTATTTAGGCTAAAAATAAAGTGGGACGATTTAATCAATAGTTAGCTAAAGGACAAAATCTTTTAAAACTGCTTCTCGGGACCTCATAAAGTTCATATCTTGTCATAACTCGCTTCACAATTTGAGACCTTTCTCGGACCGATATTTGGCAGCGACTTCATACTTCAAATCTTGAGAGACGTTCATGAAATAATGGTCTTCTCTTCATAATAGGAATTTCTTCACTTGAACTCTTTGAGAGATTCTTCATATTTGGACCCCGACTTCTTCATTTTTCTTCAATCATTATTTGGGATTTGATATACAACGATCTGCCTCCTTTTAGGACTTGGATCTATTTATCCTCATACCTTGCTAGGATCTTTTTGGATAGACTTCTCCATGATCTTTAGGGGAGTATTTGCTTTTCGTCGTGTGTCTTGATCCTTCATATTGATTTTTGATAAATGATTCTTCACATCACATTGGATCTTTAGCAACAAAATGTATCCCTCATGCCTTGTTAGGGCCTTTTCGGACTAGCCAATCTTCGCATCCCGCTTCAATAAGTTATGCCTTGGCTATGAACTCTAATTAATACCGAGCAACTTTTAAACGATCTTGGGCTAGAAGATAAGTAACTTTTCAAATCGTACAACCTTACTTATTGCAGATATATTTATTAACAAGCGATGGGAGAAAAAGCTTATAATCAACTCACATAAATTCATGAAAGAATACCAAACTTGTAATTGACTATATCATCTCTCGTTCTCCACAATTTAAAATCTCAAGAAATGAGACTCGTGGATGCTTAGCCTATTAAATCAAAGTTTTGGGTTTTCAAGTCATCTATAGGATCTTGCAAATTCGTAGACTCTTTCAAGTTTAGAATTCGCATTTTAAAGTTCCCTTGATAAACGAACTTCTAGGATCAATTATAGGAACTTGCGAAAAGTTCTTGTTCTTAACCCGTAAGAGTTAAGACTTTCGCGTTTTAAAGTTCCCTATATAAAAGCCTAGCAAAACTTGACTTAAACACGTTAAGGATACTAGCTAGAGTAAACTTAGATAAGTAAACTCGGGTTGAGTCAAAAGATTCACAACGTTTGAAAATTAAAACCACTTTATTAAAATTTATTCTAGCAAAGAAAGAAAATAACTATAACAAAGATAAAACTACTAGGCCAAAATAGATTAAAATTTTTGAAAAATGGTGAAAATCAATTTTTCCGGTTAAAATGAGGACAAATACAAGGAAAAGCCCACTTAACTTCGATAGAAGTCCCCCTAGACTTGATATAAACATTGTCCTCAATGTTTAAGCATGTGGAAGTAACCTCCCCTACACTTAGGACATTGTGCACTTTGTTTAAATCTTGCTAAGAAAAGGACAACTAAAGTGATTCCTATTTTAATATTGAAGAATATAAAATAGAGAATCAAAAGAGTTTAGGATAGAACCGAGAAGACGGGTACATGGAATCACGGGTCGTCAAAAGTCATCAAGAATGGATCTTTGAAAGCTCGAATCCCTGCACATGATAAGAAATAAAACAACAAACACATACTAGGGTCTCCCCCTACACTTATTATAAAAACAAAAGAAAAAGGATAGATACTGCGGGTTGCCTCCCGAGAAGCGCTTGTTTTTGTTAACCGAGTCGTGAGCCTGACTCGACCTTGATTATCATGGAAAGAAACATGAAGAACATCCACCGGGATCAAATACATGGTTTTCGTCCATCAAATAGCACAAGCTTAAGGCAAACAAGGAAATCCAAAGAAGAGTAGGCAAAGGTTCCCTTAAGCAGTTGTTGAGCACTGTGGTAGCAAGGGTGATGAGGTGCAAGCATATCTCCGTGATTTCCAAAAATCTTTCCTTTTATTGCATCAGATGGATACTGAGATAGCTTAAAAATTGTGATACCGGGATCGAACACCTTTTCCTTTAGGGGAAAATAACACTCAGGCTCAGTAGACCTTGAAGAAGATCCGCTCATAAATCGCACAATCTCATCCTCAGAAGGTGGATAAAGAGGTGTCAAGACATAGGTACTGCGGATATCGGTGTTTTCCGGCTTCTTCTCCTTTGAAACGGGTTTCTTCATATCCAAAGGAGGATAAATAGCATCATCAAAGTCCAAAGGAGGAGAATCACTCTCATTTGGTAAGTAAGTGTTGAGAAAAGTAGCAAAATCTTCCTCAAATGAGTAGTCATCCAAAGTAGGATCAAGCATTGTTGGTGGAGGATCTTCATCAAAAGTAGGAACAAGGTTATCATAAGAAGAATCACTCGAAAGAGTATCGACATCATCAAAATCATCATAAGTTGGCATGTCAGGATACTCTAACACTCTGTTCCCGAGTTTATATTTTGGAGTGAAAGGGAAAGGTTTGAGAAGGAAATAAAAAAAAATTATGTTCCTGAGATTTTCAAGGAGAGAAGTGGAATGTAAAGGAGAGTAAATTACACCAAATTTACTCTCCAAATCTTCTTCCCAAGTTGGAGAGTAAAGGAGTGAAATTGTTTTTAAGGCTTTTTTTGGTTACATGCTCCTTATTTCTTTCCAACTCAGGAACACAAAGTAAAAAAAATATTTCATACTTCTCTCCTCTTTACTTCTCTCATTTTTTCCATCTTCATCTCTTTTCTTTCCATTTTTTCTCGGGAACAGAGTGTAAAGCAAAATTATCATAATCATCCCCATCGAAACTAGAATCATCATCATAGTCATCATAAATTGGAGGAGACTCATGAATTGGTGGAGGATCTAATTTGGATAGAGAATCATCCACATCATCTTTGAAAAGAGGATTATCATGGCAAGAATCGAAAAGAGGATTGTTGTAGATGACAAAATCATCAAGCACATTAATCATATTCGCCAATTCTCTTCCATTGGGTTTGGTTATGATCTTCCCCATTTTAAAAACTTGTGCATCATTCCCGACTCTTAAGATTAACTCACCTTCGGCAACATCGACTAAGGCTTTTCCGGTTCTCAAGAATGGCCGACCAAGTATTAATGGAATACGAGGGTCCATTTCATAATCAACAACAAAAAAGTCGACCGGAAAAGTGAAGGTGCCAACTTTAATGAACACATCTTCGGCAATACCAACGGGGTAAGCGAGAGTGCGATTTGCTAGCTCAAGGGTCATCTTTGTTGGTGTAAGATCGGGTAATGATAGTGTTTTCCAAACACTTTAAGGCATCAAATTTTTACTTGCCCCGAGATCAGCTAAGGCAGTAAATTCTTCGGTTTTGTTGAAAATGCCAGGCAACACAAAACGACCGGGATCTCCAAGTTTTTCCGGAAGTTCCTTAAGAATGATTGCAGAACAATTTTCATTTAAGCGTGTGTTGACAAACTCAGCCATCTTTTCCTTATTGTTAAGCAATTCCTTGAATGCTTTGATGAATTTTGGCATTTGGACAAGTGCTTCAACGAGGCTAATGTTGAAATTCATTTGAGAGATCATCTTCATAAAAGAAGTGATTTGAGCATCCTCTTTAGTAAGCAATTTGCTCTTGTCTAACCGAGAAGGATAAGGGATGTTAGGTTTATAGGTGGAAGGTGGGGTTGGTGAAGGGTGTTTCTCGGGAACTTCTGCTGGTAGAGGTGGAGACGGTAATGGAGAACTAATACTAGGCGTGGGAGTAGGAGGGATAAATGGTGGTGGAGGAGGTGTAGATGGAGTAACTAGGGAAGGGATAGATGGTCCTACTAAGGTTGCTCCACTGAGTGTAGTAATTGCACTCACATTCGCTCTTGGGTTGGTGACGGTATTTGAAGGAAGAGAGCCCGAAGTAGAGGGTTGAGTACTTGGAAAGAAACTAGCCATCATATTCTTTAAATCATTCGTTTGATTGCTGAAGGAGGTTTGTATATCATGTCGAAGCTCGGATCTAATATCATTACCTTGCTTAGTGATATCTCCTTTCAAGTTGATAATTTAGCTTTGCGGATTCTTGATTTGCTCTCCTTGGGTTCTCATGAAAGCTTCAACATCATGATTAATGGGTAGTGCTTGTTGAGCGGGTGGGTGATAAGGATTAGAAGCTCGAGGTGGGTTTGGATTGCTTCTATTGTAGTTGTTGGGGTTGGGGTTTTGAGGAGAAAAACCGGGTGAAAGAAAGTTGTTAGAACGGTAACTTAGCAAGTTACGATCACCTTGAGGTCGGGCTTGGTAGTTTTCCGTTGAGAAGTTACCATAAGCCGCATACACGTTTTCCGGATTATCATGAGTAGAAGGACAATCAGTGTATGAATGAGGACCGCCGCAGATCTCACAAGAAAGTGCTACAACTTTAACTTGTTGTTGTTGATTTGTAGCCAAAAGTGGCATGTTTTTGCTCATTTCGACCATTGCGCGGGTCAATTCGGTGATATCAGGGTTTGAAGAAGTAGAAGAAACATTGACTCTCGGGTTTGATCTTGAGGATGCGGATGAATCCTAATTTTTGTGATGAGTAGTCATGTTCTCTATAAGCTCTCTACACTCATCGGGTCTTCTTTTCATAAATGTGCCACCGGCGGCTGCATTAATCGTATCACGATCACGAAAAGTTAAACCGTTATAGAAAGTATCAATTAAGGTGACGGGGAGCATGTTGTGGTTTGGACATCGATCAATCAAAACATTATATCATTCCCAAGCATCAAAAAGTGATTCATCAGGTTCTTGTGTAAATCCACTATTTTGATTCCGAAAGCTCGTGACCATGGATGGTGGAAAGTAGCGCGACAAAAAACGTTGAGTCATCTCATCCCAAGTATGAATTGAATTCTTCGAAAGACGATCAAACCATTTTTCGGCATGGTGGGATAAGGTGTGTGGAAATAGGTGAAGGCGAAGAAAATCCATAGTAACCCCGGGCAACTTCATGCTTTGAGTAACGGTAATGAATTTGTCGAGGTGTTTGTTGGCATCATCATTCGGCAATCCGCGAAATGGACAAGTGTTTTGAACTTGTTGGATCATGTGATGCTTCAACGAAAACTCTAGAGCCGTGATTTGTATCGGCACAATCGGTCCTCCTCGTCCATTCATCGTAGGTTGACACAGCTCCTCCATCGTTCGCAGGTTGGGTGGGGGAACATTGTTGTTATTATTCATGTTAGGGTGGGGTGGATTATTGTTGTTGTGCACACCAGCCATATCTAAATCTTCACGAGTCTCGAGCTCTGAATAAGTTGAAAATCTAGTACGCATACACCTGCAAAAGCAAAAGAAAAAGATATCAAAGAAATAGAGAATATATATGTACTTGTAAAAATAAAAATAAAATCTTTTTGGTGCAAAACTTTGAAAAATAAATGCTTTTTATATGTTTTTAATGTTTTTGTATTTTTGAAAGTTTTTTATTTTTATGATTTTTTGAAAATTTTTGACACAAAAAATAACGCTCACGAGTGAACGGATCCCAATTCAACGCGTCTCTCACAAAAAACCGTTAATCTTTACGAAAAGAGCCGGCAGCGGCGCCATTTAATACTGAATTTTCCAAGTATAAAATTTTATCGTCCGATCTCTTCGAATTGAAAAAGGGAAAATGTGCGACTCAGTCGTCTTTTGGTGGAAAAAAATAGATTGGTCGTTGTAGTAAATTAAATGTGCAAAACGTTAAAGTAAATGACGGTAATTAAAGCTAAAACTAACTAAAACATAAATGGTGCAATGTTAAAAACTCTTAAAAGTAAATGACGAGAAATTAATACTTTAAAGGTAGATTAATTAAATGACAAAAATTAAAACTCGACAAAAAGTAAATTAGACAATGTAATAAAAATGAAAAATTGAAAACTTAAAACAATGCAAACTTAAAAATTAAACTAAGACAAACTATTAAAACAAAACCAAATCCGTCGGAATCCACCTATCGGAATCCAATCGGAATACCGATCGGAATGTAAGCCGTCGGAATGCACTTACCACTCTATCGGAATGATGATCGGAATGTGTATCCGTCGGAATACGATCGGAATGGCACCTATCGGAATGTAAGAAGAGAATCTACCGGAATGAATAAAAAACAAAACTGTCGGAATACTAAAAAGAAAATCTGTCGGAATACTCTCCCATCGGAATGTTGCTTCTGTCAGAATATGGCTGTCAAAAATTTGGCAGCATTCCGTCGCAATACAACATTAAGCCCCGTCGCAATATACGATCGCAATGAGCGATCGCAATCTTGATCGGAATAAGGGGGAGTATCGCAATACTGATCGCAATGTAGAAACCCTTATGGTTTTTGCGATCGTAACAAGCAGTCGGAATCCAAATCCCCTTTCAGATGGAATGAAATTCGCAATAAGCAAACCAAATAAGCACTTTGACAATAAGCAAATACTAAAAACTTAATTAAAACAAGAATAAGTAAAACTAAATAAGCACAAATTTAAAACCTTTTCAAAACATAAAATAAGCAAACAACATAAGCAAACTTTAAAAAGATAAAACTTTTTAAGAAAACTTTAAAACTAATAAACTAAATACAAAATAAGCCAATAAGCATGTCAAGCTCAAAGCTTAAATCGTATGAAAGCCTAGATAAGAATAAAAAGCTAAACTTTTTAATCAAATAAACAATAAGATCAAGCAAATGAATGCTTAATCCGAATCAAAATCAAATAAAAAACAAGAAAAGTAGAATAAGAATGATAATGAAAAGCTTGATTAAAGGAAAATAAAGATTCAACAACAAAATTAACTTACTTGGAATTAAAGGCAAGAAATTTAAGGTGCAAGACAATGAAATTAAATTGGTAATTAAGTAAATGACATGAAATTTAAAAGTGCAAGTAATTAAAGGTGGAGAGCTAAGTTGTCAAATTAGCTAACAAAACTAAAAAATGAAATGAAGTCTCTATTTATAGGGAGAAGGGAGGTTAGCATGTGTTGGAAGCTTCCTTCTTTCTTTCTTTCTTTCTTTCTTTCTCGTCTTTTCGTCTTCTAAATTATTCGACTTTTTCGACTTTGTCTCGGGATTAATTAAACTCGTCTTGTAATTTTTTCATTAATTAGACTTGAGTTCTTCGGCTTTATTAAACTTTCGTCTTTAGACTTTTCTTCGATAAATCTTCAGAATAGGCCTTGGACTTCCGTTCTTTTTGCACTCTTGATTTTTTGACTTCGTCTTTTGTCTTTTTCTTCGATAAAAGCCCGTGAAAGCCCGTATTTTCTTCCCTTTTCACATTTTGGTCCTAAATCACAACAAAAACACAAACCACGCATAATTCCGACATTTACGACATAAAATACACGTTTTGCCTTGGTTATTATTATAATTAAGTGGTAAAAGGAATAGTGTTTTCACACTTATTAATACCATTGACTAGGGTTTGAGTACTACACCTTTAAAAGGGTGATCATAACTTGCATGAAGATATACAAAAACAAGAAACACATAGCAACAAAAGGGTTAGAGATTTGTGCCTAAATCACTAACTGCATTTGGTCTTATCCCAAGTAGGTATTCGTGATACCCAGGCATTAGGGTCGAATAATTTACTTTGGAAAGTGATTACACGATTTCAAGTGATATCCGGTAACCATTGTTTTGGTACGTAACTAAGTTTTGATTATTTATACCCTAGTTGAGACGAAGTAAACACCAACACTATCATTGTTTGATTGCTAAGTTTTCAACCAAATAATCGAAATACCGATGAAAGACATTGTATGATTCCAGAATGAGTCGACCAAACGATTCCTCAATTTCACTTAAAGTGTTCGGTATGGTAATGATGAGCCGACGTCATATTGACTTGTCTTGAGTTATGACACTGCCAAAATGGTGTGACCACATTGGACTCTTCAAGCACCAAAATTCAAGCCAAATACCTGGCATTGTCTAATACAGACTATACAATATATGTTTATTTATATTTTTTCAAAAAAAATTGCAGATAATGTAGCCTTTATTGTATTTAACAATTTTTTAAAATTATATTATTTTTTCTTTCCTACTCTAAAAAACTTTGATATTTCCCCAAAAATTTTTTTACAAAAAGAACGTGTTTACAAAAAAAGCCTTATGGGTTGTTATTTTTCACATACCATGGAAAATATTAAAGCTAAAGCAACAAAACAAGTTGTCATAAATAACAATCGTAAGCAAGCGATTATCAACTTATCTATCATATTTGACAAAACAAACATAAATAAAACGCTAGAATTAAAGCATAAAGAAATACATAAAAACATTCTACAAAAAATACAAAAAACAATTTGATACATGCGCTTCTATTAGATAGTAGACACGTGTTTTTCTTTTTCAAAAATAACTAATAAGATTAATCCACGTAACTATCACATACACGACTTAAAAGCGACCAAAAGTAATACACACACGCACTCCATTTTGGAGTTGTTCGGGTCGTGCATCGTGTTTCGATTTGTGATATAGTTGACAGAGTTTTGTCGGTGGATGATCGGAAATAACTAGAGTGTTAGTATAGAGTGTGCATGAGAGCAAGTAGTTTACTTCTGACAATTGACAAATGTGTGTTTATTTGGTCTTGAATTTGTATTTTTGAAGATGAAGGTGTTAATGTGTGTTTTTTGAAAGTGCGAGTTAGGATGAAACTTTTTTTCTTTACTGATTGAGTTGGGAGCGGTTGGCACAAGAATGTACTGTTAGGCATAAGAATGTAGTGTTAAAGCTGCCACGTATGATTTTGGGGCTTTGGCATCAGAATTCTGTTTGCACCACATTTCAAGGGTAACAGTTGGCACTAGATTTTCTAGTGCCAAAGAAAATAATTAATTAGTTTTTTTTTTATTTTTTTCACAAAATAATTAAATAAAACTTCATTAAATTAAAAAAACATTACATAAAAAAAAATTACAATAATAAAAACATAAAAATTTAATGATTACGGCTCAAATGCTCCACAAAATCGGCTCGAAGCTCGTTGTGCACTATTCAGTCTCGAATTTTTTTAGTTGTCCTCTCATGTATATCACACATTTCGACCCAACTTCGAAAAATATTCGGTTGAGGATCGACATAAACATCTCTAGGATTCAATGAAAATCCTTCGTCTTCCAATATCATGTTATGTAACATGATACAACAATACATGATTCGTTTCAAGTGGTTAATTTCATACGCACTAGCGGATTGTCGTATAATTCCCCCAACGAGCTTGTAAGACACCGAAAGCGCGTTCGATATCTTTTCTAGCACCTTCTTGAACTCTTTTACACCGCAATGTTTTTTCATCACTTGAAACAGAAAATGTTTTCACAAAAGTAGACCACTCGGGATAAATACCGTCAGCTAAATAATAATCTTTTTTGTATGTTTTTCCGTTTACCTCAAACGGAGAATCTAGAACCTTATCGGCTAACTCATCATCAAATAAAGGTGAACCATATAAGACATTTAGATCATTGTTTGCCCCAGGAACACCAAAGTATGCATGCCAGAATGTCAACTGTTGATCCGCCAATGCTTCTAACATAAGAGTTGGATATTTATGATCCTGCCTTTTAAATTGAGCCTGTAAAGCCTTGGAGTTGGGACAAATTCTCCAATCCCATTGCATGCAATCAATACTCCCGAGCATTCCCGGGAGTCCATGCTTCTGATTATGCAATGCATATATTTTTTCTATATCCGCGAGGGTAGGTTTTCTTAAATATGTTTCAACATATAAGTCATATATGCATTTAGTAAAATGAAGCAAACATTCTCTAGCAGTGCGTTCGGCAATTTGCAAATACTCGTCAAATGCATCGGGTGATGACCCATACGCCAATTGACGAAATATCGAAGTGATTTTTAGAGAGGGGTGAATACTATCTTGACCGATAGCATCTATCACGGGGCGAAAATAAGAAAAGTATTCAGGAAGAGGGTCGGCATTATGATTTAAAATATAATTGATAATTTTTGTAAAAATCCTTTAACTCATACGATACCTTCGCCGAAATTTCTCTTCCGTATATTTTGAAGGAGTTTCGACATCGCCAAAGTAGTCAGTTAGCAATCTTTGACTCGCGTCTTCTCGTTCACGAGGTATGTATGTCCTCGTATTCCCCGAACCCGATCCACCGGCTCCTTGATTACACATAGCAACAAATGTCTCATACTCCGCTAAGCCTCGAGTGTAACGTTCATGATCCTTACCGAAATATTATTCGTATTCTTCGACGGTGTTTTGGTAAGGATCCATGTGATGAAAAAATTAAGAGTAATAATAGATAGAAAGAAATGCAGAAATGCTCCCTGTGGTTTGCTCAAAATGTAGACGGCCTCCCTACTTTTGACGAAAGTGCAGACAACCTCCCCAACATTAAGGAAAGTTAGCAGGTGGCCTCCCCAGCGTTAACTGCTGTTAAGTTTGACTCGTTATGTGAGGGTAGGACTATCTTTTCCCTATTAATAAATTTATAAACACTTCTCCCCTTCTTTCCTGTAAGTTCAGTCGATCCACACTCATTTTTTTCCAGAAATTCCCCTTTCCTATAAACCCTATTTTTTTAATAAACACCAGGAATCGATTTAGTAAACATGAATTGTTTTTGTGGTAATCAAAGCATTGTCCGTACAAACCCAGGACGTCGATTTCGATATTTTTCAACATTTATGTATGCATCAATACCGAAAGTTCTCGAATGGTTTTTCAACCAACATTTATCTATCGTTACAGTTTATATACAAGCATCCCTTAGAAAGATGACAGTCAGTGTAATAACAAGTCCCAAGATTAAAATTCACGATGTAATAAACATCTTAAACCTTTAACCGTTAGAAGATGGAATCACTAAAGTCCTTACCTTCAAACTTGCATCTTACTAGCAAACTATAACTGTTTTGAATGCTGACGATCTTTGGAAGGCCTTCAGTTTTTGCAGCATGAATGAATTTCTAACACCCCCAATTTACATTGCGCAGCGGAAATACACAATTGGGTGCTAGACACAAGCATCATCACACAAGGTATATTGAACGACTCAAAAATGAGACGTTTACACATAAATATAAACAAGATTTTCATAATAGGTCTAAAACATAAATTTCATCCCATAATTGTACTTACAACGACACCAGAGTAAAGCGTTTAGTCCCCATGGATCTCGACCAACAACCAACAAGTTTAGTACAGTACATCAACATAAAGTAAATTGTTCAACAATAAAGGATAGAAACAGTTTTTAGACCAACATTCTTCCAAAAGCCAAGCAACAACCTCCACAGCAAAGCTCCATGCTCCATCACTTCCTATTACCTGAAATACATGCTAAAACGAGTCAACAATAATGTTGAGCGAGTCTATAGGTTTGTCAAATCACATTTGAATACAAGAAGAAAATCATTCATAATCATTTATAGAATTGTCGTACACACAATCTATATTCAAGGCAACCGTAATAATAATAATAAACATTGTATTTAAGCTCATGACACCGACCCCTTAACCAAATAGTCACCCACGCCAAATGCCGGCGTGACTAGAATAAAACCATTGCCCCTCTAGGGTATTAGTTGCTAGAATACCACAATCTTATTCACGTAAAATTATCCTTCCCAGCGGGTTACTCAACGTAATGCCCTGGTCTCAGATAGGGTGGTCAACCCAATAGTACTGTCATTAGAATAAGCGGCTATTCCCGACTCACAACATCAAGTCAGAAGATAGTTAACGGCTCATGAATTTAGGGTCTTTAGCAACAAGTTACTCAATACAATGAATTCAACTTTAGGCAACATTCGGGTCAAACAATTACTCATGACTTGTGTTCATTTATTTTCAAATAGCATGTATCCCCCTCGCGGGTATAAAAAATTTAGTAGCTAGCATAAAAAACGAGGCTATAGACTCACCTTAGTATAAGAGATCTAGCGAGATGATCGTCGATGATAATGGATGCCTTTCAAACACGAGAACCGCTACCTATCAAATAAGACGCGTTCATTAATAATGACTCGAGAAATAAATCATACATAACAACATCAAACTCAAACTCTTAAAGTCACAATAAACTCGAGAGAAAACAATATAAATAACTTCATTATACTTTACTACACATTTACTTTACCATTTTACACTTTTAACAAAGTCCGCCGGCACATACTACATGTACTAGCTTATTTACCCCTTTTAAACTTGTCAAACGTTTATGAAAAGACTCGATAAACTAACTTACTATATATAGAAAGTCCTCCTACAAGTTTATGAAATGAAATTACTTTTAAATTCCTTTACTCGACTCATCTTCAAACTACAAAATCCGGACAGATTTACGTTAATTTTTCATACAACCGTTTTAACTTATTTAAACGACTCCGTTTACAAAACCGACACTCGGGTTTTAAAATAAACTCAACCTCTAAGGTAAACACCTCATTATCAGTAGGTTACATATTCCAAAACTTCTATTTAGAGTCCCCGAGATTCGATCCAAATATCGACAACAACTATATGTAGTGTCGATACTCGTCTCCCGGTACACGATCATTTAAAACATCATAACTTCGCGCTAGTTTGGAGCTAGAAGCTCTACCTTATATCAAATCGAAGCTAATAAAATTATCTACAACCCTAGGCTATAAGTTAAGCCATTTTCAAAACATAAAAATTCGGATTTTACTGTTTACTTACTGTTATAAAATGACCATTAAAAAATTGCACAAAATCACCTTTTTGATCAAAACCAACCATAGAAATGATCATTCCTATACCCTAACATCAACATATATGAACCATAACATCTAAATCATCATCAAAATTAAAACCTTTTAGATCAAAATGAAGTTTTTAACAAGATTCTTGCAACAATCGCCATTGATCATGGCAAGAACACCATGCATGATCATGGTTTCTACCTACCAACATGAAAAAAATAAAAATGCCTTGCATGTAAGATTTTCTTATACCAAAATAATCCTTGATCAATTCTGAGAGTGGGTCTTGCTTTAGTTTAGCTTAGATCATCCTCAAATTCAAGTTAAAATTGTTTGAAGCTTGGTTTTGGTAGGGTGGTGGTGTTTCGGCAATATAGAGAGAGAAAGAAGAGATGGTGGAAATTTTGAGTGGAAGAAATGTGAAGTGTGTGTTTGTTTAAGCTTTATATATAGTGGTTGAGGAACCTTGGTTGCAATTTGGCAATAGTTGTGGCTCAAAATGAAAATAGTTAGCTAAAAAACGGGAAATAACTATTAGTCAATTTTGAAAATATGTACGGGGCTCGGGTTTCATAAAGATACTTTTAAAAATTTAAAACGTACCTCAAAAATAATAATATCGACTCTCGACTCGACTTAACACGTCATTTAAAATAAAACATCAAAAATGACAACAACCGACAATAAAACGTAAAATATTTGGCATCCATCGACATCACGCTTGCTAATACTCCTTATACTTAATAAATATTAAATATAAACCTTCCAACATCGGTTTAAACTTAAACCTCCAAAAATAAATATAGTTCAAACTCATCCAAAATTTTCAAAAATAATCGTAAAATAAGATTAAGCAATAACCTCGGTTTTGGGTTGTCACAGAATTCCATGACTCCGTATGAAGTTTCATTTGATACACCAATATAGCGTACCTACAGATACAAAAAAAGGTTGCGTTAAGATTTCACAGATAGCATCATATTAGTCCAAACATTTATCAACTTTGTAAAACAATTATTTACTTTATACTTATAATGCAGATATGATGTTCTAGTAAAATAGAATTGAGGTAAACGGCGTATTACCTTCCCTTCCTGAATAAGTTCATCAAAGGCCCTAAGCTGTTCAAGAAATGGCACACTTTGTCTCCATTTTGAAGGATCATAAAAGAACTCACCAAATAAAGCCACATAGCGATCTGGCCTGAAGAGAAATAAGAAGAAATAAGCTTCTTGCAATATATGTTTTTCAAAAATAAGGATCCATGTTACAGTGGTAAAATAGAACTCACCAATGGATTTGTAATAAACAGATGTAATCAGTATTAAAAAATAGGGTTAATAGGAAAGGGGGATTTCTGGGAAAAAAAATGAGTGTGGATAGACTAAACTTACAAGAAAGAAGGGGAGAAGTGGTTATAAACTTATTAATAGGGAAAAATAAGTCCGACCATCACATAACGAGTCAAACTTAACAACAGTTAACATTGGGGAGGCCGCCTGCTTACTTTCCCTTAATGTTGGGGAGGTTGCTTGCACTTTCGTAAAAGTGGGGAGGCCGCCTGCATTTTGAGCAAACCACAAGAAGCATTTCTGCATTTCTCTCTAATAGATATATATGAGATATGAAATGTAAAAGGTTTGAGGTTTAATTTATAGAACGATTTAGGGTTTTTTTTTAAAAAAAAAGTTTTAAAAAATTGCATTTTATCCCTCCAAAACGTCTAGTTTTTATTTTTGAAAAACATGAGTTTTTGTTAAGTTTTTTAAAAATATTGCAAAAAAACCCCTCCCAACGGACACCCTTTTTAATTTTTTTAAAAAGATTTCTTTGGCGTTGGCTGGTCCGGTTGGCGCGAGGCTGGGAACGGTGCGGCAAAGGCTTACAAGCCCACCTAGCAGCCCCCGCTTCCCGACTCAAGAGTGTATTTTGGAAACACTTTTACCTATGAAAAATCTACTACAACAACATTTCGTTGAATTAAAAAATAAAACGCCCACCGTGGGGCTCAAACCCACGACCACAAGGTTAAGAGCCTTGCGCTCTACCAACTGTAGAAGGGCTTGTTGTTGTAAGTTTCATGAAATCTTTCAACTTCTATACTTTTCCACATTTTACATGCATGTGTTGATGGATGGAAAACTAGTGGAGGAAAACCAAACTTCTGATAATTCTTCAAGCCAAATTCAACAACAGTCAATCCAAATGCTCTGTCTATTTAGTTTAGAGACATCCAAACACCCCAATATCTCTACACATGATGAGATGCGCAATAACAGTACGTCTAAATACAACTTATTGAAAATGTCTCTTCGTTTCTCTTTAGAAACAGCCAAGAGACGTGAAAGACTACAAGTCTGCAACATTTTATTCAAAATACATAACTGAACCTACACACCGATATCTTACAGCTTATTTATGTCAGAGAAATACTATAGACACATAAACCTAACATAATTATACAAACTCTGCATTAAGACTTAACTCAAACTAATACCAGGAATACTAGATTGCCCTAAACAAATGAGCAATTGCAGTGGAAAAAACAACAAGATGTGAAAATGCTTCAAAAAATAAGCTATGCTAGAATCAAAACATATCAGCAGCCCAATCTCGTAATGAACCAGGCTTACCAAATACAAGATTGTGTAATTTTCCAAAACCTCATAAGCTCAGCTTGATTTTAGACTTATTATCCTCATTTTGTGGATTATTTAGGGGGTGTTTGTTTCCGCTTAAATAGGGCATATCACATATAGACTATGTGGTTTTCGGCTTAATTTCATAAACTCTTTTTTTTTGCTTATTTTAAACATTTTTTTGCTTATATAAGCTTATATAGGCCGAAAAATTTAAAATAAGTCACAAAATATTTAGCTTATGAAACACAAGCCAAAAACCACATAAGTCATAAGCCGACTATATAAACTGAAGCATACACCCCGTTAAACCATAAGCTCAACTTGATAAGCCAAGTAAATAAGCTAACACAAACACCCCCTTAAGGGTCAAATTTTAGGTCTGACTTCAGCTATACCTATCCATATTGCTACTGCCTAGTGTTGTGTTAGAATATGAAGGCCGCTCCACTGCTCCATAATATTTGATCATGGTGTTTGCAAGTTATCAAATGTGTTGCGCCTTTTATTTTGAATCAAATGAAGTGTAAGTTACAAAACAAGCCAACAAGGCAATGACAACACCTATTTTGAAAGTGATGCAAAACAAGTCCAACATACACAATTTTTACCATTACGTTACACCATTAGCAGACAAATTTTATATCCAAGACACTCATTGAGTTGATGTTTTGTAACAACCCCATTTTACCTTTACGCATCGGAACATTGATATGGGATATTACTTCATAGTACCATAGTCACAATAATAGAAAATGCTAAAAAGACATTTTTATAAAACAAATGTTATCATTCATTTATTTAAATCAGAGTTTAATAAACAACTGTACATACTCTGTACAAACACAGGTTTCCCAAAGATCTAGTTTTATTGATAGAATGATAACTTATTTAATACACCACCCTCCATAGCACGTCAGTCTTCATTCACCTGAGATATATGCTTAAAGTCAACACAAAGGTTGAGTGAATTTATAGGTTTTAAACATCATTTGAATACAAGTATGACTCTCGGGCTACAGTGTTATACACCCAATTTTAAATTCATCAATTCTTATTGCACTAGCTCATGACCCGTGACTAGACATTATCAGAAAATTCCAACAAATTGCCCTTAAGCAGGAAGATTGACATACTATCCTGAGTTATGCAAAACAAAGTATATCTGTTTAGCCTAGGAATAGAACATTAGATGCTAGCAAGTGCGACTTGCCCAGATCGGAGATGTCAGTCTCCAATAGTACTATTCATGATATTAGCGCTCATTAAATGATTAGTAGTTCACGATTAAAAAGGGACTTTGGATGGCAACAAGTAAACATAATGTCATTAATCATATAGGCGGCATACAAAAACACTTGTATTCTAGTTTTGCATATATCCCCCTAACGGGTTTTCAAATTGTTTGTAAGCTTTTAAAATGTGAGGCTATAAACTCACCTTAGCCTATAGAGTCTTTTGATTATCCAATCACAACCTTCTCACGGAATCTGGACTGACACACAATATGCATATATATCAAGTGTTGATCTCTGAGTTCATTATATTTAATTAACATTCTTTGATTGAATTAATTTTGGAGTGATAGTATCAATGTTCGGTCCATCATACTCAAAAGCCATTTTATAAACGTTTGAGGAGCGAGGGCACTTTAAATCGTAAACCCAACCACTCAGTCAGAACGTAATATCGAGATGGAACATCTTTGTACAAAGCTCCCTACTAACATGACACAATATATTTTATTACATTTTGAGTTTCAATGTTGGCAAAAATAGTCCTTGTTGTTATAGTTTGGTGTAATTACACTTTTTACCCTTTAAGTATATAGTTTTATAAATTTTAATTTAAACCTTCATTATTTAACCTTATGGTCTCAAACTTTACAACATTTATTCTTATAAATTTTGATTTCATAAAATGACACTTTTGGCCCAAAATGATTTGTAGTTTCAAAAATGACAGTTTTAGTCCTTGAACTTGTAAAAATCACATAACAAGCTCAAAAATGATCCAAATGATCTAGGATTTGAAAAAAAAAGTTTATGAACACATTTACAATCATAATAACAACATTTCTTCAGAATTATATCTTTTAAAATGGGTTTTTGCTCATTATTTTATGTAAATTACAAAACTAGGGGTTTATGACATCTTTAACTTATAACTTTCATTTAAAATGATGAAATGACTTGGTTTCTTTTGGATTATCTTTCTAACATAATTTTGGAATTATAACAAGCCTAAATAAACTTTATAACAAGATCAAAGCCTTGGTTAACATAGATTTACCTAGGTAGCTCCAAAATGGCTCATTTTGGCTTCTTATGAACACAACTTGCTATCAAAGCTTCAAGAGCTTCAATGGCTAGCTTCTAGACTTGGTTTTTGGTCTTGTGGGATGTCATAAGACGTATATAGAGGTGGAAATGGAGAAGGGGTATGAGATATAAAGGAAACAAGGTGCAAGTTTCAAATGAAGCATTTCGCCTCTATTTATACTTGTTTTCATCCTTAGCCTCCAAGTTATGCATTCAAACGTGTAATATAAATAGAGGGGTGACTAATGAAGGCTATTGAAGATCTACACAAGTTCATAGCTTGTAGCTTAGTCCTAATCCTTCCTTGTGGCTAGAAATAAGTCACGACAACATATAGATAGGAATGGTGATGTGTAGCAAGCAAGGAGGTGATACACCTACTTTTCACACTCCTAAAATATCTTAGGATGAATAATTATCAGGTTTTAAAACTTCAAATAGAGGTAAATGGTTTGAAAATGAGTTTTGGAGGGAAATTACAAAATCGGATCCTAAAACTAGGGCTTGTAACTTATGTTTTATGTTTTTGGTGATTAAGGGCTTAGGAAAGTGATTAGTGAATGATTAGGGCTTAATTAGGGTTTAGAAATTCTATTTAAGAGATTTGGGTCCTTGGTTTGAAGTTTAACAAAGGTTTGATGTGAAAATGGGAAGTATACATTTGTAGATTAGGGTTTTCTACTGATCTAGGGTTTAATCTTAGCAAATGTGATTATACTCCTCTTAGCTACTGATTTAGACTTAATTTAGGTCCTATAAATTGTGTCTTAAGTGTCCAATGAGTTCTCACACTTGGTTTAAGGGTTTAGTTTAGGTAAACATGTCTAAAGAGTGAAAATACCTATTTTGACCTAATTTACAAGTCATGCATTGAAATCTTGTACCTTGTAAATTAGGGTACTTGTACATTGTCTTAATATAATCTTATAATCTTAATTAAGTCCTATAAGTATTTATAGACTTGTCCAAAAAGAACTAGGTAGTGATTCCATGTAGATTTGTTAATATTAAGGTTTTTAGGTCATTAATCCTAATGATTTTCTAACTTAGGTAATTAGGGTTTATAAATGTATGCTTATTCTAGGGCTTATATGATATGTTTATGACTTCTATGCATTCTACATTCTTAGTTTGAAGGTTTATATGAGTTGATCATATTCTAGGGTTATTTAAATAAGATTAAGGTTCTATGCTTTGAAAATTTGTACTTTATGCTTTAATATTTTGTAACTTGGTTCAAGATAAATGTATGATTATATTATGATACTTAGTTGAGATTTATGTTTTCTTACAAAAGATTAGAGTCTAATTCATTATAGGTTGGATTTTATATGCTAATCTTGGTTTTAGGTCATTTTCTTGTAATTAGCTTGTGATTAGTGAATATTAGTGGTTTGTGATTATTTAACTTTTCTTTATTTGGTGGATTAGAATTAGTGTAGAGTGTTTAATAATAGTACATTGTCATTTTGAGGTTACATTTCTTGAAATATTAGTTTATTAGGGATTTATAGGGTTTCTATGGAAATTTAGGGTATCCTTGTTATATTTGAGTTGTCCTTATTAATTGTTTATTCATATGATAACTTTTAGAACTCAGACTTGATATATACATAGTGTTTACAACATATAAACATATGTTTATGTGGCATTTATGATAGTGAGATCCATAAGTCAGTCATGTAGTATAGTGAAAATGAAAAAAATTCTAAGTAAAATCACCTTTTTATTTATGAACATGCATATTACATTAACCAAAACTACTAGATGTTATAGTCTCTCCCCCTTATTTAGAATCTCGTCCCGAGATTTAACTAGAAGTAGGTTTAACAGAAGAAAATAGATGTGGATATTTTGCTCGGAATTGATCTTCACGTTCCCAAGTATACTTAGGTCCTCTTTTCGAGTTCCATCGTACTTTCATTACTGGGATACGGATCTGCTTCAAGTGTTTCACTTCTCTATCCATAATTTCTACCGGCTTTTCTATAAATTTTAACTTATCATAGAGTTGAAGTTCTTTCATCGGTATGATGAAAGATTTATCAGATAAGCACTTCTTAAGAATCGAAACATGAAAAGTATTGTGAACATTACTAAGCTCTTCAGGAAGCTCTAGTTTATATGCCACAGGGCCAATTCCTTTGGTTATTTTGAATGGTCCTATATCCCTTGGATTCAGTTTCTTCTTCTTTCCGAATCGAATAACTCCTTGACGAGGTGAAACTTTCAACATAACACGATCTCCTACTGCAAATTCAAAGGTTTACGTCTACTATTAGCGTAACTCCTTTGTCTATCTTGTGTAGCTTGTAATCGCTATCGGATTTGAACAATCTTTTCAGTAGTTTCATGTATTATTTATGGTCTTGTTATTTGAATATCTCCAACTTCAGCCTAGCAAACAGGCGATCGACACTTTCTTCCATAAAGTATTTCGAAAGGCGCTGCTTTAATACTAGCATAATAACTATTGTTATAAGATAATTCTACTAAAGGTAGATGTTTCTCCCATCCTTTTCCAAAATCTATAACACAAGCTCTAAGCTTATCCTCGAGAGTTTGAATTGTTCTTTCATTTTGTCCATCTGTTTATGGATGATATGCCGTACTCATATCCAATTGAGTACCTAAGGCACTTTGCATTGATCTCCAAAATACAGATGTAAAACGAATATCACGATCTGTGATAATAGATACAAGCACTCTGTGTTATGAGATTATTTCTTTAACTTATAATCTCGAAAGAGTTTCCATACTATCAGTCTCTTTAATATGAAGAAATTGTGCAGATTTTGTAAGACGATCAACAATAACCCAGATGGTGTCATGTCCATTTAATGTCTTAGGTAATTTAGTCACAAAATCCATCGTAATTCTTTCCCACTTCCATATTGGAATCTCTGGTTGTATCAATAGACCGGATGGTTTTTGATACTCTGCTTTAACTCTTGCACTCATTAAACACTTGACAACGTATTCTGCTATGATTGCCTTCATGTTAGGCCACCAATAGAGTTTCTTCAGATCTTGATACATCTTTTCGGAACCAGGATGTATAGAATACTTTGATTTATGAGACTCGTGCATAATCAAATCTCGTAAATTACCATAGGCAGGTAACCAACTACGATTTTTAATACAACAAATTCCATCTTGACAAACTTCAAATTCTTTATCCATTCATCTTAATTTCTCTGCTCCAACATTCTCTACTTTAAGTGCTTCTTCTTGCGCTTCGAGAATTTGGGTAGGTAACTTCGGTAAAAGAGTTATCATTAATGATTTAACTCGTAACGACTTAACACGTTCCTTTCGACTTAAAGCATCAGCTACTACATTGGCTTTACCTGGGTGATAACGAATTTCACAATCATAATCAGCAAGTAATTCTAACCAACGTCGCTGTCTCATATTCAATTCTTTCTTATGAATAATATATTAAAGACTCTTGTGATCGGTAAATACTACACTTCATACCATAGAGGTAATGTCTCCAGATCTTAAGAGCAAATATCACTGCTCCTAATTCTAGATCATGAGTATTATAATTCTTCTTATTCGGTTTAAGTTGCCTTGATGCATAAGCAAAAACTTTATTCCTTTGCATAAGCACTGCTCCCATCCCTTGAATAGATGCATCACAGTAAACGATAAAGTCATCGTTACCTTCTGGTAATGCTAGGATAGGTGCTTCACATAACTTCCGTTTCAATAATTGTAAAGCTATCTCTTGGCTATCTCCCTAGACAAACGGTTTGTTCTTCTGAGTTAAATCTGTCAAAGCTTTAGCAATCTTTAAAAAACCTTCGACAAATCTTCGATAATACCCAGCAAGTCCTAAAAATTGTCTATTTTCCGCTGGCGTACTAGGCTTACTCTAAATTTTCACCGCTTCAATCTTTGCAGGATCCACACGAATACCTTGGCTATCAATGACATGTCCTAGGAATTGAACAACATTGATCTAGAATTCGCATTTCGAGAACTTCGCATATAAATCCTCCTTCTTAAGTAACTCGAGATTTATACCAAGATGCTTGGCATGTTCTTCTCTATTATGAGATTAAATAAGAATATCATCGATAAACACGATTACAAATTTGTCCAAGTAAGGCTTGCACACTCTGTTCATGAGGTCCATGAAAACAGCTGGTGCATTGGTTAAACCAAAAGGCATAACTTGAAATTCATAATGTCCGTATCGTGTCCTGAAAGCAGTTTTAGGAATATCGTCTTCCTTAACTCTTAATTGATGATAACCTGACCGTAAATCAATTTACGAATATACTCTTGATCCTTGAAGTTGATCAAATAAGTCATCGATTCTGGGTAATGGGTAACGATTCTTTATAGTAAGTTTGTTTAACTCACGATAATTGATACACATTCTAAAAGATCCATCTTTCTTTTTCACAAATAAGACTGGAGCTCCCCACGGCGATATACTTGGTCTAATAAATCCTCGATCAGTTAGTTCTTGGATATGACTTAACAATTCTTGCATTTCCGAAGGTGCTAATCGATAAGGCACTTTAGCAATTGGTGTTGCTCCTGGTATCAAAACGATTTGGAATTCAACTTGACGTTCAGGTGGAAAACCTGGTAATTCTTTGGGAAATACTTCGGGAAAGTCTCTAACTATCGGAATATCTTCTAGTCGCTTCGCTCCTTGTACTTTTTCCGTTACTTGAACTAAGAAAACTTAACTACCTCGGGATACATACTTATTTATCTTTAAGCATGATATGAGATTTAGTCGAGTCTTACTTCGTTCACCATGGACAACCAAAACTTCACCGTTAATAGGAATATGAACGGCTTTCTCGTCACATAAGATTTTAGCATGGTATTTAGATAACCAATCCATCCATATAACTATGTCAACGCTACCGAGCTTAATTGGCATAAGGTCGATTTCAAAGGATTGACGTAATAAGGTAATGATACATCCTTGAATAACGGTATTAGTGCTAACTATTTTTCCATCGGCCATTTCTACATCGTACTTAGTATTCATGGAAACAGTCGGTATACCTAACTTAGCAGCAATTTTAACATATATGAAACTTCTATCAGCTCCTGAGTCAAATATTACTTTAACCAGATGTTGGTTTAGATGAAACATACCCGTAAACGTATTTTGATCTTGATGAGTATCGTTCAACAAATAAGCTTTTCCTCTGCTATTGCTCTCTTTACGGCACTCATTTACCAAATGCCCTTTTTCTCCATAGTTATGGCAAACCTTAGTTACCGGAATATAATTACTCCCAGTAGTTGGTCCTTTACCTATGCAGAATCTTGTCTAATGTCCTGTTTTCCACAGTTAGACACTTGATAGTGCAAAACCCTATGTGATGTAGAGAACATTTATGACAAAAGGGTTGTCTTCCATTATAACCAGTGTTCGTAGTTACAGCATAAACTTTAGAAACATCTACTGCTGACGATTATTGCCTTGATTATAATTACGAAAACTATTCTTCTGGAAATTACGATTAATATGAAAACTCCTCCTATCATCAAACTTCCTCTTATTATTGATTGCCATTGGTGCAGGATTATACCTTATCACTTGATCCATTAACCTTTGAGTAATGGTGATTACTTCCTCTAAAGTTTGGGGTTTAGAGGCGGTAACATTCCCTTCTATGCTTCTAGGAAATCCTCCAATAAAAGCTTCCATCAACTTTTCAGTATTAGGCACCATGTTAGGACATAGTAATGCTAATTCCTGAAATCTTCGGATATAAGCTTTAAGCTTATTCTCTTTCACTGCTAAATTATAGAATTCCTCCTCTATTTTCCTAATCTCATTGCGAGGACAATACTTCTTAGTTAGCAGTTTTTTGAATTCATTCCATGGAGTACGATAAGCTTGTTCTATCCCAATGGGTTGTACATAAGCAATCCACCAAGACAAAGCTTCTTCTACTAACGTACCCATAGAAAACTTCACTTTACAATCTTCAGAACAGTCACTACGAACAAATACTGACTCAATTCTCTCAAACTAGCGGATAAGTCCAACAGCTCCTTCAGATCCTTTATAGTTAAAAGGCTGAAAGTTCATGAAATCCTTGTAAGTACATCTTCTTTCAACATGAACTTCTCTTCTAGCAGCGTTTCCATTACTTGCTCGGCTACATTGGTGGCTTGTGCTTGCAAAGCTACAGTCACACTCTCAGCAACCAAATGTCTTATTTCTTCAGGTGTCATATTTATTGTCGCAGATGTTGATGCTCTTGTAGGAGCCATCCTACCACATATTAACATTTGATATTAAATTTTCATACGTGGAGTATGGAATAAATTTAATATATCATTGTCGAGTTCTCATTCTTTTGGGAATTTCATATATGAGGATTCATAATATGAATGATGATTTCTTAACAAATTCATATATGAGGATTCATAATATGAATTATGATAAGATGACAAGAATTTCAAGAACAAAAGCATACTTCTTTATTTCTTAACAACTTATCGTTCATATTTACACGTTAAGCATCGCTATTACATAAAGGAAATTGTACTTTCTTACAAACTGAGACTAGATTTCTAAGCTTAATTTCTCATTTTAATCTCCTCAATTCTGTCCAAAATATATCCAGAGTCAGATTGTTGAGTAGTTTTAAGATCTTCATGTTGATCCCAAACTTAGATCGATTAGCTTTGTGTATACGAGATTAGATCAAGTATAGCACGTAGAGAAACCTTTGTTGTATGCTTTGTGAATCTAAGTATTATGCGGAATTTAATACTTAAACAAGAACACAAGATGTAAACAATACTTTCACTTTGATTATCAATGTCGAACTTGCTTACAATGAAAGATGTTTACGAATGAAAAACTTAATGAAAACTTGATACAAAACATTAACCTAAAGGCCTTCTTTTATAGACTAAGAAGCCTTGTACAATAAGCTACGTATCAACTATTCTAGGTAAAGATAAACATAGAAAATACATTGTCGTTTCTATCCTTACTAGAAGTATTCTAGAACATAATAAACGTGTAGCTCACATCTTCTATCAGTGCTTGTCTTCAATCTGTCAACGCTTGACTTTAACTTGTCAACGCTTAAGCTGTCAGCGCTCAC
This sequence comes from Glebionis coronaria, assembly GCA_025667525.1. NCBI lineage: Eukaryota > Viridiplantae > Streptophyta > Magnoliopsida > Asterales > Asteraceae > Glebionis > Glebionis coronaria. The sequence goes on along the minus strand of CM046880.1, from coordinate 503,592,657 downwards.
TTTGCTCTTGTCAACGCTTGAGTTGTTCTTGTCAGCGTTCAAGTGATCTGACCTTAATTTATTCCCAACAATCCTCCCCTAAACTTGATATCCACTCTTATGATCAAGTTTCTGAATAAACATTAAGAACTTGGAGGAGTCTGACAAACCTTATCATATTGGTAATAAATAAATCTGATCAAATTCTTTGCCACGTCACTTGTATAGTCTATCTCCAACTGGGTGTCCTTCATCTTTTCCAAAACAGCCTTGGATATGAAATACTGAGCATCTACAAGTAAATACTCAGCAAACTTTGTAGAACTCAAATGATATACACCAGCAGCTGAATATAACCTCCATTGAAGACCACTGAGGTCATCTTCAAGATCCTTCCATATTTCAGGATCTTCCTCTTTTGTCCCACACATTCTTTTGAATGTGGTCCAAAGTTTTATTCCATTAGCTGAAGTTGGTGCTTCAGCCTCATACTTGGTCTCTAGCAACCTCCAAAGGTCCACCAAGTCTTCTCTATCACAACTTGCAAATAAAGATATGAGAGTGGTAAAAGTGTGTACCTCCTTGCCAAATCTTCCAATTTTCCAGAATCCACATTCATCTTCATCATAACTCACAATTGGATTCCTGGAATCTAGTGGTAACACATGCACCATATCTGAAGCTTCTAATGGGGAGAGCTTGAGGCTCTTTCTAATAACTGCTTCACTTGGATATAGTTGATTCATATCTTTTGGAAACTCAAGTGTAAATCCCTTCTTCACTGGTCTGGAACTATCATAGCTTTCTTGATTTCCATCTCTTCTGCAAGTTGCTCCTTTCTTTCATCTGAAAGAAGTCTGAAAGTGTTTTCTTCCTGCACTTTCACCCAAATAGGATAAGCCCTATGTTCCAACTCATCAAATGTCAAAGCCTTCAGCTTCTGATGTGTCCATCCAACTCCATGACATTTAAGCAACATAAAGTAGAGCTTCCTTCTATCCTTTTTCAACTCAGAGAGAATGTTGCTTGCCTTGTGCTTCAAAATCACCTTACAATCCTTCTGAACTCTAAGAAGAATCTCCAAACCCCATATCTGATCTGAAATGGTCAAGTCTGGATTATCCATACAGCTTTCTTCCCAAGAATTGTACATCTGAACCACCTCTGGCATATCAAAATCAATCTGCAACTTTAAATCTGTCAGCTTTTCCCTAGCAAGCTCATCACCATACTCAAGTCTTTCTGGTTCAACAATCATCACACTTGAATCTGAGCTAGCCCCATCACTTTCTTCTTCAGAAGTCACAACAAATGGTGACTTTTCCTTTTCACCTTGTTCCATCATTTGCTCAGCCAATCTTCTATCAAATTCAACCTGAGCTGCATTCTTTGGAACAATTTCTTCTACCAACTTACCCTTACCCTTATCTGATGGTGCAATGGTTGGTAAGGTAGATGGTAATACCTGAGTAGAAACATCCTTGATGATAGATGATGACTGGAATACATCACCTTCATATGCAGATCTGTCAACGCCCAAATTTCCTCTATCAGCGCCGAAAATACTTCTATCAGCGTCCAAACTTGTCTTGTCAACGCTCAAATATTTTCCCTCAGCGCCTTGTGTAACCTCTCTCAACATATCTGTAAATGATAAATTTAAATTGGTTGGAGAGATCAAGGACGTATCAAAACCTGTTTGTTCCTTCAAAGTAGTAAGAGCTTCAGCAACATCCAATGATTGACCATCTTGACTGCTCTTATCACTCAGATTTCTTTGATCTTCCTCCCCTTTGGAAGACTCCTCCATACCTCCCTTTGCATGAGCACTCTCCAAAACAACAATCCTCTCCCTCAATTCCTTGAGTTCAAGGCCTTGGTTACTGACAATTTGTACCAAGTCTGCATTCTGCTTTTGCAAGCTAATGCAGACAGCCGTCAATTCCAAAAGAGTCATTGGTTCCAGTCTGCCCTCTTCTGAAATGGGGATTTGACCTCCCAAGTCAAGTTCATTGGGCATGGATGAGGACTTAATTATGGTGGGACTGCCTTGGCCAGCTGCTAAGCCAGAACCAATAGTCCCAGCCTCATCCAGGTCACCAGCCACACTTGTGGTGGTGGTTCTCTCTGCTTCATGGCTAGGACCACCAGAGGAGAACACTCCAGCAGTCCTTTGGCGTTTAAACAACCTATATTCAGGTGGTGTGGAAGATGGTGTGGAAGAAGGTGTAGATGTGGGTTGGTTAAGGGGTGTTTGGGATTGTGATGGTTGGGTGTCAGCGTTGAAAATAGGCACATCAACGCCCACTGGTCTATTTGCATTTGGTCAGGTGAGGGTAAAGGTTCAGGAATAGGTTCAAGTTGTGGGTGAGGGTCAATATGAGGTTGGGGGTCTGGTTGGGGTTGTGTTGCTGCAATAACAGCAAGCATGGCTGGGGTTAAAGGTAAATCCCTATGAGGTGGGGAATTCATCTTGGTAAAAATAGCTTTCTTTTGTTCAGGGATTTTATAAAAATCCTTGTGATCCCTTGAACAATATCTTTAAGCATCAAAAATCATTTGCAGAAAACGGGGATAAGCTAAAGTCATTTTTGTCCCCTTGTTTTTACACATTCCTTCAAAAATCATTTTAGACCAGTTATATTTTTGCCCTGTTGCAATACACACAATAGCAGTTGCAATGGATCTATTGATCTCATTGTGTGCAGTACATTTGGGACTCAAACATTGAAGGAGAATGTGAATGAGGTACTTCCAGGCTGGAGGAAATTCCTGCTTATGGTACTTATTAAGAGTACCTTCATCAGGAATAGGGTATCCCAAAGCCCTAAGCCCTTGTTCTATTTCAGTTATGGGAAGAATGGTTATACCATCAGCATCATCAAGATGCAAGGCCTGGCGTACCAAGGCCTCAGTAACCACCCAAGATCTCCCATGAACAATAGAAGTTAATGTGGTCACTCCATTAACTGTTGAGGAACTGACAGTGTTCCAAAACTGTTTAATGTGTGTGACTGGAATGAGTGGTGCATGAGAAAGAGCATACCTTAATGGGGATGCATTCAAATACGCCACCATTTGGGTGTATTGAGGGAACAAAGTATTATCAGCAACAAGATAAGCAATCATGTTGTGTTGAGACTTGAACCCCAAATCCAATTCTGCTGAGTTAAATCTTGGTGCCATTGATGAAAGCTGTTAATTTGAAGTATAGAAGATGAAGGTTGATAAGAGAAAAAGTGTTAGACAAGAATTATAGATACCCTGTTTAAAAATAGGAGCCAAATTTATAGGAGTGGATAAATGTATGTGATTGGCCCAAAAATAGGCAAAGATTTTCAAAAACTAATCATGAAAATATTGAAAAAGTTATAAGTTATCTCATGCATTTAATGAAAGTAACAACTCCTAAAATTACGGCTTGAAAATATGTCAAAAAGTAAAAACTGGGTAGATCCCATTGATTGTCAACGGTCAAAAATAACCCATCAACGCCCAACGGCTATAATCTTGTCAACGTTCGCCTAAAGCCATGTCAGCGTCCAATTTGGTCACAACAACGCTTGGAAAAATCTTGTCAGCGTCCAAAAAATAAAATTGTTTTAAAAAGTGAAAAATGACCTTAACAAGTAATTTATCCTAGAGAAAATAACCAAAAGCTGATAATTATTATAGGGCGGCAAGCACTGTCCAGTTATGCACACTTGCATAAGCAAGATAGACATAACAGTCCTCTAGTGTCCCTTGCTAACCAAAATTCTTAACAACCAAGTTACCTTATAAAATCCTTGTTACTCCCAGGTAAAACCCATAACAAAGTAATTCCCAAGTCTCCCATCAGACCACAACCAATTCTAGGCCAAAAATGTCTTGGCAGCATGCAAAGTTGATATACTATGCATGCTACAGTGCCTCATGGTTTAGTAAAACTAACCCATACTCACCTGTGGACACAATCTAGAATTGTGATAAGAGTATCATATGGATACCCAAAAATCCTAAAGGTTCCTAAAACCTCCCCTTAAACAAAGATACAAAGAGGTTGCCAAAAATATGCATGAACATAAAAAATTTATGTCAAGATAGGAATGAAACATTCCAACCATCATCCATAAACAAAAACATGTCCAAATGCTTCTCCTTTGATCCATAAGCAACTCTGTATCCAATGGTATACTGCTAACACCATCTGCACATTTAGATTAAAAACCACAAAACTAACATTGTTGCTGACAACGCCCCGATAACACGTAACAGCGTTGAAGGAAGCTTTGTCAGCGTTAGACAAGTATATTGCTGACAACGTTGCAAAAACACTTATCAGTGTTCAAACAACCTTTGTCAGTGTTAGAAAAATATAGTGGAAAATCTAAATTACCAATAAGACTAATAATAGTAATGCATCATCCTGTACAAACTTTTACAAAAAGAATCCAAAACACATATTAAGTGAGATTAACCATTCCAATACTTGTTACCAAGTACTGAAATCTTCCAGTATCAAAAGGTTTAGTTAATAAATCTGACACATTTCCTCAGTGTCAACCCTATCTGGATGTATTAAACCTTTCTCAAAGCAATCTATTATAAAATGGTGTCTAATTTCTATGTGTTTAGTTTTAGAATGATGCACAGGATTCTTAATGATGCATAAAGTACTATTATTGTCAACAAATATCTTAGTATGCATGAAGTTATACCCATAATCCAACAGCTGATTCTGAATCCACAACACTTGACCACAACATGCTGCTGCAGCCACATATTCTGCTTCAGTTGTAGAGTTAGCCACCACTGTTTGTTTCTTGCATTGCCAAGATATTAATCTGCTCCCAAGAAATTGACATCCACCAGTTGTGGATTTCCTATCAAACTTGTCACCACCATAATCACTATCTGAATATGCAATTAGCTCCAATGGTGAATCCTTTGGGTACCACAAACCAAGATCTGGATAACATCTTAGATACCTAAAGATTCTCTTCACAGCATAAAGGTGACATTCTTTGGGAGTCACTTGATGGCGTGCACATGCACACACAGCAAACATGATATCAGGTCTGGAAGCAGTAAGATACATCAAGGATCCAATCATGGATCTATAATGCCTGACATCAACATCTTTCCCATCTCCAATCTTTCCCCAAGGGTGTTCTTTATCCATAGGAGTAGAAGCCCTCTTTTCATGTGGAGAAAAGCCAAACTTCTTCAAGATTTCAGCAACATATTTGTCTTGGGAGATGAAGATACCATCTTCTTTCTGCTGAACTTGTAAACCAAGAAAGAAGTTCATCTCCCCCATAGCACTCATCTTGAATTTGTCTGTCATGAGCTTGGAGAAATCCTCACTCATCTTTGGATCAGTAGACCCAAAAATGATATCATCAACATAGACCTGTACAAGCAACACATCTTTGCCTTTCTTCTTTGTAAATAGTGTCTGATCTATGGTGCCCCTCTTGAAGCCATTGTCCACCAAATAGGTAGACAAAGTACCATACCATGCTCTAGGGGCTTGATGAAGGCCATACATAGCCTTTTTGACTCTATACACTTTGTCTGGATGCTCAGGATCCTCAAAACCAGGAGGTTGCATGACATAAACTTCTTCAACAATGGTGCCATACAAGAATGCACTCTTTACATCCATTTGATAGACTGTAAAGCCCATGCAAGATGCATAGGCTAGAAAAATCCTAATAGCCTCAATCCTTGCAACTGGTGCAAAGACTTCTTCATAGTCTATCCCCTCCTCTTGTGTATAACCTTGAGCCACTAACCTTGCCTTGTTTCTGACCACAATACCTCTTTCATCTCTTTTGTTCCTGAGAACCCATCTTGTCCCAATTGGTCTGACATATCTAGGACAATCAACCAGCTCCCAAACATCCTGAATAGCAAATTGGTGAAGCTCATCCTGCATTGCTTCCACCCAACTTGGTTCTTCGAGAGCATCAAATATCTTCTTGGGTTCTTCTTGTGACAGAAAACATGCAAACAAACATGCTTGTACAAGAGGGGTATCAACCTTCTTGTGTATATTGGCAATAAATCCACCAAGACTTTGATGGGATCTTCTTGTCTGAACTGGAGTCATAACATCACCAATGATCTGAGATGGGGGGTGATTCTTCATTGTGGAAGTGAGAACTCCTCCTTCAAAAAGTCTGGTGTCCTCAACTTCACGCTCCATGTTGCCAATATCTTCTTCATCAGACTCTCTTTGATCAATAGGGATCTCTTCATGGACATTGGAAGGTCCACCTTGTTCAAAATTTGAAGAGAAAAGATGTGCAAAGGTGTTGTCAACGTCTGAACCTTGTTTGTCAGCGCTTGGGCTAACAACGCTTGAACTGTTGTTGTCAACGTCTGAGCCATCAACGTCTGAATTGCTCTTGTCAGCGCTTGATTTGCCTTTGTCAGCGCCTGAAGAACCATGCATGTTTGTATCTGGTGGTATTTGGAAACCACCATTATCTTGTCCAGCAGCAGCAGCAGCAGCAAAAGCATCAGTCCAAATGGGAATTGTGACATATTCAAATGTAGGAGATGCCTTTTCTGCTTGTGATCCAACCCTTTCATCAACCTGTGTACCTGAAACATGAACAACTTGGTCCTCCACAACATTTGAAGTTACCTTCATAATGTCTGGATTAGTGACAGGCATATAATTTAAAGTTCTAGATAAGGGTTCCAAATCAAACAACCAATTAGGACCACTTTCAGGATCACTAGGTTTATTCTCTAAGAACCTAACATGTACTCTTTCAACAATACGTTTGTCCTCCTTAAGATAAACCCTATAACCCTTGCTCTGCACTGAATACCCCATGAAGTAACCTTCATCACCTTTTGCACTAAATTTCCCTAAGGCATCACTAGTGTCTAAGACTACTACATGACATCCAAAAGGTTTGAGAAAACCAATATTAGGCTTTCTTCCCCAAAGTAACTCATAAGGTGTCTTGTTCTGAATTTTGTTAACCAATGCTCTATTTTGCACATAACATGCTGTATTAACAGCCTCAGCCCAAAAGGCTATGGGAAAGTGAGCATCAGCCAACATTGTTCTGGCTGCTTCAATTAGGGTTCTATTCTTCCTTTCAGCAACCCCATTTTGTTGTGGGGTTCTAGCAATACTAAACTGCCTAGTAATTCCCTTCCTGGCACAAAAATCATCTAGCTTCTTGTTCCTAAATTCTCCACCATTATCACTCCTAAGCATCTTAACCTCATTGCCAGACCTTTTCTCAATTTGAGTGATAAATTCAATAAGAACATCAGCTGTGTCACTCTTCATAGCTAGAAAGAATGTCCAAGTAAACCTAGAAAAGTCATCAGTGACAACAAAACAATATGACTTGCCATTCAAACTTTCTATATTAGTTGGACCAAAGAGGTCCATGTGAAGCATATGAAGAGGTCTGGAACTAGTATGCACCTGCTTGGATTTGAATGAGACCTTGTGCTGCTTGCCTTTAAGACATGCAACACAAGAGTGGTCATTGTGGAAGGCCTTCTCAGGCAAACCATCAACTAAACCAAGCCTCACAAGTCTATTTATATTTTTAAAGTTTATGTGCCCTAGTCTCCTGTGCCACAAATTACTTTCATCTACTGAGGCCTTAGCATAAAAACAAGACATATTTGTATTCACTTTAATCCCATTTAAATTCACATTGTATATGTCCTTATGCCTAGGTGTTCTATACTCAATATACTTCTCATCAGGGATCTTAAAATCCTTGCTTAACACCAAACACTCAGTATCAGTGAAAAGAACCTTATTTTTGTTATCACACTTGTGATACACTAAACAAATTATAATCCAGTTCTTTTACCAGGAAGACATTCTCAAAACGTAGATTATTGGTGAGAAGGGTTCCTTTGCCTGTGATGGTGCCGTAGCCCCCTCCAAAGTATACCTTATCACCATCTTGAATAGGAGTGAAGTTTGTCAGATAGTCTTCCTTTCCTGTCATGTGCCTTGAGCATCCACTATCCCAATATCCATAGTCATTGATCTGCTTTTGAATGCCCTGCACATAAAGAAAACAAATTAGTTTTCTTTGGGAACCCAAGTCTCAGAAGACTTGGATTCATCTGGTTGTTCAATAAGAACAGACTTAGTTCTCACAACAACCCCATTTTCATCCCTTTTAGGATGAAATACCCAGTTAACCCCAATTGGTTTTGTAATGAATTTTGAAATATAGTTAAACCTGTTGCAAGTCATTGAAATTCCATTATTATTAGGGTTTTGATCTTTCTTGGGTCTCCATGTTAAGCTTGAAGAAGCTTTAGACCCCTTACCTTGTGGCTGCAAATACTTAGGTCTGGTCACGTTTCTGTCAGCGTTGGATTTTGTCCTGTCAACGCTGAATTTACCCTTATCAGCGTTGAACCTAGGGTTTGCTACAGGAACCCATTGCCTATTTGACCAGGTATTTGTCTTTTGAAAAGGTGTTTGTCCATAAGTGTTAGACCTTCTAGTAAAGAATGGGGCTGGTCTAATCACTTGTGGACTTTGCTGCACACCAGGTCTGGGTCTGACAACGTTTGACTTCCTAACAACGTTGACTTTCTTCCTATCAGCGCTGAAATTATTCCTATCAGCGCTGGCTTTGGGAGCGTTGACACACTTGTATGCCAAATGTGAAAAGCTACCACAAGTATAACAGGCTTTCTTAGACACATTCTTAGGTCTAGAGGCAAAGAAACCTGTTCCATGATTGTTAACTTGGCTCTTGGGTGACCTATTATTTCTATACATCTCTGCATATTTAATGGTAGGTCTTCTAACAGTGTTGGAGCCTAGGTCAACAGCTTTACCAGTAGCTGGATGAGTAACCTTAATGGGTGGGGATTCAATGGGACTTTCACACAGCAAACCTCCCTTAACAAATAAAGTAGGGTTAGCTTTCTTCCACTCATTTAGGTCAGTCAGTTTTTGTTGATACTCTTCTACTGGGGTGACTACTCTTGGTGGATGAATAAATTCCTCTTCTTGGCATTCTGGAATACCAGTCCAAGATAAATCCTTTCTAATGACACCATAGAAGTCACCAGCTGGTGGTGGAACCAGAGAGTAATCATTCTCATTCATCCCAAGCCCAGTCATATCCTTAGGATCTCTTTGTTTAGCTACACAGTCTCCTAGGGCTTGGGTGGCTCTATCAAATCTTTGAATCTTGAGGTCAACATTATCTTTCTTCTTAATGGCCTCATCTAACATAGCCTGTAGGTCTTTATTGACTTTTGACATTGTAGATTTGTAAATCTATGCTTATGTTTTTAGAGAGAGAAAGAGATAGAAAGATGGTGGATTTCACACTTCTAGAGAGAGAAAGTTAAGAACAACTATGTGTAAAATAATGAAAACCACACCCCTCTCCATCAAAGGAGAGGGTTTATATACCCAAGCCCTTGTCATGGGCTTGGGCTTACATTTGGCCGCCGGCCCATACATTTCATGGGCTCGGTTTTGGGCTTCGTTTAAGTAAATGCAAATGACTAAACTACGAGCTATTACACGAACTAATGTTGGAGTGACCGATCCTTCCTAATACGTAAAACGTATTTCCAACAATCTCCCCCTAAGGGAGGTCACTCCAAACAAGGGCGTTACCCGAGTTACAATAATGAAATAAACCTAGCATACTATGCTTGTCTTGAGCTCGTAGTCTTCGTCTTTCTTTTTCTTTTTCTTTTCTGGTGAACATGCTGATGTGATCTTTGATATCAATCTTTGATCATCAATCTCTTGCCTTGATCTCGTGCATCCATCACTTGTGATCTTCGCCTCTTCGTGACCTCACGTCCCACATACTTATACCTTCGTAATTCTTGAAAGCTTCAGAGTTTGAAACAGCGGAAGACTTAACTTTTAGGCTTTCTTGAATTAGATGAGATATTAAGTGCATAAAGTATAAGCATGCGGGGACGACTTCTTCTTGGATCCCGCAACGCCACCGTCTTCAAATGCCGCAACATAAGTAGACACGAACGAAATGGCTTTGAACATTTCATTCTAATTCGGTAGCATTTTACCTCCGGTCGGTGAAGACCGTTGGACGATATTAGATATCGTACCCGTGACGGACAGTTTCAATTAAGTAACTTCCTGACAGGATTTCGCGGGTAAACCCGTTCTCTTTACTCGACCGTCCAAAGCTGACTGCGAACGTAAAGAGTGAATCATTTGGATAATAATATCCGCAAGATTTGAAGCCGTCAATTCATGTTCCTGGAACAAGTGAAATTTAATTAAGAACCGCACCATCGTTGCTTTCCAGTTGTCACGAGCTTGATTCGTATAGAATCTTGCAAGTTACCTACCAAGTGCTGTTTGAGGTTAACACTAGAAGGATTTCCACTCATCACTGTGAACACAAAGGTATCACTCTGACTGTTCTGGCAAGATCACTGAGATATTGCGTAGAGGCCTGGAACGTGTTTAAATTCAGTTAAGAATTAAACAGCTGTTGCTTTCCAGTTATCACAAGTTTGATTCATAAAGAATCGCACAAGTCACCTACCATGAGCTTTTTGATATTCGCTCAAGAAGGATTTCCATCTTCATTGTAAATACTTTCGTATTACTCGGATGTTCAGGCAAGATCATGAAGATTTTGCGTAGGACTCTTAAAATCTTTCTTACTTTTCACAGTGTGTGAAGAAGCAAGGAAATATGAAAGTGTGTCCTAATGAGATATTTGATGATCTCAAATGGCTCTAGACTCGATCGTGCACTTTGGATTTTAGTGATCGGAGGCTGGAGAGGAGTGCCACCTTTTCAATACCAATTTATTCGGAGTGAATAAATCAATAGATAATGCGTTGTCTCCGTGTGATTAAAACAAATACCTTTTGAGAGATATCTGAGTTAGCTGGGATGGGTTGTGCATTGCATCACTGGGTCCATGATGTATGTCTTCAATATCAAGAATCATTAAAATGATCTCAATAGCATATGTATTGACCCGGTTTCTGCCTAACGTTGTAAGGAGGGCTTCTTTCTTTATACCCTTTATCTTTACAATTCTTTTTCATTCTTCAACCCCTTCAATGCTTACCAATACGTCATAACTAGCACCTTGTTGTGATTGTTCCAGTGCTAACTTAAGTACTTGGTCGGCATTCAGCTACGTTCACAATCTTTCTCCAACTTTCCTAAGGACTACTATTTCTAGCTATGGAATGTCCTTGGGAAGATTCCTCCGGTTCAGGAAGAATCATAGGACTTAACCTATCCTACCATCCTTATGTCACCACAATCTTCATCGTCGTGAAATAAATGGGTTTTGGGTAAGTATATGTCACCATGAAAATCCATTTTAATATAGCAAATCCATTTTGCTCCCCCTTAACATATGCCATGATATTCGAAAACATTTCGCACGTGTCGGGATGAGCCAGCACATTAAGTCAAACCATTTGTGATAATATCCCATATTAAATCACATTTTCTCCCCCATATTAAAAATATTAACCCAATCGATGTTTTTAATATCAATTGATTTAATGAAGTTTTAACAAAGGTTTTGTGAAGAAAAATGCAAGTCCATTTTATCTTCATGGTATCAAATGTATGAGATATGATACCGATTTGTAGCATGATCACATATTCATCATATTAAAAAAGGATTGACAAGGTTGGACCTGATAGATGAGAACATCATATGAAAAGATCAAATGGTTCTTGGCAGCATATGTTGGTCGCCTCGTCACGTCTGAAGTCATCTCTTGACACCACACGTACGATTGGTATTGTTGTCTTGACACCAACTTGTGAACTTGGCACGTTCGGCATCGAAGATTCTGAGTGCTTGACAGTTGCTCCCCCTCAATTCTTGACCGGTGTTCTATCGAAAGAGCTGTAGTCGTCAGTTGAGTAGTCGCATCGTCGAGTATGTAGATACCAATTGTAGATAGCAATGGTTGTAGAGATGATAGCTTCATAAAAACAAGACTTCTCTTGTTTTGACAAATAAATGCACTGAAACGTACATAGATTTGTGTTAGACCAAGTTATAAAGTAAACTTGATCCTTTACAAGGTTTTAAAGTAAACCTTGCCCGAGAAAATTAATTCCCGTTGTGAGCCAAAGCTTTCATGAGAAATACTTGACTTTAATGTGAAAACCAGGTTGCAGTCTGAAATAACTACAAGCCATTAGGCATGTTTTATGAAATATTTACAACTTTTGTACGAACTCTATTTATGGCGCCGTGTCAATATTAATCAACATTTCTAAGGCCGTAAATATTATCGTACCAAAAGACATGCCTTTGAAAAATAAAGTAAAAAATATTTTTTTGGATTTTTATGAATTTTTCAATTTTTATGGTTTTTATATGGTTTTATATTTTTGTATTTTGCTTTTGTGGATTAAAAATATAAACAATATATACAAATGATCATCAAGGATACGGAGAATAGTTTTACCAAGACTATTCTTTCGCTTCATCTGCTAGTTCCTTTAGAGTTTCAGGCGAGAAAGTTCTCATTCCTAGCTTGTCGGCCAAAAATTCAATTCGAGCGCGATCTAAAGCCTTCGTGAAAATATCCGCCAATTGATACTCAGATCGGACAAAGTAAAGCTCGATTACTCCATTTTCCACTTGCTCCTTAATGAAATGGTAGCGAATGTCAATATGCTTCGACCGGAAGAATTGAACATTGTTGCAGCATAAGGCAATTGCACTCTTGTTGTCACAGTACATCGGAATCTTGTTGAAACCTAGACCATAGTCAGTTAATTGCGATCTCATCCAAAGAATTTGAGCACAGCAACCGGACATAGCTATGTATTCTGCTTCCGTACTTGAAATTGCAGCGCTTTTCTGCCTTTTCGATGCCCAACTGATTAGTCGATCTCCTAGTAGTTGCAAAGTTCCACTCGTGCTACGCCTGGTATCTTGACAACCCGCGTGATCCGCATCTGCATATGCCATTAGTGCAATAGAAGAGTCCTTTGAATACCAAAGTGTGGTTCCCTATGATCGTTAGACTCAATGGTTAAGAACCATTATATCTAGGTTGATCATCATTCATATGATAACATAGCGGAATAAGAACAATGATCATAACAAGGTGTTTAGGCACAAAGACACATGAATTAAAACAATAGGGTTGCTCATTATATTAATAATAAACAACCACTAGACGTGTATACATTGAATCCCACGTCTAGTGCGACACACACTTTAGGTTTACATTGTGAATGAATGATGTGAATAAAACCTAAGACTCTTGTTCCTTTTATAGTGGAAGGAACAGAATCTACAAGAGATAAAATCAAATAAACATCTAAATCTTCTATTTCTATAGATATATACTGAATATATTATTTATAATATATCCAATATATTCCCTAAATAGAATTCTCCATCAGCGTGTAAACATCTGTCAGCGTCTCAACACTTTCCGTCAGCGTCTCAACTAGCCGTGTCAGCGGCTTTGACAAACGTCTTGATGTTTTCTTCGTTTTGAGTTTCTGCCACGTCAACTCATATAATTTTAGACCCAACACAAAGTCCCCGATTAATGGTTCCTTTAAGATATCGAAAGATCCTTTTAACAGTAGCTAAGTGTAACTCAGTAGGCCTAGTTTGATACCTGGCACACATACATATAGCAAACTGAAGATCAGGGCGACTGGCTGTGATATACAGAAGAGTACCGATCATTCCACGATAAAGTGTCGGATCAACGGCAACTCCATGTGGATCTGCATCAAGCTTAGTTTTCTCCACCATTGGAGTGTCCACGGGGTCACAAGATTCCATCTTATATTTCTTAAGCGATTCAAGGGCATATTTGGATTGATTAATAAAGATGCCTCTGGGACTCTGAGATATCTGAAGACCTAAGAAGAATGATACCTTGCCCATCATTGACATCTTAAACTTGGAAGACATGAGTGTCCCAAACTCATCCGATAAGGTTTGGGTCGAGGCTGCAAATATAATATCATCAACATATATTTGTACCATAATCATATCTTTACCTCGTTTCTGAATGAACAGCGTGGGATCCACCTTGCCTTTTGCGAAACCTTGAGTAATGAGGAATTGTGACAATAGATCATACCATGCGCGTGGAGCTTGCTTCAACCCATAAAGAGCCTTCTTAAGCTTGTACACATGATTAGGATAATTAGGATTCACAAAACCATCCGGCTGTTGAACATAGACTTCTTCCTTGATTTCACCATTAAGAAATGCCGTCTTCACATCCATCTGATAGACGATCATATTCATATGTGCTACATAAGCGAGGAATAGTCTAATAGCTTCCAAACGGGCAACAGGTGCAAAGGATTCCATAAAGTCGACGCCCAATAATTGCTTGTATCCACGAGCTACTAGTCGAGCTTTGTTTTTCAATATTCCGCCTAACTCATCGAGTTTCACCTTGTAAACCCATTTCAAAGTGAGTAACTGCACTTGATCCGGGCATGGGACAAGTTCCCAAACATCAAGACGTATGAATTCGTTAAGTTCTTCTTGCATAGCTTCTATCCAACAGGATTGAGTAAAAGCTTCTTTCCATGTCTTAGGTTCAACTTCAGTGAGAAAAGCATCAAAGTGACAAAACATTGCACTTTCTTGTAACTGACTTCGTGTGGATACCGGACGATTAGGGTCACCAATAATAGAATCTATAGGATGATCCTTTGTCCACTTGCTGTCATGTTCACGAATCCGTGGATTGGAGTAAACTGTAGAAGGAGCTTCCTCTGAGGTGGACGACCCGGCTTGATTAGGGTCGGGAATAGATACACCAAAGAATGGAAGTTCACGCATTTGAGCGAATTCCAAATCGTGATCATCGTCATCTTCTTCATCATCAATAGGCATGACATGGGTAGTTGTTACTTGTGTTGGTTGAGAATTACTCGTTGTTGGTATATCTTGACCAATTGTAGGTGCAGATGTGTCTGATTGTGCAACGATTGCTGGAGCGACAACTTCGGTTACCGGAGCTATTACCTCAGGTTCTGGAGCAACAATACTTGGAGGAGTAAAGAATTCATCAAAGAACGGTTGAAACAACTTATCCCATTCATTCCTGGTAGGTGGTATAAATGATGATGAAGTAGGGTTGTTTGGGACAAGACCAGAACTAATGTTACTGGGTCCCATTTCATGAAGTGCGGGTTCAGAGCTGCTTTGCTCAGAAGCCATTGCTGTCAGCTCATCAAAATCAACATTCATAGTTTCTATGATTTTGCGAGAGTTACGATTGTAGATTCGGTATGCCTTCTTTGCGGGTGCGTAACCAATGAAAATACCAATATCAGCCTTTGGTTGAAGTTTTCCCAAATTGTCACCATCATTATTTGGATAGCAAAGAGAACCAAATACATGAAGATATGATAAATCTGGTACTTTTCCATGGAGAAGCTCATAAGGTGTTTTACCATGGCGTTTACGAATTAGTGACCGGTTTTGGGTGTACACTGCTGTAGATACTGCTTCTGCCCATAAAAACAATGGAGCCTTTACGTAAATTAACATCGTTCGAGCAGCTTCCATAAGTGTGCGATTTCGCCTTTCAACGACACCGTTTTGTTGTGGAGTGCGTGCAACGGATGTTTCATGAGATATGCCAACTTCTTCATAATAATCACGCAAAATTTGATTCACAAATTCGGTTCCATTATCTGTACGAATGCGTCGGACAGTAGTGTTGAGACGCACTTGAATCATCTTGAGAAATCTGATGATGAATTTAGGTGCCTCATTTTTTGCATTAAGAAATTTCACCCATGTAAACCGAGAGTAATCATCGACAATGACGAGGATGTACTTTTTGCCACTAAGACTTTCAACACGCATTGGCCCACAAAGATCCATATGCAACAGATAAAGTTTCTCTTGGTTGGTGTCTTCAGTCTTGGGTTTGTAAGACTTCTTAGTGCTTTTCCCCATTGTACACGCGGAACACAAATGATCCTTGTGAAATGATAGTTTAGGAAGACCACGAACAAGTTCGTTTTTTGCCAAGTGATTAATAGCATCAAAGTTAAGATGAGATAACCGTCGATGCCATAACCATGACTTAGTCTTCGATGCTTTAGAGAGAAGACATACGGGAGAAGCGGCCATCATGTCTTGTAGAGACAAAGTATACAAATTATTCCCTCGAGTACCTTTCAATAAATCAACCCCTTCCAAATTACGAATGAAGCAGGTATGCTCTCGAAAAGCAACTTCCAGGTTTGCATCACAAAATTGTCCCACAGAAAATAAGTTGTGACCAAGACCTTCCACGTAATACACTCTTGAAATTATAACATTCCCAATATGATATTCACCATAACCCATTATCTTTGCAATATGATCATTACCAAATCGAACCGTACCAAGAAACTTGCTGACGAAATTTCTGAGCTGAGAGCGATCTCCGGTCATATGCTTGGAGCAACCAGAGTCCAAATACCAGAGAACAATTTGGACCACCTGTTTTCAACAACAACAGTAGACAATGCATTGGAAACTATTGGTTCTGGAGTGTTAGCAGATACAGATATAGAATTATCAGAATTGCTAACATTTTTGAGACCCTTAGATTTCCTGTGTTTTCTAATGATAGTTTTAGCACTAACAGGTTTTGCTGTTCCAACTTTCTTAGGTTTTGGATTATTCGCGGGCACTACAGTGGGAGTAGACCTATTTAAAGGGCACTTGGTTCCTACAGTAGTGTCGGTGTTCCTAGTTAAAGGACACGCTTGTGTTTTGGTAGCCTTGGTACTCCTAGTTAAAGGGCACGCTTTCTTCACTTCAGTGGGAGTGATCCTAGTTAAAGGGCACGTATTTCCTACTATAGTGAAAGTTCTACCAGTGGGGCGCCACATCCAACCAACTTGGGTTAACACTTTCCCAGTCGGTTTCCATTCTAATCCATTTTTCCGGGCCTGCATCTCATTCACATGGTCAATAAGGCAAGAATCATGATGACTAGAAAACATACATTCATTGCAATTCCAACATTTTAAATTAGAATTCACAGTAGGCTTAGAACGCTGCACAACCGCAGAGCCTTTAGGTTTAGCTACATGATTCTTTTTATTCAAAACAGAAATAACATTCCTAGGATGGGCTTCTACTTTCTTCTTCACTTGACTACTAGATGGGGGCAAGATCCTATCATTCTTCTTGTTTCTTTTAAGCTTAGATCTTTGAGCCTTAGTAGTGGTGCTTACTCCTGTAGAAGGCAACACGGGAATATTAGAAGCTGGTTTTGATTCCGCCTTATCTTTAGTGACCAAAGTTTGAGATGATTTAGTCCTAGGGCCCTTGTTAAGTGGTGTGACGGCAATAAGGGTTCTTTTGATTGCACTAGAGGACGATGCTGAGATAGTGGCTGCGTCATCCACAACATTCTTACCTTTTAGAGTTCGAAGTGTTTCCTTTAACTCAGCCAAGACCAGATTCTTATCACAAATTTGTTCCCTCAAATCAGATATTTCCACCGACTTTCGATTCAATTGTTCAATCAATGATTGATTCTGTGCAGTGGTATCAACACATGCGGGCTGTACTGAATCGAAGAGTCGTGTATTTTTCTGTTTTAAGTTATCAACTTTGGACAAAATCTTGGAAACTTGATTGTCTAGATCAAGTCTAAAACTCTCAGCGGCCTCAAGTACGTTCACACAGTTAAGCTCCTTAGATTTCTCTATTTCTATCGGCAAAGAGTTAGCAACTTTGTCACTTGGCTGACGCTGTTTTGATTGTAAATTCAATCGAAAATTGTTTTCAAAATTTGCATCATCGATATTAACACCTTCGAATGATGTTTCAAAGATTTCTTGAATAAATTGTTGCTTGCATTCAAGCGAAATACAATGTGTTTGAATCTCATCAAAACGTTTTGAAAGCGAAGAATATGAATCTTGAAGCTTTAAAAATTCAGCGTCAGATTCGTGACAAGTACTATCTACCACAGTATCCACAGATTCAACATTATGCACAATAGAATCATTATCAACACTTGTATTCACACAGACAGAAACTATATTATGAGACATCACTTGATTCAGAAGCAGATCATTATGGCGTGAAACCCGTTCTATTTCAAGTAAACTGTTTTCATAAGCATCTTCCATTTCATTGAAAACACGTCTAACTTCTTCTATTTCCAAAAACAAATCTTGATCAATATTACGAAGACAAGCTTTAACATTCTTTACAAACGGAACAATTTCATCTCGAAACGCAGCTCTAGTGTGCTCAAAGTTCCATTCACCTTCCGTTATGGCTGTGGCCGTCGTACGTTCCAAAATGACCTTGTCAAAATCGGCTAAGTGTTGGTGAACCGTATTTAAGTTAACGGACGCCTTACTTACCGGTGGAATTAACTTCGTTAAATCATTTTTGACGAGTGTAGGAGACGTACTAGGAAGGTTTTCATTTGACAAACTTTGGGGCACAAGAACTGTTAATTCTGCTAATTCCTTTTGTAAGCGAATGCGTGTCTTTTTCGAAAATTGATCTTTGTTATGTTGATCATAATCAATTGTATGGAATTTTGAAAGCATTTTAGAATGAGTTTCATCCCCAAGTGATTGTGTCTCCTCAGTATTACGAACAAAAGGTGCTTCTTTCGATTTTCCAATTATGGTCATATCATAAAGACCGGGAATATATTCCTAAGCTTGTTTTGCATAACCGGGATTAGGTGGTAAATCTTGACGACGCTTAAGTTCGAATTCTTTAAATGATTTAGTTAAAAGATGAACCTTTTCTGTGGAAGCGTATTGTTTTAAAAGCTGTTGTTCTTTGAATTTAAGAAGTTTGGTAGCATTAATTTCCGATTCAACCTTTTTAGACTCGAGAGTTTCGAAATCCATTTTAAGTTTCTGAAAATCATTGACAACCGACTCTTTTGCTTTTAATTCATTGGAAAGATTAGCTTTTAATGATTCTATTTCTTTCAAGTGTTCAATCTTTTCAAAACGAAATTGGTCAAATTCAGAACATGTTATTTTCTCTTCTTGAGGGACCATTTTAAAAGTTTTGACCTTTTCTTTATGCAACGCAAGCTCAGCAGTTAGGGTGGAATTCGTATCTACGGATTGTCTGAGGGCCATATGCATTTGATCAATAATATGTTTAGGTACCATGACCAAATCATGTGGAGCATAAGATTCCATACCCGTCGTAGCATTTGGTTGAGGTTCACTCAAATGTGTAGAATTGGGTACCACATCATTTGAGTTACTAGTTCCCGAATGCTGTTCGAGGTTGTCATTTTCATGCCCAACTTGATGTTGGTTATCATCAATATTATTGGATGTGGTTGGTACCTCACTAATGACATCAGAACCGTAGTGAGAGAGATTAGCAACGAGAGCAGCTTGGGCAGAGTGAATGTCATCACAATCCGAATCGTATGCATCAAGATCATCCGCTTGATAAGTTGCATTAGAAGTAGAAACGACTGCAATGCCTTCAGTATCTGCTGCCCCTGGGTCTGCAAGAAATGCTAACTCCTCTGAATCCAAAATCTTCCCCTTAGACTGAGCATCAACCAAATACATCTTCTCATGAAACCATGCATCATCCCTCCTCCTTTTCGGCTGAGTGCATTCCCTAGCCATATGACCTTGTCCTCGGCAATTGTAGCAAGTCACAACCTTCTTAGGACCAATAGGACTCCCATTTCCACTAGCTTGAGAATTCACAGCTTGATTGTTCCCAGTCCTTGTAGGAGGTCCATATGAATTTTGCCTTCCCTGAATAGGTTGCACCGTCACTTGACCATCTTGAACAGTGGCTTGTTGTCGAGGATTTGATGAGGTGCGGAGCTGATTGTTTGTTGGTGGAAATCCTCTAGTTGCAACAAGTTTTGACAAGTAGGCGGTGAGATGGTTTAAACATCAGCTGGCGTATCATTTGGAGTAAAGACCGGTGCTTGGATTGGTGGAAGTTCATTAGAGTAGAAAGCTTGTGCTGGTTGTGCTTCAATTGGAAAATATCCTTGCTGAGGAGTATAGCCCAATGGAGAAGTGTTGGTTTGTGATGGTGATGTTTGATATGGTGGTTGCTGTTGAAAAGATTGTTGATGAACACTTTGTTGATATTCTTGTTGTGGCATCATTGGTGGTTGATAAGATGGTTGCTGTGGTTGCTGATAGATGTGTGGTGGTGGCTGCTGCAAGTATGATGGTTGTTGATAAGTATAAGCCATGTTTTGTTGAGAAGCATACATTGCAAGTGGATCATGAACTTGAGGTGTAGACAACCGAGCCTCGATCACATGGCATTCGTGTTGTTGAAGAAAAGCTTGAAGTTGATCCACATTGGTGTTATGCAAGTCCTTAGCCAATTTAACATCCGTCACGTATTTTTTCCATTCTGGAGGAAGAGTGTTCAAATACTTGGTGTTCAATTGAAAGGTAGGAATTGCCATGCCATAAATATTTAGCTCATTCAACAATAGAGTAAATCTCAGATAGTAGTCATTGAGAGTCTCCCCTGGCACATAGGCAAACTTATCAAACGCATCATAAAGCTTACACTCTCGTTCTTGTTTGGTTAACGAGGTGCCTTGCATTAGAACCCGAATTCTATCCCATAACTCTTTGGCAACTTTATGTTTGCTGACGAGTTTGTAGACATCTGGAGGAAGGGCTTGGAGAATGATGTTTGTAGCATATTTATCACATTTATCTTGAATCTTCATATCTCCAGTCAACTCACCTGTTGTGCGAGGACGAGTGGTCGTGCCTTCTGTCACAGTACCATAATCTAATGGTCCATTGAGCACCGATGCCCAAATTAGATGTCCATTCTCCTTGTTCAACATATAAAGTTCCATTCGGTAAGCCCATTCCTCATACATAGTCTTCACCAACATTGGTGGACGATTATCCGTACCCGAGAGGATGGACTTATCCGTAAGAGATGTATACTCCATTTCAATAAGTTAAGATTTACAAAGTTGATCGAACAATGAAATAAGGTTAAGTATTTTTGTGTTGTTGTGAGTTAAAATCGAGAAACAATGTTAAAATCCCCTAAAATATGTTCTCGATAAACCAAAAATTCCAAGTCAAAATTACACACGATCGAAATTTTTTAAGGAATAATTTTTGGTTTGTCGGAATGTCTAGATCGGAATACCAGATCGTAATATAGAACTGTCGAAATGTTGTTGGTATCGAAATGCCTAGATCGCAATGCAAAGCTGTCGCAATAATTCAGATCGCAAATTACTATCGCAAAGATTCAGATCGCAATGAACTATCGGAATACTCAGATCGCAATACCCAGATCGCAAAGTAGCTGACAAAATTCGAGCAGAGTAACGACTTAAAATACTTCCTTATACCCGTCGGAATCTCAGATCGCAATAGCTATCAGAATGATTCAGATCGGAATAAGTGATAAAAATCCCACGATCGCAATGTAGAAACCAAACCCTTTCCGATGGTAAGGTTATTGCGATGGAAGCCCAAGTACAATCTGTACTTTCCGATGGATGTTTCTGCTTAAATTTCGGAATGAAGAACAAAGCCTTTTTGCACTTTTGATCCAAAAAAAACTGATGTTTTAATGAAAACCAAGATACCAAGAACACTTTTAAGCACAAATTCCTATGTTGCACTACCTATCACTACGATCAAACCAAAAAATTTTGAAGATTTCGGCCAAAAACACACTTATACAATACGAATTGTTTAGAAAACAATACGCAACACAAAAACAAACCTATATTTCATCCCAAGCTCTTGATACCATTTGTAGATTTGTAAATCTATGCTTATGTTTTTAGAGAGAGAAAGAGATAGAAAGATGGTGGATTTCACACTTCTAGAGAGAGAAAGTTAAGAACAACTATGTGTAAAATAATGAAAACCACACCCCTCTCCATCAAAGGAGAGGGTTTATATACCCAAGCCCTTGTCATGGGCTTGGGCTTACATTTGACCGCCGGCCCATACATTTCATGGGCTCGGTTTTGGGCTTCGTTTAAGTAAATGCAAATGACTAAACTACGAGCTATTACACGAACTAATGTTGGAGTGACCGATCCTTCCTAATACGTAAAACGTATTTCCAACAGACATGATATTTCTAACATCCATACTACCCTCTAGCTCATGTTTTAAGATATTTATCTTGTCTTTTAAATCAAATTCCATTTTCTTGTATTCAGAAACGGTTTTCTCAGTTTCAGTAAGAGCTAGTTGGTAATTGGATAATTTACACCTTTCAGTGCTCATATCCTCTTTTAGTTTTAACACTTCTTTGTTAAGTCTGTCAGTGTTTAACCTACAACCTTTGCTACAAAAAGCATCATCATATACCTCATTATCAGATGAAGAGGAGGAGTGTGCCATGAGAGCATATTCAACATGCTCTTCTTCTTCAATGTCAGCAATCAAAGCTTTGTCCTCTTCAGCATCCTTGGCCAGATAGCTCCAATCCCATCCAGTACCATCAATTCCTTGAACTGCAACCATGGCTTTGGATTCTTGAGCTTTAACAACCTGACTTGAGGGTTTGCCAGCATCAGATCTTCTAGGAGATCTGCATTCCCTCATGAAGTGCCCCATGCGATGACAGTTGTAGCACTCAACTTTGGATTTATCAAATCCAGCAGTGTCTTTAGCATTGAAGGTCATCTTCTTCTTGAACCTCCTATTCCACCTATTTGCTCTTATACTAGCAAGAGCCATGTTCCACTTGATGTCCATCTCTTCCAAGTGTTCATCACTTATCTGCTCAAGGTCCTCATATGTAATCACTGAACCATTGGGCAAAGAAGCAATGTAAGCACAAACAGTATCCAAATCCAAACCAGCAGGTTTAACTCTTGGTAAGTCATTCATGAATGTGTCAGCGTCTGAAAAGGAGACGTTGACAGGACTTGTTCCAGCGCTGACAAATGGTGATCCAGTAACTGGATGCATAAAAGAGTCATGCTGATTGAATTGACCTTCTCTATGAGAAAAGAAGGCCATGTTGCTGGTGCTAGCTTTGCTTGAAAGAGTCTCATCTTCCAACAATCTTAGTTTGTTGTAGATGTCATCAAACGAAGAGCTCTTGTGAGTATTATTGGCAAGAATAGATCTTGCCTCAATCTTCCATGTCTCACCAAGACTTTTCAGAAAAGTAGCATTGATGTCAATATCACCAACTTGTGTCCCCATGAAGGATAATTTGCTTGTGATGTCAAGCAATCTGCTTCTCACACTGCTCAGTTTCTCATTGGGCTGAGCTTTGAAGATAGCATAATCATGCAGAAGTTGCTTTTTCTTTTCTTCCTTGGTTTCTGCATTACCACCATATGCAACTTCAATTGCTTCCCAAAGATCCTTAGCAGATTCATAGCTTCTATATTTGTGCTGATTTTATTGTCCCAGAGACACTTTCAGAATATTTAGGGCTTTCATGTCAGCCCTTTTCTTTGCAATATCTTCAGCACTTACAGCTCTACCATCTCCAGGTTTTTCTTTCTTATCTTCATCAGGACATCCTTCAACAGCTGTTCTTGTCGCAATGGCATTCAGAATCTTTTGAGCTTTATTGAATGAGTTTCCATATTCAATAATGTCCCAGAGAGTGTAGTCAAAGATCCCCAGATATTGTTCAAAGTTGAACCTCCATAAGTCAAAGTTGGTTGCATCAAGCATGGGAATCTTGATGTTTGGTAAGGATGAAGAGGAGGACATGATGTTTGCTTCAGACATGATGTTTTTAGGGTTTTGAGAAAATTAGGGTTTTGGTGTTCGTATATCGTTCTGGTGTTCTTCAAAGATCAAAAGTTCCTCAACAAGCTCTGATACCACTTGTTGATCCCAAACTTAGATCGATTAGCTTTGTGTATACGAGATTAGATCAAGTATAACACGTAGAGAAACCTTTGTTGTATGCTTTGTGAATCTAAGTATTATGCGGAATTTAATACTTAAACAAGAACACAAGATGTAAACAATACTTTCACTTTGATTATCAATGTCGAACTTGCTTACAATGAAAGATGTTTACGAATGAAAAACTTAATGAAAACTTGATACAAAACATTAACCTAAAGGCCTTCTTTTATAGACTAAGAAGCCTTGTACAATAAGCTACGTATCAACTATTCTAGGTAAAGATAAACATAGAAAATACATTGTCGTTTCTATCCTTACTAGAAGTATTCTAGAACATAATAAACGTGTAGCTCACATCTTCTATCAGTGCTTGTCTTCAATCTGTCAACGCTTGACTTTAACTTGTCAACGCTTAAGCTGTCAGCGCTCACTTTGCTCTTGTCAACGCTTGAGTTGTTCTTGTCAGCGTTCAAGTGATCTGACCTTAATTTATTCCTAACACTTCAATGAGTATTTCTAAACTAAGCCCAGTTTTCATAAGTCCTTCTCTTAGTTCAGCGTTCTCCTTATCAAGTCTTGCCATCGCTACTTCAAAATGATGCATTCTTTTACTCAGTTTGATATTATGGCGTCGGGTAACGTCCATTTTATATTCCAACTGTATAAAATGCTCTTCAGTTTCTACTTTTCCTCTTATTAAATTTCTAACATTACTTTCTACTCTCTTGAAAGCTTCTAAGGAAATTGCATCGAGATGACTTGCAATTGCAGATAATTGCCAGTCATGCTTTTCCACAATTCGTGCTCTAGAGACCTCTTCAGTTTCATAAGGCTCTTCGCGACTTCGATTGGGAGATGAATAAAGATCCTCAGGTAACAGAAAATGATACGCATGTGAAGGTGTACTATTCATCACTTTAGTTTGATGTGAGAAATATTCTTATACTTCAGGGGTATCGTAAAAAGACAAATTCGGAACACGCACATCTGTGGAAGATGGAGTGAACATCGGAATTTCTCTTTCATCATCGTCGGAGATGAGAATGTAGGTGAAAGTAGAGATCCTTGTAGTTTTTATAACATAATAACATAAGATATGCTTCTAAAGGGATAAAAAAAAATCTTACGCTGGCGCTACTGATGGCTGATAGTCTTGAAATTTTTTATTTTTTTAAATCTCAGTTTTAGTTTAGGAGAACCTTATTCTCTATAACTGCAAGCTCTGATGCCAATCTGTAACACCCCCATTTTACCTTTACGCTGCGGAACATTGATATGGGGTATTACTTCATAGTACCATAGTCACAATAATAGAAAATGCTAAAAAGACATTTTTATAAAACAAATGTTATCATTCATTTATTTAAATCAGAGTTTAATAAAAAATTGTACATACGCTGCACAAACACAGGTTTCCTAAAGATCTAGTTTTATTGATAGAATGATAACTTATTCAAGACACCACCCTCCACAGAACGCCAGTCTTCATTCACCTGAGATATATGCTTAAAGTCAATACAAAGGTTGAGTGAATTTATAGGTTTTAAACATCATTTGAATACAAGTATGACTCTCGGGCTACAGTGTTATACACCCAGTTTTAAATTCATCGATTCTTATTGCACTAGCTCATGACCCGCGACTAGACATTATCAGAAAAATCCAACAAATTGCCCTGAAGCCTGAAGATTGCCAAACTATCATGAGTTATGCAAAATAAAGTATATCTGTTTAGCCTAGGAATTGACCATTAGCTGCTAGCAAGTGCGACTTGCCTAGATAGGAGATGTCAGTCTCTAATAGTACTATTCACGATAAGCGCTCATTAAATGATTAGCGGTTCATGATTAAAAAGGGACTTTGGATGGCAACAAGTAAACATAGTGTCAATAATCATATAGGCAGCATACAAAAACATTTGTATTTCAGTTTTGCATATATCCCCCTCACGGGTTTTCAAATTGTTTGTAAGCTTTTAAAATGTGAGGCTATAAACTCACATTATCATATAGAGTCTTTTGATTATCCAATCACAATCTTCTCACGAAATCTGGACTGACACACAATATGAATATATATCAAGCGTTAGTCTCTGAGTTCATTCTCTTTAATTAACATTATTTGATTGAATTAATTTTGAAGTGATACTATCAGTGTTCGGGCCATCATAGTCAGAAGTCATTCTATAAACGTTTGAGCAGCGAGGGCACTTTAAATCGTAAACCCAACCACTCAGTCAGAACGTAATATCGAGATGGAACATCTTTGAACAAAGCTCCCTACAAACACGACACAATATATTTTATTACATTTGAGTTTCAATGTTGGCAAAAATAGTCCTTGTTGTTATAGTTCAGTGTAATTACAATTTTTACCCTTTAAGTATATAGTTTCATAAATTGCAATTTAAACCTTCATTATTCAACCTTAGGGTCTCAAACTTTACAACAATTATTGTTATAGATTTTAATTTCAAAAAATTACACTTTTGGCCCAAAATGATTTATAGTTTCAAAAATGACAGTTTTAGTCCCTGAACTTATAAAAATCACATAACAGGCTCAAAAATGGTCCAAATGATCTAAGATTTGAAAACAAAGTTTATGAACACATTTATAGTCATAATAAAAACATTTTTTCAGAATTATAACTTTTGAAATGGGTTTTTGCTCATTATTTTATGTAAATTAAAAAACTAGAGTTTTAGGACATCTTTAACTTATAACTTTCATTTAAAATGATGAAATGACTTGGTTTCTTTTGGATTATCTTTCTAACATAATTTTAGCATTATAAAAAGTCTAAATAAACTTTATAAAAAGATCAAAGCCTTCGTTAACATAGATTTACCTAGGTAGCTCCAAAATGGCTCCTTATGGCTTCTTATTAACACAACTTGCTATCAAAGCTTCAAGAGATTTAATGGCTAGCTTATAGACCTCAGTTTTGGTCTTGTGAGATATCCTAAGACGTATATAGAGGTGGAAATGGAGAATGGGCATGAGATACAAAGGAAACGGGGTGCAAGTTTCAAATGAAGCATTTCGCCTCTATTTATACTTGTTTTCACCCTTAGCCTCATAGTTATGCATTCAAACGTGTAAGATATATATAGGGGTGACTAATGAAGGCTATTGAAGATCTACACAAGTTCATAGCTTGTAGCTTAGTCCTAATCCTTCCTTGTGGCTAGAAATAAGTCACGACAACATATAGATAGGAATGGTGATGTGTAGCAAGCAAGGAGGTGATACACCTAATTTTCACACTCCTAAAATATCTTAGGATGAATAAATATCAGGTTTTCAAACTTCGAATAGAGGGAAATGGTTTGAAAATGAGTTTTGGAGGGAAATTACAAAATCGAATCCTAAAACTAGGGCTTGTAACTTATGTTTTGTGTTTTTGGTGATTAAGGGCTTAGGAAAGTGATTAGTGAATGATTAGGGCTTAATTAGGGTTTAGAAATTCTATTTAAGAGATTTGGGTCCTTGGTTTGAAGTTTAACAAAGGTTTGATGTGAAAATGGGAAGTATACATTTGTAGATTAGGGTTTTCTAATGATCTAGGGTTTAATCTTAGCAAATGTGATTATCCTCCTCTTAGATACTGATGTAAACTTAATTTAGGTCCTAGAAATTGTGTCTTAAGTGTCCAATGAGTTCTCACACTTGGTTTAAGGGTTTAGTTTAGGTAAACCTGTCTAAAGAGTGAGAATATCTATTTTGACCTTATCTACAAGTCATGCATTGAAATCTTGTATCTTGTGAATTAGGGTACTTGTACATTGTCCTAATATAATATTTTAATCTTAATGAAGTCCTATAAGTATTTATAGACTTGTCCAAAAATAACTAGGTAGTGATTCAATGTAGATTTCTTAATATTAGGGTTTTTAGGTCATTAATCCTAATGATTTTCTAACTTGGGTAATTAGGGTTTATATACTTATGTATGCTTATTCTAGGGCTTATATGATATGTTTATGACTTTTATGGGTTCTACATTCTTATTTTGAGGGTTTATATGAGTTGATCATATTCTAGGGTTACTTAAATAAGATTAAGGTTCTATGCTTTGAAAACTTGTACTTTATGCTTTAATAATTTGTAACTTGGTTCAAGATAAATGTATGATTATATTATGATACTTAGTTGAGTTTTATGTTGTGTTGCAAAATATTGGAGTCTAATTCATTATAGGTTGGATTTTATATGCTAATCTTGGTTTTACGTTATTTTCTTGTAATTAGCTTGTGATTAGTGAATATTAGTGGTTTGTTATTATTTAACTTTTCTTTATTTGGTGGATTAGAATTAGTGTAGAGTGTTTAATAATAGTACATTGTCATTTTGAGGTTACATTGCTTGAAATATAAGTTTATAAGGGATTTCTAGGGTTTCTATGGGAATTTAGGGTATCCTTGTTATATTTGAGTTGTCCTTATTCATTGTTTATTCATATGATAACTTTTAGTACTCAAACTTGATATATACATAGTTTTTACAACATATAGGCATATGTTGATGTGGCATTTGTGATAGTGAGATCCATAAGTCATTCATGTAGTATAGTGAAAATGCAAAAATTTCTGAGTAAAATCACCTTTTTATTTATGAATATGGATATTAAATTAACCAAAACTAATGGATGTTATATGTTTCCACCATTACGCTGATGCAAAACAAGTCCAAAATACCCTTTACCTCTAAAATCAATGTCGTTATCAGTAACTTTATAACAAATTCCTTTTTTATGCATCTGTGTTTTGGGCTGATGTTTGAACCATACCAGTTAGCTCCAAAAATTATAATATTAAATCTATACAAGCGGTTTTCCATTTCATTAGAATTAACCCACACATAGCCCTTCATGATAAAGAAAAATAGAGAAAATAAACTTAACTATCTTTCATTCATTAAAATCCATCATCAGTTCCAATTTACATTAATTCCAACATCCACTGCTTGCTAACACAATTAAACCTACACCTAAGAAATTATAAGTCTTAGCCCACACACCCCAAATCTAACAAATCAACCTCTTAACCGCTGGTAAACTTGGTAACAGCCTTAGTCCCCTCACTAACAGCATGCTTAGCCAACTCCCCAGGAAGAACATGACGAACAGCAGTCTGAATCTCTCGAGAAGAAAGAGTGTTCTTCTTATTATACCTCACCAGCTTCAAACTCTCAGTAGCCAATTTCTCAAATATATCATTAATAAACGAATTCATAATCCCCATAGCCTTGCTTGAGATTCTGATGTCAGGATGAACTTGTTTCAACACCTTGAAGATGTAGATCTTGTATGTCTCAACTGACTTATTATGTTTCTTCTTCTTCTTGTCTGTTGATGCTGACGTGACCTTTGTTGGGAGCTTCTTCTCGGCTTTGGGTTTTGGATCTTTTTATGATGCTGGCTTCTTCTCTGCTGTGGGTTTCTTCTCTGTTGTTGCCTTTGGTGCCATTGTGATAATGTGGACGTGTGTGTGTTTTTTGAAGGTGCTTTTGGTGTGTGTGAACTGTGTGTGATGAGACTATGAGAAGGGTTGCTTTTATAGGGTGTGAAGGTGGGATTTGATTGGTGGGTTTGGTGTCACACGTATCGGGTATGTTGGCCGTTGGATTAAGGGGCCATTTTTTGACGGTCAAGATTGAGATCTCTTGGTGCATCAAATTTTCATTTGGATTTTTTTAATTTTTTAGTTTTCGCGGGCTTGTTGCAAGTTCTATTGGAAATTTGAAATTAATTTATTACTCCGTATTATTTTTGGTTAAAGAAAAATTGAAGTTATTTAATTTGCTATACACAACGGATTAATCTGTAAAATGCCGAAAAAGTTACTGTAATATAAATGATTAAAAAACATACAGTGATAAATAAAAGATCATAATCATACTAACCTAGTTTTCTATTTAAACTTACTTAACAAAAACGTCAAAAAAAATTCAATATAATGAACTATGAGATATCGACTACGGAGTTCGAATTTAGAAAAGAGTAGGCTTGGATAAAGTCTGAGATCCTTTTTTATATACTAGCATGGTACTTACGCAATGCAGCGGCGAGTGTTCGGTAACGATTTTTTAGACGAACAAATGTTACTCTTTTATTTATTATGTTTGTATTCACATTAATGTTAAAATTATAAAAAATCAAATTAAAACAAACCTATTAAAATGAAAAAAAAGGAAAAGTTAATAAAAATATATTAAAATGGATATTGAGTTTAAGAGAACAATTTTTTTTTAAATATGACAAAATTATATTATAAAATAATAAATAAATAAAAATATTTTAATAACTTAAAACTAAAAATGTAATTTTTAAATGTTGTTACAAAAGGTTATGATATATAATTGTGAGGAACAAATCAACAACTTGTTTTATTAAGTAGGTAAAAAGTCTAAAAATTAAGTCTTCCTATTTTTAGAATGTCTCAAATGCTTTATAATGTAATTATAGATGGTAAAACTCGAAACATCTTATATTTTTTTTTTGAACGACAACTTTTATTAGAAGTTAGCAAGGTGCTAAAAATTACAAAGAAATAAAGTTATGGTTTTTCAACCAACAAACCTAAAAAAACGAGCTATTACATCTATTGACATACCAAACAAAAGCACGAGAAACAATATCATCAAAGAGAACATAACGCCTCGGAGGAGACTCAACAAAAATGGATTGATTCCTAAACATCAAAACATGCCACCGAGCTACATAGAACACACCTTCCAAGATAAGTTTAAGCTTAGATGGCAACCGAATAGTGGATAACCAAACATCCTCGTCGTGGAAGGACGAAATATCACTCGAAACAAAATCCCACCACCGGCAAATCTTATGAAAAATGAGCTTAGCCAACTCACATTAGAACAAAACGTAGCTAGAATCCTCTGAGACCGCTCCACATATAGGACATATAGAAGAATATAAAGCAACCCCTCATTTAGAAATATTACATCTTGTTGGAAGACGATCAAGACGAGCACGCCATATGAAAATATTAATCTTGATAGGGATATGTTTCACCCACCTCGTAGCTACAGGAGAGGACGGAAGAAGAATATCATCTAAAGAAGAATGGATATCTTTAACTCAAAACACACAATTACTATTTATGTCGCAACACCATCTGTCCTTAGTAGAAGAAAGGGTAATATAACCTAACATCGAAGATAAATCGATCCACTACGAAGGCGGGAAAACGAAAGACCTTTTCTGGTCCCCCTGAGTCGGTGGGTGCTTGTGGGAGGGGTGTGCCATGATGAAACAAGGGAATGAAAGGCCGATTTGTGTTGGATGCTCTTTACCCTCCCCACAATGATGGATGTGTTGTCTTTGGGAGGGTTGAAGCTTGATTCTTCTCTAGAGTCTTCTTGGTCATCAATACGATCTGTCCTTAATAGAACCGATCTTATTCTTTGAACAATCAGAATTTCGTACTTCTGTTGGATCCTCCCTATCTCCTGATCGAGCTTGTGTAGGTAGATGTTGTCTAGTAGGGCCGATAGTAATACGAATTAACCGGCGAAACGAATCAACTATAGAAACCTCACCCAGCTTGCCAGAAACCGAAGCCGTTTTGTCACTCTCTAGAGTAAAGATACGAGGGAACCTGACGCTAATAGGGCAATCCATAATCCACGTATCCAACCAGAACCGAGTATTGTTGCCATCCCCGATACGTTTCTTACAACAAGGCACAAAATCAAAACCTTTCAAATACAACACTCTTATCTCTTGGAGAATAGAGCACCAATTTACAGCATAATTAGTCGGATGGAGATCAATAGAAGTCCCATACATCGCTCTATTAAACCGAGACCATATTGACCCATCTTGTGAGATAAACCGCCACACCCACTTAAGAATAAGGGCTCTATTAAACGCGTGAAAACTAGACACTCTGATACCGCCATTTTTCTTTGACGCCAACACTCTTTCCCACGCGCCCCATGTAATTTTCGTCTCCGAACCATTAGGTATCCTTTAGCATAGGTATCCTCATTTTGTAGCACTTAAACTAGGGAGAGCTGAGTGATTATGATCCTCATTTTGTGAGGTGTGCGGCTTAGGTATCCAAAATCATAGGTAAATTTTAAATTCATATTTCTTAACTAAGTTGGGCATATCTTTTTGGAATTGCTTATAACAAGTCTACTTGATGACAAATAGAAGTCAAGCAAGGGGCTAATTTATAACATCAAATATATAAACATTTTTTATATCAAAATCCTTATCATATTGTTCGTTATTGTTATTAAAATGATTGAAAATGGCATATATTCAATAATTATCAATTTTGTAGGTGGAAGCGATGAAATAGTATAAAATTAAAGAAAACATGAAATTATACTAAAGAATGCACCAAAAGTTGAAATTAAAAGCCAACTACGACGTAGCTAGCCCGCAGTACTACGTTGTGGTACTTACATGGAAATAATTCGTGATCAAGCCTAACTACGTTGTAGTTACCATGTCTTACTAAGTCATGGTATCAATGCCTCAACTTTGAAGATCCGTATGGGGTAGTGGATCCGTAAGACTACGTCATAGTTACAGTATATCTAATATTTGGATAGAATAACAAGACGAGTATGACGTAGATCCCTTGTCTAACTATTTCATAGTACCCATATATCTCGAATATGGAAGGCGTATAATAGAAGACTATAGCGTAGCTCCAACTTATGACTACACCGTAGTAAGGTCGAGCACTATATATAGAGTGTCAAAACTTACCAAACAGTATCACTCAACCATCAGACGTGTAAGGAGTCGTTTGGAAGGCTCAAAGGACCATAATTCAACCCTCTGCTTTATTTTTTCAAGGGATGTATTAGTTTCATTCCATCATTGTATTTGATCATTCAAACATCAAACTTTATAAGATTATTACCATGCATATGTCGTGATTATTATTATTGTGCCTTGCACTGTTTATGATATGGTGGCTAAGCACTTTAGTGCTAGCCTAGTTATGAATTTGTTGTGCATGATATGATTGTTTCATGTTCAAGTTTTCATTGTTTGGTATATTCTTATGCGTGTTGCATGATACTTGTAGTTTGGTAGTATCGAATATATTGAAGATCACATTGTCTTCCAATAGGATTACCTAGTTGAACCCTGACTAAGCATGGTACTAGGAATAGGGTGGCAACTGCTCTTAGTGTAGGGGTTGACCAAATCATTGCCTTTAGTAAGTTAGTTAAAAAAATGCATGAAATCCTCCTAGGGTTTTAGTTAATAAAGTGGAATTATTAACACCAAACATATCATAAGGGTAATTGAGGTTTAATCACTACTGCATAAGATATTTGGATAGTTATAATCATGACAGTCGTTATTTAGGATCTATAAGACAGACTCTGGTGGTGATTCAGATATGTGGATATTGAAAACATTTATACAATTGATAATTAGACACTACACTCGTAAATATAAAGTTATAATTATAACTAAATAACAACAAAGTACTCGAAAATATAAAGTGTTTTAACATGTGCATCCCCAATAGGATCACACGTCTTTCGTCGTACACGGCTAATTGGTTCACATAATCCCGACAACTCATAATTGGGAATCAGATTAGTAGATAACACATATATCAACTACGAAAACATCTAGCAACACTCACATTCGTTATTTAACTAGAAATGTCTAAGATTTAAGTTTTAAAAAATTTCTCAGTTGTATGGTCATTTATGTCTTGCTATAATCATCCATTTGTTACATGTGCTGTTAAAAAATAGATATAGATCCTCACTCATTCGATATAGTTTAACTTTAGTTTCTCGTTATTTAAATAACTCAAATATACCAAATGTAATCAAGAAACATCTTTCACTACCATTTGGGCTTGGCCAAACAATTATCTGATTAATTATGGAGATGGCCCAGTAGTATCATTTTGCACACTTATCAAGTGGAGTAACAAATTATATTTTGACTACAAGTGTTGTGGATGTTGCTTCATAACATTTACAACTATGCCCTTTATAACGGTGTTATTTAGGATAACATTTAACTTATAATCAAGAAATTATATCCACACATGTACCAACTTGTTTGAATATCAAGTCTAAGGATAACTTAATAACCATTTTTGATATATTACTAATGACAAAGATAAAAAAAAGTAATATTCGAAGGTCTTGGGTATCCAATATGCATCCCTTATGAATAACATACGAGTTTGGTGGGAACAATCAATATATTCGAAGAATATAACTAACACTCACAATTGCATTAATGTAACAATATCTCATATTGTTAACCCACATTAGACATATTTAGAACAATCATATATTTAAGGATTGAACATTCAAATATTGGATAACAATTACTATATGAATGAAAACAAACATCAAGTATCTTTATTCACCAGAAAATGAAACTGTCTTACAATCCCAATTATCCAAATACTAAAATAACACAAATTTACATGGGACTACTTGTTGGAAGCTTTCATATATTCGAATCATGCATCAAATGCTTTTTATAATATAAGGCCTTTGTAAAAGGGTCAGTTAAGTTGTCATATGTGTGAACTTTATCTATAGTAATGTCGCCCATATCAATAAATTCTCGGAGGTAGTGAATTTGGTACGATAATGATTAACACCTTTAGTGATTCCTGGTTCATTAGCTATAGTAATGGCTCCGGGATTGTCACAATACATCTTTATAGGTTCTTCATTGGTAGGAACAATACCAAGCCCATAAATGAATTTCCTAATCCAAACTGCTTCCTTTGTAGCTTCCAAAGCGGCTATACTTAACCTCTATAGATGAGATTGCATGAATAGTATGCTTTACGCTTTTTTAACCCGCAACAACTCCATTAAAAACGAAAACATATCATGACTAAGACTTTAAATCATAAACGTTCGTCGGATATCCAACATCAGTGTAACAAGCAACCATGATCTCCCGTTTTATATCTCCTCCACAATCAATAAACATATCCTTAGTATTCTCGAGATACTTTAAAATGTTCTTAACAACAGTCCAATGTTGTTCACATGTATTTTGCTGAAACCGACTTGTCATGTTATGTGAGAACGCGACATCAGGTCTAGTGCATCTTACAACATACATGATCGATCCTACATTCGAGGCATAAGGAAATTTCTACATGCACTTCACCTCAGCAGGTGTTGAAGCACCTTGTGCCTTACATAATCGTGGTTCAACTTGCATGGGGATAATTCCAGTTTGGAATTCTCCGTGTTATATTTCTTCAAAATCTTTTGTATGTAAGCACTTTGATATAGTCCAATTAACTGTCTTGATCTATCCATGTGGATCTTGATTCCTATAATATATGTAGCATCTCCCAACTATTTCATAACAAAACATTTACTAAGGTAAGCTTTTACACTTTTCAACGTCGAGATGTCTTTCCCCATTAGCAATATGTCATCGACATATAAGATTAGGAAAACCGCATTACTCCCACTGGATTTTGTTTATATACACATGGATTCTTGATTTCATCATCAAATCATTTTTTCCATTGCCTTGATGTTTGCTAAAGTCCATAGGATATTTGAAGCTTGCATACACGGTTTGGATATTTAGAATTAACAAAACCTTCAGGTTGCTTCATATAGACTTCTTCATAAACATATATATTGAGGAAAGCGGTTTTGACACCCATTTGCCAAATCTCATAGTCATAGTAAGTAGCTATGGCTAAGAGATTACTACAATATTTATATCTGCAACAAGAGAGAATGTTTCTTCATAATCAACCCCGTATGTTTGAGTGAAGCCCCTCACTACATATCGAGCTTTATAGGTGTGTACATTGCCAACCATTTCATCATTCTTTTTGTAGAGCCACTTGCCACTAACGGTTCTAGCGTTAGGGGGAAGGTCAACTAAGATGTAGACATCATTGTCTTTCATGGATTGCATCTCAACATTCATAACATCAAGCCATTTTTCAGATTCAGGATATTCTAATGCAACTTGATAGTTAGTAGGTTCACTGTGATCCCTAACTCATGTTCGTCGGCATCAATGTATAAACACATCCTCTATGGGGAACGTTTTGTCCTTGTGGACTTATGAATGGGAGTTATATCACTCGGAGGTTAATAAATTTCTTGATCATCCTCTTCATGATCTAGGCTAGTGTTTTCAAAAGGATGCGTATCTTCACCTTACATTACTTCAAGATCTTCTAAACTCCTATTTGCTTATTGATTCATAAGATTAATCTATAGGAATGCAACATTCCGAGCAACAATAACTTTGTTCTCGGGTAGGTAATAGAAAGAGTAACCCATCGTTTCCTTTGGGTATCCTACAAAGATACACTTAACAAATATGGTCTTAAGTTTGTCAGGTCTATTAAGCGTATCACGTTTAACAAGAGCCTCACATCCCCAGACCTTCAAGTAAGATAACTTAGGGGCTTGCCCATTCCATACTTTATATGGAGTATTTTCAACCTTCTTGGTTGGAACCATATTAAGAATACGTATAGCAGACTCAAGAGCATAATCCCAAAAGGACTTTGGAAGAGTTGTTTGGGCCATCATGGAGCGAACCATATCAAGTATGGTTCCATTTATCATCTCAGACACACCAATATGTTCTGGTGTAGATGGAGGAGTTCTTTGGGCAATCATCCCATGCTCTTTAAGATGATTCATAAACTCTAGACTCATAAATTCACATCCATGATTAGAACGTAATACTTTTATGGTCTTACCGAGTTGGTTTTCTACTTCCTTTTGAAACACCTTAAATGTTTCAAACACTTAATGAATATGATTCAGCAAGTAAACATAACCATAACGACTAAATCCGTCAGTAAAGTTGACGAAGTAACTTGCACCTTGTCTTGACACAGTTTTGAATGGGCCATATACATCAGTAAGTATGAGTTCAAGCAGTACTTTATCCCTCTCCACTTGATGTGAATAAGGTTTACGTGTCATATTCCTAGATAAAAAAGAAACACACTTGTTAAATGATTCATCATCAGTTGACTTAAGTAGTCCATCATGTTTCAACTACTTAATGCATTTCTTACTTATGTGGCCAAGGCGACAATACCAATAAGAGTGTAGAGTCCAAGTTAGACTTGACTCTTTTATTATTTACAATATACATATAACTATCATTTGTATTAGAATCACACATATCAATTTCATAAATTCCATCACGTGGAATAACATGAAAATATAACATATTATTCCTAGAAACTAAAATTGCATTATCCTTAAAATGGTTAATAAAACCATTGTCATGCAAACGGAAAACTGAAATAATTTCTCTAGTAATAGAGGATCATAATGACAATTGTTCAAAACAATCTAGAATCCACTAGGGAGACATAAATGAGAAACACCAATAGCTTCAACTGTTGCACGATGACCATTGCCTACGTACAAATTCAAAGCTCATGGCTTCAGCTTCCTACTTCCCCTT
This sequence comes from Glebionis coronaria, assembly GCA_025667525.1. Classification (NCBI taxonomy): domain Eukaryota; kingdom Viridiplantae; phylum Streptophyta; class Magnoliopsida; order Asterales; family Asteraceae; genus Glebionis; species Glebionis coronaria. The sequence goes on along the minus strand of CM046880.1, from coordinate 503,555,387 downwards.
AGTCCTTGAGTAATATTATAGATGTGAGTACCACAACCAGACGCGAGTACCACAACCAATGTAAGACCCTAATATTTATTAGGAAATATTAGGAAAAGTATAGGGTTCTATAGTGAAAATACCTAAAGTGCTAACTTCTTTATTTTTATTCCACAACTTAGTGAGATACTCGGGAAAATTCCTTATCCAATGACCTACATCACCGCCCTGGTGACAGACTACGTCCTTATCATGATTCTCTTTCTTTGGTTGAGGATGGATATTAGATCTAGGAGTAAACTTTGTAACTTTATTCCCTTTGCCTTGATTGTTCCCATTTGCAGCATTGAACGGTTTAGCCTTATTAGGATTTTGGAACCTTACTGCTTTAATTGCATGAAGAGCAGATGCAAACCCTTTCTCATAGTCCTTGTTGATTTAGACTAAAATTATACTCGCAACAAGTTTTAGTGACTTGTGATTACCAAGACGTTCCATATTATCTATGTAGCCTATCATCTTTAAGATGTAGGAGCTCACAAATTGACATTCTTCTTGTTTACACGAGTGAAAATCTCATGCAACATCGAGAAGTTCTTGATATGCTTGTTGACAAAATAATATCGTAAGTTCCTTTAGGATAGCATTTGCACCACATCCTTCCAGCTTTATCTGAAGTTCTGGGGCATGGGCATAAGCTTAAGGCCACCGATTTCCTTTGAACGTTTTGTCCAAGATTTGTTAGCTTTTTTGACATCCGGATGAATTTCTTAGCCTTGAGGCCCAACAAGGAGCTCATGAATATGTTGCTCAAGGTAAGGAAACAAATCATTAGTTGCTAGCGCAATCCAAAGAGAGCGGTACTAATCAATGAAGTTACCTTCAGTCAATTGCATCTTCTCAAATATGGACTTAGTAACCTAACCATTTAAACAAGAGGTAGTATTCATCTAAAAAATAAAAGTTCAAATTACTAGTATTTTCAATAATTTCATTCTCAAAAGAATTAACAACCAATTAATTACTAATAAGACTAAGATCTAACTTGTCACCCCACTCATTATTAGGAGGTCTGACCATCTAATAACAAAATGGGGTAAGAGGTAAGCGTCGAACGTTAATTGCACTACAAGTGCAACTCTTAGTATTATGAGATGGTTCATGAACTATTATTGTAGAGTGTTTAAAAGAGATGTCCTCACAACTCTTACGAGTACCATATACATCTCAAACAAACTTGTTCGAGAACAACTAGATCATGAGCATGTTTCATCTTATCTTATGCCCCGGGTTCAATATCTGACCAGAAACTCGATTTAAGTCGTATTAATGTAAAAGCTTGCATAAATTGATATAGATTTGACCTATGGTCAAAATTTTGCTTGGGTTGAAATTCACCCTAGGTCTGACCAGATGGTAAAAACTAAATGCAAGTGCTTTTATATTAGACGACATAGACTTAGAAATTACAAGTAGGTATGCACATAAATGTGGTAAAAGTCGTGTAGAGAGAAGCATGCAAAACAACTTTCTAACACTTTATTTAAAAACTTTTAGTAATGAAAATGTAGCAATCATCATAGTCCACAAACTCCAACTGAACTCACAAAGAGCAGAGAATCAGGTCAGCGCTGAAGCATATTAAAAACCCGGGTTCTTTATGAATGTTGACATTCCACCCTAAACCCATTTTATAGCTTGTTCTAGTAGGTGGGTCGTATGTCCTATATGTCCACATCGTCCAGTTTTTAATTTCATGAAAAACTTGTTTAATAGTAATTAGTAATTAGGTTTCTTAATTTTACAAAAACTATTTTATAGGAATCAAATAATATGTCACATTGAGCATGTTATGAGAACTTATTAATGTCATCTTGTTACAACTTACAAGTATTAATCCATATTTTATTTAGTTTTAAGCATGTAAACGTGTAGGCTAAAACAAATAAACACTTCGAAAACATAATACAAAAACATGACATTAAAATAAACATATAATTCCGAGTACTCTTACGAGTTTTTCCCAATTGAAGAACCAAAATACTTCCTCTTGATAACCAAGAGCAGCCACATACATCAAATAACTTGATTGCGTAAGTCTTTTGGCCGGATAACAATTAGAATAATAATGGCAGGCTTAATTAACTTTTAATTATCAATATATCTATCTTATTAACAAGTAATTATTTATATATGTGTCTCTAAATATTTATTAATAATTTTACGACAAGCATTGCATATAGTTGTTATAACAATATATATAACACAAATAAATAAAATTAGGTTTCATGCAGCCCTAACGTGTTTAGTAAGTGTGTAACCCATAACACACCAAACGAGTTGGCTCTGATACCACTGTTGGAATTTAAGATACTACAATAACCATTAATGCTACAGTACGCAACATATATGGATATAGTTGACATGTATGATTAACACATATAACTAAAACGTAAAAGAGTAAATAGAAAACTAACATTCGTAGACCATAATAAATAAACTAAAGTTACTAATTTATCAACTTTACGATTGCTCACACAAACACGTCAACCATGTACGTTCGAAATATTAGTCGTACTTCACATAACCAAACACCAGGTGTCAAAAACCCTTGCTTTGAAAACAAATCGCAAAACAATTAACTCTCTTGTTCTGTCCGATAAGTTGCCCAGACCCAAGATCAATTTTCTTTTTTGTCCGAGATCGGACAACATAGTCCGAGACAAAAACTATGATCTGTTCGAGAACGATCAGAACCTACGAAAAGAACTTCTTCAAGTTGTTACGCCTTAACAACTTGTAAACCTTCGATTAATAACTTGTTATAGTACATTTAGGATTGTATCTAAGATACTAAAACACTTGGAACGATTAGAATGCAAGTAATATGAGATCGATCAATTGATTTAAGCTTGAAACCCTATTTTGGATTTAAACCCTAAACCGATTGAGGAGGAAAAGAATGACAGAGATTATGTAGTTGTGATTTTATGTTATTTTTCGTGAGTTATGAGTTGAAGTAATGGTGTTTATATACCCTTCACACCCTAATTGTGATAAAGCTCAAATACAAGTTTATCTCCATCATAAATGCTCTCCAACACTTATCACAACTCTTTTTCCTACTTACCTCAACAAACAATGAACTTAAACACTCTCTAGAATTTTCTTGGCTTGATAAACTAATTAGGGCACAAGGAATTCATGTCTTAGTCGTTATTTGTCTTAAAGGTTTACATTAGAAGCTTAGGTCAATATAGAACGTACTCTAAGTGTTTTAACGTATGTGCCTCAATATATATATATATATATATATATATATATATATATATATATATATATATATATATATATATATATATATATATATATATATATATATATATATATATATATATATATATATATATATATATATATATATATGTATATATATATATATATACTAGTGGCAAAACCCGTCCGATGGACGGGTATGTCGTATAATTATTGTTTGCATGTATTTATTTAGCTAAATATTAGTGTTAAAAAAATTATTTTCTGTGTTTTACATTATTTTAAAACATAGTAGAGGTTTTGTAAAATTTCAAAGCCCACGACACGTCTTATGAATATCATGGAAAAAAGTAAATTACTGTTAACCAAAGATTAAATCGTAGCATAGTAGTACAGGGCATTAAATTGAAAATATAAGAATGTTGATTTGATGAGAGAAAATAAAAGTTACAAAATTATTTGGATTAACCAAGTATACATTTTTATTTGCTCGGGAAAACATTACCAACCTTCTACCTCTGTCTAGACACATAAGTTGTAGCTTTAGCATATATATACGCCGGAATAGATAGATTTACATGAAAAAATTTGTGTGTTATGTAGTTCTTTGATGACGACTTCCATTGGGGGTGTTTGGCTTAATTTTTGGCTAAGCATTGATAAGTAAACCGAAAAATCTGCCAAAATAGAAAAATTTGTAATTGAGAAAAAGGAAATCCAAAAAAATCCGTTTATTACAGTTCAGTTACGATTTTTACTTTTCGATATTCGCAGTTAACCAAATCGAACTATGTATAATATACATCAATGTTTTTAACTAAATATAAATATATTTTGGTTAATCTATTATGTACGTTGATTTGAATGCAATTACTATGACAAAATATTATTATCTATTCAATGATAATTAATTTTACCAAAATGACATTTTACTTTTTATAATTAATTCATATTGCATGTAAAATTAATTTAATTTTTATAATGGTTAATCATTACTCGAACCGCGGGTAACCGTTTATTTCATTTATTTCAAGTAATCACATGTCTTGCTACCCATGGTTAAGCATGACCAAACAAAACATATATACTGCGTATATGATAATTAGGTTTAGGGGTTTACGTTGAATGCCAATTTTTAATAGACATTAAACATTATGAATAAAAAGTAAACTTATATCATGGAAGCAAACAACATTCTTTTTAAGACAAAATAGAACGCAAAGGTGGATTTGTTAGTTTGTATATATTGGGATCATGTATTATCACAATGTTTTGTCTTGTTTTATTCATTGCAACATCTCTGGGGTGCCATCTTGTCAGGGATATGCAACTGATAGATACCATTATTTCAATTTTCTTTCAACCGTGTCACTGCAGTGGACTGGTCTTCTCTCTTCAATGAAGTCGTCTATCATGTGCAACTGCAAGAAATGAGGTCGTCTGAGTAAACAGTTGCCTCCATTATTGCTGGCCACACATGATATAACCTTCACCATCGAAGAATGTAAAACATATATTTGCTAGTGTAGGGGTTTCTGGATCCATATAGGATGAAAAAAGATATGTTCTCTTTGGGTTACAGTCCGAAAGAAGACATGATCTCATAAAAATTTATTGAAACTTTTGAGAGATGTTGCAAATTTAGGACATAATATAAAGCAAAGCGAGAGTGATTTGCAGAAAACTCATTGCAATCATTTGACAAAAACAAAGTTTGAGTAGAGAAAAATAAACAAGAACCTACAATAATTTCATCATCACAAGTACTAAAAGATAACTATGTTTTATTATAAACAAAATCAAGTAATTTTTATAACTTAATAGATAACTATGGTTTATATTGTCACACGTACACTTCTCTAACCCATAGGTCGAATGTCTCTAAAAATGAACGATGTCCCATGTCTGGTAGCACTAATCATTTTCCGGCACATTTAATCGTATCACATCCTATACTTTATTTATAGCATGACTGTAAATATATGCAAAATGTGGCCTCGGTTATAAGTCTTCTCTCGAAGTTAAGCAACGTTACTTGAACCTCAAAATAGATGCGGCTTTTTTAACTACACAAGAAAATTAACAGCACATAATTTTAAGTGTAAAATACCAAATTAAAGTAGTAAATAACAGAAAACCGAAAAAGGAGTATTTGCGCTCTTACCGTTTCGTCTGACTTTTTAAGAGTGTTAACTTTCCCGTCCAGTCTGACTTTGAGTATTCATTGGGAAGCTTGCATCGCTTCCGCTAACACTCTTTTCATATTTGAGATATATAAACAATACTACTTAACTGGGCGATAATTCTGTGCATGCCAAAGTTACCTCAACAAATCTTATTTAAAAATTTAAACAAACATTGAGAATCAAGGAACGAACCTGAATAACTACATAATTGCAAGAAGTTAAATTTATAAGGGATTCCTTTGTGCGATATGACGACAACGATAAAGGGATAGCTCTAGAGTTGACTTCAGAAAGTACATGTTATCTAACGGTCTTTGTCAACAAATGGGAAAGCAACATGAAATGAGCCCAAAATGCTTCAAATGTCTACTTCTCTTATTAAACCAAGTCCACTGGTGGTGAAGCGTGATGTTATACCAGGGTCGAAATCGAATGCTGGAGTTAAACAAAAAAGAGATTGGAACTGTAAAAAGGCTCAGTTGACACCTAAAAGGGGCATGCTAAGAAACTTATTGACATGGCTATCCTAACATTTTAATACTGTAATGTATATCGTGAACCCCAAGCACCACTGACGCCCTTTAACAGCTCTAACCGATATTGGGCTTCACCTTCAGCTTGCATGTTTGTTGACATATATAATTTTATTTAAAAATTTAATCTGTTAGTTAATGCTTTGTTGGGCATGGAGCTCATAACTGCCTATTACAATAGTTGTCATAATATACCATGGGTCGTACTCCTAAATGTATAATAAAGTTAACTATATATTGGATAATTTCGTATTTGGAATAATTAAGGGGTTACTTTGTTCCTATTAATGGGTGTCTGGATGACCACTGTAATTATGGTGGTTGGATGGCTGTTGTTAAGACCTCCAAGATCGGTAGCGAGTGTTGGTTCATATCTGACAGCAGGTGGCATACGACCAAGGAAAGATAAGAAAATTCGAAGAGTTCTGAAGCACAACAATACCTGGGATAAAGTGGAAAATGTTGTCAATAAAGAGTAGCATGTCTTAACCCTTAGCATCTCTAAAGTGTTAAGCCAGAGTCAATAGTAAGCTTAACACGAGGACAGGCACCTGGGGGTTCATTCATTTGACCGTACTCAAGAGCACACTTGCTCTCACTCTAGAAACATGAAAAAAACACAAAATGAGCAATAAGATAACATGAAATAAAAGCTGTAACTATATTTTAAATAGAAATCCTATAAAACACATTGCTTGCTTGTCACCTAGCTTAATGACACCACTGCCCATCATATTTCTGTACAAATCATTACCTTCATGGGTAGGTTCACCGACAGCGGCAAAGACAGAGAAACCACCTGGAGACAAAGTAAAAGTGATGGTTGATAACAAGACTTGAGCAGATTAAGATTTTGTAATGTAGAACAGAAATCAACCTACCATGGGGTTTAGCTACATTGTTAATAAGCATTTTTTTTTCTTTTTTTGGAAGGAATCAATATATATATATATATATATAAAAAAAAAAAACAAAAACAAAACGATACAAACATTGGCATCCCACCTTAATTAAGACACTTTAGGATCACGGAACCCGAGAGAAAAGAAACAGAACAGAAACATTTGTACGAACCTCGCCAGAGACTGAAAACTAATAGTCACATCAACCAAAGTAGAGAACCACACACGAAACTAAAGCAGCTACCCAATCGATGCGACCAACCCCACAAGTTTTATCGACACCAGCACCACCAATCTTTCCTCCTCTTTGGTATGGTGCAAGAAGATCGACAGCCTATAACATGATGGAAAAAACAATCAGAGGTTTCACACTTAAGTTGATCCTTAAAAGCTACTTGTAGCATATTTACCGTCTTCAAATTCTTTTTCTCCGCCATTTGTGGATTGAAATAATCAAATAAATGTTATGTTGTATTATGTTTGTAGAAGGCTGACAATTAATTTGTTGTTACTGATGCTACATATGCTGCAAGTGAAGTTACCCAAAACATTTTTAAATGAAGCATACCTTAATATCAAAAGTAGGTTCAAGAGGGATGATCCTTGCCAATTCCCTGGGCCGCCACCTGTCCATCATTCTCGTGGCTTCACAATTTAAAAACATACATAAAAAAATAATATATCCTGAATTCGAAGAGTACATTTACAGTATATACACCATTAGAATTAAAAAATTCTAGAGATATTCTGAAAGTAGAGATGGGATTTGAATTTACTACTAAAAAAATAAGTAATGTCAATAAATAGGTCGATCAACTCCATATTCTATGCACACCTGATTCAATACATAACGAACTTTCAAGCGGCTGGGGTAATTAGAAGCAAGTTCCTCCAGTTCATCCTGTAATTCATCCAATGAGTCAATTGCAGATACTTGCACACGAAAAAATAACATACATACACACCCTACATGCCTACACTTTATTTACATTATATAGACACCAAAATTTTGAAGGTATACCTTTGTCAACAACTCGGTAGAAGATACAACTACCTACAACAATTTATAATTATTACCTTAAGGAAGATGTCATTAGACTTGACATTAGCGTAGATGAGATCGAGTGCGGTCCGACCTCAACTAATTCTCCTTCCAGAATATATCTGGCAACCTTAGGATAGAAGCATAAAAATATTGATTAGAACTTGAAATTAATGAAAAAGGAAGTCTTGGCACTTGAAAATAAAAAATTTCAACACTGTCTTGTATTTAGCATCTGCAGCTGGAAACTTTTAAAACATTTTTATGATGGAAAAGAACGGGACATTACTTGCAATCCCTGATGGTGGCTCCATGGACAAAAAGCCACAGATGATGCCATCGTATACAACTGGGTTATTTAGAAATCATGAGGTACTGTAGTATATGTATGAAAAATCCAAGGATCTGATTGATGATGGTTGGACAAATGCAAATAGCGCTTCGAGAAATGTGTTGAGAATGATATGTTCGGTAAGCATTTTATTACTACTCGTGTATTTCTGCTCCTTGTTTTGATTATAGTTATGCAGACCCTCGTTCACTCGACTTATATATGGTAGCTAGCTTGGCTAGAGACAGATCCACTCAGGAGCCTTGTAATATCTTGAACATATGTATGCTATATTTGGTTCCCAGGTACCTTGCATTAAATAATACAATCTCAATACCTCCGCTAAAGTTTAGTAAACATACCAGCATCTTTGCACTCACAAAATCACAATGTTTGAACTTATTAACGCAAGGGATACTGAATAATTAATATAAATGTAATTTTGATAATCAAATCAAGGATGTTTCTGTTGTAAAACCTCGGGAATTCTAGTTTAGAATATAGTGATAGATTTTGATAGCGAGTTACCTGCTTATGAATAATGTAGTTGTTATATAGAAAGCAGCAGAGAGTATTACACAGCCAAAAAGAAGGCTGCAAAGTAATGACTTTTGCGTTATGTTAATAGTTGCGTTAAAGTGGAAATAATGTTCATATAACTATGGCCAACACCAAGGCATGGTTTCCCTGCCAATCACCTTGCACTGAATATCATTGAAGTGTGATCTTAAATTGAGCAACTTCTTATGGGCTATTATATATTAACACAAAAAGCTAAAAATGGGATTGTTTTACCTTGAACACCCGTATGTTTGTTCTGAAATTAATGCAACTTATGCTCCATTTTCCATGATCCCATGATAAACGCATCCGAAACCTGCTCCATTTTCCATGATCCCATGATCTACTGATCAATTCAATTATAAAGCATGACCAGTCTCGATCTAAAAGAATATTTTATCATTTTGAAAAACATAATTTTACCTGCTATGTTGTGCTTTTTTTGCCGACTGGTCAACAAAATCATCAGCAAGATTGTTAACATCCTCTTCTTTCTTCTTCTTTTACATAGGGCGGAAAATCCTAAACTGCATATATTAGAACATCAGTTAAACAAACCTTTCAATGAAACATTTATACAATAATATTGAATATGTATGGTATTAAGAATCTGATAACAATAAACCTATTAATATGATAGATCGTATATTCAATTGCATCATCTCTTGAATCAAATTGCAATAATGGATTTCCATATCATACATTTGAGGGTTTATCAAACGATTAATTCCCAAAACTTATTTGAAACAATTGCAGAAAATAAGCCCCAATTTCAAGAGAATGATGGTCAACTAAGACGCAGGCAACATTCATCTGAGTTTCTGAGTTTCTGATAGTATGTAAGTTAGAAGTTAGGATGCAAGAGCCCAAAATAGCTATTTATAAGATTTAAAATAGAACGTGAACAAAGTTACCTGATACAAAAACACCAGTAAACACATACCTATTAGAATCCAAATCAAAGGCTTCACCCAAAGAATTTGAAGAAGAAAAATGGGGGAACATTAAGCAAGCAAATCCACTAAAACGGACTCACAATTTAGAAGCCTTTAAAAATTAAAGATAGATGATGAAGTAAAATTTATGACTCGAACCTCTTCCTGCTAGTGTTAGTGGTAGATACTGAATTGGACTTCTTATACATAAGCATACATATCCCTTCGATAGCTGCCACTGCAACACCTGCTACTAAAACATCCCAATCCCTAGTTTGACCAAGGATAGTGGCTAGTGCATTAGGGGTATAGAATCCAAATAGTAGAAGAATACCTTCACCGGGAAGTCTTTTTTGGCCGAGCTTTGCTTCTCCAGCAGTTGTCTCCCGCTTGCGGTGTATCCGGCCCAATCTTGTTTACGTGTATCCACCCATATTTAAAGCAAAAGTCATTGCCCACCTACGGTTTCTTCTCAAGAAGCTGATGCAAAGAATAGACCTACATTGGTTGATCACATTATACATCAACGATTAATTGATCAGTTTATACATAATCAGTAAAAATACTCAACGATAATCTGATCAACCAATTAATCGTTATTCATGTATAACCAACTTACTTTAATTAATCTGTTTGATCTAAAGAATGAATGTGATTCGTAGTATAAAAAAAAGGAATTATTAACCTTAGATCAAAAAAAGATAAATATAATGAATAGATCACAAAATCATTATAATACCTCAAAGAAATCAATAAAGCATTCGGTTGTTTTTATCAAATTAGCTCCAAAAAATACAACAAAGATTAATAAATAATAGCAAAGAATAAAAAAGAAAATCGACTCTACCTTAGATTTTTCAGCGTTGATTGATGAAGAATTAGAGTTTTTGGTATTGCTTTGTTAGCAGAACCGATTGGTATTTTTTTTAGTAGAAGAGAAAAATATTAGGATTAACGATTTATGGGGTGGGAGTCGGAGAAAGAAAATTGAAGCCCGAAACATTAAGCCCAAAAACTAAGCCCGACTGCTGACTGGGATTAGTGTCCGATTGATGACGTGGCAAATCCCTCCTGTTATATATAATGTAAAGATATATATATATATATATATATATATATATATATATATATATATATATATATATATATATATATATATATATATATATATATATATATATATGTAAGGCTCACACATCTCTAGTTGTACACGACTAATTGGATTCACATAATCCCGACATGTATTTGTCATATTTGTTGGTACATGTAATTTGGTTGTTTATTCGGTGTTGTCTGTTTGGTATTGTCCCATAGGTGATGAATTAATAATTGAAGAGAATTTAATGTCTATGATAGAGGTGTAAGTGGGTTGAATTTACTGTCTACATTTAAAAAACATACGCCACAAAAATACATATTTATTAATTAAACACACACAAAATACATATGACACTTGATCGTATGCTCGATCTAGTTAGGTGGAGAACGAATGGAGATCAGGTTATCGTATCAAAAGGACTGATTGGTATTGAGTGAGGATCGATATTGATGTGTCAAGCTTTCAAATAATTAAATGGATAAAAGCTATAAAAAAACATCTTACTTATTGATTTGTGCCGACTTTAAACACTTACTATTTGATCTCGTGACTTTACCATTCTACTTGTTTGTTTTGTAATAATATTACCATTATGATCGGTTACATTTACACATCAGTAAATTGATTATTAAAAAAATCTAAAATATGTTATTATATCCTACGTGGATGTTACAGAATAGGTTTGACCCATCAATGGGGAAAAAATATTCGATTAAAAAAATTATAATACGCGAAAACGCGCGTTGTTCCCTAAGCGCGAGACGTGAAAACGTGAGCTAGGGTATGGTTGGTGCGTTTTCGTGTCGCGTTTTCCCATGGCGCGAGATATTTTTCTCCCGCACCCTGTGCTCTTAAAGACAAAAATAACAAACTCCAACTCAATAAGATGGTACTATAATTCACTTTGTACCATCGGGGAAGGTTCCCTCAACCTGAACATAATACAATAAGAAGGTATTGTTAAATTGTATATTTTCAAGGTTGAAAACATTAAGATCCAATGAAAATTAAGTTACCTGCACGAAATCTAAAAGGTGTGGGATTGTTGAAAACATTTATGCCCTAACATGTTCATTGTTAGCTACGAAAACTTATAGCCCGCAACATGAGTATGGGAAGTATATTAGACATCAGTTTGTAAACGTATTTATCCATTATTGGATATAGAATTGTGTAATTTGTCAAGTACTAAGAACACTCGCTTTAAATTTCATTTGCTAAGTTCAATAGAATCACAAAGATACGATTGAACCCCTGAATCTTATGGTTTTTTTGTTAGCAACCAGTATTTTAACCATCTAAACCATATTTTTTATTTAAACCGAGAATATTCAGCATATTGTTGTTTCAGATCTGGAAAATACAGTAGGTAAATTAGTGATACAAAAGGGTAATATAGTCATTTCAGGCTTATATTGGTATATTCATAACAAATTTAAAAGTACAATGGTAAAATCACGAGATTAATTACTACGGAGTAAGTGTTTAAAGTCGGCACATTTTTATAAGTACGAAGGCATTGTATAGCTTTTACCCAAAATAGGAAAATCAGACGTGGCCATATTAAACGTAATAAAATTATGACGTGGAAATTACCGTGCCACGCTGTCGGTAACAAGTTACCAAATTGGTAACTTCGAAACGATTTTGAAAGTATAATGGTAAAGTCACGAGATTAAATAGTAAGTGTTTAAAGTCGGCACAAATCAATAAATAAGATGATATTTTATAGCTTTTACCCTATTAATTTAGTGTTTAATCATATGCGATTTTATACAAATTAAACAACAAAAGGAAAAGAAAAAAAGTTTTTTTTTTTTTAAATGTCAAAAATATATTAAAGTTTCCATTTTTAGAATAATTTGACTTTAAGTTTACTTGCACACCTTTTAATTCTAAATGAAAAGCAGTCAAACATAAAAAAAAAAACTGAGAAAAAAAGAAGATCCGATCTATATCATCTCCGGCAACTGATAAAAAAAAGAAAAAGCTATCAACTTTTTTTCTTGTTAATAATTCTTAATCTTAACTTCAGATCTAAACTCTTCATTTGAATCTGTAAGTATATTCATAATTCACTTCCTGTTTATTTAATTACTACACTAAATGTTTGCTAGTTAAGAATTACTATGTTATTAATTATTGTCTCTTTACTATATTGGTTATACTAGATTATTTGTTAATATGGCGGGGAGGGAATTCAGTGGTTGTGTAATAGTTTTCGGTTTCGGGATTATGAATATATGCGTAAAATTGAGATTGGTTATGTTGATTTTCCGTGCCAAATGTAGTTCTAGTTATGTAAGAGCAAGAGGAGTGTGACATTGTGCCATGATCCTATTTGTTTCAAATCTACTAATCGTCACGTGACTATGCATTTTTAAGGTATGGTTGTATTTAATGTGTATCTATCAGATTTTAGTTGGCGGAATTTGAACTTGTTTTAGTTGATCAGATGTTAGGCTAGATTGTAAGATGGTTAGTGCGACTTAACTACTTAACTTGTAGGTTCATAATATCTTTTTCCGGATCATATGATCCTGAGTTTTTAACCATTTATAGGAAAAAAATAATTGAGAAATTGAACAAGTACATCACTTTTCCTTGAACATTATTAGCGTCCTGTTATTAGTTCTGTTAGGTGGCTTTATTTGGCTGTTCATTAAAAGTTATCTCTTAGCTGAAATAATAACTAGCACTCACCAAGTCATATTATGGTTTTGGCAGGTCAACCTGTGTATCCAATTGTTGATGCCAAGTTAAAATGTTGTGTGATTGCGAGATGTAAATCCCGTTACCTATTTTGGGATGGCATGTCAAATGCCGTAAAAAAAATATAAGTATCTGCGAAAATGGTGTTTAGTAGAATAGCGGAAGCTATTTCATCTATCACAGGCCATTCCGCACCTCCAAAATCTTCTACTAGTCCACATGCACAATATGAATTGCCACCTATGGGTGGCCCAGTTTGTGGGTCCAATTTTCCTGGATCTCGATATAAGAATAATTTAAGACACTCCTCGTCACTTCAAGATTTTTCTGCATATATCCGACTTGATCCAGAGGAAGGTAATCTTAATATTACTTCAACGAATGCTAATTTGTTAAATGATACTGGTGGACTAAGTTTCTCAAAGGAAAGGTCATCGCCGCGGTCCACTGTAAAAAGAAAATGTGTAAGAACAATCACGGTTCTCTTCTGCTTGCTGTTATTCGCTTCAGTTATTTACGGTTTGATACATTTGTATTCCAACTGGTCTCAACAATCCACCAGGTTCTTTGTTGTTCTTGATTGTGGTAGTACTGGAACACGTGTTTTTGTATACCAGGCATCTGTAAATCACCATAAAGACGGGAATCTTCCTATTTTATTAAGATCACTACCCGGAGATCTTAAGAGTAAACCTAGTTCAGAAAGTGGACGAGCTTATAATCGTAAAGAGACTGAACCTGGGTTGGCCAAGTTGGCTCATAATCTAACCGGCTTGAGCCTAGCAATAAACCCACTCCTTGGCTGGGCAGAAAAGCAGATCCCTAAGCATTCACATAAGACCACCTCGTTGTTCCTTTATGCTACAGCTGGCGTTCGACGGTTACCTACTGCTGACTCAGATTGGATTTTAAACAACGCTTGGTCAATTATGAAGAATTCATCGTTTGTATGTGAAAGAGAGTGGGTTAAAACTATTAGTGGCATAGAGGAAGCGTATTATGGATGGATAGCTTTAAACTATCATACTCATATGCTTGCAAAGAAAGAAACGTATGGTGCACTTGACATGGGTGGCTCATCGTTACAGGTTACGTTCGAGAGCAATGACTATGCCAATAATGAGACTAGCTTAGATCTGAACATTGGTTCTGTTAACCATCATCTAAATGCTTATTCTCTCGCGGGCTATGGTCTTAATGATGCTTTTGACAAATCTGTAGTTCACCTTTTAAACAAGAGTACCGAATTTACTAAAGGCGACATAGTTGAAGGAAAATCTGTTGTTAAACATCCTTGCTTGCAGTCTGGATACAAAGAGACGTATATGTGTTCCATGTGTCAGTCTGCATTTCAAGATGATAAGACCCCAAAACGTGGAATTCCGGTCCAGTTGATCGGTGCCCCTAAATGGGAAGAATGCAATAAGTTAGCAAAAATCAGTGTTAATTTGTCGGAATGGTCGAATAAAAGTCCAGCTGCTGATTGTGGGTTGCACCCGTGTGCACTTGAAGACAACCTGCCTCGTCCACATGGACAGTTTTATGCCATGTCAGGGTTTTTTGTGGTTTATCGGTTTTTCAACTTGAGTGCTCATGCTCCACTTGATGAAGTTTTAGTTAAGGGCCGTGAATATTGTGAAAAATCATGGGGTGTGGCGAAAAATAGCGTGCCACCTCAGCCTTATATAGAGCAGTATTGCTTTAGAGCACCGTATGTTGTGTTACTATTGAGAGAAGGTTTGCATATAAAAGACAATCAAGTTAATATTGGTTCTGGTGGTATTACATGGACAAGTGGGGTTG
Source organism: Glebionis coronaria (assembly GCA_025667525.1). Classification (NCBI taxonomy): domain Eukaryota; kingdom Viridiplantae; phylum Streptophyta; class Magnoliopsida; order Asterales; family Asteraceae; genus Glebionis; species Glebionis coronaria. The sequence continues at coordinate 503,540,028 of CM046880.1, read as the reverse complement.
CTCTTTTGGAGGCTGGAAAAGTCATTTCAACCAAAACTCGGGTTCATAATTACAAATTGTTTCAAGTTGAGATGCAGCCCATTACTCTTTTTGCGATTTTGGTGGTTTCTTTGTGCTTACTAGCGTGTGCATTATCTTGTGTTGGTAAGTGCATGCCACGGTTCTTTCGTAAGCTAAACTTGCCTCTTTTTAGGCGTGGGAGTGTCTCAGGGACATCTGTGATGTCAAGTCCGTTCAATTATCGGCGTTGGAGTCCTATTATATCAGGTAATACTTTGTGGCAGCAATCTATTTTTGTCTTTTAGCAGTATGTTGTTATTAAAGGTGGATAAATGGGTGGATCATGCGAGTTAGTTAACTCAAAAATGTAATATTCGTTACCAGTCAAGTCAGGTTGATCTGAATTAGCTTTTGCTCAAAAGAACTAAATCTTCTGTAAATTTTATAAGCCAAAAGTACAAAAAGTGTACTATTCTAATACTAATAATCTAAATTCTGTATAAAATATTGGGTTATTTGCAAAAATCCGCATATACTTTTGCCAAAAATACGGTTAGTCCTTAGGGTATTCCGTGGTTGATTTGGTCCTTGAAGTTTAAAAATGCTGTATTGGTTCCTCTAACATAAAATAAAAAGTATTAATTTGAGGGATGCAATTGGTAATTCATTATAAATTTTGAGGACTTGGCCGCTTACAAAAAAAGATGTGTTTTTATAATAAAAAAAATTGTAGCCCAAAAATATTTATATGGTTTACTTTATAGCTATATTTTTTATTTTCGTTTCACGTGTGGACCAGTTAGAGACATAATACATAACCAAAACAACCCGTTCATTAAGTAAATGTGCTGTAATTAGCATCTCTGGTCGTCATGAATATAGAAATTTTCCTTTACTTAGTGGTTCTCGATTATTGTTCATCTTACTACCAGACCGGTTCTAAGACGTGTTTTATGGTGTCTCAGGGGAAGGAAGAATCAAGACACCCCTTAGTCCAGCAGCACGTCCCCAGAATAGGCCATTTGGCGATAATCAACTGGCACAGTCTTCGTTGTATCAATCGTCTAGCAGCATCCCTCATAGTATTTCATCAAGTAATTTGGGACAAATGCAATTCGACAGTGCATTCTACCCGTCCCCTCACAGAAATCAGATGCGCCTTCAAAGCAGACGATCACAGTCTAGAGAAGACCTGATTAATTCGATTGCAGACCCACATTTAGGGAAGATTTAAGCCTTTAAGGCATCTCAAACAGTTTTCTTTTCCCATTTTATACAGAAAGACAGTATGGGTTGTCATACATACCCAAGAAGATTTTTGTACAATTGGTACATAGTCGACAGATAGAAGAATTGGTGTTGAGTTAGTTAATACATATGGGCCATAAGGGAATTCTTTTTGTGCAATATCGAAATAGCTTTTGGTCAGGTGGAGTTAGACCAGATTTTACACTTATTTTTTGTGATTATCTCAACAGTTTTTATATGATCTCAGTTCACAAGGTCAATGTTCAAGTCAAATACAGTACAGTATCTGCTATTTTCTTGTCTTTGTATATCTTCAAATAAGTGGCAACACCTATAACACAAGGACAATGCGTCTCGACGCCACACAAGCAATATAAGCCAAAATGCTACAGAACCTGTTACTTATCATTACAGGTGTTGATTTCAGCTGATATACTTGTGAATTGGTAGCTTGAATGTTATTAGTTGAAAGTGTATAACAAAATATAGTGAGTGGTCAAATGGGTTCAAAAGTCAATTGTATAACAAAATATAATGTACATTTCTCAGTCACTTGGCAGCACATAGTTGCTGAAAACCACCTAAAAGTGGATATATCAGGCACCTGCTACTCATCATGAAACACCACATTATAACCAAGTGAGCGGATTAAAAAAAGAGAAGCTATCTTCTTCCGGCATATGGGCTAAGCTTCGCTAGTTGCCCCAGCTCCTCAAAACTACATGCTAGTTTTAAAAGTTAACCAGCAAGATGCAGGATCAAAAACAATGAACAAATGTAGGAGCCGATCTGCTTATATCTCTACTTTCTGGGATGACGTATCCTTGTTCTTTCCATAGAAAGATGACTAAAAAATTCAGTGAATTTGGTGGCACATGACTTGCATTCTGATTGTTTTTCCATGTTGGCATTGCAAAGGTTATCATAGCTATGCTTCAAGTGTGCAGCAGCTATTTTTTCCTGCAAGGAATACAGTTGACCTTACAAAACTATAGAATAAACCAGAAAAAAGAAATGACTAGAAAATGTTGAAAATGAGAGTGAGCTTAGTACCTTAAAGACTTCAAACGGACAGAAATCAGTACCTCCACATCCCTGGTAACAAAGGTAAAAAAGATATACAATGTTATGTGCAGTGCAACCAGAGCTGGGCAGGTTATGGGTCAAAATGGGTTCGGGTGAAACGTAGACATCTATTTGGGCATTATTACGTACTTGATAACTAATACAGAGTTACTATTGATACTGAATATTGATTGATACATTACCTGTTTACCACACTGATAATCCAAATCTTCAAATCGAAACAATTATGTAATTGTATGGATTAAAAATGAGCTAGGGCCTAGGGGTAACATACTACGTGTTCAACCTATTCCCTTTTTAGCTAAAAATTGTTGATTTGACCCATTTGAGGTAAAACACAACACAAATAGACGTGTTCTTTACTGGTAACAAAAATGAACACTGATAAGAAATTTGAGCATGTTGTAAGAACTTACAGCCATTGGGATTGGTTGTTCGTTATGTAGTACTTGCACATAGTATTCACTTGTCTTATTTCTTGAGCAGCTGTATAAAACTAGAGCGTTATTCCCACCGAAAGGTGCCACTGTGCTAGCTCTCCAAGCTCTTTTCTGAGGAGGTCTCGGGGGATATTTCAAGGGTTCTTCTCTTTGTATTTGGTCAAACTCTGAATGAGGGTAGCAAAAACAGATTATTAAGGAGCAAACTAGCTGATATGTATCGTATGATGAGGTAAAAGTTTTTGCGTTCAATAACACAGTGAAAGCACTCACCAGATCCTTCTAGAAATAGTCCAATCAAACATGAAAAGGGGACCAAAGTTTCTGCATGAGCAAACCGTAATCTTGCCTTTTCGTAACTTCCTGGTGCATGTCCTTCTGAAAAATATAAGCCAAGCATATATTCAAACATTATATATCCAAACCAAAATAGGGAAATTTTCAAATAATAAGTAGCATAGTTGGGGTATCTAGTAAGTTACCGACACAATTACCTTCTTTTGCTTTAATAGCGTTCTCCATGGACAAAATGACATCCTCCAAAAGTGGCACTCCCATTCGATAATTTAATGAATTACCATAACCCTTTACTATGAACATCTCCAGATCATCGGTCCATTCTAATAGCTTAACCTACTTATGTACATGTTACATCAGTTTTCTGAATATAATGATTTCGGTTCAGATCATAGCAAACATGAAGATTTGTCCAGGAAATAGAATAATTGATCTACACATTTTAAATAACGTTGTCGTAAACATGTACCTCATCCTGACTGAAAAGACCACAAGCTTGATCAGTTACGCCCAGCAAAGATGCTTCCTGCAATTTGAATGCAAGACACAGTTAGTTTAATAAATAGAAGCTACGGGGTTTTCCCCTGCTACTCTAGAACCAGTATAATGTTATTACCTGCTTGCACAAAAACCAAAGTGTGGAAGTATCCTTTACTGTGAAATTAAGGCCATAGCGTGCTCCTAATGAACTGGTGATCTCATTTAAAACAGGTTCTTTAAGCTTATGAACAGCAGGTTCTTGATGTTTCCTATAAGCCTGCACAAAAAGGAAAGAGCTTAGAAACAGCCATAAAACTATAACTCAGAAATGATTAGGGTCAGAGACCTCTTATTTTTTATAAAATGGTTCATTATTCGACAAAAGAATCAACAAAATTGGTTCATCTACAGGTTTGATACACAAGCATTTAGTAAGAGAATCATTAATGATTGTACCTTGTAGTTCTGACAACAATCATGAAATCTCAACATTATATCACTAGCATGGTTTTCACTCAAAACTGAAAAGGCTCGATGCTTTCCTGCTCCAAGTTCTCCTTTGCCACTAAACATTCCCATGCCAAATGCTACAGCACTAGCTGTTGCCCGTGGAATCTATTTCATTATATAAAAAAAATAGAATTTGAAACTGTGAACTTTAAGAGTATAAAGAACCACATACATGTAGCAAGTATTCAATCCGATATAACCAGCTTCCATCATGTGAAAAACACGAGCGGTCAGTTATCTCTTAGATTTGATATGAGCAAAAATTCAAAACATATAGATATGCCGATATGGCATGGGTCAAATTTGATAACTTCATACAGGTCGGGTTGGGATAACTTGAATCACTTTTGGTCCAATACTATTACATATTCAATAAACGCTTAATTTGTCAAATGTATATGATGACAAATTAGATTATACCAATTACAACAGAATTTTTTTGAGTTTAGGAGATTCTAAGCCGCGCCTTTTGACCAGTTTAACATATTTCCTTTCTAGCTAATGTTATATGCGATCCGTCACAATTACCACCTCTAACAAAACATTAAATAACCACGCTCAGAATTATATATGGCAATAGATTAAGAACCCAAACCTGGGTTGCCCTTATCTGATATATATCAGGGTGATATTCATCAGTAAACAGTCCCTGAAACCGCTCCATGATTCTCTTTCCAAGATGATACATCTCATCTTCTCCTTGGCTTGTTAACTCTCCACCTCTGATTTTCCCCTTCCAAGGAGAACTCCATTTTAGTAACCAGGAAGGAACTTTCTCCAAAGACGACCCCGCTTCTTCTGCATCTTGCAGAAGCTCTTTCAAACTAAGTGACAAAGTATCCAAATCTCGGATCCTTTTAATGTTAGGTGCACGTGTTCCATGTCTTGCCTGCACTATCAATGTTTTTTTAGTAATTCAAAAGAATTCACACACTGGTTTTATATTTAGCAGCATGCATGTTACATAAAATGTCTGATTATATCACCTTGTCACCATAGTTGATTCAGACATTATAAACTATGGCTTATTGCTACTGATTGTTAATGGTGCTACTGATTGTTAATGGTAAGGTGCGGCCATAGCAGGCGATGATGGTGTCTAGCGCCTCCACTATTTTTGGGACCCGGTTTCATGGTGAAAGATGTTGAGACTAAATTGATTAAGCTACATTATTTAGCAAGGGTTAACTCCTCAGGTTAGGAAGCATCTTGACCGTGTCGGATAAGGATTACTTGTCGATAATACCCTGGCATTACTAAAATTTAAAATCTCTACATGCATATGGATAATAAAAATATACTACTAGTAAAAATTAATTTCATACTTGCGTTTGGATCTGCTAAACCAAAAATTAAACCGATTTTGAACTTGTTTTCGGTGTGATTCAGTTTTTTTGTTTTGCTTTAATGGTTCCAACAAATGTGTAGACAACGATTCCTCAATCCATGTTTCCTTTAATCCTTAAAATTGAAATAAGATAGATACATAGAGATTGTTATGTGACAACCTAGGACAACGAAACTTTAACAGAGTTGTTTTAAATGGCGCCTATAAACAATAGTGGCACACGGCCACCTAAATATATAAGCAACTACCCATTTAAAGTCCAAGTATAAACAAATAAATCAACATGCACATAGCAATCGAAACACTCGAAAAGTGCTTTTTGAATTGCAACAAACGAATAAGCACTTATAATATGCACCAAGGCTAAGAAACAATTTGATATCGGAATTCGGACATACCACAAGGTTTAAGTGAATAGGAGTACAATGCTCAGGAACTTTTGCCGAAACAAACTCATTCTGTTTAATACCTTTTCCAACCTCGTATCTGTAAACCAAATATAATATCAACCAACAGTTTAATTCAAAAACACAGATATTACTCGCATACTCAAATAAACTTACTTAGCAGGTGTTTTGGTGAGCCCATTTTCTTGGCTTATTCTAAACCCAAAACATAAGCCTAAACAAACATTTTGGCTTGAATTAAATTAAATCCTAAACAGTTAATTACTACTAGTATAAGTTACCACAGCTATCGTGTCTAAATTTTATAAAAATAAAACTTTTTTTTTCTTTCTTGAGAACACAACTTTTTAGTTTCACTTTATGTCTTTGATACTCGAGAACACAATGTATAAAATTAGAAAATTAACCTAGTTACCGTAGACAAGTGTTGACGAACATCGAATGTTTCTTCTTCTTTAGCAGCAGTGGTTGAACTAACAACGATTGAATATAAAAACAGTGGCGATAAACATATTGTTGCCATCTTCTTCATTGTTTTCACATACATTGGAATGTTAGGAAGGAATGGAGTGTTTAACTTTTATACATTGTGTTTCAGGTTAACGAAAAAGACGATGCAGTTAAATCGTCAAAGTTTGAATGAAAGGAAAAACTATTATACTAATCATCGTCCTCACATCAGCGTTTACTTTTCGTACTAAATCTGTTGACACACAGCTGTAATCGTGATTATCAGATCAAAAACGTGAGAATATATCAATTTAATATAAGTATACTATAAAAAAATAATGCACAATGTCAGATGGTCTGCAATTTGCACTACAAAAGGTATAACTTATGAAGAAGTTATATTTGTATTTAAGTTTATATAAAAAAATATACTGTAACTGAATCTGATTTGACACAAACCAGACAAAGGTTTTTCACGTTGGGTTAAAAAGGTTGTTAGAGTCAACCAGATAACTGCTTATTGTTATGTGAAAAACGATAGCAATGGATAACTTAACAAGAAGCAAAAGAGATGAAGGACTGAACGCACCAAATAACTTGGCTGAAAATCTTGCCAAGTGGATTGAAATTAGCAAAGATGCGAAAGTCAAAACGCGTAAAGGTAATGCTAAGGGTTCTAGCCTTCTAGGAAGGGTTGCATGAAAGGTAAAGGTGGACCCGATAATAGCATGTGTAGTTTTAGAGGTGTGAGGCAACGAATTTAGTGTGGGGTAAATGGGTAGTTGGGACATGAGAACCGAATGGGGGTAAGAGGCTATGGCTTGGTACGTTTGTTCTGCTTTCGAAGCTGCTGTGGCTTATGATGAAGCTGCACAAGCTACGTATAACCCATCTGCAAGAATCAATTTGCAAAAAAAATTCCCGAATGCATCGCTGTTGTGTAAAATGTTGCAACTCGACAGTGAAGCTCAGGACTCAAACTGCACAGAATGTATATAAAATAAGTGCAAGTGAAGTTGATGTTACTTGCGGGTATCTGTAATGATGATGGTTACTATCATGGCTTTCCAGAGGATGAGATGCGTGAGATTGAGCTTCTTGGTCTTATGGATCAGAAGGGTGAATCTATCAACGAGGCAGGCTCATCTGGTAATCATATGTACGATGCTTGGATGTAGTTTCACACTCAAATGAATAAGTTAGTTAATACATACGGGCCATATTGGATCGTGCAACATCGTAATAGCTTCTGCTCAGGTGTAGTTTTTATATAATGTCACTTCTCATTTCTCAAGCTGAATGTTCAAGTCATTAATGTTTGTTATGTTCAAGGACATATCGTCTCGACATCACACAAGAAACATAAGCAAAAACGCTACAGAACCGTTACTTATCACTAAAGGTGTCATGTCAGCTCATATACTTTTGGTTGACCAAATTATATTAGTTAAAGAGAAACGGATTAAAACGTCCTAAGCAATGTTTTAAAACCCGGTTTTTTAATTGACCCGGCTAAGTCACCGGTTCAATGGGTCACCGGTTCAACCGGTTGAACCGCCGGGTCAAACCGGTTTTATGCTTAAAGAATGATTATCCACGTTAAATGTGTATATTAACAACAGCATACTAGTTTTTGGCGAAAAAAAAAACAAAACAAATTAACATTAGTCCTTGTTCTTTTACATCAACCAATTCATACTTAAAAAATCCTCCCAGCAAAGCTTTGTTTACATCAACACTTTGACTAATCATCTTTACCCTCATTTCCCATCTTCTTTAGTATGAAAATGAGATCCATCTAAAACACTGGCATATTTTTATATTATTCATATATACGGATCTTATTATCCATCCTGACCTTCATTTCCCTACAACAAGATCTCATATAAATGGATCTTATTATCCATCAGTGCATCACTCGTCAATCTTACACAAATGGATCTCATTTTCATACAGCACTCATGATCCATACATCCTGTGTACAGATCTGAATGTACAGTTCAACAACACATTGGTCAAAGTTAATCATCTATTGTTAGATCTGTCTCTTTTTCTTGATGCATGTTGAACCGGCCGGTTTTCGGCCGGCGGTTCGACCCGGGTCAACAAAAAACCGGCGGTTTAATCCGGTTCGAGTTTTAGTCGAAACCCGGCTCACACCGGCCCGGTGACCACTCCGGTTCCCGGTTCGACCGGTTCAACCGGCCGGGTCGAACCGGTTTTTAAAACATTGGTCCTAAGTGGTCAAACAAGTTCGAAAGTCAAACTCTATTTTCAATCAAAGTACGCCACCAGTCACCACAGGCACAGCTACCACCACTACCAACCACCGCCACCATCTCCAATCACCTCCGCCACCACCACCCACCTGGTGGTGATGGTGGTTGGTGGTTGTAACTGCAACGGCGGTGGTGGGCAGGGTTAGTTGAGGTGATGGTGGCGGTGAACTTAAATGTGAAACTTGAGTAGTTGTTTCAAGAAACGAAAAGCCTGTTTACACATCAAACCAATGGGACCAGCTGCTTTGACCACTTACTAAATATCCATTAATATCAACCAGTACACATCTTGACCCGTTCATATTTCTGGGATCATGGGTTTGCTTAACATACATGGTGAAATAATCCAATTGCATATGGATTTTTCAGTCACCCGGCAGCACAAAGCTGCAAAAACCACAACAAAATGGATATATCAAGCACCTGCAACTGTTACTCATCATGAAACACCAGATTCGTAACACACAAAATAGATATATCAACAAATCTAAGCAAGCAGGTCAAAAGTGGAGACACTGATATAAAACTGCAACACATCAGAAGATTCTACAATTTGATTCATCAACAGTACAAAATATGAACCAAATACAATGATCTCATCTGTGCTACATTACAACCAAGTGAATGGATTAACAAAATTCCATCTTCATTCCGGCATAAGGGCTAAGCTTGCTTCACTGGTTGCATCAGCCACTAAAAATCTACATGCCAGTTTCGAAAGTTAACCAGTGAGGTGCAGAGTCAACAACAATAAACAAATGTAGAAGCCAATCTGTTTATAGCTCTACTCTCTGGGATGACGTATCCTTGTTCTTTCCATAGAAATAATAGCTAAACAATTCAGTAACTTTGGTCGTATATGACTTGCATTCTGACGGTTTTTCCACATTGGCATTGCATAGGTTCTCATAGCTGTGCTTCAAGTGTGCAGCAGCTATTTTATCCTGCAAGGAAATACAGTTAATCTTACAAAACAATAGAAGAAACCAGAAAAAAGTAATTAATATAAAATGTTGAAAACTAAATGACAGTGAGCTTGGTACCATGAAGACTTCAAACGAACAGAAATCAGTACCTCCACATCCCTGGTAACAAAGGTAAAAAAACATATATAATGTTATGTGCAGTGCAACCAGAGGTGGCAAGATTGGTGGCCAGGTTATGGGTCAAAATGGGTTGGGGTGACACGTAGACATTTATTTGGGTGTATTACCTGTTTAGAACACTAATAATCCAAATCTTTAAACCGAAACGATTATGAGGTTTTACGTACTCTATGAAAAATGAGCCACAGGTAACAACATACAACCTGTTCAACCTATTCCCTTTTTGGCTAAAAATTGTTGATTTGACCCATTTGAGGTAAAACACAACACCAGTCACCAAACAGACGTGTTCTTTACTGGTAACAAAATTGAACACTAATTAAGAAATTTGAGCATGTTGTAAGAACTTACAGCCATCGGGATTGGTTGTTCATTGTGGAGTACTTGCACATAGTATTCGCTTGTGTTATTTCCCGAGCAGCTGTATAACACTAGAGCATTATTCCCACTGAAAGGTGCCACTGTGCTACCTCTCCAAGTTCTTTTCTGAGGAGGTTTCAGGGGATATTTCAAGGGTTCTTCTCTTTGTATTTGGTCGAACTCTGAACATGTTAGAAAAAAGACAAATTAGCTGACATGTATCGTATGATGAGGTGAAATTTACTGCATTTAATAACAGAGTGAAAGCACTCACCGGATCCTTCTAGAAAAAGTCCGATCAAACACGAAAAGGGGACCAGAGTTTCTGCATGAGCAAACCGTAATCTTGCCTTTTCATAACTTCCTGGTGCATGTCCTTCTGAAAAAGATGAGCCAAACATATATAAAAAATATATCCAAACCAAAAAAGGGAAAATTGCAAATAATAAGTAGAATAGTTTGGTGCAATTTCTAATTGAGGAGGGACATGGTATTTTGTCACTACAGGATTCAACTTCTTTAAACCTGTGACTTTGGGGGTATCTTGTAAGCTAATCGGTTTTCATGTGCTATAAGTGCCACATCAGCAAAAGAAGTCAAAATGTCTATGTTATCAGCGCAATTTACCTTCTTTGGCTTTGATGGCGTTCTCCATGGAAGAAATGACATCCTCCAAAAGAGGCACTCCCATGCGGTAATTTAGTGCATTACCATAACCCTTTACTATGAACATCTCCAGATCATCGGTCCATTCTAATAGCTTAACCTACATATGCACGTGTTACATCAGTTTTCTGAATATAATGATATCGGTTCAGATCATAAGAATCTTGAAGATTTGTCCAGGAAATTGAGTAATGGATCTGCATAATTTAAATAACTGTCGTAACATGTACCTGATCTTGACTGAAAAGACCACAAGCTTGATCAGTTACGCCCAGCAGAGATGCTTCCTGCAATTTCAATACAAGACACAGCTTTAATAAATACTAAGAAACGGGTTTGTCCCCAACTACTTTAGATCCAGCATACAGTTATTACCTGCTTGCACAAAAACCAAAGTGTGGAAGTATCCTTTACTGTGAAATTAAGCCCATAGCGTGCTCCTAATGAATCGGTTATCTCATTTAAAACAGGTTCCTTAAGCTTATGAACAGCAGGTTCTTGATGTTTCCTATAAGACTGCAGAAAAAGGAAAGCACGTAGAAAGAGCCTTAAAACCAGAACTAAGAAATAAGGCAGGCCAAAGAAGTCTTAGATTTAACGAAACTGGTTCATTATTCGACAAAAAAATTAACAAAGTTGGTTCAAACAGGTTTCATATGCGCGTAAGGATCCTCTTGAGTTAGTTATAACTTGATTGGTCAAGTTAAACAATTATTAGCCTTTGGATTAAATCAATGGCTACAATTAATACAACTGAGTTCAAATATTTAAACTCGTCTATTTTGTATATTATGCTAAAGCTTCACATGATTAATAAAAGAAAATAAAAATAAAGTGAAGATAATATGAATCAGTGTATGTGTAGCAAAATAACAATCGTAATAGTAAATTGCTTATAAAAAGTTGACACAGTGAATTTTTTATGTATTTGGTGACAAAGTGAATTAACGAAGTAAAATAAAAAGTCAATTAACAATTGATTTAATTTAAAGGCTAATATTGATCAATCAAGTTATGACCAACTGGAGAAGTTCCTCGCCCTTCATATGATTATACCATTAACAGAACCATTTTGATTATACCTTGTAGTACAAGGATGCAACTTTGTACTCAGGAAGTAATAAAATGTGATATTATACTATATCTGTACCTTGTAGTTCCGACAACAGTCATGAAATCTCAACATTATATCACTAGCGCGGCTTTCACTCAAAACTGAAAACGCTCGATGCTTTCCTGCTCCAAGTTCTCCTTTGCCACTAAACATTCCCATGCCGAATGCTACAGCACTAGCTGATGCCCGTGGAATCTATTTGATTATCAGAAAAAAGATATGAAACTGCGAACTTTCAAGACCATATATAGCCATATACAGTAGGAAGTAGTCAATCTGATATGATATGCTTCCATTATTTGAAATATGAGCAAGAATATTCAAACAAGAATACAAAACAAATAGAGATGGAACAGCGGAACAGCTCGAATTGGGTAGTTTGGTTGAGATAACTCAAAACACGTGATGTCCAATATTTTTACATTTTAAATAAACACTTAAGTATTTCAAAAGATGATAACACATTATATTCTTTCAATGAAAGCCGAACAAAATTCTGAGTCAAATTCAGGAGATTGTATGCAGCACCTTTTGACCTAATCAATATGTAATCCATCAATGATCAAGCATAACCTAAGTGTAACCAATTTTTAGTTACATGGCTTAAAATTACCACCGTTAACAATACATTAAAAAATAAAACCACTCTCAGAATTCTATATGCATAAAGAGTAAGAGCACGAACCTGGGTTGCTCTTATCTGATATATGTCAGGGTGATATTCATCAGTAAAGAGTTCCTTGAACCGCTCCATGATTCTTCTTCCAAGATGATACATCTCATCTTCTCCTTGGCTAATTAATTCTCCACCTCTGATTTTCCCCTTCCAAGGAGAACTCCATTTTGGTAACCAGGAAGGAACTTTCTCCAGAGACGACCCTGCTTCTTTTGCATTTTGCAGAAGCTCTTTCAATCTACTTGACAAAGTATCCAAGTCCCGAATCCTTTTCTTGGTAGGTGCACGTGTACCATGTCTTGCCTGCGCTTTCAATGCTTTTTTAGTAATGGAAAAGGACTCACACACTAGTTCTATAATAGCAGCATAAATGTTACATAAATGTCAGACTATATCACATTGTCACCATAGTTGATTCAGATATTATAAAATATGACTTACTGCAAGAGGTTATATAATACTCAGGCCTGGCCATAGACAAGTGCAGGCGGTGATGGTGTCAAGGCCTCCACTATTTTCGGGACCCAATTTTACAGTTAAATAAGACGTTGAGACTAAAATGATTAAGCTACATTTGCTACCTAGGGTTGAAGCTCATTAGCTTACTAATCATCATATCTTAATTGTGTCCTGTGCAGATTATATTTAGAAACTAAACCATATCTCTGGTAGACTGGTATATATACTTGAGAGGATTTATTTGCTGAGCTGTGCGGGTAATGATTACTTGTGTATAATACCTGCATTACTAAATTCTAAAAACTCGATATATGTATGAATTCAGGTAGTTAGTTTAATTTGTCTAATTAAATTCATAAAGTTCAAATACGAGATATACAGGTTGTTGTATGATGAACTGCGATGACAACACTCTTACATTGTTGTTTCAAGGGGCCTATTTTTAATAATGACACAGGGCCACCTAAATATATGGGACTGCCCTGCTTATGCTTATGCTTATGCTTATGGCTTGTAAACAAATATGCGACTGCCCTCCCATTTAAAGAGCTTCAAAATATAAACAAATAGGTCAATAAGCCCCTAAGAATCCAAACACTTCATAGATGCTTTTTTTTTTCTTTTAAAATTGCAAAAAGCCGATAAGCACTCGTAATATGCACCAAGGGTAACAAACAACTTGACACGGCATTATACCAACAGCACACTAGATATCAGAAATCAACATACCACAAGATTTAGGTGAATAGGAGTACACTGATCAGGAACTTTCGCTGAAACAAACTCGCTCTGTTTAATACTTTTTCCAACGTCGTATCTGCATACCAAAACATAAACCACATCTTAATAAGTCACAAATCAACCAATATTAAAACTCGTTAACTAAACCAACACAAATTCTACACTAGTTATCACCACATCAATAAACACACATTCAAATGTTTGTTTAATCGTATTTTTGGGCTTATGTGCTAATGTGGTTTCGGCTTATGTTTTGTAGCCAATTTTCTTCGGCTTATATTAATATTAATACTTATATAAAGAGGCGTTTGTTTAAAGCTTATACGTGGCTTATTAGCTTATTTGATTTCAGCTTAAATAGATAAGCTCCAAATTTTCGACTTATTTTGACACTTATACACTAATATAAGTTTATCATATCATCATAAACTTGTATAAGCCCACAAGTCTCAAAATACGCCGGAAAACCGGGGCTTATTAAGTATAAACCGAAAAACAAATAAGCTTAAACAAACACTCCCTAAGTAAAAAACTTATAGAAGCTCCTAAATAAGCTGAAAAGGGGGTTTACGGAACATAATTCGAAATCACATAAGCTCGTAAGCCGAAAAATAAGGTTAAACAAACGCCCCTAATATTTAACCCTAATTAAATAAAATAAAATAAAATCCCTGATATAACATATCTTGTATAAAAAATATAAATAAAATTGATAAAAAAATATAAATAAAAAGAATAATTAAAAAAAAAAAAAAAAGGATTGAGGAATTGAACCTAGTTACGGTAGACAAGTGTTGACGAACATCGAATGTTGCTTCTTCTTTAGCGACGACTGAATTAACAACGATTGAGCATAAACACAGGAACATAAAACATATGGTTTTCATTTTCTTCATTGTTTTTCTCACACACACACACACAAAAACCTAAACACAAAGTGGAATGAATGTTTGGGAATGAAGTATTCTTTTTTATTTGTCATTTTGTTATATATTGTGTTTCGCGAGACACGTTAAGGAAAGAGACGATGATGGTAATGATGCAGTTAGATCGTGACACGTGGAAAAAGTGGCAATTTACGCTTTTTGCCTTTGAGGTGGGTTTAATTTGACCTTTTTATTTAAGGGATAATTTGAGGTTGATTATTAAAAATTTATTACTTTTTTGGTTTTAATATTATTGTTTATGTGTTTTTGATGTTTTAATTTAGTTATTTATTATTTATTTTTGTTTGAAATTATAATTATAAAAGTTGAAAAAACTTAAAATAATTAATTAAGATAAAATTATTATTTTGTCAAAAAAATAAAAGAGTATGCTCTAATAAATGTATTTTTCTATCTTTTTTAAAATATGTGTTTTTTAACGAGACAATAATTTTGATATGAATTAAGTATTTGTTTTGAAAATTAATAATAAAATAATTATTTGTTTTAAAATATGAATTTAGGATATAGTGTTTAGATATGATTTTGCTGTCTGAATTGTGTTTGATAAATCTGATTATGAATAAATTAACATATAAAATCAATGTTGTAAAAGAAGTCTACAAGGCCGATTAATCACCGCTTAATCGCTACAAGGCCCTCAAACTTGTCGATTAATGAAAAAGCGATTAATGACGGCCAACTGTGATCAACGAAAGTTAAAGGAGGTCAAACTTGCCGAAAACTTGCAGATTTTACTGAAAATACATAAAACTCACTTTAAACTTGTGTTTATCACTTATCGTAAAATATATATATATATATATATATATATATATATATATATATATATATATATATATATATATATATATATATATATATATATATATATATATATATATATATATATATATATATATATATATATATATATATATATATATATATATATATATATATATATATATATATATATATATATATATCTATATCTATATACCCTATAAAGGGTGTATCTCATTTGTTGAAAGTTGAAAAGTTGAAAAGTTGAAAATTTTCAACCAAACTTCTCATGAAAGGAACCAAATAGCTGTAGAATAATTGTTGAAAGTTTCAACATTCATAATTAAGGAAATGTAACATTCGGTTAAAAATCAATCACAAATTAAAATAGGAAATAATTTAAGCAAAAGTTTAAACTGTCAAGCCTCAATTCACTGTTATATGTAAATTTATTGTGTAAAAAAAAGTATTTTTAGCTTTGTTTTCTTATGTAAATTTATTTTGTGTATATATACAAAAATAAAGTAAATTTTTTTATGTAACTTTATTTTGTGTATATCAAAAAAAAAATTTGTATTCTTTTTAATGTAATTTATTTTGTGGATATATATAAAAAAAACTCATGATAAACATTGGTAACCAAATTTTACGTTGACAAAATCTATTTTTCTAAATGCGTTGCATTATTTTTATTTTTGTAAACTAAAAAAACGTTTCATTAATTTTTATTTTTGTAAAAACATATTTCATTAATCTTTAAAACAAAACATTTCATTATTTTTTTATTTTTTAAACTCCAAAAAATTACAAACTTACTATTGTAAACCCGTGATTTTTCGTATTTTTTTAATTAATCGTATTTTTGGAAAGTGTTTAATACAAAACAAGTTTTAAAACTTGAGTTTTAACAATTTTTTCAAGATTAATGAGTTGTACACATATTTTTGGAAACTTTTTAAAACAAAACGCGTTTTCGAAATTGATTTAAACAAAATCTTCAAAAAGAAACTGTTTTTACGCATATTGTTGACATTTTTTTTAAAATACGTTATAAAAATTATTTTTGTAAAATCAATCAATTATTCAATTTTGTTGACATTGCTGGAAAATCAAAGATAACAATTCTTTCCTTAAATAAATTCGATTGACTAGAATCAATAAGCTATAAAATCCACATCCATTTAGTTATTTTATACACATTTAACTTTTGAATCACAAATATTTAACTTGGTTACAGGCTACACATTCGTACTGAGAAATCCTTATTAGTCAGTTACAAACCTATTTTTTTCAAAAGACACTTTTGATCATAAGGTAATACATCATCTCTAATTGTGAATGTGATATTAAGAAGCTTTTCCCGTCCTTTTAATCCTTTTCATATATTTACTTCAACTGAAACATTTGATTGTTTCTTTTTTCATGATTGAATTAGGTTTGTGTCATAATGTTGGCCAAAAGCGCAGCATGTGATGAGCCCAGCAAATTGAATTTGTGTTATTCAAAAATCGATTTGTTTCCCATCTTTTTTGATAGAATTCCAAATATATTGTCCAAGCAAATCAATACTCGTTCAAATGGATATTTCTTGAATTCTGTTTTTTTAAAGGCCTATTTGAACTTTAGATGCGTTTGAGAAGATAAATCTGGTTCTTTTTTTCAAGGGTTCTAAAATTTTTTAGAGCTCATGCGGAGCAATAATGAATCCATTTAGTCTGAGGATTTTAATAATTTTTTGGATTTTTTATTTGATTTTTTTATTTTTAGTTATTTGTTAATATGTAATTGTGTTCACATCTTTTCACAGTAGGTGCCACATTGGTGAAACATGCATATGCAACATGTAACAAGGTACGTCCGACTATGGAATCGTTTTGATCATAACGACGACTCAAAGCACTACTGCACTGGAACATTCGAGTTATTTCTAAAGGCTTGTATTCATTAACACCATATGTATTTTCTTCATGAGATAACTTCTCTATCTTTATTTCCTTTGTATCTGCATATGTTCATATTTCTTGCTTTTTATTTTATCTTATATAGAGTTGTTGGGTTTGACTCTTCATTTATGCGTTCATATATATACATTTCTGTTTCAGTTTTTTCGGTAAGTTAAAAATTATCATTAGGAGATTCATTCATTATCATGATGTCATACGAGAGATGATATTATTTATTTCACACTATATGTTTCATTCACGGAACATTGACAAAAATGCATCATTGACAAAAATGCATGGACGATTATTGTTTTGATTGTTACAAACTCAAACTCAAGTGTTTATTGAATAATACACTTATTATCTAATTATTTCTTTTCAAATATTAATAAAATATGTTTACGTCCATTGTTTCTCTTATTTTATTTACATATAACTTCTTCTAAAATTATTTTTTTAAATTATCCGTGAATCCCGCGGGTCTTGAAGTTATTATCAACTAAAAATAAACATGTTGACAGTATTAATGAAATGTTGATTGGCAGATTTCCTGGTGAAGAGAAGGTTTACTATAGTTTTGATGAAGCGGAAGATGACACACACAACATGTATCCTCTTGAATTCTTAAACTCCCTAAATGTGAGCGGATTGCCACCACATTACTTGCACTTGAAAATTGGATGCCCAATTATTCTTTTGAGGAATCTCGATCCGACAAATGGATTATGCAATGGCACGAGGACGATATGCAAACGATTTGATCCAAATGTAATCAATGCTGAAATTGCTGTCGGGCAACACGCTGGAGTTAGAGTTCTTTTGCCAAGAATACCTCTCGCTCCATCTGAAGAAGACATGTTTCTTTTTAAGCTAAAGATAACACAATTTCCTGCCTGCCTTTGCTTTGCCATGACTATCAATAAAGCTCAAGGGCAAACTATTCCAAATGTATGTGTCTATTTGCCTGACTCTGTTTTCTCACATGGTCAGCTTTATGTTTCGTTATCTAGAGGGATATCACGTGCAACTACCAAGGTACTGGTGAAACCAGTCAAAGAGTTTGGTGAAGAAGGAGTATACACCTCAAATGTCGTGTACCAAGAAGTTTTACGCAACGAGTAACATCAGTTCCTAGATTATATTTTATACTTGATGCAATTTTTCACTTTCACTTTTACTTTATGTTTTTAATATGTTGTTTGATACATTGTATATGAGATTTCATTTTAAACTTGATTACCGTATGTTACGACAGTTTCCAACTACAGTTTTATCTTACCACAATATAGCGTTTCGTTAATTATCTGCCGCCAGGCAATTCCGCAGCTATGCCTTATAAAGCATTTACCCTCATGGTTGAAAGTTGAATGTTGAATGTTGAAAAATTGTGGGTCCCACTAAAAATCTTTACTATCTTATAAAATCCAACCCTTCCTATTTAAGTTTCAGACTTCCAACCCTCCATTTAAGCCTAAATTTACACACACCAAACCAAAAGACCATCCAAAACATACATCCGAACCTACAAATAAATTCAAACAAAAAGACCAATAAATCACACACACACTCACTCTAAAAACAAATCCACTCTCATCTAAAACGCCACAAAAAAACCTAATTCATCTCATCTCATCTCACAAAAAAAACACATCCACCGGCGACACTCCCCTCAACCACCATCATTCGCCACATATCATAAAAAGCTTATCGATTACTAAAACCACCATGTCGCCTACCCAACCACCACATTGGCGAGACCTTGGTTTAAAAATGCGTTTTACGATCTATTGCGCTAAATGTCTCAAAAGAGATTGCGTGATGCGTGATGCGAATGCGACCGCAATCTAGACGCGATGCGTTTAGTATAAAAAAGTACAAAAATTAGTTAAATCCAACTAAATGCAATAAAGTTACAAAACAAATTATTAGCATATTGAAATTAGGCCTATAGTCCCTTGTAAAACAAATAAATTGATAATAAATCTTGACAAAAAACACTTAGCAAAATGCAAGATACTATATTTTTGTTATTGTCTTTGTTTTAGATGCTTTTCTAACAAGTCTTATATTTAAAAAGCCTTTATAATATGTAGGTCTATTTTAAACGGTTAAAATTTGACAAAAATGACCTAAGTACTAGATTGCGATAATTGCTACCGTTGCTAGCATTACACAATTGCGATAAATTGCGACTTAATGCGAACGCATTTTGGGATGACACTGCATTAGGCACCTTGATGCGAAATTTTAAATGCAACACATTGATGCGCGCAATTTATGCAATGATGCGCGCATTTTTAAACCAAGGGCGAGACCATAAAGACCAATGAGCACTAAAAGTTTTTTTTTTAAGATTAGAGGTCATTTTTAGTTTTATAATAGATCTGTGTCTATTAATTAAGTATTGAAGGTTTTAATATAAATCTATGAATTTTTTTGTATATTGTATTTTAGCAAATTTGTGACGTTTTGGCTGCCACCACCGTCACTAGAAACGCCTCTCAGTTGCTGAATAAACCTGATCTGTCCATGCTGAACTATTTGTGTGGCGGAAAAACCAGCCGTCTACACATGGTATGTATGATTTCATTTGTTGGTGCTAATTCTTTAAGTTTCCATTGGTTTTTTTTATATATATACCTACTTTTTTCTAAATCTGAGTTAATATTTTTTTAGTTTTATGTCGCGGGAAAGGGGAAACCATTGCATCCAGTGATGTGGCTTGAATATGTGTTGGCAAAGTATAGCTTTGTTACAAAGTTGTAAGTAAATATATTTACTAATTTTATTTGTAATGTAAAGTTGGATCGTTAACAATTTGTTATAAAATGTATTCTGCAATTGTAAGTTTGTTAGTAATTTTACTAATTTGTATTGTTGTTGTTCAAACCCGGTAAAAAAAATACAGTAGTTGTTTGTAATTTATATGTAAATATATATATATATATATATATATATATATATATATATATTGGGTTTTGTTATCAGGTAAATTTTTTGTAAATTTGTTATTTATATATAAATTTGTTTGGTGGTTCTGTTGTGGTAGTGATGTCGTTGGTTTTGTTTCGAAATTGTTAAGTTTTTAAAATTTGAATTATTTTGAAATCGTAAAAGTTTCAAATTTAGAAATTGTTTGAAAGACCAAAATTTTGAAATTTGTGAACATTTGAAATATTTTGTAATTTAAAAGTTTCAGAATTTCAATTTTTGAATTTTGATATATTTTGAAAGTTTTAAACTTTTAAAATATTTAATTTTAACTATTTTAAACCTAAGTAAAAAGTTATATAATGTTAATTTTGTTTACTTTTGAAACGTTGTTAAAATTTTGTAGTAGAAACTAGAAAGATAATCATGTTTGATTGTAATTTTTTTTAGTATCCGGATTTTACTCCGCTTACTGTACAAAAAGTATATTTGGAATCTTGGGAAATGTTTAAATTTTTAGTTTTCCTTAAAGCTTTAATGTTTTTGTCTGTTGACTGTAGAAAAGAGGTAAAAAATGTGGCACACAGTCCTTCACATAAATTGACGCGGGTTTTCAATGACATTTCAGTAAAAAATTGAAAAGAAATAATATTGTGTCAATAATACTGCCTCCGTGATAAAATTATTTTTCATAAAAAGAATTATACAGTTTAACAAAAGTGTATTAATTATTACTTATATTTCTACGAATAAAAAACAATTTTACCATTTGACAATTAATTAGTGTTTTTTTCTTTTGTAAATATTAATTTAGATTATAAGTAATATAGTAATATTAAACAAACTCATTTATTATTTTTAGAAATGGATAATAATTTTAAGACGAACGAAAATAAAAATATAGACAATAATTTTAAAACATAAGTAGTATTTACTTAAAAGGAGTTTATTACCCAAGAGGTTTCGAAATGTTCGAAGTTTTTACTTGTGCTTTGAATGATTTGTACTAATGATGATATAGCTTCTATTAACCTTTACAATAAAATGGTTTTTGTTTTAACAAATAAAAATAACAAGCAAGTTGATCTACAAAATGATTTATCGTAAAAGCAGTGAGAACGATGGGCCCAAAGTTGATAGAATAAAGGATGTCTGATCCTTTGGCATCAAAAAATGGTAGTGTGTTGAGAAAAAATAGTATAAAAAGTAAAAAAAATAGTACTATTAAATATCTCATTTTATTAAAAATTAAAAAAAATAATTTGGAACAAACCTACCAACTTGGTTGGTGAATTTAACTCGAATGTATTTAACGTCATCAAACTTGAAACGGTTTTGACAACTATTTTGATCGAACAACTTTCCACACAAAATTAATACAATTGTGACAAAGTGTTTGATATTTCTTTCTAGACTTCTAATCCGATAATATTTTGCATATTCTCAGACCGAACTTGAAAACACAATCTTTTGATTTGTAATCAATTCATACATCGCCAGCAAAGTTACCATTGGTTGTAAATCAAAAAGTTGGTATGCATTTCTAAATTGTCACTTAATCATCAGCAATGAAACAAGAACCATCGATTATCAATATAGCTTTAGCCAAAATAGATTTTTACAAAACATATAAAGAGAACACAAAAATAGATCTATCTTTTAAAAGAATGCATATGAATAATAAAGAACAAACAAACATTCAAAAATTAAGCACATTTACACATATATCCAAGCTACCTAATTTGTTAAAGAATATACCATTGGAGCTATGCAACCAAGCCATTAAAAATATAGTTTTTCGGAAATTCTTACATAACATTGAAATTACAGATTCTTTAACATAAATAATTTTCAATCGAGAAACGGTTTACTATAATTTTGATGAAGTGGAAGACGACCCACACAACTTTAATCTACTTGAATTCTTAAACTCCATCAACGTGAGCGGATTGCCATCACTTACTTGCGTTTGAAAATTGGATACCCGATTATCCTCTTAAGGAATCTCGATCCGGAAAATGAATTATGTAATGGTACGAGGTTGATATGCAAACGCTTTGATCCTAATGTCATCGATGCTGAAATTGTTGTCGGGCAGCATGCTGGAGTTAGAGTGCTCTTGCCAAGAATTCCTCTAGCTCCATCAGAAGAAGACATTTTCCCTTTCAAGCTAAAGAGAACACAATTCCTCATCCGCCTTTCCTTTGCGATGACGATCATTAAAGCTCAAGGGCAAACAATTCCAAATGTGGGTGTCTATTTGTCTAACTCTATTTTCTCCTATGGCCAACTTTATGTAGGATTGTCTAGAGGGATATCACGATCAACAACCAAGGTTTTAGTGAAGCCAGTCAAGCCGTTTGCTGAAGAAGGAGTGTACACCTCAAATGTTATATACCAAGAAAGTTTTGCGCGATGATTAACGGTCATTACATTTTATCATTTATTGTTTCACGTTTAGTTTTAATATCTGATTTTAATATATTGTTTGGTATTAGATATTTTATTTAGAATTGAATTATCACATGTTACAACATTTTGCAATTATACTTAGATCTTACCACGATATAGTGTTTCGTTAATTATCTGTCGCCAGACAATTCCGCCGCTATGCGCGGGTACTCGTCTAGTATATATATATATATATATATATATATATATATATATATATATATATATATATATATATATATATATATATATATATATATATATATATATATATATATATATATATATATATATATATATATATATATATATATATATATATATATATATATATATATATATATAGGGGTGAGATATATGCAGAACCCATTTTATGTGTAGAACTCTGCAGAACTCTTATTAACCAATCAAAATTTAGTAAATACTAAATATTTTTATTTTATTCAAAAGGGTATATTAGTCAACTACATTTTTATATTATTTTTTTATATTTAAAAACCGTTTTTTAAATCAAATATTTTTTGAAATTAAATTTTTTATATAAAAAATGTTTGTTTTATATAACAACATTATTTTCTTTTTTTATTATCTTTTCAACAAAAATGTGTTAATTTTGTCGTTTTTTTCCTTTAAAAGCGTTTTTTAATTTCCATAGTTTTTGAAATCAATTATTTTTTATTTATTTTATTATACATATTTTTAGAAAAGTATGATGCAAATGTGTAGTATTTTTATAAAAACATAGCTGTCCTAATATGTAATAAGACAAATAACATAAATGTTATGTATATTCACATAAATTTTCTTGATTAGTAATAAAACAAAAAACATAGATGTTATACATATAACTTCAAAATTTACAATAAACCAAGAACAAAAATATTTATGCATGACAAGAACATCTATGCACGACAAGAACATTTATGTACGGCTTTTAAAACATTTATGCACAAACATTTATGCACGGCTTCAAGAACATTTATGCACGGCTACAAGAACATTTATACACGACTTCAAAAACGCTTATATACGGCATCTAAAAAGGCCATTGATCATCTTCATCACATCCCGTCGAAGAATTCTCCTGAAACAAATGTATATAAACAAAAAAAAAACTAGTCGTCAAATTATTCAATGTTAAATTTTAATCGTAGTTGATACAACAATACATACACAAACACATACCATGATTATTTTAAATTTATCGCAATCATAAATTTTGGTCAAGCAATGTCGTATGTATGCAATTTTTTCATATATAGTTTTGTGGCTAGCTTCAATGATAATAATATTTCTTTTTTGAAGAATAATGTATACCAACAATTGCACAGTACAAACAATTCACTCCACCAACTCCAATTTAATATAACTTCTATTAACCAATCAAAACCCATATCATCCCACAAACAAAACGTAATATATAAAAAAACAATTTTTCTACGTCATAACTCATAAGCAATTGTATTAATAAAAAAAACCACTAAAACAATTTAACTGAATCACCCCAGAAACAAAACGGATCGAACGTGGGAATATTTTGTTATCATCAAATGAAGATATATTACTTACAAAAAAACAAAATAATTGAAAACCACCAACACTTAATTACTTTGCCTACTCACTCAATCAACCGACCTAAAAGAAAACGAACGAAGATAAAAGAATATGTATCGTATTCAAGCGAAAATGCAAATCAATACATACGATAATCAACTTAATATATTGTAACAGTTTTATAAATATTTAATATTACAACACTATCAAATTACATTACAAATCTAAAAAAGATTTTTGGATATGAACGAAATAATAATCTTACCCAGATCATTCAATCTTCATGTCAAATCTCGTGGGATGTTTTCTTGTTTCCTCGACGGTGGGCAACAATCACAGATCTACGATAGTTTTTTTTTTGTTGGAGATTACTCCATTTTGGTGGCTGACAAAAGGTAAAACAGGGTTATAGATTTACAAAGGAATATCAATGGTGGTATGGTTTTTACCAATTTTTTAGGAATGTGATACAAATACCTTAATTGCCCTTTAAGTTTTCTGTATAATTGAAAAGAAGGCTTTCATTTTATGATTAATTGCATTTTTGATCCTTTTCATACTAGCCTTTGATTAAATTAATTCAATGGTCTAGATTTATTTTAATAGTTCTGCATGGTTCTACACTTAAATTGAGTTCTGCATATAACTCTTACCTATATATATATATATATATATATATATATATATATATATATATATATATATATATATATATATATATATATATATATATATATATATATATATATATATATATATATATACATTATATATAAGAGGAGGGATATGCCACATAAGCATCTCATTAATCCACGTCATCATTTTTTTCTGCCATGTCTTGACATAAAAATTCGGAACAAAAATGTCCGTGGGTAGATTCGAACTTGGGTGTTTCGAAGATAGAGACAACTTCTTTACCACTGTGTCACAATTGAACTTTTTAAATCATTTGCAAAACAAACTACATAAACTCTAATATCCATAGGTACCCTTTTTTTTACCCTGATACTCCGATTTTATCTAAAGTTATTATACGTTATTGATTTAATCACATATTCATTCATCTTTTATTCCAATTAAATCAATCGTAAGAAACAATTCATAGTGTCTGTAAACTAATCAGTCCTAAGAAAAAATTTAATCGTTTCACTTTTTTTTACCTTAACTTATCTTAGATCTGTATTTTTTGTTAATTTTTGTTATTTTTTGTAATTATTGTTAATTTTCGTAATTTTTAATAATATTGGTAAAACTTCATCTTTATAATCACGATTTTTGTCTGATCAAACTTTGGTGAAGATTTGTATGATAACTGTGGATTGAATAAAGGTGGTGAACACAGTCAAACTTTAGTGATGATTTGTAGCTTTTGCTTTTTTAAAAAGAATGTAAGATATATTATCTAGACCTGGTTGTGATACGCTATTTTGATCAGGTGTAGCTTTTGATTACATGGAGTCAGCCCTTCAAAATCCACATCTTTGGAGCTGTTTCACCCAGTGTTTCTAACTGCTTTCCAATAGCTATTATCAGTGGTAGGAGTCATGAGAATGATATTGAATTGAAATAATTGTACCATAATTTTATGCTTGATTAACATATCAAATATTTTAATCAGTATCATGTCTTGAAAACAGGTATGATTGGTTGTTGAAGGAGGACTTAGATAGATATCAAAACCTTAAGCTTTGTATGCAAATCTTGTGAAAATCATCTTGTCTGGATTCTCTCTCTTTTGCGAGAGTCAAATATAGCCAAGCAGGGTCTTCTTCATGTATATTTATGTTATTCCTTAAACCGTTTTGCTTACCGTCTTACAGACCTACGAGTATGCTATTTGGTTGTCTTAAACTTATTTTTCGATATTCTACGTAGGTATTGTTGCTCCAAAAAATACATAGACACAAAAGATTTAGATTAGGTTTACAAAATTACGGTTCGTTTTGCTTAAGAATATGTAATAGATTAGGGTTACAAAACTACTGTTCTTTTTGCTTAAAAATACTAATAGATAACATGAAGTTTGTCATAGTGTTCCATTCTTTAAACTAAGTTATGACAAGTTGGTTGTATGCGGCTGATACAGTGTGATAAACTCCCAATTCGATAAGTTATCATACTGTTATTAGTCAGTTATAGGTAATGGCATTATAATATGCAATTTGGTTTGTTTTTTGTAGGAATTATATTGATCGAGTATGTTGGCTTGTCACCCTTTTGTCTTTTCGGCAGAACATGTTCAATGGGAAAACCAGGCATGATTGATTTATTGATATGTAGTGCAGTGTATATACATGATATGATAGAGGTGTGATTTCCTTTTTAATTTCACCAATCAGTAGCTACAAAATAACCACAAGAATTGAAAGCTAAAGTGAAATATAAATTACTTGAGACGCCTGAATTGGTAACCAAATGCAACATATAGAACTATGGTGTTGAGAAAGCATCAGAACTGCAGAAGTTTCCTTCACAAGAAGTAGATGATAATGATCCCCTGCTAATGTAAACTTAAGTCTATCGGTAGCCATTTACCATAAGCACATGGTTCTTTTTTTAATCTATTTTTTTTTAAACTCAATTCTTTTCTTTTTTTTCAAAAGGGAGTGTTCAAATGGCTTGAGGAAGAAATGGAAAGTTGTGGAGTTGTTAGTCAAACAAAAGAGAAGGAAAAAGATGGTTTCCTTGAAGTAGTCACACGCAACGACAACACCAAGAAAAAGTTTCAGGGAGGATGTCGGTGTGGGTTCATCTTGATAAGACGACCGTCAATGAATGATCATCTTACTGAAAGTGATCAAAGCACAAAAGGTGAACTTTTCTTTTCATGCATATAAGGTTTGATGTTACTCAGTCTAGAAACAAGTTTTGGTAGCAGATACATGTTCTCTTTTTTAAAAGCAATTACAGGTTTGCGTTTTGAGATGAATTCCGCATACTTAAAGTTTTGTCAGACCTCTTAAAGTTTTAATAGAGTTTAAAGGTTTCACTAATTTCCAGCTTAGAAAGTTGGTATCTAAGTAAACATAATGTAATTTTAGTCATGGTAGAAGAAATTTGATGTCTGGTACGTCTCTATCGAACACCGTTTATCTGATTTCCAATAGTAGAAACCAACTAATCTATTAATATACAGAGTAATGGAATTGCATATTATGATTTGCTCATATTCAGAGATACAACATAAGTACGAGACATCAGCGACAACACCAAACTCAAGAAGGAGTTACACAATGCTACTATTAAAGGGCATTGGTGGAAAGCAAAGTTGACAACAGGCTGTAGGGTTTCTAAACTATACATGACCAGCAATCGTAATATTAATGTCGAATTCTCGAGTTGCAAGGTAGACTTATTTGAGGGAATTTTCATGGTTGGGTGATTCTCTCGAGTTATCCAAACAGTGATATGTGGTATCTTTGGAACCCCGTCACTTCAAAGTTTATACATCTCCCATGATTAATTCATAATATTGAATATCTTAATAAAGATTTGGAATGTTGTTGTCTCTCAGTCCCTCCAGATGAACGTGATTCAGTTCTTTCCTCAAAAACCCATGCAGGAAATCATAAAACATTGAAGATTTACTTCATGTTTCTTTTGTCTTTTTGTGGTATATAAATTATTAGCTCCAAACACAGATCTAAACACCTGTTATTTTGTATCAATATCATAAGTGATTGAGTCATTATAATACTTCCTAACCACATTTAATCTTATACAGCTTAATTATGGCCACGCGCTTCCTGGAATATTATTTTGCCTTTAGGTAAGCAATCAAGTTATCCTTATTGCTTGGTCTTTTCAAGAAGGTACTTAAAATTCGGATGTAACTGATCTGTTTTATACTTAAACACATAGTTAAACATAGCCTTGGTCTTTCATAGCCTTGGTCTTTCTGACTTGCAAAGAACTCAACGATAATTCTGATATAGAAGAACATTTATGGAGAGTGTTTGCCTCAACCAAACCTTCTCGGGTCGGTACACACGGAGTATGTGACTCTCTCCAAGATGTTGCCTACTGCAGTCTTTCCTAGCAATCTAGGGCCGCGGAAAGTTGGGCTAAGTAAAACCAAGCCTGCTCTTTATTCTCGAATTATTTTTTGCTTTAATGTTTTCCCTTTAGTCACCATTACAGAGTATTTGCTTAACATTCGGGGTCTTTTGCGTATGCAGCTCGAATGGAACCATCATCCATTGGTCAGAAAAGAAGAAGTCCACAAACCCAAGGTGTCGAAAAAGGTGTGCACCAGACGAACCTTTTCCAGGTCTTGTAGCTGACGATGTGGGGTCTGAACATTTTAGTGTTGGAGGTGAGCAACCTTTTTTACTTGTTGTTCTAGATATGGTTTAGTACATTTGGTTACCATTTCTAAATTCTGTTTTCTTATGAAAATAAATCTTGCTTCAGGAACGAATATATGAGAAAAGTTTTAGTTCATGTATAATTCTGTTTTTAACATACTTTAGAGCGTGTTTAGGTAAGCTTATTTGAGGGGCTTAAAGCTTTATTTGTTTCAAAAAGATTTTTAGCTCTTTAACTGTCTTTAAATAAGCTTATTTTCATGAGTTTATATCAATTTTGAGGGAAAAATATGCTATGTGAGATTGTGTTAATGTTTGACATGTTTTGCCTACGTGAAATTTCCACTAAATCAAATAGGCTCAAATTACCACCTATAGTAAATATATGAGGTAAGATTGTTACATCTTTTTATATTACTCAGTAAGTTATTTTGAACATGTATTCACATATAGAAAGGAAAAGTTCGTTTTGTTATAAATCCTCTTACGCTCATTAAGATCCACAACAACAATAATGGTTAATTCACACTTCTATTTTAAACTATTAACCACTCTAATATGCAGTAGCTGATATCTTCTGTCATGTATGTCATTTTGTTGATGCTAGATTCATTTCATTTGTCCCCATAATGAAGCTTGGAAATAATGTTTAACATAGGCATTTGTAACAAAAATCTGGTCGTTCAGGTTCTTGCTATGTATATCGAAATTATGCAGATGGTGACACATAAAGATCACCAACCTTGCAAACTGTTATTGATAATCCAGTGACTAGGAAAGCAATATTAGAAAGGAATGGGTTCACTGGACTACAAAAAGGAATCCTACTATTGGAATGATTATCTATGTACATCCAACATACGATGAGCTTTTCAATTAAAGGATGTTGCTAAACTGATTTTATGCATCTTTATTGTGCTTCATGTGTAGTATTACAAATTCTATACATCTACATTATATAGTTTTTGTTGTTAAACTGATTTTGGATATGATCTTTCTTATAAAAAAAACCTAGCCACACGCACAATCTCAGATCAAAGAAAAGTATCAGACTGACTTTGCCTAAATGATAGGTTTGGCCTCAAAACGGGAAATTCCATAATCATAGAGAACTACGTAAAGGGTTGAAATCAAATCCCTCATGTCAAGTAAGTTAAATAGGTCCTGATTATGCCAGTCTATTTGTGATGCCATACTAATGATATGATTACAAGGTTTTCTAGCTTAATTGAATATGGTAACCAGTTATAATCTGGTTTGCGTCTTTCTATATGCTTGCATCTCTTAATAATAATATGATCATAAAGTGTTTTCAGATGCTATTATTGTAGGCTAGAAGTAAAGGTAACGTCGATAACCTGAGCAGTAAGCGATATTGGGGATTGTACTATAAAACTCTTTGCTTCACGTGGCGTGGCGATTGGGTATGGTCGCAATGGTGTATACAAGATTTTATTCTCAGCTTGACCAATTCTCGGTTAAGATTTTAAAATTTTGAGTAGGAAAGGAAGCAAATTTCTTGTGCAAATGGTGGATATGAGCTACAGAAACCGACCATCTCTTCCTTTGATAAGTGAAAACTAATCTTTCAAATTTGTTTTCTAGATGGTCAAAATTTTCTGTTAGGAAAAAAATCTGAAGGTTAGCAGATACAACACAGTATCTTCAATTTTTTCTCAAACTGATAAAGCATCCTGGAGAGCAGTTTTTGAAGCTGTAACACTCTAAAGAATCTTATAAAGCAAAACAGAATGAGCATGTTACAAGACCTTCCATAGTAAACCCTCCTTTCAGTGCCGAGAAAGGTTTGTCTCATCTAATTGATTATAGTTATATCCCAAATGTAATCTTTTTGTAAACAAGTAATTATGGTCATGTGTTGTGTAGTTAATGAAGAAATAAACTCAAGTCGTGGTCCATAGCCAATCATACTCCTAAAAAGGATTATCGTTTACATTTTCGCCCGTTTTTCACGTATTTGTGCTCTACCCACAGTGACATTCTGTATAGTTTCACTTAAAATCTGCACTGATAAGTGATAGCTATTACACTTTGAATGGTGGCCAAATTAGGCTAGTCACGCAAACAGGTCAATACAGATACTTTTATATGGGTCAACTCTGATATTTCAATACAAGTAAAATTCAGTCAGGTCAAGTTGACCCCTGAAGACAATATGTCCTGAACTAAGAATAGACATTTTAGCATGCAAATATGATTACAGATGTTGATTCACCAAGAGATGATGAGGTCATGTATAATGATAACGGTGGCCCGAAGCTTGATAGAGGATTTGATTATGACGAAGTTGAGGCTACTCATACTTTAGAAACTGCGCACATTTGGAGCCGTAAATGGAACACGAGTTCTAAATCACATATGTTTACAGAAAGTGTCTCATTTGGTGACCATTTTTTAAATATGTTGAACGTTCAGAAGCCGACGATCGTGAGCTTGTAACTTTTGATCATTCCGATGGTCCAGGTTCTGATAGTTAAAATGAAATAGCTAAGTTTGACCCTGAGCCTTTATCTCAGCCAATAAAAACTCGAATTGAGAGGTTGTTTGTTTTAGCTTATATAGTGGGCTTATAAGCTTATCAGCTTATATAAGCTTATAAGCCGAAACCAAGTGTTTGGTTAAGCTTATATAAGTGGGCTTATAAGCTTATATGTGGGTGTTTTGGTAAGCCATAAAAGTGAGGCTTTTATAACAAAAGATGGGCTTATATAACAATAGCATATAAAAAGACTTTTATACCCCATATTTAATAACTACATCATTTAATACTCATGGACTTTTTTGTCATTTAACTTATTAATTTTAATGAGCTAAACCAAACACTAAATTTGGGCTTATAAGCTTATGATATATAAGCCATAAATGGCTTATATAATATAAGCCAACTTAACTCATAAGCTTAACCAAACACCCCCTGAATTGAATGATTTGATTGAAGGCCCTATTTTTTATGACCCAAAAGATGATGAGAAAAAGCCACAATCTCTCATCAATCCACATGTCGTCAAATTGAAGGAAATAGTTAAAGAGACATAACGAAGACCAAGAATTATATAATATGTTGGAAGATAGATACGATTCACTGAACTTTGGAACATAAACAGGTGGTTTTTGAAACAAAGGTGGTCTTAAGTTTCCCCATTTACCAAAAGTGCAACAACTGACATCTCCATCGTGTCCAAGAGACACAGTGCCGATGGCAGCAAAAGCAATGTTGATAACAAACCACATGGGATTTTAATGTGAGTATTAGTTGCATTGTATCTACGTATCTTGAAAAATCAATGAGTTTTTCTATTAAATGACTTACAAATTTTGATATGTGTTTCATTCTAGAAGATAAAGTAAGACACGTTAAGAAAGTCACAATTGCCTCTTAAACCTCTTTAGAAATCAGAACTAAACTTGAATTATGTTTTGTGAAGAAAAGAAAGTATGTATTAAGATTTTCAAGGTCTGACATTGACATTGTATTTGTGTGAGTAAACGAAAATAGACTTGCACTTTTGTTTAAATTATTGTCATGCCAAGCATTAGTGCTTTAGGCCATGCAACTAAAGTACATAAATCTCAATAATTCAATCTTCTCTATTTGAACATACTTATACCATTAAGAAACTTTAACAAGACTCGAGTAGAGAGCCTTTATTTTATCTATCAATCTTGACCTCTCAATACACAGTTGATAAAATAAGGTATGGGTTAAAAAAGGCACCTTTTGGCCTAGGTCAAATTGATCAGGTTGAGATGATATAATTTTTGTTTAACTTTTTGGAAATGTTAACGCTAGCCCTTCATTTTGTGGTAGTGTTGGTATTTTTTGCGCAATACCGCGTATGATCGTTAATGTGCCAGACAATCAGATGCTGTTTAAAGTGAACTGACAAAATTTCTATATTTAAATTAGCTTGTGTAGAAAGAAACTTTATTTCGAATCTGAACTAAAAATATTTTTTAGAAATGATAAATCATTTTTTTGGTACAACTAATGTTAAAGTCTTTTGATATTTTTACGCGTACAATTATAAACAAAATTAATATAAACTATAGACGGTTAAAAAAAATTTAAAAAATTCCTTTGAATACCATAAAGTTAATATGAGTTATATGAGCTTACTAAAAACCATAAAATATGCTTCGCTATATAACATACAAAAAAATTAACAAACATTTCTACTATGTTTATAAATCCAAAGTGAAAAAATAAAATTTTAACACAATTATTTAGCAAAATAAAGAAATGTAAATGACAATTACAAGTCATACCCGCCCATCGGGCGGGTTTTGAAGCTAGTATATATATATATATATATATATATATATATATATATATATATATATATATATATATATATATATATATATATATATATATATATATATATATATATATATATATATATATATATATATATATATATATATATATATATATATATATATATATATATATATATATATATATATATATATATATATATATATATATATATGCGTGATAAGTTTTATTTTAAAGAATAATATTGCCGAAAATAAATAAAACTCATTAGAATTATCCAAAATTTGTCGGAAATACAAAAAAATTGCTAAAAATACCAATCCGATTAATCACCGATTAATCCCGCCTAAAATGATTATAGGTTACAAGGTGATCGACCAGCCGACTAGCGATTTACGATTTTTGCAAGATTGTATAAAATTACTAAAAAGAGCGTTATTATATATCGTTGAACACCATATACCTAGAATTGCATAATAATATCTATTAACGAACAAGATGGTTCGACTATTTGCAACAAAAAAAAACAAAAACTATGAGGTGATGATAGATAAATAAAGTGCTTCTTCTTATTTTTCTATTTTATTATATATAGATTTTTCTTCTCAAAATTGTGACCAAACAAATAGTGCTCAAATAGGTCGTATAAAGAAAGTAGAATGTATTTTTGTAATGTCCTTGAGAACAAAAGTGTGTTATGTAAAAGCATGTCATTGTCTACTTATTAACACATGCGTTTTGAGAGCCTCCGATCGCAAAAAAAAAACATTTTTTTACTTTTCATTGCCAAACACTAAAACCTAAATTATTTCATTTTACAACCGCAATAATTAAATAAGTTACCTTTAAACACATATCCAAACACCCTCTATATATATCAAAACGTTTATCAAACTTATTGTTATGCAAAACATAAAAAACATTAAGTAATATATTTTTCTAAAATTTTAGCAAGATATCATAAATTACAATAATCTTGATCGACTATAACTGTCACAAACTACAACAATCATGCATACATACATACATACATACATACATACATACATATGACCCTCAACAACAACACTAACAAAATAACATCCACCTCAAAAGCTTAAACAAACTATGACGACTCTAAATCTCAATACAAAAGTACCCTTGCAGAGACAATGCACAATCTCAGATTATATGCGCTATCAAACGAGTTTCGTCGCACGCAGTACACGTTATAATAGTTAATAACTTAATACTATGTGTTCTCAAAGGCCAACTAATAAGTGTGAAAACACTTATCCTTTTACCACTTATAACAAGGATAAACCAAGCCAAAACGTGTATTTTATGTCGTAAAAGTCGGAATTATGTGTGATTTGTGTTTTTGTTGTGTTTTAGGGCCAAAAGATGAAAAAGGAAGAAAACACGGGCTTTCACGGGCTTTTATCGAAGAAAAAGACAAAAGACGAAGTCAAAAGATCAAAAGTGCAAAAAGAACGGAAGTTAAAGGCTTATTCTAAAGATTTATCGAAGAAAAAGACAAAAGACAGAAGTTTAACGAAGTCGAAGAATCAAGTCTACTAAAAGAAGAAAATTAGAAGACAAGTTCATTTTGTCATTCGACAAATCCCGAGCCAAAGTCGAAAACGTCAAATTTCAATTAAAAGACGAGAAGACAAAGAAAAGGAAAGAAGAAAGCATCTCACCAACACACCTCCCCTTCCCCTATAAATACCCTACTAATGTGTCATTAGGAGGGTGTTAGTTATTTTTGAGTTAGTCATTTTTTAGTAGTTTCTAGTTTTTAGAGAGAGAAAGTGTTTACTTTCTCTCACTAGGAAAACTTCATCTTTATTTTTCTTTCACTTTTCCTTAATCTAATCTTTTTCTTTTTAGTTTAATCTTTGTTTGATCTTAATCTCTTTTATAATCTTGTTTATTTTCTTCATCATCAATCTAGTTCTTCATCCATTTCATCTCTTTTCTTTACGTCACAAAAAGATTTATACTTTTAGTGTTTCTTGATTCGTGTTTTTAAGGTTTCACAAGTTTTATCATTCATCTAGAAGTTGTGGTTAGCTTATTGGTATTTTTGTTGGCTTATTATCCTTAAAAAGTTGCTAAAAAGTGCTTAAATTCGTCCCTTTCTCGAGATCCTATTTTTTAGGAAAATCTGAATCAATTTCGCAATGTTTTGAGAAATTGCGGAATTGTATCTTATTGTGCATTGCGAAATCTTATTGTTTTCGTCTTTGCGGAATTAACTCATTTTCCCATTGCGGAATTGATTCCTTCTTAATCTTTACGAAATCGAATGTTATGAATCATTGCGGAATCGAATACCTTGAGACATTGCAGAATCATACAGTTTCAAGAATTGCGGAATTGTAATTTCGTGAATATTGCGAAATTGTTGCATTATCCGTATTGCGAAATTATTACCATTTTCATCATTGCGGAATTGTTGATTTTATAATATTGCGGAATTATTTCATATTCAGCATTGCGCGATTTTGGATTGCGGAATTATTGCTTTTTCAGCATTGCGAAATTATATCATATTTCATCATTGAGGAATTGAATCATTTTTGTCCCAATTTAATTTCAAATTTAATTTTCCCGCCATTTTCTTAAGTCTTATTTCTAATTAATTTGTCTTAGTTTATTTTCAAAGTGCTTTATTTTCAAGCTTACTTTTCTTTAAAGTTTTAATTTTCGTGATTTACTTTTTGTCAAGTTTTAATTTTTCGTCATTTCTTTTAAAGTCTATTTTTAGTTTAATCGTTTCAAGATTTTATCTTTATTCCATTTAAGTTTTAATCATTTATCGCTTTTATTATTTTGTCTTTTATTTTAAAGTTTGCATTTTTAGTTTAAAATAGATAATCAACGACCATTTTCTTTGTATACCAAAAACAATAATTTCACCTTAAACCGTGATCAATTCGAATTGAATCGAGTACGAACACACACATGAAATCATCATTAAATCAAATGGCGCCGCTGCCGGCTCTTTTCGTAAAGATTAACGGTTTTTAGTTAGAAAAATTGGATTTTGGGATCCGTTCTTTTGGGAACATTATTTTCAAGCATAAAAATTTTCAAAAAAATCCTAAAAAATATAAAATTTTCAAAAATCCAAAAAAAAAAGATAAAAAATCAAAAACATTGTATTTCATTTTTAGTGTATGCGTACTCGATCTTCGTCTTATTCTTAGCCCGAGACTCGTAGAGACTTAGATATGACCGGTGTGCATAATAATAACAACCCACCTCACCCCAATATGAATAATAACAACCGTGACCCTCAACCCGACATTCGTACGATGGAGGAGCTATGCCAACCAACTATGAGTGGACGTGGAGGACCGATTGCGCCGATGCAAATCACGGCTTCCGAATTTTCGTTGAAGCATCACATGATCCAACAAGTTCAAAATGCTTGTTCATTTCGCGGATTACCGGATGATGATGCCAACAAACACCTCGATAAATTCATAACCGTCACTCAAAGCATGAAATTGCCCGGTGTTTCCATGGATTTTCTTCGCCTTCAGCTTTTTCCACACACTTTATCCCACCATGCCGAAAAATGGTTTGATCGTCTTCCTAAAAACTCAATTCATACATGGGACGAGATGACTCAAAAATTTTTGTCGCGCTACTTTCCACCATCCATGGTAACTAGTCTTCGGAATCAAATCAGTGGTTTCACTCAAGAACCCGATGAGTCGCTTTTCGATGCTTGGGAACGTTATAATGTTTTGATCGATCGTTGTCCTAATCATAATATGCTCCCCGTCACTCTCATTGATACTTTCTACAATGGTTTAACTTTTCGAGATCGTGATACGATTAATGCTGCCTCCGGTGGTACGTTTATGAAGAGAAGACCCGAGGAGTCTAGAGAGCTTATAGAGAACATGACCACTCATCACAAAAATTGTGATTCATCCGCATCTTCAAGAAATAACCCAAGAGTCAATGTTTCTTCTACTTCATCAAAACCCGAGTTAACCGAACTCACCCGCCAAATAGCCGAGATGAACAAAATTTTTTTAACCATGGCTACGAACCAATTTCAACAAGTTAAAGCTGTAGCACTTTCTTGTGAGATTTGCGGTGGTTCTCATTCATACACCGATTTTCCTCCGACTCATGACAATCCGGAAAACGTGTATGCGGCTAACGGTAACTTTTCCACGGGAGGCTATCAAGCACGTCCTCAAGGTGACCGCAATTTGCTAAGTTATCGTTCAAACAACTTCTTTCACCACCCGGTTTTCCTCCTCAAAACCAAAACAACTTCAATTGCAACAATCAAAACCAACCTCGAGCTCCTAATCAATATCAAACCCAAAGAAAATCATATCCACCTCAAGGAAATAATCAAGTTTACCAACAACCCACCTATCAACCACCCACTTCTCCTCCTTCCAACCAACCCACGACATATAATCAAGAGGTTGAAACTTACATGAGGACTAATGACGCGCTAGTGAAGAATCTTCAGAGCCAAATTATTAACTTGAAAGGTGACATGGCTAAACAAGGGAATGATCTTCGAGCCGAGCTTAGGAATGACATGCGAAACTCTTTAAGCAGTCAAACGAATGACTTAAGGGATATGATGGCTAGTTTCTTCCAAAGTAATCAACCTTCTGCTTCGGGTTCTCTTCCGAGTAACACCGTTGCTAATCCAAGAGGGGAGATGAAAGCAATCACCACCCGAAGTGGAAAAGGTTATAAGGAACCTGAGATTCCTAAACCTACTCCGATTATTGTGACAAAGGATAACGAGCCCCCTTCACCAATTCCTCCACCTTCTACTTCCACCCCTCCTCCACCCAAGGATGTGAGTGAGAATTCCATTCCAAAGCCTTCATCTCAACCCGATATACCTTATCCTTCAAGGTT
The DNA here is from genome assembly GCA_025667525.1 of Glebionis coronaria. Taxonomy (NCBI): domain Eukaryota; kingdom Viridiplantae; phylum Streptophyta; class Magnoliopsida; order Asterales; family Asteraceae; genus Glebionis; species Glebionis coronaria. The sequence goes on along the minus strand of CM046880.1, from coordinate 503,502,270 downwards.
GAGGAAAGAGAAGTTGAAGAACAAGGATGATATTCAAGTTTCAAACTTTCTTAAAATGTTTAAACAATTGAATTTCAAAATCTCCTTTGCCGAGGCTCTCGCTCACATGCCTAAATATGCTAAAATGTTCAAAGATCTTCTAAGTGATAAGGAAAAACTCCTTGATATTGCTCAAACCCAACTTAATGAGAATTGCTCCGCGGTTCTCTTAAGGAAATTACCAAACAAACTTGGTGATCCGGGTCGCTTTCTCATTCCTTACAACTTTCCCGGGGTAGAGAATTGTATGGCCCTAGCCGATCTAGGTGTTAGTATCAACTTAATGCCATTAAGCATTTGGAAACAATTATCTCTACCCGAGATAGTCCCCACACGAATGACATTGGAGTTAGCTAACCGTACGGTTGCTTTCCGGTGGGGATAGCCGAAGATGTCTTTGTCGGTGTCGACAAATTAACCTTTCCGACGGATTTTGTTGTCGTTGACTACGAGATGGATCCCCGTGTTCCATTAATCGTTGGACTCCCATTCTTGAGGACCGATCGCACTCTTATTGATGTAGCCGCGGGCGAATTAATCATGAGAGTTGGTGACGACAAAATCGTTTTCAACATGGGTAAACTTTCTAAGCAACCTTATGAACACGAGAGCGTTAATTTTATTAACGTACTTGATGAGGCTTGTGAAGAACATTTCAAAGACGCTTGTAAAAGTGTTTTTCTTCTCTACCCATTTTTGACACCGTTGCCTCTATTGCTCCCTCATTGACTCCATTCGGAGACAGTGATTTTCTTTTGAAAGAATTTGAAGCAACTTTAGGGGACGTGGACTTAAAATATGACGATTCTCCCTCCGATTAGGATGAAGACATCCGTACCATTGAGAAAATTCTCAATGAGGACCATATTTCTCCACCTTCTCCTAAGGAAGTTACAAACGATGATCCGAATTTGACTAAGCCTTCCATTGACAATCCTCCAGATTTAGAGCTTAAGGATTTACCGTCTCATCTTGAATACGTTTTCCTAGAAGACAATAAGAAGTTACCCATAATCATTGCAAAGGACTTAAAAGAGGATGAAAAATCTCGACTTATCGATGTGCTCAAAAATCATAAGAAAGCAATTGCTTGGAAAATTTCTGACATCCGCGGAATTGATCCTAACTTTTGCACTCATAAAATTCTCAAGGAAGATGACTTTAAACCCGCAATCCAAAGCCAAAGAAGGGTTAATCCAAAAATTCATGACGTCATAAAAAAAGAAGTTATCAAACTTTTAGATGTCGGAATGATTTACCCTATTTCGGATTCGCCATGGGTTAGTCCCGTCTATTGTGTGCCTAAGAAAGGCGGAATAACCGTTCTTCCCAATGAAAACAACGAGTTGATTCCTACTCGACTTGTCACGGGTTGGCGAGTTTGCATAGACTATCGCAAGCTCAATGATGCCACTCGTAAGGATCATTTCCTCTTCCTTTCATGGATCAAATGCTCGAGCGTTTAGCGGGTAATGACTACTATTGCTTCTTAGACAGTTTCTCTGGGTATTTTCAAATTCCCATCGATCCAAAAGACCAAGAGAAAACCACATTCACTTGTCCTTATGGAACATTTGCTTACAAAAAAATGGCTTTCGGCTTATGCAATGCTCCTAGGACTTTCCAAAGGTGTATGATGGCTATATTCCATGACATGGTTGAAGACACTATGGAAGTATTTATGGATGATTTCTCGGTCTATGGTGATTCTTTCTCATCTTGCCTTGCCAATTTAGAACGTATGCTCAAACGGTGTGAAGACACTCGTCTCGTTCTTAATTGGGAAAAATGTCATTTCATGGTAAAAGAAGGCATTTTTCTAGGTCACAAAATTTCCAAAGTCGGTCTTGAAGTCGACCGTGCTAAAGTCGATGTAATTGCTAAATTACCTCCTCCTTCAAACGTGAAGGGTGTGAGAAGTTTTCTTGGTCATGCGGGCTTCTATCGTCGATTCATCCAAGATTTTTCTAAGATCGCTCGCCCGATGACCCATCTCTTGGAAAAAGATACTCCTTTTATCTTTTTTAAAGAGTGTATCGAATCTTTCAATATTCTTAAGGATAAATTAACTAAGGCACCGGTCTTAGTTACCCCTAATTGGGAGTTACCTTTTGAATTGATGTGCGACGCTAGCGATTTTGCTATTGGAGCGGTTTTGGGACAGAGAATTAACAAACATTTCCAACCAATCCATTACGCTAGCAAGACAATGACGGGGGCTCGATTGCATTACGCTACAACCGAAAAAGAGCTTTTAGCTGTTGTATATGCTTTTGAGAAATTCCGCCCCTATCTTGTCCTTTTCACCACTATTGTTTACACCGATCATTCCGCGTTGAAGTACTTGTTAACAAAACAAGATTCTAAACCAAGACTTCTTCGTAGGGTTTTACTCCTTCAAGAATTCAAAATTGAAATTCGTGATAAAAGGGGAGCGGAAAACCTAGCCGCGGATCATATTAGTAGACTCGAGGATCCTTATCAAGGGGAGCTCCCAAATCAATAGATTAATGAATTTTCCCCTTGAGACCTTGATGTCTATTAACTCCAATCTTGATGAGACCCCGTGGTTTTCGGACTTTGCAAACTACTTGGCGGGTGGAATTCTCATCGAAGGGTTATCGTCCCAACAAAAGAAGAAATTCTTCAAGGATGTGAAAAATTACTATTGGGATGAACCTTATCTCTTCAAACAATGTGCTGACTTGATCCTTCGTCGGTGTGTTGACGGGCCCACAGCTTTATAAATCTTGGAAGCTTGTCACAAAGGACCCACCGGTGGTCACTTTGGTCCTAACTATACCGCAAATAAAGTCTTTGACTCTAGATTTTATTAGCCCACCATTTATCATGACGCTCATGAAAAGTTTAAGCATTGTGATGCTTGCCAAAGACAAGGCAAGATCACACATAAAGATGAGATGCCTCAAAATTTCATCCAAGAATGTGAAATCTTTGACGTATGGGGCATCGACTTTATGGGGCCATTTCCATCATCTAAAGGGAACAAATACATCCTCGTAGCCGTTGACTACGTATCTAAATGGGTTGAAGCAAAGGCTTTACCTACGAACGATGCGAGGGTGGTTGTGAACTTTCTGAAACAATTATTTGCTCGATTCGGTGTTCCTTGTGCTATCATTAGTGATCGCGGGACTCATTTTTGCAATGATCAATTTGTTTGAGTCATGGCTAAGTATGGTGTCAATCACCGACTTTCCACCGCGTATCATCCACAAACTAATGGTCAAGCCGAGATTTCTAATCCTAGACTTAAACGAATCTTAGAGCATACTGTGTGAGAGCATCGTGCCTCATGGGCCGATAAGTTAGATGGTGCTTTGTGGGCTTTCTGTACCGCTTATAAGACACCTATTGGTTGCACTCCATATCGTCTTGTGTACGGAAAGGCTTGCCACCTCCCCATTGAGTTGGAGCATAAGGCTTATTGGGCCTTGAAATGGGCTAATTTTGATATCAACAAAGCCGGTGATCTTAAGAAGATCCAACTCAATGAACTCAATGAATTAAGGAATGAGGCTTATGAAAACTCTTTAATCTACAAGCAGAAAACTAAGCTCATTCATGATTCTAAGATTAAGAACCGAGAGTTTCACATTGGAGATCAAGTTTTACTCTTTAACTCTCGGTTGAAAATCTTTTCGGGTAAGCTTAAATCTCGTTGGTCCGGCCCATTCACCATTGCTAAAGTCTTCCCTTATGGCACCATTGAGTTATCTAAACCAAATGGGCCAAACTTTAAGGTGAATGGCCAACGTGTTAAGTTGTACTTTGGTGAGGACATCTCTCATGAGATGATTCCATCCCTCACCACGTTTCTCTTGAATTAGTTCTGGGTCGAGTCAGGCTCGTGACTCGGTTAATAAAAACAAGCGCTTCTCGGGAGGCAACCCGATGATCTATCTTTTTTACCTGTTTTCATCCTAAGTGTAGGGGGAGCCCCGTTTGTGTTTGTTGATTAAAGCTTTCAAAGAGCCACTTTTAATGATATTTGACGACCCGTGATCCCGTGTTCCCGGTTCTATCCTAAACTCTTTTGATTCACTATTTTATATTCTTCAATATTAAAATAGGAATCACTTTAGTTGTCTCTTCCTTATAAAGATTTAAACAAAGTACACAATGTCCTAAGTGTAGGGGAGTTTACTCCCACATGTTTAAACATTGAGGACAATGTTTATATCAAGTGTAGGGGGACTTCTATCGAAGTTAAGTGGGCTTTTCCATGAATATGTCCTCATTTTAACCGGAAAATTTAATTTTTCGACATTTTTAAAATTTTTTGATCTATTTTGGCCTAGTAGTATTTTTCAATTATTTACTTTTATTGCATCGTATGTATATATTCTATTTCAAGAATAAAGTCAAAATAAAAATAAAGTAGTTAAATAAAATGGTTTTAATAGGTTTAGATATCTTTGATATATTAGGCCCGTCATGAATCTTTTGACTCAACCCGAGTTTACTTATCTAAGTTTACTCTAGCTAGTATCCTTAACGTGTTTAAATCAAGTTTTGCTAGGCTTTTATATATGGAACTTTAAAACGCGAAAGTCTTAACTCTTATGGGTTAAGAACAAGAACTTTTCGCAAGTTCCTATAATCGATCCTAGAAAGTCGTTTATCAAGGGAACTTTAAAATGCGAATTCTAAACTTGAAAAAGTCTAAGAAGTTGCAAGATCCTATAGATGACTTGAAAACCCCAAACTTTGATTTAATAGGCTAAGCATCCACGAGTCTCATTCCTTGAGATTTTAAATTGTGGAGGACGAGAGATGATAGATTCAATTATAAGTTTGGTATTCTTTCATGAATTTATGTGAGTCGATTATGAGCTTTTTCTCCCATCGCTTGTTAATAAATATATTTGCAATAAGTAAGGTCGTACGATTTGAAAAGTTACTTAGCTTCTAGCACAAGATCGTTTAAAATTTGCTCGGTATTAATTAGAGTTCATAGCCAAGGCATAACTTATTGAAGCGGGATGCGAAGATTGGCGAGTCCTAAAAGGCCCTAACAAGGCATGAGGGCTACATTTTGTTGCTAAAGATCCAAAGTGATGTGAAGAATCATTTATCAAACATCAATATGAAGGATCAAGACACACGACGAAAAGCAAATACTCCCCTAAAGATCATGGAGAAGTCTATCCGAAAAGACCCTAACAAGGTATGAGGATAAATAGATCCAAGTCCTAAAAGGAGGCAGATCGTTGTATATCAAAATCTCAAATAAAGATTGGAGAAAAATGAAGAAGTCATGGTCCAATGTATGAAGAATCACTCAAAAACTTCAAGTGAAGAAATTTCTATTATGAGGAGGAGAACATTATTTCAAGAACGTCTCTCAAGATTTGAAGTATGAAGTCGATGCCAAATATCGGTCCGAGAAAGGTCTCAAATCGTGAAGCGAGTTATGCCAAGATATGAACTTTAAGAGGTCTTGAGAAGCAGTTTTAAAAGATTTTGTCCTTTAGCTAACTATTGATTAAATCGTCCTACTTTATTTTCACCCTAAATAAACTATCGAAATAAGTCAAACCATGCATCCTCGTGATCATTCAAGACAACAATAAAATATAAGAGATACACCTAGGAATAAGGGAGTCTAAGTGAATAATTGGGCCACATGAGTGAGTGTCAGCTTACTAACTTATAATAACAATGATCTCGTTTTTAAGCTTGGTATAGGGAACGTGAAACTTGAGGATGATGAACATTCATGACAACCAAAGCCCTAATGTAAGTCTTCTATCTCTTTACTTGTTCTTCCTTCAAGCATTTTGTAATTTTCTATCTTTTTGAGTTTCCTTCTGTCTAGTATTTAATAAAGGCCAAGATAGGTTAATTATGATGAAAAATGTAAATCGTGCTTTGAAACTAATGCATTGCATGAGGGCATTGCAATGGTCAAGTGTAGTGGATTTAATAAGTGTGAAAACGCTTATCCTTTTACCACTTATAACAAGGATAAACCAAGCCAAAACGTGCATTTTATGTCGTAAAAGTCGGAATTATATGTGGTTTGTGTTTTTGTTGTGTTTTAGGGCCAAAAGATGAAAAGGGAAGAAAACACGGGCTTTCACGGGCTTTTATCGAAGAAAAAGACAAAAGACGAAGTCAAAAGATCAAAAGTGCAAAAAGAACGGAAGTCAAAGGCTTATTCTGAAGATTTATCGAAGAAAAAGACAAAAGATGGAAGTTTAACGAAGTCGAAGAACCAAGTATACTAAAAGAAGAAAATTAGAAGACAAGTTCATTTTATCATTCAACAAATCCCGAGCCAAAGTCAAGAACATCAAATTTAAATTAAAAGACGAGAAGACAAAGAAAAGGAAAGAAGAAAGCATCTCACCAACACACCTCCCCTTCCCCTATAAATACCCTACTAATGTGTCATTAGGAGGGTGTTAGTTATTTTTTAGTTAGTCATTTTTTTAGTAGTTTCTAGTTTTTAGAGAGAGAAAGTGTTTACTTTCTCTCACTAGGAAAAACTTCATCTTTATTTTTCTTTCACTTTTCCTTAATCTAATCTTTTTCTTTTTAGTTTAATCTTTGTTTGATCTTAGTCTCTTTTATAATCTTGTTTATTTTCTTCATCATCAATCTAGTTCTTCATCCATTTCATCTCTTTTCTTTACGTCACAAAAAGATTTATACTTTTAGTGTTTCTTGATTCGTGTTTTTAAGGTTTTACAAGTTTTATCATTCGTCTAGAAGTTGTGGTTAGCTTATTGGTATTTTGTTGGCTTATTATCCTTAAAAAGTTGCTAAAAAGTGCTTAAATTCGTCCCTTTCTCGAGATCCTATTTTTTAGGAAAAGCTGAATCAATTTCGCAATGTTTTGAGGAATTGCGGAATTGTATCTTATTGTGCATTGCGAAATCTTATTGTTTTCGTCTTTGCGGAATTAACTCATTTCCCCATTGCCGAATTGATTCCTTCTTAAGCTTTGCAAAATCGAATGTTATGAATCCTTGCGGAATCGAATACCTTGAGACATTGCGAAATCATACAGTTTCAAGAATTGCGGAATTGTAATTTCGTGAATATTGCGAAATTGTTGCATTACCCGTATTGCGAAATTATTACCATTTTCATCATTGCAGAATTGTTGATTTTATAATATTGCAAAATTATTTCATATTCAGCATTGCGAAATTATATCCATTTTGGATTGATGAATTATTGCTTTTTCAGCATTGCGAAATTACATCATATTTCATCATTGAGGAATTGAATTTTTTGTCCCAATTTAATTTCAAATTTAATTTTCCCGTCATTTTTTTAAGTCTTATTTTTAATTAATTTGTCTTAGTTTATTTTCAAAGTGTTTTATTTTCAAGCTTACTTTTCTTTAAAGTTTTAATTTTCGTGATTTACCTTTTGTCAAGTTTTGATTTTTCGTCATTTCTTTTAAAGTCTATTTTTAGTTTAATCGTTTCAATCTTTTATCTTTATTCCATTTAAGTTTTAATCATTTATCGCTTTTATTATTTTGTCATTTATTTTAAAGTTTGCATTTTTAGTTTAAAATAGATAATCAACGACCATTTTCTTTGTATACCAAAAACAATAATTCCATCCTAAACCGTGATCAATTCGAATTGAATCGAGTACGAACAACATACAAAAATCAATAAATCACCAACCATATGCAAAGGTGTCTTCCTTTACGTCAAGCCTATCATTATCATAAAAGAGATGATTAGGACACTCTAATGTACAACCTGCAAAAACAACATATAACAAGTATACAACAATTTATTGTAAAATTTGCAGTGTACAAATAAAAAATGTGAGTGTGCAATCACCTCTCTTAGAAAAAGCTATAGCTTGAAAAAAGCTATATTAGAAAAATAACTTAATTTAATTTCACGAAACCCGAATAAGGTTTTTCACATCGAGTTAAAATAGAGGTTCTCACGGTCCGAAAACCTGACCAGACCGACAAGATCGGACCAAAACCGACTATGGTGAACAAACCAGACCAAAGACCGGACTGAAATAGTACGGTCCTGTCCAAGTCGATCTGGTTTAATCTCGGTCTGTTCTGGTCCAACAAGGCACAATTGTCGGTTTTTATGTAAGACCAGACCATACTGAACCCACCAGACTAAGGTCCGAGAATAAGAAAAATGATGAACCGAGGATCAGACCGAAACAGGTTTGGTCCATTCGTTCCGGTTCTGGGCGGTTTCTCGATCCGGTCCGATCGACCCATTTTGCTTATCCCTAAGTTAAAAAAGAGAGAGAGGAACGGGATAACCGTAGACCCGATGATTTATAGTGGTTCGACACAAGAACACCTTTCATGCACTACTCCACTCCCCGAGTCACCTACTTGAGAGTTCACGACACTACACAACGAATCCTTCACCTGTAGAGAAACCTTTACATGACGCAACGTTGCTTGCACATTTTGCCAGTATAAAGCTAGATAATGGGTTCTATCACAATAGTAGAACCAATCACAACACAACACAATACGACACCTTGATATGATATTTGTCACTGAGATCTTGATCACACAAGATAGATCTCACTTGTTTACAATCACCTACACTAGATAATGATGATCTATTTGTTCTTTCAAGAACTCTCCAAGATAACTTTAGATCTTGAGATGGGAAAGAATAGAGTAAAGTAGAAAGACCCATCGAGCTTGACTTTCATGAAAATCGGTTTTCTTTGAATATCTACAAGAGAAAACACAAGATACAAAAAAAGAATAAAATCGATCTCAAATCTAGTTAGTTAAAGAGAATATACGAATGAGATGGATCAATAACAAGTGAGAAATGAGCTCTTATTTATAGGAAAAATGCTCACTATTTACACGAATGCCGAGAAGCCTTTTGCCATAAGCCTCCGCCGTTATACCTAAAGGCTCCATGACTCAGGGCGGCTTAGACCTTGGTCAACTCGGGTAAAACATATTCAAACCCTAAATTTACCCAAGATTACATGTGACTTCACCCATGATGTCACATGTATATTATTTTACTTTTGATTTACCTTAAAAAGAAAGTAAATATACTTTTGTAAATATATGTATAATTATCATGGGTAATTGAGAGAGTAAAATGTAGAAATGGGTATGAGGGTAAATATGCTTTTTAGGAAGACCATTGGCTTGCGTCTTCCATGATTATATATTTTATTTTTAAAAAATTTTGTAATTCGTTATCAACAAAACACGAAAAGATCTAAAAATAGAAATAAACGTTCTACGGCTTATTTGTATTAATAATCTATCCCTTTTTGTTGATGATAAAACTAAAGTTGTTTGAAAGTAAAGTCGGAATATGGAAGAGACAAATTGGAGTCTTTTACTTTCTTCTACCCTTTTTGTCGAAACAAAAAAGTATGTCAAAGAAAAACTAACAATGAGAGTTATAATATGTGAAGGGTGAAGAGATACTCCCCCTTGAAATACCCACCCTTGGAGTGGTAAGGGTTATGATTTAAGAAGTCTCAAAAAGCGAGGCTTGTTTCTTGGCAACCATTTTAAAGCTTGGTTATAAAATAAATGAAAGCCAAAAGCAAATGGGTTATTCATCTACTGTGAGGGTATAATGCTCCCCATTGTTCATAAACAGCATGCAAAATGCGGTTAGAGAGTGCGAGAACCTGCAAATGTGGTTAGTGTATGCAATATATTAGTTAGAAAACCCTAATCAGAAACCCCAGAGCTTGCAGAGCCCTTTACCTAAGGTGTCGCTTCACTATCCGAGGGCTCCGTGAGACCTACAGTGAATAAAAATTTCTGGGATTTTTATGGTTAGATGCATACATATTTCGAAGAATCACAAATAAAATCATGTTTCATTGTTATAACGAACAAAGCAAATTACGTAATAGTGTTAGTTGAGATGTTTTGGGCCCATTGTGATTAGGCTTTAGCCCGTCAATGTTACTTCTAGATCTTTCATGTGTAACCTATATATTGTAATGTTTTTACTAAATAATGATCAGGGAAAATTACCAATCCAACATGGTAATCAGAGCAAAACCCTAACTTCTTTTTCAGCTATCCGTTGCGTGAAAATTATTCCTCTCAAATTCCTCTTACCCAAATCAATATTCACTTAACCCTTAACTCTTAAATCCAATTGGCTAATTGGTTGGTTATTAGAGGCAATTTATTTTTATAATTTTCATATCCTACAATTATAAATCAATTGTTGTTTATATTAGGTTGATTGCACACTGTCACATCTCGTGTGTCATCATGGAATATTCAGTTTTTCAACTAAAGCTTATGCAACCTACATATTATTGGACTATTCCACAGCAAGTGACGCAACAAGATTTTGTCAACTATCAATATTCTAAACAGTCCAATGCACGAGCTGGTATTTTTGGATTCATTCTTAGCGCTTTCACCAATACGAGTTGTTGAAACTAGAAGGGGGGGGGGGGGGGGGGGGGTTGAATAGTTTCTAGTTCATTTTCAAAACATTTCGGCTTAATCCACTGTGCGCGGTTCTTTATTGTACCCGCGGTTCTTTATCAATAAAAAACCGCCGGTCCATTTAGGGAACCGCCGACAGTGGACGAAACCATTTATTGAATGTTAAACTTAAACAATCCTTGGTATCAAATTCTCGATCAAGTTTGACTAGATATGAGATGTGTTTGATTTAAAGATAAACACTACAAGTAAGAAAACACAAAAACACATCAAATCAAGAGTACATCAAGCAATAGTCTAAACATTAAGCACACACGTACTAAGCATAAGCTTTTCCGCAACTAAGATGTTTAGACTAAGTGATGTACACTTGACCATAATCTAAACATGAAGCACACACGTAAAGCCTTAACTTTTCCGCAACTTAGATGTTTAGATTATGAGATGTACACAACACACACCAACATATAAATGCATCAATAAGAGTAAAGACATAAATGTAAAGGAAAGTACCGACACGATGATTTATAGTGGTTCGGTCACGAAGCTCCACTTCGCCCTACTCGACTCCTCGAGTACACCTTACTCAAGAGTTACTTCACTAGTCAACAAACTTCTTAAGGTGGAGAAACCATACACAACGTCGCTTATCCAATTTTCGACTCTAAGCTAAAAGTCGAGTCCTAATCTTAGGTAGGACCAATCTACACAACGTCGCCTACTTCACCATTTTCCGACATAAGGCTAGATGTAGAGTCCTAATCTTAGGTAGGACCAATCTACACCCATCTACACCAATCTTCACACTAGTTATGTTTTATGGCCCAACATAACAAACCTTGTGTTTTATGGCCTAAACACATAAACCATATAGATCTAAGCACACAACACTTAGATCTATGACTCTAACACTATATCCAAGTATTAACAAACTTGGATCTACACTACTAACACCTAATCCAAGGATCTTCTACCCTTACAAACACATCCAAGTGAACCCAACACTTGGATCTTCTATATATACATAGTAGGAAAACAATGACTTGATCTAGAAGGAGAGATCTTCATCATGTTATGAACCCAACACTTCATGGTAATGAAAGTGTTCTTCTCTTTGCACTTGAAAGGATGAGAGGATGGAGGATAGAATTACATCTTAAACAAGATTAATCAAAACTAACTAATCAAGGAGTTTAAAGATGTTTTTGAAGAAATTGTGCAAAAAGGGTTAAAAGAAAAGCTGGAAATGATCCACTATTTATAGGACAAGAGTGCAACGGCTCTATATACCCGCGGTTCCTTATCAATAAGGAACCTCAGCCTAGGAGTCCGTGCATTTTTTTCCTTTAGTGGGGAAATACCATTTATACTCTCAAAGGATATTCTTTTGGCATATGGAATATGCCAAATTCAAATTTCCATTTTCTTTTTAATAAAACATTTTCTTAAAAATAAAGTTTATTAAAATCTTTTGTCACATTTGATTAAATGTGAGTTTTAAGAAAATATTAATCCTTGATCACTTAGTTAGGTTAATGACATGTTTATTCATACCTTGAGTAATTCATGCCGAATGTGATCTTGGAGGTGTCGAGAGAAGTATAAAAATGTATTCTTGAGTGATTACGAGAACCTTAACATTTTACATAATGTATTGCGAGTTATACGTTTGTCATCAACAAAACGCAAAGAGATTATATCGACAAAACATCGTAATGTTTGCACTAACAATCTCCCCCTTTTGATGATGACAAACAAGTAAACCGCAACGCATATTAAAATGTATAAGTTACTCATTTACACTTACTTCTCCCCCCTTTTGTCGAATCAAAAAGGTAGTCAACGTCTTTGAAGAAGAGAAGAACTACGTCGAGAGAACACACATCCAAAGTGGTAGTCATCAATAACACGTCATTTGAAGAAGAGAAGAATTGACGTCACAAGAGCTTGCATCCGAAAGGTAGTATTCATTTGTAGAAGAGGAGGATTGACTTCGAGAGAGCATGCATCCAAAAAGCTAATCTTCCATTGTGGTTGTCGGTTGAGAAGCGAGAATCCAAACCAAAGACCCATCATCCAAAGATATTGAGCTTGCGTCATCCTAATGAAGTCTTCAATCACCATAGGTTAACCAAACTTCATGCATAATAATATGCTTATCTTCGAGATCCCATAATTCATTATTTGTAAGATATTCAATGAATGCAATTTAAGTGAGTCAACGATCACAAATGTAATGACTAGAAATCCTGCAAATGCTCCCCCTTGATATGAGCTCCCCCTTGCTTGAGGCACTAATGAAGCAAGGATAATGACAAGCTACAAAGAAGGGTTAGAAAAGTCATACAAAACAAAGTTAGTGGACAAGAGCATATATGAATAGCAATGTCACCCAAGCGGAATTAGCTTTAAACATCTTGAGTACAAAGAGAGGGACTCAAGAGAAAGCTAAAACAATCTTAACTTTTAGAAGTGTAAAAAATATGACAAGTTAAGAAAAATAAGAGGGCTATTAGATAGAAAATAGAACCCAACTTATTTTGGTGACACCAAAAAATATATAAAGAGGACTAAGATAGAAAAGAGATGTCCAATTTATAAGAAAAATATTGTCGAGAGGACATACTCCACTTTAATATATTGGCACGAATACCGAAATAAAGAAAGTATGACAAGGACAATAAAACAATTCCACATAGTCGAAAAGAGATGAAGAATGACTATGAGGAAAAATGAAAATGAGGACGATAAACAAGTCGATTGCACAAACAATGACAAGCATTGGAGAAAAAAGTGTGCACGCGATGCTATCAATCCAAAGACAAGTCGAAGGAGAGGATCTTGACAAGATCAATTCACAATTGTTGGAATAGAGGTAGAGAAGAAACATCCATACCAATTGTAATGATAATATGTCAAAGGGTAAAAAGCTTAGAATTTTTGGAATCGCCCAAGAAAATTCAACATTTGACCAAAATCCTCTCAAAAGGTTAAAAACTTAGAATTGTTGGAATCATCCAATCCAATTATAAATTTTAACCGCAATCAACTCTCAACAACGAGAGAGACAAAAAAATCTCAAATCAAAGATATTTTTTACCTTAAAAATAATTCCTTTAGAAAGCTCCAAAAGCTTTAAGTCGGGAATCAAGGTACAAAAATAAAGAAAAACAAAAAGCGAGGATAAATCGACGCTGAGGAAAAATATTAGATATAAGACATTATAGGCAAGGATGCTTATGAATGTCGACACCAAAAAGATGACTCAATGATATAGAGAAAGAAATCAAATAAGCCAAAGAATAGAAAGACCAAGATGAATGGTGTTTAGCATACGATAAACTACATGCTCAAAGTTTCGTAGCTCTTCTCAATCATTGTGAATGTTCAAAGAACAAGTACATGACGAGGAAAGGGTGAGTCTCGACTCGACTTAATTTAGAAAGGATAAAAGAGAGAGACTCAAGACATGCATGATTAAAATAAATCAAGAAAGGCTCAACAAGGAAGTTAAGGATAACTTCACAAAATAATTCAAGAATACTATACCTTATTAGGTGATAGTGAAGTCTTGAAAGAAAACGAGAGAAGAGACTCAAAAGAGAAGAAAAGAAGGAATCTTCAAGAAAACTCGTCAAAGAGAGAGATAGAAAAAAAACGAACAAAAGGGACTCACTGGCCGTGGTTCGTTAAATAGGTTCGCGGTTCATTATCAATAATCAGCCGCTAGGTTATTTGAGGAACCGTGGACAGTGGGTGTCCAAAAACAATTATCGACTCAAAAGAAAATCACCTGGTCAAACAATTTAACATAAGATGCTAAATGTCTTGAAAGTCAATGCTTCGGATATGACTTTTAACAATTGCATTTGCAAGTTAAAATTACTTGAATATTTCAAAAGAAATATTATTGTCAATCTTACTAGAAGAGGAATTAGATTTAAATTTGACATTCATTGACAACCGAGTGAGAAAATAAAGAAGAAAAGAAAGATCATAAGAACAACGAGATCCAAGATCCAAAGACAAATCATGTTGAAAAACATGAAAAGGAATACAAGAGAATAAAGATCATACAAAGATGTATGAAACACAAGCCTAAAACTTAAGCATAATTTTAATCCTAGTTCAACTAGAACCCTAAGATTTTCTTAAATTAGATGTCTTAGCAATAAGCAATCCACATGCTTAAATGAAAGACAAGGTGGTGGCGGAATTTGGTGGAGAAGGCTTGGTGATAATCTTGTAATTTAACTCATCATAGATATAAGACATGCAAGATGTTGATATTGACAACAACGACAATATGTTCCATGATGCATGACATAATCATGTGATGAAGTAAGAACACAAAAGGAAAGTGGTGGAAAAAGAGAGTTTCCAAAATTAATTTTCTTAGAAGGAGAAAAGATCTAATTTGGTGTGTTCTTTGGTGAATTTGGATTGAAAGAGATTTTAGAAAATAGTGGATAATCAAGGCTTTCATTTGTGAGAAATACATTTTGCTTTGGTGTGAAAGAGATTTCAAAATGCTTTGGGTTACGAAGAGAAAGCACAAGATATTTTGGGTTAAGAAGAGAAAGCACAAGATATTTTGTGTGAGAGAGATTTCAAAATACACCAATATACTTTAAGGCCTAAGTATTAACCACAATACATACACAACTTCCAAATTTACACAACAATATGGATCTTCACAACTACACATGAATAAAAATAAAGTTTGATCTTCAAAGGATCTTGAGGTAGACACAACACTTCAAGGATGAAATTGTTCTTCTCTTTGCACTTGAGAGGATGAAATGGGAGGAGAAAGATTTACTTCTAAACAAGTAGTAATTAACCAAATAACCAAGGATTTGAGTGATTTAAGAAGGTGGACTGAATCTAGAAATTTGTGTGCAAAAGAGGTGAAAAGAAAATATAGAAATGGTCCACTATTTATAAGACAAATCTCCAACGGATCTATCTGGTCGCGGTTCAATAAATGACATGCGGTTCGATATCGATAAAGAACCACATAGGCATTTAAGGAGCCGCCCATACTAGACTCCGCTCCTTTTTGTCTTTTAGTGGGTTAGTCACATCTGGTGAAGTTTTTATCCTCAAAGGATATTCCTAAACCATATGGAATATGCCATTTTCAAATTTTCAAATTTCTAATTTAATAAAACATTTTCTTAAAAATAAAGTTTATTAAAAACTTTTGTCACTTAAAAATAAATGTGAATTTAAAAAAAAACTAAATCCTTGATCACTTAGTTAGGTTGAGAACTTGTTTATTAATACCTTAAGTGATAATGGATGAAATGATAAATACTTGAACTCAAGAATTCGATGTTCGTTATTTTCGTAAATGCTTGTTTTTATATATTGTCGTAATCAAAATCAAGTGAGACTGAAAAATGCAAGTAACGTTTTTAGACATCATTGCATTAATAGTTACTTCCAGATCTTTCCTGTGTAACCTATATATTGTAATGTTTTTGCTGAAAATTTTCTTCAATATTTATGGTTAGATGCATACATATTTCGAAGAATCACAAATAAAGTCATGTTTCATTATTATAACGGACAAAGCAAATTACGTGATAGTTCTTGTAAAACTAACAACAAGAAACTTATTCATAACGTAGCACATAAAATACTAATCTTGAGGACCATAGAGGCTTTCATCTTGGTGGATGATTACATTTTGATGGTCTAGGATGTGGTTTAAGATTAAACACATTTCATCACGCAACTCATGCGTTATCCTTTGTGAGTATTGACAATGCTCACACAAGAGTTCATGAAGGGAAGAAACGGAGGAAGAGGATAATAGGTGTGACTTTCCATAGGAACATATGGTTGTTTAGGTGGGAGTTATGGAGGAATTGGTGGAAGCATTGATAGGAGACGGGAAGAAAAAGTTCGAGGTAGGTGGAAAGATTGGTTCCGCGATAGGAGGAGGAAGGTGAGAAACTCTTTCGATTAATGCGAATGAGAGTAGTGGTGGTTGAATGGTAGTTGCAGGGAGGTTGTCTAAGAAATCAAAGAAACTTTGTTTGATTTCTTTTAGGGATGAATAAGGCCTCTTGATTGATTTTCTATAGGGTGGTGCGGAGAAAATGAGTTTCATGGGTTGTATGGTGTTAGTCATTGGTGGAGTAACTTTAGATGGTTGAGACGGAGCCGAAAGAGGAGATGAGATTGGTGTTGGAGACACTTCAGGAGTTATTGGGGCTGAGCTAATATGAGAATTAGGATGATTGCTGAAGTCATTTGGTGATGATTGATTCCACATGGGAAAGTTCGAGGAATGAGCACGGTTTTTGAAACAACATGGTCGGACAATAATCGTTAAGTTAGAGTCAATCGTTAGAATAAAGGATGAAGGTTGTAACGATCGTTAACTATAAGGACTAATGTGTAAATAATAATGGAATCTACTTAACAACCGTCAAAAGGAGGGACCAAGATTATTATTCTATTTGAAATTAAGGACAAGCCATGCAACTTTTAAAGTCTAGGGACTAAAGTTGCAATTTGATACAAACCAAAGAAACCATATCCATGTAATTTTTTTTATATTAAATATATATTGTTACGTAATAAAATGGTTTGTTTCGGTAAGGTTTTTATTTTTTGGTTTTTGGATGAAAATCGAATCGAAATTTTTTTGTTGTTGAAAATGTAAACATCAAACCATCGGGTTGTAGTTTCAGTCGGTTTATTCAGTTTCTGATTTGATATCGATTTTTTATTATTTTTCCCACCTCTAAACCCCTGGAAAAAAAAGAATTCTACATTGAAAATCAAAAACTTGAAAAAAATCGACTTTAAATAAACAAACATGAAGAGACCAAGTAAAACCCGAAAAAACTAATCGTAAAAATCTTGGACACGAAATTTTTTAATTATCAAAAACCAAACTACTTCGGTTTGAACCGCTAAATATGATGTTTTCACAAATTCGGAAACGAAAAAAAATATATATTTATTGCCTTATTCGATAAAGTTTTCTTAAATTGATAAAGTGAACATGTCCCAAGTCGGTTCAAACTGCATTCCAAACACACCCAATATATATTATGGATAGTGTACAGCGTTGTCCCTTACCAAACCCTTACACGGTTCACACGATTAATAAATACTTAAATACCGCTCTTTCAAAAACAAATTCGTTCTTTTTTTTTTTTTTTTTTTTAGCAAAAAAAACAAATTCCTTCACCCGCTCGAGAATTGTTACTTTCTAAAAAATCGATAACAATGGATAACTTAACGAAGCAAACGAGAACTGGGGCACGAAATAACTTGGCTGAAACTCTTGCCAAGTGGGCTGAAATTAACAATGACCCGAAAACAAAAACGCGTAAAGCTCCTGCTAAGGGTTCTACCAAGGGTTGCATGAAAGGCAAAGGTGGACCAGAGAATAACAGGTGTAGTTTCAGAGGCGTGAGGCAACGAACGTGGGGCAAATGGGTAGCTGAGATACGTCAACCGAATGAGCCTCAGAAGTTATGGCTTGGGACTTTTGATTCTGCAGTTGAAGCTGCTGTGGCTTATGATAAAGCTGCACGGACGATTTATGGCTCGTATGCAATACTCAATTTTCCAGACTATTCCCCGAATGACCAGTCATTGTTGTGTAAAACTGCTTCAACCTGCGGCTCGACTTTCAATTGTAGTCAATCTGAGAGCAGTCAAGTTCGTGAGTCAAAAACCGCACAGAATGTATGTGAAGCACGTGCAAGTGAAGTTGATGCTAATGTTACGGGTATCTCTAATGATGATGACATGATTGATATTGATGAACTTCTCGGTGGTATGGATAAGAAGGTTGAATCTATCAATGAGGCGTCATCTAGTCAACCTATGTACGATGCTTGGTTTGAGAACAAAGCGGATGACTATGATTTTGATTTTGGCTTCTTGGAAACGGGGTCTGAAGAATGTAATTTCACACTAGACGAGTTATGTAGATAGATAAAGAAAAGTGAATTGACCGTAAATGGTATATTATTTAGAACTGTTAGTTCTCTGAATGTTTAATTTTTTTTATAGGATCTGGTTTTTGTACTTAAATGTTCGGGCCGCCACCCTGGTGACGGGGAGACTAGAATAGAAAAGTGGTATTTAACCGAGTGTAATTATCTGATATATTGTACTTGGTCTTATCTTTTTTGTTTCTAAGTTAAGTACTGCAGCCATTATGCTGATGTTTTTGTTTCTTAATGATTTTCGATTTATGTTACAGCTAATATATGTTTCTAAATTAAGTACGTACTGCATTATGCTCATACCTAAATCCTCATCTGGTTCTTTCTGGACCAAAAAGATATCTAACAGAAGGTACAGAATGATGCTATAGTTGGTGGTTAATCCTTAAAAGAATAATTTTGTGGTTTTGACCATTGAGAGTTAGGTGGACGACTCTGAATCTCTGATATGTAGCTTCAACTAGGTTATTCCAACGTATATATCTATTTTACATGTACGTACACTATAAGATGGTTGACTACTGAGAGTCTGAGAGTCTACTTCTCAGCCGTCATATCTGCTACAAACTAATTAGATTCACCTGCATGGTGAAATCAGAAATGTTTATGCCGGAAAAGAGACGACTGGCAATGGCAGAGACATATGGTGTTGTTGGTGTTAGTAGGGCAGGTGATCGTGACGAGATAGGGAAATCTGAGGTGGTCCCATTTCAACGACGACCGCCTTCTCCTTCTCCGTCGTCCCATTTCAACGGCCTCCTTATGGTGTTGTTGGATTCAACTTGCCTGATAGCCTACTAATTTACATACTGTGCCTAACGTACTTCCTAATTAGTATCTTGTGTAATTGGTTTATGTGCTAGAATATTGTTTTTTTTTACGGCAACTGTGGTTACATGACTCCTAGCCTAGAAGGCGTAGCGAGCCCACACAACCAGGTTGGGTCCAGCCTCAAAAAGGAATGGCACCCTTCCCTTTACACACGCAAGAGAAAACCCTATTGCCCTCAGCAAGACTCGAACTTGAGACCTTGCCTAGGAGGTAAAACCTCCATACCGCTAGATCAGAAGGTCTTTGGTTGTGCTAGAATATTGTATCGTAACTTTTACGTCCATGTCATTTAATCTAATAGAAAAAGCTAATCGAGGTCAGTCGTATAATCTAGCCAGATAAGTGATGAGAGCACTTAAGAAACCCGACTCAATATGACTCGTTTTTTTACCGGAACGAAATCAATCGATTGACCCGACTGAATCAACCCGAGTGTGAGAACATTACTTTAAACCCATGAAAACTTGAAAAATCTGACTTTAAGACAAACGTGAAGAAACCAAATAAAAACCGAAAAATTAAATCGTAAAAATCTAGAAAACGAAATTTTTTTAAATATAAAAAGTCAAACTACTTCGGTTTGGTTTCGATAAAACCGAGCAAAAGTGAACCATGAAATTTACTACTTTGAATTTTTTTTACATAAAGTTTCTTTTTTACTCCCTCCGTCCCATATTAACAGTCCACCTTACTATTTTTGGACGTCCCATATTAACAGTCCAGTCTAAAAATAGATAAGAAATATAGATTAAGTTTACAATATTACCCTCACTTAAAGATATTATTACAAATAATAAAGAAGTTGTAAATTAAATGGTTAAAGGTAAAATTGTTATTGTGTAAAAATTAAGAGAAAGAAACCTGATAAAGTGATGTTTTTATTAATCTGCGTGTTTTTTGTCGGTGGACTATTATTATGGGACGGAGAGAGTAATTGATTAGGGAACTTGTACCAAGGATGACAAAAGCATCAGAAAGGCCGAAACTGATCAAGAAAATCGAAATCTGAATAGATTGGGTCAGGTTCGGAGTCGGGTTGACGGGTTTAGATGCGGGTTCGAGTTAGGATGTTTTATTTTTCACGGGTACGGGTTCTAATAATATCCGTCTCGTTCACTCGTATACGTACCCGTTTACCGAAATCAATAGCCGCTTTTATTACTATTTTATACTCCAAGTTATAAATTTGTGTAAAATAGTAGAAAATAGTTAAACAAACGGAATGCTTATACTAGTTATATTTTGTATGAATTAATATTAATATTTTTGTGATCAAGCATATTTGGATTTTGTAATTTTAATAAAATAATAATTTATTCGATAAATTAAATCGCATGATATGCTATTAAATTAGTATTCTTTTATTCCTAAAAAACTTTAAAAAATATATATTAGAGTAATTTGATTTTTTTTCATTTGTTTTTTTAACTTCATACGCACAATCATGTCCATCTAAATTTAATTATAGATACTTAATACCCGTGGGTAAAAACCAAAAACATGATGGGTAATACTAATCGAATACCCGTCGGGTATTAAAACGGATACGGGTTTAAATATTATAAACGAATGTGGGTACGAGTTTACTAAAACCTGACCCAAACCCGACCCGTTACCATCCTAGTCCTTAAGTCGGCTCAAACTGCATTCCAAACATATTACGCGTGGTCCTTTACCAAACCCTAACACGGTTCACACGATATTAATATTAATTCATACATATTAATATTAATTCATAACGGTTCAAAAACAAATTGGTTCTTTTTTTTTCAGCAAAAAAACAAATTCGTTCACCCGCTCGACAATTGTTACTTTCTAAAAAATCGATAACAATGGATAACTTAACGACGCAAAAGAGAAAAAGAACTGGGGCAGCAAGTAACTTGGCTGAAACTCTTGCCAAGTGGGTAGAAACTAACAAAGACCCGAAAGCAAAAACGCATAAACCTCCTGCTAAGGGTTCTACCAAGGGTTGCATGAAAGGCAAGGGTGGACCAGAGAATAACAGGTGTAGTTTCAGAGGCGTGAGACAGCGAACGTGGGGCAAATGGGTAGCTGAGATACGACAACCGAATCGGGTTAAGCAGTTATGGCTTGGGACTTTCGATTCTGCAGTTGAAGCTGCCGTGGCATATGATAAAGCTGCACGGACGATTTATGGCCAGTATGCAAGACTCAATTTGCCAGACTATACCCCGAATGATCAGTCATTGTTGTGTAAAACTGCTTCAACCTGCGGTTCGACTTTCACTTGTAGTCAATCTGAGAGCAGTCAAGTTCGTGAGTTAAAAACCGCACAGAATGTATGTGAAGCAAGTGCAGGTGAAGTTGATGCTAATGTTATGGGTATCTCTAATGATGATGACATGATTGATATTGATGAGCTTCTCAGTGGTATGGATAAGAAGGTTGAATCTATCAACGAGGCAGGGTCATCTAGTCAACCTATGTACGATGCTTGGTTTGAGAACAAAGTGGATGACTATGATTTTGATTTTGACTTCTTGTAAACGGGGTCTGAAGAATGTGATTTCACACTAGACGAGTTTGGTCGGTCCTTGGATCCTGCTGAACCGGTTATGTAGATAGATGAAGAAAAGTGAATTGACCGTAAATGGTATATTATTTAGAACTGCTAGTTCTCTGAATGTTTATTTTTTTTATAGGATCTGGTTTTTGTACTTAATTGTTCGGGCCGCCACCCTCGGTGACGGGGAGACTAGAATAGAAAAGTGGTATTTAACCGAGTGTAATTATCTGATATATTGTACTTGGTCTTATCTTTTTTGTTTCTAAATTAAGTACTGTATTTTGCTGATGTTTTTGTTTCTTAATGATTTTCGATATATGTTATAGCTAATATATGTTTCTAAATTAAGTACTGCATTATGCTCATACCTAAATCCTCTTCTGGTTCTTTCTGGAGCAAAAAGATATCTAACAGAAAGTACAGAATGATGCCATAGTTAGTGATTAATTCTTAAAAGAATAATTCCGTCATTCTGACCATTGAGGGTTAAGTGAACGACTCTGATATGTAGCTTCAACTAGGTACATACCAACATATCTATCTATTTTACATGTACACACTAATAGTCGACCCCACTATTAGATGGTTGACTACCGAGAGTCGACGCCACTTCTCAGCCCTCATATCTGCTACAAACTAATTAGATTCTAAAGTACTTAATTTTCATCTGTCCATTGGCGACAAGTAGCAGATAGTCATTTCTTTGAGAAAAGCAAACAGAGCTCTCAGAGTTTTAGTTCTGGTTCTGACATAAATAATGATATCTTAAATCACAATGAACTAATGATGTTCCGAATCCGTACCTGAGAGGATCCTTATTCAGGTCATCGAGTTAAGTGGTTTAAATGTATGGTTTAGGCCTTTGGAGCTGAGATGGACCGAGTTACTTGCAATACAACCAACCGGATTTTACACATTTGTTTCATAACCTTTGACCTACCTTCACATGGTCAGGTGGTCAAGTGCAATAGTTTTAATCTTCTAAAAAACTGATCACCAGAAACAAAGTAATTACTGGAGGGAGAACCATAACTTAAAGGAGCATGTAATTCATTTTTCTTGATTTTAGTGGCTCTTGTATCATGTGTGAACGATATAATTTAAAAGTTCGTAAGTGCACTAACCACTTCCAACAGAGCTAATTGACCATGAAAAAGTTACGAGCCACAAAGGGGCAGATCATTGTCCTAGCTCTTAAAGAATTCACAAAATTGCACAAGACTACCAAAAGAGCATCACGAAAACAAAACCGATTCTACTTCATAACATAAAAGAGAACAAGAAAGTCACGACTGAACCCACCAAATTTCAAACACCATTTATTGTAGGTTACTAGGTTTTAAAGAGTACTAGTGCACAAAGCATAATCGGTAACTAACATCCCCAACAATCTCTAAACCTACTATTAGAAGCCATCCTCTAGGAATGATAGCAATACTGAAATAAGAAAACTTCCCGCCATCAAGAAGCAACGCCTTAATTGAGGAGCATCTGATTGAAGTGCCAAACACCTGAAATTTGATAAAGTTGCAATTTTAAGTATACGTTTACTAGATGGTATCTCAAATTACTAATGACCAGAACACCAACACTTAAATTACAAAGCATAAGATATTCATCATGATTAAAGAACATATATATTTATGAAGTATTACCATGCCCTTTGCCGATTCTTCTTAGTTGAGCAACATACTCGGATATCTTCTTGATAGCTTCAACCTTTTATCACAATAAGAATAGACGTCAGTTGGCAAATCTTGCCCATTTTGATAAATATGGACACTTTTTGCCCATTTTCAAAAAAAGATGAGGCACTTTTTGCCTATTATTTATTATCAATGGGCTAAACGGGCGCATATGTAAGAAACTTATGGGCGGTAGATATTTTATATTTAGTTTTTATCCCCGGCTTTTAAACAAGTATTTTTATTTTTTAATTCTACGTTTTTATATGTCTTTTTTCTCATTTTAGCTTGCGCCCGTTTAGCCCGTCGCCCGTCGCCCGCCCGCCGCAGTATCATTATAAACCCAATAGTTCAAGTACACAAGATGAATGCCAGTATAAATGTATAATCCAGTGAAATTTGATCCTCACCTGTTCACCAAGAAATTCGCTTTCAACAAAATCGGCTAAATGCACATCATTGTTCCTGCTAGCAACCTGTTTGAATTCATATTTGCACATCAGAAACTTGATTCTAGTTGTGATCATGGTTAGTTTTAGAACTAGTGTAATCCAGACTGACTTAACCAAATGAACACAAAATAAAGAACTAAAACGGACCTCGTGGAGGTTTAGAAGTTTCTCATTTGTCAACTTCTCCAATGATAGGGCAAGCTCCA
This sequence comes from Glebionis coronaria, assembly GCA_025667525.1. Taxonomy (NCBI): domain Eukaryota; kingdom Viridiplantae; phylum Streptophyta; class Magnoliopsida; order Asterales; family Asteraceae; genus Glebionis; species Glebionis coronaria. The sequence continues at coordinate 503,478,107 of CM046880.1, read as the reverse complement.
TGGCTACAAACAAAAGCAGTGAAAGTTAAATCAATTGCTTAGCCATATCAGAAAAGATTAATCAGCCAAATTTCACTCAAACAAAAGCTGAAGGAGGTGCACACTAAGCACTTCAAAATTCTTCTACCTTCACTTACATCCTTCCTAATATCATAGTCTACTCATTAGGTCAACACCCAAAAAAAGCAGAACTCACCATACAATGCATCGCCTTTCTCTTCATGATCAAACTCAGACAACGGCATTATAATAGATTGCAACTTCACCTTCCCACCTCGTTTGTTCTGAACAAAATATTAAATCACTTCAATACATAACACATAAAGTACCACTAGCAGTTTTCAAATACATAGCAAATGAAAACCAGAAATTCACCTGGTACTCCATAAATTTCTCAGCATGTTCCCTTTCTTCTTCACTAGACTCCTTAAAGAACCTATAGAGTTTCAAGTACGATAAGCTTTCGATTTCATTATGATAAGATATATTATGAAGTAGATATAAGATAGTAGTAATAACTTACTTGGCTAAGCCCTTGAGAGCAACATTGTCCCTGTCGAAGTATGCGTACATAGCATGATACACATACGAAACATTGTACTCCACGCTGAAATTACCAAAAAAATAATTAGATATAAATAAAACCTCACAAACAGAAAACACAAAATCTGAGGACATTCATAACCCCTTTACCTCGATCAAATCAAATCCCAGAACCCATGGTCCAAAAAAACGAAACCACAGGTACCTAAATCTTGTTTTTCTCTCTAGTAGTTAAATCATGCAAATGTTAAGCAATTAAGGAGTGTTTGGGATTGCTCACTTTAAGTGCTTATGTGTTAAAAACAGGTAGCAACCTGCTTATCTTTTACTCCTAATGAGAGAGTAAAATATGCAAATAAGCAGTTTCATCGAAATAGATGAGAACAACTTATCTGCTAAAAATTTAGCGTATAAGCAATACAAAACAGCTTATGAATGCAATGCTCCAGTATGCATTATTTAATAAGTGTATCTGACGAAAACCATTTGAAAATGTAGTTCTATACATGCTTATGTCTATGTAGTTACTCCTGTGTAAAATGAGCAGATAACCAAACGCATCAAAACTGCATATCTGCTAAAATATAAGCACTTAAATAACAAAAATCCCAACCTATATGTGCTTATTAGCTTAACACTGCTATTTTAAGCGCTTATTTGCTTGAAACTCGGAAATTTTAAATGCTTATTTCATTGTAAAATAAGCAAATAATCACTTTCAGCTTATATAGGGGGCTTACCGCTTATGTGGTTTTCGGCTTAACCTCATTTTGTGTGGCTTATTTTGAAACTTTTCAGCTTATAAAAGCTTATTATGAACATGATAAGTTATATAAGCCGGAAAATTTCAAAATAAGCCAAACAAAATGAGCTTACGAAACATAAGGCATAAATCGCATAAGCCATAAGCCGAAACAAACAGCCACTAAGGGGGTGTTTGGGATTGCTTTTTGAAAATAGATTATGCGTTTTGAAAATGAATAATCACATAATCAACAATTCGAAAACGTGGTTTTGAGAAATAGTGTTTGGATTTGATTATGTGGTTTGAAATCGTAATAATCAGATTATCAATTCTTCTAGCGTTTGACAAATCAAATTATTTGTTTAGTTGATAAAAAAATGACTAAATTAGTCTCATTTTAGCTTTTCTCTATTTTAAAAATGAAATAATTACCTCCTCACTTAATTTTTCAAAACTCATTTTGAAAGATTCTAAACGCAAATAATCACTTTTTTCCTCCTATTATCCAAAAACCCATTTTTTAGCTTATTTTCATTTTGAAAATAAAATAGGTTGATAATCTAGTTTCAAACGCAATCCCAAACACCCTCTAAGTCGATGACATATAAAAACTCACCTAAAACTTTCATCAAACACATGGTAGGCATTATCTCTTAAACTTCAATAATTAAACCTTAAAACATTTTAATAAAAGGAAGAAACTTAATTCAAATGAAAAAAAAGGTGACTCACTTAATCTGTTCATTAATAGCAGCCTCGGAATCATTAGAATACTTATGTCTGGCAATAGACTCATGAGGAACAGATGGTACTAGATTCAGTTCCTTCTTCACTTCCTCAAACGGCTCAAACACCACCCCTGAAATCGCTTTCTGGTTCGACGCGCATGTTACACGTGGCGGCGCGTGAGTGGCTGTTTTCACCCTGAGAACATCGTCACTGGTGGCGGGGAATGAGAGAGTTTGTGGGACCCTTAGAAGCATTGTTTTGTTGTTATGAAATGTGGGAATTGGGATGAGGGTAATGAAGGGTTTGAGTGAGTGAAGATGATGATGATGAGTGGTGGATAGTTATAGGGGGTGTGAGACGTTTGATGAGTGACACGTGGAGGGATGAGATTGAGTGGCGTGTGGTTGCCATGTGCTACGTTTTTGGATATTTTTTATTTGGGGTTTTGGTTTTTTTTTTCTTTTTTTTTTTTTGAACATTTTTGGTTTTTTTTGGTTTTGTGTGTTTGCGGTGTGGGATCAAAATGATTAAGGCCCATAATTTATTGTCATCGACATACAACCAATGTTTTAAATTTTGGTTTTTTAATTTATTTTTTGAGTTAACGGATCATGGTTTTTTTTTTTTAAAACGGCAAACGTTAGTGGTTAGTGGGTTGAATCGTGCAATGACATCCCAGCAGAAGAATGTTTTCTTCGAATTTTCATCTAGTTATGTTAGACTCTTTATCCGTTTCGCCTGAAAGGCACTTGACAGGTCTTGAACCCAAGACCTCTCGGAATCCTCCCCCAAAAAAACCACTTAGTGGAACCTTGGTGGCTAACTGAGCTAAACCAATTGGTTTAACGGATCATGGTTTAATCGAGTTTTTTTAATTCAAGATTAGTTTTGGTTATTTGATTAGTTCACGGTTTAACCGACATGATCAACCGGAGGTTAAAACACTAACACTGTGTTTTCAAGTTTGAGTTATTAAAGAAAATGAAAATAAAATATAAGATGGTGTGTTTTTTAGTATTACTTAAAAAAGGAAATGGAAGAAAATAAAAGTAAATGTAATGTTATTTTAATGATTGTTAAATAAAAATGTTTTCTTCTAAAAATGGGAGGAAAAGGTTTCCTTTCTTTTCCTTTCCTTTACTTTTTTTAATTAACATAATTGGAGAACACAGTTTAATAAAAACCATTTTGGTTATTTGAAGATTCTGAGTTAAATGGTTTTAAAAACGCAATTTTTTTTTGAAAACTTTGAAATGAATTTATGTAAAAATTAACGGTATCGGCTCTTGTGTTTATCAAACAATTGTTTTTATCTCTAAAAAAAATATTAATTTTTAATTGAACTTTTTTTTTGAACAACAATTATTTATTAAAACTAGCAAGGAGTTAGAGAAATTACAAAGATAAATCCTCTAGAGGATTTTGGATCCAATTGTTCCAAGAAATAAAAGACAACTTGTTCTTAGAAGAATACTACCTATACGAAAAATCAATAATCCTATCAAAAATAATGCTTTGTTTAGGAGGGGAAGAACCAAAGATTGTCTCGTTTTCGAAGCTCCAAATAGACCAAAGCACAACGTCACAAATAGAATCCATCATAATTTTTTTTGTAGCTGATATATGCAACCCTTCAATCCAAAGGGATAGATCCTGTAAGTTAGAAAGGATGGGAGTATCTAGTTGTAGCGAAAGAAAGACTCGTTGCCAAACAGAAAAAGCAAACGAACAAGACCACATGGAATGGTTAATTGTCTCAGTCCCGTTGTCACAAATCGGACAGGTCAAAGAGGCAACCTCTACCCCTTTCCTGCTGAGCTTCCATCTAGTTGGTAGACGATCTCGAAGAGCTCTCCAAAATAAAAATATTAACCTTTTTAAGGAGGAAGCGATTCCATCTAGTTTCCATAACATCATTCAGAAGGTAACGATGATCAATGTGATGACTGATGGCTTTAACGTTGAAGTGTGTCCCAATAGACCAAGTCCAAGAATCCTCCAAATCATTAAGCGTGAAGGCAACAAGCTAACTAAAAAGAGAATTAACATGAGAAGCATTTGTATCGCTTAAAATAGGTCGAACTCAATCAATCCTCCACCCACTGTTCCAGCAGTCTTTAATCATACAATCCTTGAAGGTAGCAAGACGAAACAAACGAGGATATTGGTAACGAAGAGGAGAATCGTTGATCCAGGTTTCATGCCAAAATTTAGTATTAGCTCCGTAGTTGATACGACGTTTGAGAGAGGAGAGTGGAACTAAGCCTTTTTCATGCATGGTATTAATAGACCCAACAATGCGACCCCAAGTACCTTGAGAAGCAATCTGACCAAAGAAGGAGGAACTATCTTCGCACACTCCATGAATGGATGAAATTAACTGAACCCAAAGAGAATGAGGGTTATTAATAAATCGACAACTCCACTTTTGGATGAGAGCATGATTCAAGGAGAAGAGACTACCAATACCAAGACCCCCATTACTTACTGCTGCAAGGGCTGAGTTCCAAGAAATCAAACTAATCTTCTTATTATTCTTGTTGCTTCCCCAAAAAAATTGAGCTCTAACTGATTCCATTTTTTACAAACTGTAATAGGCATAGGAAATAGAGAAAGATAGTACGTACCAAGATTTCCCAAAACCGAGGAGATAAGCGTAGCTCGACCCCCGATAGAAAGCATCGAAGCTTTCCATTTAGATAATCTCTTGGAAAATTTATCAATAATAGGATCCCAACTCTTCACTTTAGCCATGTTACGATCTATCGGAAGCCCTGGATATAAAAAAGGAGTATGCATGGCATTACAACCAGTAATCAAAGCGGCACAGTCAACCTCGTGGGTATGAACACCAACTCCAAAGAGGTTAGATTTATGGAGATTTAACTTTAGGCTAGAAACTCGGTAGACGCAATCCAGAATAGAAACCAAACTTCTTATATTGTCACTTGACAATTCTCCAATGAAGAGAGCATCATCTACAAAGAAAAGGTGGGGAAATGGACAAGTTATTAACACGGAGGCTTTTATATAAGCCAGCTTCGATAGCATCTTCTATAGCCACATGAAGGCCTTTCATGGCAATGATGAACAAAAAGGGAGATAAGGGATCTCCTTGTCTAAGACCACAACCAATATTAAACTCACGGTTGGGGCTCCCATTAATCAAAATCGAAGAAGTACCAGAAGAAAGGCAACCAAAAATCCAATTAATCCATGTTGTGTGAAATCCCATAAATTTCATGACTTGAATCAGGAAGTGAAGGTTTATAAACATCATAACAATTATATAAAACCCTAAACGAGATCAAAGCACACATGGCGGAAGCGATTTAACAAGAACATAATAATAACACAATTAAATTAATCGAATTAGGGTTACATACATTTACGCTAAAGCAAATCCACAAGACGAAGAACGAATCACCAATTCGGGTTTATACCGTATATCACCAAGATATAGTCTAAAGTAAGACTATATTACGATCTTGTACACATGTAGTACAACGAGCTAACCGTGATTATAGCACGTGTAAGCCGAGCTTCTACGCTTGTAGAAAATCTACCCAACAACCCTAGAGAGGGGCTAGGACTAGATTATAAGTAAAATTGATCAAACAAGAAAACCAACCAAATCCCTTGTGTGGGTTTACCTTGTGATTGCAAAAGAGAGAATAGAGTGAGAGATTTGTGTGTCTTGAATTATGAGGTGAGAAGTTGTTTATATAGGCTTGATTCTTGTAACCTAAAACAAATAAAAGGAAAGTTTTTCTTTCCCTTTCCCTTGCCTCCATAACCGACGGCTAACACCACCTTATAGGGTGTTCCGGAATCTTCCATCCTTCTTTCTATTTTACTTACTTACTATAAATTTATTTAACACTCGTTAATACTTAACTCTTAATTATTTAACGATCGTTAAATTATGTCTCGGTTTAATTTAATAAATACATAAATATATATTTATTAAATAAATTAATAAATACAATAAATATATTTATTAATTAAATTAACTCTTTACGTATTGTGTGCAATCCCGTAATCTCAAGTTCGTTACTATCACACGACTATTAAATATAAGTCCATAAACTTTCAACTCCCACTTGGACATATTTCGAATATCGTGATTACATTGACTAGCATCTAGTTACACTAGCAATGTCACTAGTACAACTTGAGTAAGGTCTCCTGGATAAAACCTTTTAATGATTCATCATTATTATTATCCTTTTATTTCTAATACAACGTTAATTAGGATATGGATCTCAGTCATTCCTTTCATTAACCATTCTGTTTCTCGTTCACATATTCAGCAAGATTACTAAAACAAATTTGGGTGTGGCCACACAAACATCTTACTAATCTTACGAGGGGTCTAACTGTATTAAACTCCAAAACGAAATTGGAGGAATTAAATTCCATATTGACTATGACCAAAATTTATGAATTTTGCAACACTTCTGAAAATAATCCTTATAGCTACCAGTTACGTATAGCGTTAGATTATTTCACAGAGATGCACTAGACTCATAACAGTTTTATGGTATCTCAAGTTTAAGGATAGCTATTTATGTTTTACTTGATGACAAAGATCCACAAGTAAAATCATATAGTTGGGATAAGTCCAATATTCAATTCATCGAATATCATCCAAAATCGATCAATATACTTTTAAGTATACTCTATCGCTATTTTGATTTGTCTTAATTTAATAATATTCCCATTAATCGACAACGGACATTTAGCATAACATTTATTCATGGATTAAAACATGTAAAATAGGATACAAAATTAAGTAATAAGAATAAACGAAACCCAATCTTTATTTTATTAAATAATAATGTCTTAACATCCTTATCCAAATAATAATCACAGATTCATTGCATGAGTTCGCTAGCTAGTTGCAGCCCAATATCCTTGGCATGCTTAACTACCTTTGGTCTAGGCAAAGCCTTAGTTAAAGGATCAGCTACGTTATCATCTGTGTGAACTTTTATTAATTTGATTTCACGAGCTTCAACTTGTTCTCATACGTAGTGATGTCTACGCTTAAAGTGTCTGGCGCCTTTCATGACTCCAGAATCATTGGCGAATATAATTGTAGCAGAATTGCCGTAATATATATCAATAGGTTCTTTTATTGAGGGCATCACTCCAAGATCTCCAATAAACTTCCTAATCCAAACAGCTTCCATTGCAGCTTCTTGTTAGGTCAATTCAGTGCCTAATGATCTCACTAATGGATTTGAATTACAATCAGCCTAAGTAAAGTATTAACCTTGAACATAATGAAGTCATTGAGTAAACAGTCACTCAGTAAGTTACCTTCGAGTTCCTAGACTGAGTCTAAAAGAAAGACACGAGCATTCAAAGAGGCAAAGCTCAATGAATGACTTCTAAGACGAAGAAGAAGGTGATGGGTTCAGTGAGTTGTGGCAATAGACTCACTGAACCCCATACGATCTCCCTGAAGAAACAAGCATTCTCCAAGGCTGAAGTAAAGGCGGGATAAGTTAAACTGTGATAAGATGGAGTACATCACACAATTAGTGTGACTTACCCTTTTAGGATAGACAGGGTACTGACAAGTGTAAAAGGACTTATGTCCTAATACTTAGAATAGGCTAAGACAAGATTGTACACTGTACCAATAAGACAAGAATTGCACATGGGCAATTCTTTGTCTTCTATCTAACTTTCCTTCTATAAATAGAATGCTTGTAAAAGGAGAGAAAATAAGTTTGTGCACTTAATGCTTTAGTCATTCACAAACAAAGTTTCTCTCCTCCAAAATACGATCAAACACTTGAGTTCTAAACTCTTGCTGATAGAATAGTCAAGCTTAGCAATCGTTATTGGACTAGCTTGTTAGTGAGGAGATCACCAAAACAGACATTGTCTATTCAATCCCTATTGTAGCTTCGTATACAATAGGGTATAATTCTTTAATAAAGCTAAGAGTTAAACGTTGAAAACCTTTGTGTTATTTACTTTACTTTGTATTAAGTTTATTACATTACTTAACCATGGGTTAGAACTATACTTAGTATTCTTAAGTATAACACTAATTACAAGGGACCAACAAATGGTATCACAGCGGTAGGATTATAAAACTTTTTAACTACCGTCTCAAAGTTTTTAAAACCTTGATCCATTATGGCTGAAAGTAATGTACCCTAACTTGCTAACAAAAAAGAAGCGAGTTACTCTGTTAACGCTCCTAAGTTAGAAGTTGAAAGATTTAACAAATGGAAGAAAAGAATGCTATGTTATTTGATGGGAATGGAACCTTTTTACATCACTTGTATTAAGAATGGTCCATTCAAACCAAAAACAGCAGCTGGTGATGACAAACCTGAAAACCAATGGTCTGACGATGAAAGGAGAGTGGTCAATCAAGACCAAAGTCTCAAAAGCATCATAATATCTTGTCTTCCAGACGATATTATGGAGGCTGTCATCGAGTGTGAGACTGCCAAAGAGACTTGGACAGATCTTGTTAATAGTTTCGAAGGACCATCCGACACTAAGGAAAATCAGATTATGGACCTGAAGTTAGAATATAACACTTTCAGGGCCAAAACATCTGAAACACTTCCTCAGACTTATACCAGATATAAGACCTTGCTCAATGAGCTAACGAATGACGGAGTGAAACTGTCTAAGCATGAAATCAATGTTGGTTTTGTGAACAGTCTCCCTGAAAAATGGCTTGGTTTTTCTCAAGGACTGAGAAATGCTAATCACATACAGACTCAGGATCTTGCAGACATTTATGGAAGATTTATCTATGAAGATAATTTAATAAATAGAAGATATCCTGAGTCTAAGAAGGCCTTAATAACAGACACCTCAGCCAAACCTACCGAAGTTGATCATGGCCCCATTACAACCGCTTTTTAATCAAATGCAATTGTTCAAGATTTTTAGGAAACCTCAGATGATGAGGTTCATGAAAGATCTAGTGTTGTATACATAAGGGATCTAAACAGGTGAAAGTGGTGTTTTTGCTAGTTTAAAAGTTCGTTGATCTCGGCGTCTAATCGAATTGATCACGGTTGAATGTGCGACTCAGTCGTCTTTGGTGGATAAAATAATAGGTTGTCGTTGAGTAAAGTAAAGATGCAAACTTTAAAGTAAAAGGCAAAGTTAATTAAGCGATAAATGATTACGAAGTAAATGACGAAAAATTAAAGCGCAAAGATAAATGACGAGAGGTTAAAACTTGACAAAAAGTGAATTTGATAACTTTAAAATTAAGACAAAACTAGTTTAAAAATAACACTAAGTAAAAATGCGGGAAAAGTTAAATTTGAAATTAAAAATTAGAACATGAAATAAAAACTAAAAAATGCAATCCGATCGCACTCCCGATCGCACTCCCGGATCGCACTCCCGATCGCACTCCCGGATCGCACTCCCGATCGCACTCCCGATCGCACTCCCGGATCGCACTCCCGATCGCACTCCCGATCGCACTCCCGATCGCACTCAGTGATCGCATCAGTGATCGCACTCAGTGATCGCACTCAGTGATCGCACTCAGTGATCGCACTCAGTGATCTTACTTAGTGATCTTACTCAGTGATCTTACTCATTGATCTTACTAAGTGATCTTACTCAGTGATCTTACTCAGTGATCTTAATGAGTGATCTTACTCAGTGATCTTAATGAGTTATCGTAGTTTGGATCGCAAGTAGAAACCCCCGGGGTTGATGCGATCACGAAACTAGATCAAAACAAGTAAACCCTTAAGAAAATTACGATGGTATACAAAAGGCAAATAAGCAAAACCAAATAAGCACTTTAATAATAAGCAATTACCAAAAACTTAATTAAAACAATAAAAAGAAAAGCTAAATAAGCTCAAATTTAAAAACTTTCAAAACACTAAATAAACAAAATTTATAAAATAAACTTTAAAAAGATTAAACTTTTGAAAACACTTAAAAGAAAATAAGCTAAACAAGAAATAAGCTAAAAAAAACAATAAGGAAAGAACATCAATTGCATGACAATGATAAGAACAATGGAAAAATAAGAATTTTTATCAAATAAACATCAAGATTAACCAATCTTCTAGATTAATCAAACAAAACAAGATATTTAAAAACAAGAAAGGAAGAATGAGATGATTATGAAAAGCTTGATTAAGGATTAAGATTCAATAACACGAATTAAAGACTTACTTGAAATAACTTGAAATTAAAGACAAGTATGTAAATGACAATATGAAAAATAAAGTGGAAAGACTAATTTGTCAAATTAGCTAACACCTCCTAACGTGTCATTAGGAGGGTATTTATAGGAGTGGAGTGTATGGTTGGTTGGAAGCTTCCTTCTTTCTTTCTTTCTTTCTCGTCTTTCGTCTTTGACAATAAACTCGTCATTCTCGACTTTGTCTCGGGATTTGTCGACAAATAAAATGAACTCGTCTTCTAATTTCTTCATTAATTAGATTTGGTTCTTCGACTTCGTTAAAATTCCGTCTTTATACTTTTTCTTCGATAAATCTTCAGAATAGGGCTTGGACTTCCGTTATTTTTGCACTCTTGATCTTTTGACTTCGTCTTTTGTCCTTTTCTTCGATAAAAGCCCGTGAAAGCCCGGGTTTTCTCCCTTTTTCACATTTTTGGCCCTAAAACACAATAAAAACACAAACCACGCATAATTCCGACTTTTACGACATAAAATACACGTTTTGGTCTTGTTTTTATTATAATTAAGTGGTAAAAGGATAAGTGTTTTCACACTTATTAACATGGAATATCATGAAAGGGCCATGTTGGCAAATACCAAACGTTGTGTCAAAAGAGCTAGATTTGTTGGAAATCAATCCATTGAGGGAGTGGATTGTTACCGATGTGGTAAAGCTGGGCATTTTGCAAAATATTTTCTTTCAAAAACTCTATTGGCCTCATATAAAAGTCAAAATTATTCATCAGGCAATGACAATTTTCAACCCAAGTTTACACCAAAACTAATTCAGGCTTCTCCAATTAACCAAAGCTTTCAGAATAATAAGAAAATTGAGAAGAACTATAGGTCTGAGTATAAAAAGGTTAAAGCAAAGCTTGCACTCTTGGAAACTGAACCTTCAATTACTCAGACTCAAAAGCCTTCTCAGAACAAAGCCAAAGGGCTAGTAGCTGAGACCTTTGATTGGGATGATGAAGACTTGTCCTCAAAAGATGAGGAAGTTAGATATCAAGTGTTGATGGCTCTAGCTGATGATGAACTATCAGTTGGGAAGAGTCATGCTCGAAATGGAGAATGAGTTGACATCACAATGAGAAAGGTAAACATGCTCCTCTCTATGGATGAAGAGTCTGATTGGCAAAAGTTCCTTAAGTATATAAACATTGACCTGTCGTTTGTTGAAGAACAGAGATTGAACCTTCTTTCAAAATATAATAAACTTGTTTTTGAATTAAACAAATGTAAAAAAGATTTATTGATTTTAAAACAAGCCAAACTTGAAGCAGTAAGCTGTCAACTTCAGAACATTGAACTCACTAAAATCAATCATGCTCTTCAAGAAAAACCTAAGGAAGAAAAACACATCAATGAGAAATGGACAAATAGCTCTACCTTAGCTTCTCAGTGTATAAACAGTCAAATTCCTGCCCAAAAGAAGAAAATACTTGGGGCACGGCAATTCGCTGAAAAGCCACCTACTAAGGAAATGAGTGAAAAAGCATTTCTTCCTGCCTCAGTAGGGTTTGATCAAGAAATAATTCCAAAGTCAAAAGATTGGGTTGAAAGATCAAATCCTGAGAGTGTCTTGCCTAACTTTGATACTGGAAAAATATTAATTCCTGAATCTCAGGCTGTTAATGAAAAACTTGGTCTTAATGAAGAGACTGATTTTCCAAATAAATTCAGTAACACTGAAACACCTAGTGTTGCTGAGGACATTCAGACTCCTCTGCCTCCTTTAAAAAATATTCAAGGGGCAAGTCCATGTTCTGAACTAATTCTACTGTCTTATCAAGAACACTCACCTAGAGGAAGAGCTGGATTAGGATGTACTGAACAAACAAAACCTGATTCAAAAGTGATAACAAATCACACTTAGTTAGGAACTGTCACTGAGAAAACAACCAAACCTATCTCTCCCTCAGGGACTCCTGTAAACTCAGTCAACTCTATTCCTGTTGTAAATCAAGAGGAGTTAAGTAGATTGTTCCAACTTTTCATGAAAGAGAAGCTGAACTCAGCCTCTAAAACTCAGGGTGAAACATTTGTGTCCTCACAGCCTGAATCATCAACAAGTAACAAAACTAAACCTGAGTCTTCCAAGAAAGTTAAAACAAAGAAACCTTCCTGTGAGCTATGTCACTACACAAATCACACCACTGATAACTGCTTTAGAGTTCTCTATTGCATGAAATGTAAAAGTGAAGATCACAGGGCAGCAGATCATGAGATGCACATGGCTTCTATTAGAAATGCTAATAGATATAATGCTCAGCCTTACAACTATGGGCTCGCCTCTCAACAAATCAGAAAATCCAAGGCTAAGCCTTACCCACCATGTACACATTGTGGCATCCCTGATCATAGGCCTGATGATTGTGTATACTACCCTAAGTGTGATATTTGTGGAAACAATGATCATACTACCTCAGTACACAATAGAATAATCATGGTCAAAAGGGGAATGTTAGCTGAGTCATCTCAAAGCACTGAATCCTCAGTCGGACTAAGCTGCAACACATGTGGAAGCAATGTTCATTCTACCTCATACCATGCTGAGTTTAAGTACTTAAAACGAGGTGAAAGACGTCAGGCTCCTCGAGCCAAAAAGCCTACTAAAAAGTGGGCTCACAAGAGAAACTAATCCACCTCGTTATTTGTGCAAAAACACTTTAAGAAGCCTGTCTGGTACTTAGACAGTGGGTGTTCAAGAAGTATGACAGGGGTCAAAAGTTATCTGCATAAATACGTGGAGCAACCAGGTCCTAAGGTAGTATTCGTTGATAACTCATCTTGTTTTACTGAGGGATATGGTTCAATAAAATATGGTGGAATAGTTTTCTCGAAAGTGGCGTTTGTAAACGGTCTGAAGTATAATCTCATCAGTATCAGCCAACTGTGTGATGCTAAGTACATCGTTCAGTTTGATGATAAGCAAGGAACAATCTTCAATGCAAACAAATAAATTGTGTTGACTGCTCCATGAAGAAATGATGTATATGTCTTAGACATGTCATCTGTAACTCACTCAGGAGCATGTTTCTTTGCTAAAGCCTCAGACTCTGTCAATTGGCATTGGCACAAGAGACTGTCACATCTCAATTTCAAAGACATGAACAAACTTACAAAACAAAACAAAGTTCTTGGCTTACCATATTTTGTGTATTCAAAAGACAAACCTTGTTCAGCCTGTGAAACAGGTAAACACAAGAGAGCTTCTTTCAAGCCAAAACAAAACTTTTCTATCAGGAAGTGTCTTCATCTTCTTCATATGGACTTATTTGGGCCTGTCAGTCCAATGTCTATAAATCATGAGAAATATACCTTTGTGATTGTTGATGAATACTCTAGATACACTTGGGTATACTTCCTGAAAAAGAAAAGCCAAGCTCCTGAATTCATAATGTCTTTTATCAGGCAAGTAGAAAATCAAAATGATACTAAAGTTAAACAAATAAGAACTGATAATGGAACATAATTCAGGAACCAAGAGCTAGAGTTTTTGTGATGAGAAAGGAATTTCTCAGAACTTCTCTTCTCCTTACACACCTGAACAAAATGGTGTGGCTGAAAGGAAGAATAGAACTCTTATTGAAGCTGCACGAACCATGCTCAATGGATCCAATCTTTCAAAACACTTTTGGACTGAGGCTGTGAAAATAGCTTGCTACACTCAGAACAGATGTATTATAGTCAAAAGACATGATAAGACTCCTTATGATATATTCAGGGAAAGGATTCCAGATATCAGCTACTTTCATGTGTTTGGATGTCCTGTGTTCATTCACAATCAAAAGGACCATCTTGGTAAATTTGATGCCAAAGCTGATGATGGATACTTTCTTGGATACTCTTTTTTCTCCAAAGCCTTCAGGGTCTTTAATACAAGGAGACAACAAGTTGAGGAGTCATTTCATGTCACCTTTGATGAAAGTATGGATGCCATTAACTTCACAAATCAATCAATGGAAGAGATTGGGATCAATGACTCATCAAGATATCCTCCTGATGATTATGAACATTGTCCCTCAAAACAGTAGCAAACTGATGTTGATATATCCTTCCATATAACCCCTCACAATAGGTCAATCGATAACTTAATCACAAATTAACATGTCCCCTAAGTTATCCCTACTCAGCCTGAAGAATCAAATGATTCTCTCATCCATGGAGACACTGAGGGGACAAGTGATGAACATATCGACCTTCCTGTCACTGAAAATCCTTTAGTGAGAAGTGATGTCCCAGTAGTATGTAATGAACCACCAGTTCCTGGTAATCACCAACTATCAACAAGCTATAATCCAAGTCCTCGAGACAGATGGTCAAGACAACAACACATAGAGCTTGTAAATATAATTGGTGATGTGTCTGAGGGGGTGCTCACACGCAGTCAGACTGCTAAACTTTCTGCTGCCTCAGCCCATGAATGTCTGTTTGCAGACTTTCTCTCTGAAATTGAACCCCAAAAAGTTTTAGAGGCCCTGACACATCCAGGGTGGGTTGAGGCCATGCAAGAAGAGCTCAATCAATTCCTCAAGAACAATTTATGGAAACTTGTTCCTCTCCCTAAAGGGAAATCAGCTCTTGGTATAAAATGGGTGTTTAAAAACAAGACTGATGAAGATGGAATTGTCATTAAAAACAAAGCTAGGCTTGTTATTCAGGGGTGTGGTCAGCTTAAAGGCATCGACTATGAAGAAACCTTTGCCCCTGTAGCAAGAATGGAAGTCATCAGGATCTTCCTTGCCTATGCTACTTACATGAACTTCAAAGTTTTCCAAATGGATGTAAAAACTGAAGAAGTTTATGTTGCTCAGCCTCCTGACATTGAGAGTTCTGAGTTCCCAAACCATGTCTGTAAACTTGACAAAGCCCTATATGGACTCAAACAAGCACCAAGGGCATGGTATGAAACTCTCTCTACCTTTCTGATAATGAACAAATTTGTCAGGGGGAAGATAGACAATACCTTGTTTATCTTCAGAACCAAGGAGGATGTTCTACTAATTCAGATATATGTTGATGACATCATATTCAGATCTACTAACTATGACCTTTGTAGAAAGTTTGAAAAACTTATAACAAAGAAATTTGAAATGAGTATGATGGGTGAATTAACATATTTTCATAGACTACAAATCAAACAGGGGGACAAGGGGATCTCAGTCTGTCAAGAAAAATACACCATAGAAATACTTAAAAAATATGATATCTCTGAGTGTGCTTCAGTAAAGACTCCCATGGTTCCCCCTAACAACTTAGGTCCTGATCTCACTGGTAAACTAGTCAATCAAACCTTATTCGGGGGAATGATTGGATCATTAATGTACCTAACAGCAACCAAGCCTGATATTCAGTTCTCAATAATACTGTGTGCAAGATATCAGGCCGATCCCAAAGAATCACATCTTATAGCTGTTAAACGAATCTTCAGGTACCTGAAGGGTACTCCTTCACTAGGTCTATGGTATTCTCGTTGCTCAGGCTTCGATCTTAAAGGATACTCAGACTCATACTATGCTGGCTGCAGTATGGATAGAAAAAGTACCTCAAGTGCATGTCAATTCCTAGGTGGCAAGCTAGTATGTTGGAGTGCAAAGAAACAGCAGTCAGTCGCAATGTCCTCTGCTGAGGCTGAGTACGTGGCAGCTGCTGGTTGTTGTACAAACATCCTTTGGATGAAGAGTCAATTCAGGGACTACAATGTGGAATACAAAGTAGTCCCCATCTTTTGTGACAACACCAGTGCGATTGCCATTTCAAATAATCCAGTCCTACACTCAAGGACTAAACACATAGACATAAGATATCATTTCCTCAGGGACCACATCTTAAAAGGAGATATTGAATTGCATTTCATCCCCACTGAGTATCAGCTAGCTGATATATTTACTAAACCTTTGGATGAACCAACGTTCACTAGACTGAAAGCCGAACTTGGTATGCTGAATATTGATTAATCAGGCTCCCTGATGACAACGTATTCAGTATAATGTATATTCTTGATCCTCTCCCTGAGTAAATATCTCTTATTGTCTCTCCCTTGACACTGAGGTACATTAAATTATGTAAATAAATGCTCTAAGGATTTAGTTACTTAATGTCCTAGGTTGGTGAGTCACAATATTAAATAAGGAACATATATTCCTTCAATAAATTGTCATAAACCAGTCAATGGATCACCAAATGTCATGTATCCCACTATGCATTAAATGCTTACCCCTTTTCTAGCAAAATCCGTTGTAAAAACGTCCTTTCAAATGCACATGACCCCACATCATCTCTGTAAAAGCGTTATCTCTGTAGTAATGGATCAGTTGCCAAGAAAATAGGGGGACCACTTGTACACTTTCATTCAATGCGGTTGTGAAATGAAATTATAACAAATAAAACTCTCTTTCACATCCGAGCCTATAAATACCCTTCAATCAAAACAAACACACACACAAAAAATTTAGCAATCTCACTCTGCCAAAATTTTCTCTCAAAGAAAAGTGTGTGTGTTCAAACGTTGTTTCCAGAAAAAGTTTCTTGCAAAAGGCAATCACATTGATCACTTGTTTTATTGTTATATAGCACAAATAATCAAAGTTACTTATTGTTTCTAACTCTTGTTCATCTTCACAAGGCAAAAGTTTGCATTAAGTCACTTGGTGAACCTTGTTGTATTATAACAAGAAACAAGTCTTGATTTGATTTCCACAAAGTGCCATTGTTCTTTTCTTCAAATCTTCAAAAATTAACTTTGATGGCACTAACCAAATCTATAACATATGCCCCTCAGGCTGAGCATCTCATCAGTGAGGGTGTCCACTTTGCAGGAAACAACTATGAGGGAAATTTTAATTACCCGAGTAGTGTATCAGCCTACAAACCAATTTGCAAATTTTTGAAAAACTGTGATTGGGCTGATGCTTTTACTAAAACCCCCTCAGTCTTCTACCATGAATATCTCAAGGAGTTATGGTATACGGTTGTGGTTGTAACCCCCACTACCCAAGGGCCTGAAGGTTCTCAGGGGTCTGAGACCAAGTCGCATAAGAATTGTGTCATTGCGTTCAATGTGAACAATGGAAAGACGCCATTGATTTTAGACTTTAAAACATTTTGTCAAACCAGTGGACTCGATTATAACAATGGAAAGTATGTTGCACATCCTGACATCGAGTCAGTTAAAAAAGGCCTAAAAGAAATCAGGGTCCCTGAGTTACTTGTGACTAAAACCCCATTGATCAAAACTGCTTTCCCCATGGCTTGGAGGATCCTGGTCACTTTTGTGATTCAGATGATCGGTAGGAACTATTCATCTACTGAGCAAGTTAATTCTACTCAGCAGATGCTAATCTACAGTCTCATAAATGGACTGAAGATTGACATAGGAGAGATCATTTATAATGATCTCGTAACCAGGCTCCTGAAGGAGTCTAGGCAAAAGTATGTTTCTTACCCAAGATTCATATCATGCGCCTTAGAATGGTTACTGGGTTCCCTTTACACTCAGGAAAACTTCAATGTTTTTTTATACTCCCATCCTGAGTTCCACAAATTTTTCAAAGAACCCGTCTGAAGTCACACCCATTGAATTGACGGCTCACATGACTAAGGTGATCAGTCATGAATCATCCGTGTCTCCGATTCCCTTCTTACGAAAGACGGGGAACAAGAAGACTCAAACTGTGCCAAAGACCAAACCAACAACGGCACAGGGCCATGAGGCTTCCGAGGCACGCCCTAAAAAGGCCAAGGCTAAAAAGAACACCCTTGTTCAGACCAAGATTCATCTACCCCAAGGGAAAGAGCTTTCGGGAGGCCCTGATACATCACACTCAGGGTCGACGAGCCAACCTACTGGTCCTCTTGATGGAGAAGGAAGCAAACAACCTTCTCCTATGGGACTGCCTTCCACTCAGTCCGATGATGGCACTCGTAAATCACAACCTTTGCCTGAGGACAAAACTAAGGCCAAAGACACAAAGAGACGCCTACGGGTAACACACCTCGCTGATAGGCCTATCACTTCCACCAAATATAATGAAGGCACACTAGCTCACAAGTCTTTGCCTAAGGGAACCACTACTGATCCCAAAGACTCAGAGGGACGCCCACGGGTAAAACAACCTGCTGATAGGGATCTCACCTCCATAACTGATCAATCACAAACTACCCTTGAGCATCAGTTGGCTAAAACCCAAGCCTCAGGATTTGGGGCAGGGAGTGACGATAACCAAGGCAAACCTTCTTTTGGAGGGGAGTTGGACAAACCAAGGGGATCACTGAACTTTGGAGATTTTGTAAATCTACTAGAGGAGCCTGAAGAGCTACTCCAAGGTTTCAGTGACGACGATGGCATGATTGAGGCTGGGGATGAACCTGACACTCAGGCCCCTCCTCAATCAGACCAGAAGCCACAGTCCCCACCACTGTTCGAAGACATACAGTCCTCCCCTGAGGCTCAACAAAGCCCTCTCATGAGGCATCAGAACAAAAAGAGCCCTCCCTTGAGACAACTAAAAAGCCCTCCCAAGAGGCAAAACTTGACACCTCTTCGTCGGGGACTCGGACTGTGGTTCTAGATACCACTTTTGATGACACCAAGCCTGTGACTGAGAAAGTTTTGTATGAAATTCTCCAAGGTGTCTTAACCCATGCTTCAACCACTCTGAAAGCTGAAGTCACTCAGACTCATGAATACCTTGTGTCCAAGACTCGGGAACTCCTCGATGAATTCAGAACGTATGGTGATCGTTTTGACATGGCTGAGGAGAAGATGAGAATTTAGGTGGATAAGCAAATGGAGTTCATCAACTCTGTTAATAGTAGTCATGAGAATCAAGAAAAGAAGCTCATCAACTTCCTCAATCATGCTCTTCCAACTGTTGAGGCGAATGTGTCCTTAAAAACAACCCTGGATGAGCTGATCACTAGTACTACTGAGTCCACTTCCAGGGTTAGTCAACTTCTGGAGTTATTAAAGGAGGACAGACTCACCGAGGTCTTCACCAAGTGGGACTCTCTCAGGTCTGACTTGGATATGGTGAAGGGTAAATGTGATGCAATCTATGAGGATGTTCACATGTTTGAGGCAGAATTTAGATTGAGAAAGGTTGCACAAGGTTATATGGCTAATGCCTCCAATCTCTCTGAAATCTACAAGTCCCTGAAAGATGTTGATATCCCACGACTCAGGACAACAATCACCACCATGGAAAACACTCAGTCCCTCATTCAGTTGGATGTTAAGACCATCAAAGCTGATACTCAGTCCATGAAGGAAATGGTGACTATGATGTTTCAGGCTTTCAAGGGGTCCTCCACCACCACTTTAGGACCATCACAGAGGGCAAAAGTTGGGATTAGTCAGGCTGATCCTTCAACTTTTGAGGGGGAGAATGTGCCACCGATGATGCTTACTTGGAGTGAACCTCCTTCTCACACTGAGGGGGAGCAGGAAGAAATAGCACAACCCCAACCTCAGGTGCCTGTGATCCCTACACCAGAACCCTTAAACTCAATTCCTCCCAACCCTGAGCCCTCAGTATTTAATTTAGATAGGGGCAAAGGTATTTTTGATGAAACCCTAACACCTCCACCCAAGAAGCTTGTAAAAGATTCAAGAGAAAGAAGACCTGATCCTGATGCCATTGTCTTGGTACCTTATGAGATTAATAGAAAGATGTATAAGATGACTCGTGATTAAATTCAATAATATTTAGACAGAATAGAGATGGCTAAGGCTAGTGAAGCAACAAGGGCTGAGATTCTAAGGGTATCCACTGAATTTGTGAAGGAAGTGGGTGGTGACCCTAAGGCCTTGTTGAGTAAGAAAGGGGGAGATGAGTTCATCCAAAAGCAAGATGAAGAACTCAAGGCTATTCAGGACGAAATGGTCTTGAAGCAACAATAAAGAACCACCCAACTGAAGAAGCTATATGACCAATACACCAAAGTCGTCACTCAAAGAAGGAAGCCTGAACCAATCACAAACCTTCAAATCATTCCTCATACCACACCAGTCTCAGTATCTGTTTATAGAAACAATGATGAAAGGAATTTTGAAGTTATGAAGAAATTTTCATTTGGTGATTTCAGTCTCTGTGAGTGGGACGAAATGGGAAGGATATTCAGGACCAAGACGAATAAATGTGTCCCTGAGATACTCAAATGTCTCGGTAAGAGATATGAGAGGTTGAATCAGATCAAGGAACAATTGGGGATCACTGAAGATCTTCCTTTAGCTAAACAGGATCCTACCAAAACTCAGGGAAGGAAAAGGAAAAGATTTGAGCTTGAAGCTGAGACTAAGATCCATGGGTTAGACTACAATCGTACTCTCCCTAACAATGTCCCCTTTGTGAACAATATGATCATAGAAGAACCTGAGTGGGGTATCTTCTTCATTGATGTATTCGGGGACCAAGCTTTTCAAATAATGAGTGACATAGAGAAATGCACCACTAAGAGTGTTCTCATCTTTCTAGTAATGGCTGGACAAGTTCACACTGATGAGAATAATAGATTTGCTGAGAAGCTCAGGGCGATAATTGCTAGGATGCCTGATAAAAAAGGTGTTAAAGTCATCAAGGGTGAAGAGGGAAGCAATGGATTCCTGAATAATTGTTAGGTCAATTCAGTGCCTAATGATCTCACTGATGGATTTGAATAACAATCAGCCTAAGTAAAGTATTAACCTTGAACATAATGAAGTCACTAAGTGAACAGTCACTCAGTGAGTTACCTTCGAGTTCCTAGACTTAGTCTAAAAGAAAGACTCGAGCATTCAGAGAGGCGAAGCTCAATGAATGACTTCTAAGACGAAGAAGAAGGTGATGGGTTCAGTGAGTTGTGGTAATTGACTCACTGAACCCCATACAATCTCCCTAAAGAAACAAGCATTCTCCAAGACTGAAGTAAAGGCGGGATAAGTTGAATTGTGATAGGATGGAGTACATCACATAATTAGCGTGACTTACCCTTTTAGGATAGATAGGGTACTGACAAGTGTAAAAGGACTTATGCCCTAATACTTAGAATAGGCTAAGACAAGATTGTACAAGGTACCAATAAGACAAGAATTGCACATGGGCAATTCTTTGTCTTCTATCTAACTTTCCTTCTATAAATAGGATGCTTGTAAAAGGAGAGAAAATAAGTTTGTGCACTTAATGCTTAGTCATTCACAAAAAAAGTTTCTCTCCTCCAAAATACGATCAAACACTTGAGTTCTAAACTCTTGCTGATAGAATCGTCAAGCTTAGCAATCGTTAGGATTGGACTAGCTTGTTAGTGAGGAGATCACCAAAACACACATTGTCTATTCAATCCCTATTGTAGCTTAGGGTATAATTCTTTAATAAAGCTAAGAGTTAAACGTTGAAAACCTTTGTGTTATTTACTTTACTTTGTATTAAGTTTATTACATTACTTAACCATGGGTTAGGACTATACTTAGTATTCTTAAGTATAACACTAATTACAAGGGACCAACACTTCTGAAGCAGCCATGTACTCAGATTGAGTAGCATGCATTGCAATCATTGTCTGCTTCTTGCTTTTCCAGTCAACTGCTCATCCATTGATAACAAAAACGTAACCCGACTGAGACTTCGTATCGTTTTTATCACATTGCCGGGACGCATCACAGAAACCTCTCACATTCAGTTCTGTGTCTGGTTTCCCTCCAAATACCAAGCACATATGTTTCGACTCCTCAAATACTTTAGAATATGTTTAACAACAGTTCAGTGGAGCTTCCATGGATTCTGTTGGTATCTACTGACCAAGTTCTGAGCAAACGCCACATTAGGCCTTGTGCATCTTACAACATACATAATAGATCCTACAACTGAAGCATAAGGCACCTTCTGCATATATGCCTCCTCTTCAGGAGTTGATGCATCCATCTCATGACTCAGATTATGCTTAACTTCCATAGGTTAAAAACCTTTCTTGGAATTATGCATATTATACTTCTTCAATATCTTATCTATATAAGCACCTTTACTTAGACCAATTAACCGTCTTTTCCTATCCCGATAGATCTTAATTCCCAGAATGTATGCAGCTTCTCCTAAATCCTTCATAAAAAAATATTTACCAAGATAATCCTTAACAGCTTTAAGTCTTGGAAAGTTACTTCCCATGATTAATATGTCATCAACATACAGGACTAGAAATACTAAATCACTCCCACTAGCTTTGCGATATACACATGACTCATCACGATTTTGAATGAATCCAAACTTTTTGATTTCTTCATCAAATCGTTTATTCCATTGACGTGATGCTTGCTTCAAACCATAAATGGATCTTTGAAGTTTGCACACGTGTCCTGGATTCTTAGGATCAACGTACCATTCTGGTTGCTGCATATAGATGTCTTCATATAAGCGACCGTTCAAGAAGGCAGTTTTAACATCCATTTTCCGTATCTCATAGTCATAGTATGCTGCTATAGCTATGAGAATCCTAATAGTTCTTAAGCCTGCTACATAAGAAAATGTCTCCTCGTAGTCTATGCCAAAAGTTTGAGTAAAACCTTTAGCTACTAAACGAGCTTTATAGGATTATACTTTACCGTCCATGTCGGTTTTCTTCTTGTATATCCATTTATGTCTCACTACTTTAGCATTTGGTGGTGGATCTACAAGAATCCAAACATCAATTACTTTCATGGATTTTATTTCCTCATCCATAGCAACCATCCACTTATCCCTTTCAGGATCAAGTATGGCGGATTTATAATTAGCAGGTTCTCCAAGATCCCCTACTTCATCATCATCCTCTATGTTAAGATATATATTGCTATTTGTGTTTTTAATCCTTGCGGATCTACATAGAGGAACTAATTCTGGTGGAACCGCCAGACTTTCTGGTTCTACAGGAATTATATCGCTAGTGTTTTCAGAAGGTAATGTATCTATATGACTCTCTTCAAGATCATAATTTCTCCCACTGAACTCTTGATTTACAAGATCAGATTCAAGGAAGTCTCCATACCTAGCAAAAATCACTTTGTTCTCAGATGGATGATAAAAATAGTAACCCATAGTTTCCTTAGGGTATCCTACAAAGATACATTTCCTAGATCGTTGTTGGAGTTTATCGCCCGAGTCACGTTTCACATACGCCTCGCAACCCCAGACCTTTAAATAAGACAAATATGGCTTCTTGCCATGTCATAGTTCATATGGTGTCTTATCAACCTTCTTCGTGGGAACCATATTCTAAATGCGAACAGCAGACTCTAAAGCATAGTCCCAAAAGGATAAAGGTAAAGTTGTAAGATTAAACATAGACCGCACCATATCTAATAATGTACGATTTTTCCTTTCGGATACACCGTTTTGTTATGGAGTATAGGGAGAAGTAAGATGCTGAACAATTCCATTCTCACTTAGATAATCTATAAACTCTTGACTTAAATATTCACCACCTCTATCAGAACGAAGAGCATTAATCTTCTTTCCTAGTTGCAGTTCTACTTTTGCTTTAAACATTTTGAATGTTTCAAATACCTCATGTTTATGCTTAAGTAAATAAACATAACCATAACGGCTATAATCATCCGTAAATGTTAAGAAGTAGCTAGCACCTTTCCTTGACAAATGTCTAAGTGGCCCACACACATCAGTATGTATTAATCTAAGTAGATCATTAGCGCTTTCAATATTGTTATTAAAAGGTTTCTTAGTCATCTTTCTAGAGATACAAGACTCACATTTATCAAATGATTCATCATTGATATTTACCAAAATACCTTCACGTTGAAGCTTTTGTATACGAGTCTTTCCAATATGGGCAAGTCTACAGTGCCAAAGATAAGAAGAGTTCTTGTCAAACTTTCTCTTCTTATTCATGCTAAAAACAGAATTATTATTATTCTTGGATTCATTATCATGCATGTCTATTTCAAACACACCATTCACAGAAATTGCATTAAAATAGAAAATACCATCTTTTCAAACATAAATTCAATTATAATCAATAGTGTGAACGAATCCATTATTCAATAAATAAGAAAAGGAAATAACACCCCTAACAATTGTAGGTGTAATGACAATCATTTAAAATCGGTACTAAACCCGAAGGTAAAACTAAATTAAATGTTCCTATAGCTTCAACTGTTGCTTGTGCGCCATTGCCCACTTGCAGAAATTGTTCCCCCATAGGAAAGCTTCCTTTCCAGATTAAATCCCTGCAGCGTATTACAAATGTTAATACCGCATCCCATATCATATACCCAAGAATTTAATTTGTATGTTATATTGAACTATTCAATCATAAATAAAGTACCTGAAGCTGTAGCGCTCTGCTCAGACTTCTACTTTATTTCTCGCAACTCTTCGAGGTAAAGAAGGAAATTCCCCTTCTAGTGACCACTTTCCTTGCAATGGTGACAAGTATCATCCTTCTGAGATTGATTCTTCTTGACAAAGTTCTACTTAGGTTTCGAATAAGTCGCAACTTGCTTGCCCTTATCACCCTTGCCTTTGCCTTTCTTCTTGTTCGCTTGCGGTTTTGGCTTACTCACTCTACCCTTTTGTATGGTTAGTATAGAAGGCTAGATGCCTTGTCTTTTAACCCCTTTTCGTAGTCAACGAGCATTGCATGCAAATCATTAATTGTCTTCCCCGTGCAATGCATATTATAGTTTCTAACAAAATCATTGAAGTCCTTATTAAGGGACCTATTGATCAAGTTGATAGCCATATTATGATCATAGGGTTGTCCTAGTGTAATGAGCTGTTCCATATAACCCCTCATCTCCATGTAATGGGCACTAACAGACTTTCTAGGAGCTTGCTCGCAGCTATGCAAAGCATCTACTAAGTCGTAGATCTCCACAGCTTGTGGCTTCTCGAACATAGCCTTGAGCTTATCAAGCATTCGCTTAGGCGAAAACAGCTCATACTTATTCTGAAGTGGAGGAGCCATTTTTCCTAGCATTAAGCAAGCCACCTCCGAGTGCTTCTTAACATTAACAACGTGTTCAAGCCTTTGCGCTTCAAAAGCTCCTTCAGCAAGATCCTCCGGATAGGGAGTAGTCAAGATATCAATAGTACCTGCTACTCTCAAGACAATTTTTAGTGAGCGGTACCAATCATTAAAGTTTGGGCCCGTAAGTTCAGGTCAATCAAAAAACGTTTTGAACGCATAACTTATAGTGTTATTGTCGGGTTGAGCCATTTCTACAGAAATAAGTTCAAATATTAGTATTTTCGATAATAAAATACTTTCAAGAAAATAAAATTACCCCGGTATAAAACCATAGTATTTTCCTTAAAATCTAGAACTATATTGACATAGACCCATTACATCAGTTGATCTGCTAGTAATGAATGTACTCAACATAGCGACTTGTCGAACAATTCAATTGACAAACAATTTTCAATTTCTAGTTTATTTAAGGGATTTACATTGCCAAATAACGTTTTGCATTGTAAACATGTTTCATCCCTTCTGAATACCTTAAGTTTCCAGATCTCACTAAGTAATTTAATTAAGTCGTCTAATCTGAGTAACGTAAAACCATCATACGAATTCTCATTCTATGAAAGTTTTCTCTCCATCACAACATCATCCAAAAATCTCATTTGACGACGTAGTAATTTCAAGTGTTCGTCAATTAGGAGCATTCGACTTAAATTTTTAAGGGTATAAATTTGATGTCAAAATCAATGTATGGAGAAGCATGCATACAACTCCATAGCATAAGTTTAATAAAACATTTTAGTAAACTTTTCACGAGACTAAATTTCTACATAAACTATGTTGAGGTATTGGTTGAACCAATTAAATAATTTACCCACAACTATTCAGAACGTACTTATGGCTAAAGCACAAAGCAATAACCTTATTCATTGTGAATTCGGATGTGAATTTGTGGTAACCTTAAGGTACAATTTAAATAATAATCGTAGGTAATTTCAATTTGACGCACAGGCGCGCCGAGAATTTGGTCGACGACTAATGGCTTAACACCTCCTTCCTTAACCGGGTACATGACCAGCGGTGCATTAAATCCACATTATAGTTTGTCAAAAGGAGTAGGCAGTTAGATTATTATTACAATTCACCAATCAACGTAATCTTATGTAATTTAGATCTCAAAAAAATCTTAATTTTAATATGATTTAGTCCATATTATTTCTTTTCAAAAAAACCCTTGTTTACAACAATTCAACAATTTTTAATATAAACAAGTAAAAGAAACTAAATCATAAACACATAATAACTATTTCTATGTGCAACAAATAAATCAAATAGCCACATGTATACGATTTATTCAATAATCATCAAATCTAGGTTTTTATATTCATATATAAGTATTCCCTAATTCAAGATTTATTGAATCAAATAATCACGTAGCACATACATCATATAAACATACGATTTTACGATCCATTAAAACATGCACGTTATCATGGATCCTCCCACAAATCTTAACAATTAAATCTCTACAGATCGTAACCATACATGACATAATAATTAATCATGCAATTTAATCTAAAATTATCCCACATGTAATTTAAGGTTTCAAAACAATTCTTTTTTTTATAAAAATTCGGCCATAAAAACCCTAATTTTAAGAAAACCTAAAAAACATGTAGTTTTAACTCAAAACAATTATTAGTTAAAATTTTTAGATTTTTGATAATTATAACATGTTAAAACATCTCTGATACCACTAAAGGTTTATAAACATCATAACAATTATATAAAACCCTAAACGAGATCAAAGCACACATAGCGGAAGCGATTTAACAAGATCATAATAATAACACAATTATAATTAATCAAATTAGGGTTACATACCTTTACGCTAAAGCAGATCCACAAGACGAAGAACGAATCACCAATTCGGTTTTATACCGTATATCACCAAGATATAGTTTAAAGTAAGACTATATTACGATCTTGTACACACGTAATACAACGAGCTAACCGTGATTCTAGCACGTGTAAACCGAGCTTCTACGCTTGTAGAAAATCTAACCAACAACACTAGAGAGGGGCTAGGACTAGATTATAAGTAAAATTGATCAAACAAGAAAACCAACCAAAACCCTTGTGTGGGTTTACCTTGCGATCGAAAAAGAGAGAAGGGATGGAGAGATTTGTGTGTCTAGAATAATGAGGTGAGGGGTTGTTTATATATGCTTAATTTTTGTAACCTAAAACAAATAAAAGGAAAGTTTTTCTTTCCCCTTCCCTTGCCTCCATAACCTACGGCTAACACCCCCTTATGGAGTGTTACAGAATCTTCCATCCTTCTTTCTATTTTACTTACTTACTATAAATTTATTTAACACTCGTTAATACTTAACTCTTAATTATTTAACGATCGTTAAAGTTATGTCTCGGTTTAATTTAATATATATTTATTAAATAAATTAATAATATAATAAATATATTTATTAATTAAATTAACTCTTTACGTATTGTGTGCAATCCCGTAATCTCAAGTTCGTTCTTATCACATGACTATTAAATATAAGTCCATAAACTTTCAGGAAGTCCCAAGAGATCGAGCCGAATGCTTTTTCAAAATCGATTTTGATAATCAGAAGTTTTTTCATTTCTACGTTTGCACCATTGTATCACTTCGTTCACCATCAAAGGCCCATCAAGAATTTGACGTCTACTGATGCAGGTAGACTGCTCATGACTGATGAGAGTATCAATGACTAAGGCTAAACGATTTGCAAGAGCCTTAACAATTATTTTGTAGTGCGCACTGATAAGACTGATGGGACGAAAATCACTAACGACCATAGGATTAAGGACTTTGGGAATAAGATCAATAAAGGAAGCATTACAGCAACGCGAGAAGGAGCCAGTGTGAAAAAAATCTTGGAGAAAATTCACAACATCCTGCTTGATCATATTCCAGAACTTTTTATAAAAAGCAAAAGAAAAACCATCTGATCTCGGAGATTTTTTAGAGCCACAGCTGCATATAGCATCACGAACTTCAGCTTCATTAACAGGGGACACCAAGAGCGAGTTATGATCTTCTTGAATCGAACAGTAAAAAGGACTCCGACGAATGATATTCACCACATCAACCTTTTGGAATTTCGATTCAAAAAAAGAATGAAAAACATATTTAATCTTGGAAGGTTCTGTGATCCATTGACTTTCATATTTGATGCCATGCATGGAGAGATAACGTCGATGTTTATTAATAGTGGCATGAAAAAACTTGGTGTTTTCATATGCCTTAATACCTTATTTAATCTTCGCTTTATGATATGAGTCAGAATTTTCACTAGCTTCAATGTCCCGAAGATCAGAAATCCACTACATTCTTTGCAAGCTGGTTTAGAATCAGTAGGAAAATTAACAGCACTGTCATCAAGTCTTTTAGATTATTCAACATAGCCTTCTTCCTCTGAGACTCTATCGAACCTCTATTCTTGGACCACTGTTTAATGAGAACTTTTAAAGCCTTCATTTTATACAAGAATTCCACCATGGAGTTACGACTGGGACCAGGAACATACTTTTCCCAGAAATCAGTAACAAGATCTTCTAGGTGTTTATCAGCTAGCCAGGAATTGTAAAATTTGAAGGGGATGGGACCAAAGTCTGAGTTAGAGTGAGACAAAAAATAGGTCTATGATCTGAAAAGTAACAATCAAGGACCCTTGCTGTGTAATTTTGCAAGATCAAAGCAGTGTTATCTGAAACGAGGAATCGATCTAATTTACTCAATTTATCCCCACGATTGTTGATACGCGTGTACATATGTCCACCTAAAGGGAAATCCCACAAATGACCCTTGATGATGAATTGGTTGAAAGAATTAGCAGAAGACGAGTTGAAAGCCGTACCAACCCGTTCCGAGGCATTCCTAACCACATTGAAATCACCAAAAATAAAATAATTACATGGTTTACTTGCCATATGATCCAACATAGAGTTCCATATCTGTTCTTTCTGTCTATCGTCTTGAGGGGCATACACGTTGAGCATGAAACAATGCAAATCAAGAGATTTTCAAATACCTTCCACAATGAGCAAATGCTCGGAGAAGGAGGTATTTATCATAGAAAAATGTTTGGATCCCAAGTAGAAAGCATACCTCCAGATCTTCCTATTGATAGGCAAACAACATACTCAAATTAAAAATTACCCTAAATTCTCTTCACTTGGAAATGATGAATACTAAGAGAGTGGGTCTCTTGGATACCAAGAAAAGAAACTTTATGAATGTTACAAAGCTTGGAAATCGCTTTGCATTTGCAGCACCAATACCAGAAGAGTTGAATGATAAAATATTCATGATTTACCATGTTTTACTCCAATACTGTCGATAAGTTCTTGAGGTCATTTTTACTACCTTCCATGTCGTATCCCAAGGCGTTTCCTATTTCAATGTTAGTAATAAATGTGTCGATCATCGAACCATGTTTAAAATGGTTGGACAAAGACTTACTAACTCTTGACTTGGCTGCTGTAAATGAGGAAGAATAATTTTGTTTGGAACTTTGATGGTTGTGAGACTTGGTACCCTCAGCAACCAGAGGCTTAGGGATAGATTCTGCACCATCAACCTGTTTGCCAGTCGTTTCTTTTTCTGGTTTCGAGGTAGAATTGTCCCCATCAATTAGAGGTTCAATATGATCCTCATGAATAGGAGCAACATCAGCAGACCACTGTGTGTCTTGGATAACCTCGTTATCAGACCACTCATGGTTAGGCTTCTCGTGGCTAGCATTAGTTGGAGGTATCTCACCTTCCTCTTCATTAATTGGATCACATTCATTAACCATATGATCCTTGTCCTCAAAATTACTCGCTTCAGAATTATGGAAAGATATCGATTCCATAGCTTTAATATCCGGAACCCATCCAACAAATTCTTTAACACTCACATTATACGGCTTCCCTTTGATCATGACTTTACACGTGTTAGAGATGGGGCCTCTGACCCTTTTTTAATGCAAACACGACCCAACGTAATATTTGCAAGCGGGTCTTCATCAACAAAGAAAGGTTCGCCCCAGCTCCCTGTAATCTTCTTAAACGCCTTAGGAGTCTACGCATTAAGAGGAAGATCACCAATTTCTATCCAAACAATCCGCTCATTCTCTATAAACGAATGCTTGAACTGTTTCAATACCATAAAATACCACGACATCTCCTTACTCGACTGAAATTTATTGCATGAGTCAATAGAGTTATATTAGATCCACAACCACATACCCCTAATATACTTGCATTGGAATCCATAGAACCCCTATTTTCTAAGGACATTATGTTGGGTCAGTATTTACTGACCCTGAAGCAACTCTAGGATTTGAATATAAAATCCCCCTAAGTGTTTCATGCTCAGCAGTAAGGCCAGTCTGCTGAAGGATGACCAGAGGAACAAAGTTCCTACTGAAGACTTTATAGCTGAAGAAAGTTTAGCACTCCCCTTCCAGTTAACTTAGAAGACAAAGGAGTCTTCGCTTCAAATACTATGCGGTCTAGTTACTGAAGAACAAGGACTGAAGAAGGGCTTTTAGTTCAGCTTGGTTTGACAATACCAAACTAAATGATGTCGATCTCCTCTATGATACTGAAGACTCTTCAGTTTTCTGATGGTTTGCATTAGGCGAGAAAAGATAACTTTAAGTCAAAGTAGGTTGCTTGTATACTTAGATATAAGTACAACCTTTATCTTTTCTAGATTAGTTTAATATGTATTTTGTACTATTTATCTAGCATGGGCTTCAACCACCCACTGGATAAACCCATGCATTAAAACATGCAAAATGCAAACCCTAGTTTACACTACCTATATAAGGAGTGTCCATTGGGAGAGAAAGGGTTAACCAATACAAGAGCTTAAACTCTGGAAAACCTTTCTCTCTCGATACCAACTAAACCATATAGCTAAGATGCATATGAACGTTTAGATTGGAGCTTAGACTTTAACTTTGTTTAGACGTTTAAGTAGAGGAGATCACAACCCATTGTTATTCAACCACTTTGTTATGCCACAAACAAAGTGGGGTATAGATTCTTTATATGATTCTAATAAAAGTCTATACGTTGAAAAGTATATTGGTATTGTTGTTTTAACTGTTCATAGTTTTTATCTATTGTTAAAACAACATACTTGAGTCGAAGTAAGGAGTTATTACTTAAGTTAATAAGTAATAACAAATTACAAGGGACCAACAAGTGGTATCAAAGCAGTTTGATTAGGTAAAATCTTATTTTATTAAACTGCTCATTTTAAAAGTTTTCAAATCAAGATCCAAAAAATGGCTCAAGTTATACCACAAACCCTAGAATATAGGGGTGGCCAACTCAATGTTGCTCTTGTACTAGAGGTAGCCAATTTTACAAATTGGAAGAAGAGGTTTCTTGTCCACATGGTTGGAACTGAACCTCAATTCATTAGAATCATTGAAAATGGTCCTTTTGTTCCTATGGTTGGGGACAATAAGAAACCTGAAGTACAATGGACTGCTAATGAGAGAAAAGCTGCTAACCTAGATCAGCGTCTCAAAAGTCTCATCATGTCTGTACTTCCAGATGACCAAATGAATTCTGTTGTAAATTGCAAAACAGCCAAAGCTACATGGGAGGACCTTATTCTTTACCATGAGGGACCCTCTGATGTAAAAGAAACCAGAATCATGGATTTAAAGCTTCAATACAACACCTTCAAGCACAAAGAAGGGGAAACCCTCACACAGACATTCACCAGATACAAAGCACTGATGAATGAACTTGTGAATGATGGTGTTGACCTTTCAAAACTTGAAACCAACACAGATTTTGTTAATGCATTGCCAAAGAAGTGGCTCAGTTTCTGCCAAAGCTTGAGAAATGCTAATCACATTAAAGATTGTGATCTAGCCTCTCTTTTTGGGAAACTTAAATATGAAGGAAACCTAGTTGCTAGGATTTATGAAGGATCAAACAAGAGTAAAGCATTAACCATTGCTACACCCTTGTCCACAGCCTTATTCAGTGAGGCGTTCATTCAAGACTACCAAGATAGTCCTGATGATGAGGAAGACACTAGAACTAGTGAAGAATATCTAAATGAACTCAAAGAGGAATTTCATGAGAGGGCACTTCTGACCAAGTCTAGAAGGTTCTTTAAGAAAGGAGGCAAGTTCTCTAGCTCCACAAAAGCTTCAGTTGACACTGAATGCTACAAATGTGGGAAGACTGGTCACTATGCTAGGGATTGTTATTCAAAAACATCTCTCTCTTCCTATTCCTCACCAGCTCAATCAAGACCATTTGGTCAATCATCATTTCAACCAAAACAAATTGCTTCTACTTCATTTCAACAAAACATGGTTGAACTTAGACTAACAAAAGACTTTGAGGCCAAATACAGAGAAATCAAGGCTAGATTGGCCCTCATGAGCACTGAAAGTTCTTCCTCCAAGGCTCCCAAGCAAGACAAGAACAAAGGACTTGTTGCTGAAGTATATAAATGGGATGAAGAAGATGTTTCTTCAGATGATGATGAAATGGTTAATGTGAAAGTGATGATGGCACTTGCTGATGATGAAGGGGCTAATTCAAATGCCGTGGCCAGAGAAAGTGCTAGAAATGGTGAATGGGTCAATGTCACAATAAAAAAGGTACAAACTCTTCTTGAATTAGAAGATAAAGATGACATTAAATTTGTCTTTGATTACTTGTGCATTGGTCTAAAATTTGTTGAAGAGCAAAGAAATAATTTGCTTGAAAATTTTCATAAACTTGTTCTAAAACTTGAAGATTTTGAAAGTAAGCAAATAGAACTAAAAGAAGCTAAACTTGATATTCTTACCTTTCAAAAATTGAACAAAGAAATTTTGGAGGAAAATGACTCCCTAAGAGTTGAACTAAAAGAAGAAAAAAATATTGTTAAATCTTGGCTTAGAAACTCTGATAGGGTAAATCAATGCATAAGTGAACAAATTCCTGCTCAAAAGAGGAAAATGCTTGGTGTTGAAGGTTCCTCCAGCACTAAATCTATTGTCTTTGTCAAAGCCTCAAATGAGGATGGTAGCTCGATCCCTGACATTGAAAGGTTAGGTGAATATAATTTACCCAATCATGACACTGGACGAATCCTTCTTCCTGAGTTTCAAGCACATGCTGACACTTCAGCACCAGTTGAGTCCTCAGTTACTGAGGATGACTCAGATGATGATATAGAGAATGAAGAAGTACCCTACTTCCTCCTTTGGAGAAGCTGGCTGGTGCTGAACTCTCTACTGGACCCAAATCAATCCAGTCTATCATCAAGTCACACACCACATACAAAGGTAGTTCTTCCAAACATGTCAAAATTGACACTTCAAAGAACTCTTCAGCTCCTACTGAAGGTTCACATATGGGAACTACCTATTTAGTTTCAACAAATAAACTAAAGAATGCTAGATCTGAGGATGATGAGAGAATGTCTCTTGTCATACAAGAGATCAATGATCTCAAAATGAAACTCAGGCAGCAACAAACACCAACTCGGTTCAGAGATGAACCTTCAGACTCTCCTCATTTAAAGTACAAGACACAATTTAAAAGGGCTTGGATTTATGTGGTCTAAACAACCATCTCACTGAAACTTGCCTTGGAGAGATTTATTGTACTAAATGTGAGAGGACTGATCATCGCACTTGTGAACATACTCAGTATATACTGGCCAAAACTAGTGCTGATGCTCACAATACTGAAGCATCTCATTCTAGGAGAAACATGCCTTTCCCACCATGCATTCATTGTGGTATGGGCAATCATCACTCAGATGACTGCCATTATTACCCTGTTTGTAATATTTGCGGAAGTTATGACTATGACATCATGGACATAATCGAATCATCTCCCTCAAAAGAGGTATTAAATCAAGAAACCCAAACTCTATTACCAAATGTTGTGAAACTTGTGGAAGCAATGTCCACACTACATCTGATCACAACCATATATAGTGGTTAAGAAGAGGTGAAG
The DNA here is from genome assembly GCA_025667525.1 of Glebionis coronaria. Lineage (NCBI taxonomy): Eukaryota > Viridiplantae > Streptophyta > Magnoliopsida > Asterales > Asteraceae > Glebionis > Glebionis coronaria. The sequence goes on along the minus strand of CM046880.1, from coordinate 503,443,932 downwards.
CCCTCCAGGCTAAGAAAGCAAAAGCTGTTTTGACCTCTTCTTCTTCTGAGAAATCACACATACCCTCTACAAGAGGACCCTTCAGATCTAGAACACCTTCTAGTTCTAAAACCCCCACCCAACAAAGGTGGGTTTCAAAGCAAAACTGACCATTTCCTTAACTTGTGCAGTGTGATCTCAGGAAGCCTATTTGGTGTTGGGAATAAATCTATGCTTATTTGTTCCCCTGCTAGTTGATTATTCATACACCTGCTAGAGTAAGTTCCCCCTGCTACATAACAAAGGCAGGGGAACCAATCCCCCTGCTGAAGTCAAAGGCCCTGCCGTCAAAGATAAACATGGAATAGATTTTTACGCGTTTCAGTTATTATTCCTTAATACTTTCCATAGTTTGTTAGTAGTGATCTTGTAAGTGAGTTCTTGTGCCTATAAAAGGACTCACTAGGTTAGCATGCAAAGTGTGTCTTTCTCATTTCGTTTTTCATTATTATTACTTTAAGGTTTTGTAAACCCTAATACCACTTTGGGTATTCGTATATCTTTGATATATTAAAGTTCAACGTTTGAATCTCATTTGTTCTTGTGCTAAACATTACATTCCGCATCTTGTTTAGTTACTTTGCTTTGCAAAGTTTCTCTAGTGTTAGATTGAATTCTTTCTCTCTATCACAACCCTTAAACAAGCTATTAAGGTTTAAGATCTGACTTTGGGATCAACAAGTGGTATCAGAGCTTGTTGAGAAACTTTGTCTAAATCAAGAACAAAATCCTCATAGCAAACATGTCTTCAGATTCATCCACAAACAGCAACAACCACAATAACCTCAAGTTACCCATGTTGGATCCTGAAAACTTTGAATTATGGGAATTCAGAATCCAACAATACCTGAAAATGGAACACTATGTTCTCTGGGAGATCATAGAGTTTGGTGATCAATTCAACAAAATGGTGGCAGTTGAAGAGGGCAAGGATGAAGGTGAAAGTTCCAAAGGTAAGGACAAGAAGAAATCTGCTGCCCTATGTGATAAGGAAATACTGGCTAGAAGGCATGATGTCAGGGCTCACAGCTCATTGCTGTTGGCCCTACCAGATAGACATCAACTCAGATTCAGGAAATACAAAACAGCTAAGGATCTATGAGAAGCCATAGGCAAAACCTTTGGAGGAAATGAAGCCACAAAGAAGAAGAAGAAAAATCAAATGCTGAATGATTTTGCTTCTTTCAAAGCAATTGGTGATGAATCAATTGGAGCTATTTACAATAGGCTTCAAGACATGGTGGCCCACTTAGAATTCTTTGATATTGAGGTATCAAAAGAGCAGGTGAACACCAGGTTTCTTAACAGTCTCCAGAAAGAATGGTTTGTCTATAAGGCAATTTGGCAGAATAAGGATGATTTGGATGAAAAAGACATTGACGACATATATAATAACTTAAAGGTTTTTGAACCTATTGTCAATGAAATGAAGTCAAAAGGAACAATCCCCACCAACTCAAGTGGAATCATCGATTCCCCTGCTAACATGGCATTCATATCACAAAGCAGTGGAATCTCCAAGAACAGTAGAATAGAAGTAGCCCCTGCTACCTATTTCCCTGCTACCAGATCTGGACCTTCCTATGATGAAGAAAGACCAGCTACATTCAGCCTTGATACTGCATGTGCTTTTATAGCATCACAAGGGCCACAAGGATCTACAGTATTACATGAAGATCTAAATCAAATCAGTAAGCAAGCGCTAGAAGAATTGGATATCAAGTGGAATATGGCTTTGCTCAGTATGAGAGCCAACAGGTTCCACAAGAAGTATGGGAAGAATATCACAATTAATCCCTCTGATGTGGCTGGGTTTGATAAAACAAAAGTTGAATGCTACAATTGTGGCAAGAAGGGTCATTTTGCCAGGGAATGCAGAGGACCTAAGGCTGGAAATAGCTACAGAAAGGAGACAAGAGATGATGATTCTGGTGCTAAAGCCATGGTAGCCATGCAGGGAATAGATGGAGCAAATGGATGGGACTGGAGTGCTATGACAGAGAATGTGGAAAGAAATCAAGCCTTGATTGCTGAGGAAAAGGAAGAAGACTTTGCACTTATGGCTATGTCAAGTTCCAGTTCTGACAATGAGGTATATGATGACTCATACTGTACTAAAGCTTGTAGGAAAAATACTGAGTCTTTGAATGATCAAATCAGAAAGGTAAAAGCTGACTATATCAATTGTGATAATGATCTTGATAATTACAAACGTGCTTTAGAAAAACTAGAGTCCACCATAAGAGAGTATAGGCAAAGAGAAAGTGATTATAGGGATCACATTGTGATTCTAGAAAGAGATGCCAAGGAGAATAACCAATCTATAAATGTTTTAACTGCTGAACTTGAAATTTTCAAAGCTAACCAAAAGATAGATGAGGAAACTGTTGAAAAATTTGGAAAAGCTTCAAAAGATTTAACCAAGGCATTTGAAATTGGTCAATCTCCTAAGGACAAAACAGGGTTTGGAATTAAGAATATGAATGCTGCCATACCACCACCCCCTGCTAACATCCATGCTCCCTCTCCTAGAAAAGACTTGTCATGGACTGGTCTCCCTTGTTTTGAAAAACAGGATGACATTGAGTTTGACTTGAGTGCTTATATACCTAATAACCTTGATACAGAAGAGTCTCTAGTTAAAACTAGTGTCATTAGGGATGTTAAAAAGGAACAGGTTGGTTTAAAGCAAATTGACAACCCTGTTCGATTTTCAAAAGAAAGAATCTCTAGCAGCAATCCTAATTCTAAGAGTATCTCTCCCAAATCTAAGGCTAGACCACAGTCTCCTAAGCCTACCATTAAATATGCTGGTATGTACAGGAATGTCAGAGGTAATCAAAGAAATTGGAATGACCAAAAGTCTCATCAATTAGGAGATGACTTTGTGATTAATACCAAGCCCTGCTTCACATGTGGCAGTTTTGAACACACTTATCAAGAGTGCAAGGCACCAATAGAGATGGTGGCTGCAAATCCCTTAAAGGATATGCAACCTAAAGCCATTCTTCTAAATGCAGGGGCAAAGTCCTTTTCCCCTGCCAAGTATGTTGCCCCTGCCTTGAGAAATAGGGTGACTGATAAATATGTTGTTCCTGCCCTTAGGAAGGAAAATGATGTTCACCCAAAGCCCAACACTTCTGTGACCACCCCAACACCTTATACTGCATATAAATCTGGCCCTAGACCTTACCAACACATGAATAGAGGCCAAAACAAAAGGTGGGTTCCCTCTGCTAGGCATAGGGATTCCCCTGCTAAAACTGGGGTATCCCCTGCTAGAAAAGTTGTACATTCTAGGAACATGGGAAGATGGGGAAAAGCTGTGAAAGCCTCAGCTCGTTGGGTTTGGGCACCCAAAAGGGGTACTCAATCTAATGGTGTATCTCTAGTTTTTGATAAGCTATCCTACATTGATACACGAGGTAGATACAAGTCTGTAATGGCTTGGGTCCCCAAGAAAAACTAATTTGTTTTTCCTTTTGCAGGTGACAAAGAAGACAAGGGATGATAGAGCATATTGGGATAGTGGATGCTCAAGAAGTATGACTGGACAAAAAGCTTACTTGTCTAACTTTGTGCCCCTGCATGACAATGATGGTGTTTCTTTTGGAGATGGGCATGGAACTATAACAGGAAAAGGAACTATTGTCACAAATGGGATGACTTTTGACAATGTGTACTTGGTGAAAGAACTCAAGTATAATCTCTTCAGTGTGTCACAGATGACTGATAACAAGAATTTTGTCTTGTTTACTGACACTGAATGCTTGGTATTAGGAAAGGAGTTTGTCTTGCCAAAAGACACTCCAATTGTTCTCAGAACACCAAGACAGAAGAACATGTACACAATTGATCTCAAGGACATATCTCTCCAAGACAATGAAACATGTTTCATTGCCAAAGCTTCAGCAGATGAATGTAAGAAATGGCATAGAAGACTTGGTCATCTTAATTTCAAGAACATGAACAAACTAGTAAAGCATAATCTGGTTCATGGTCTTCCTTCCAAGTCTTTTGCCACTAAACATACTTGTGCAGCATGTCTGAAAGGGAAGCAACACAGAGCATCTTGCAAGTAAAAAACAAGTATGTCCACCACCAAGCCATTGGAACTACTGCATATGGATCTTTTTGGTCCTACTTCTGTGGCAAGTATAATGAAGAAATGGTACTGCTTAGTGATTACTGATGATTTTTCAAGGTTTACATGGACATTCTTTCTATTTGAAAAGAGTGACACTGCTGATGTACTCATTGGGTTTATCAATCAAATTGAACTGTCAAAAAGCATGAAGGTAGTTACCATGAGATCAGACAATGGTGGTGAGTTCAGAAATCAGAAACTGGATTCTTTCTGCATAAACAAAGGCATCAAGAGGCAATTCAGCATTGCTAGAACACCTCAACAGAATGGAGTGGCAGAAAGAAGGAATAGGACACTCATTGAAGCTGCAAGAACTATGCTGTCTGATTCCAAACTTCCAGTTATCTTTTGGGCTGAAGCTGTATCCACTGCTTGTTATGTACAAAACAGGGCCTTGGTTTTTAAGGCACACAACAAGACCCCTTATCAGCTGTTTAATGGAAGACCTCCCTTAATTGACTTTTTCAGACCTTTTGGGTGTCATGTTATCATCTTGAACACCATTGACAATCTAGGTAAGTTTAGTGAAAAGGGCGATAATGGATACTTTGTGGGTTATTCATTAAACAGCAAGGGATATAGGGTCTTCAACAAGAAGACAAGCAAAATCACAGAAAATCTTCATGTGAACTTTCTAGAAGACAAACCTGAAGATGTTCAAACAGGTCCTGACTGGTTCTTTGATATAGATGTACTTTCCAAGTCCATGAATTATGTACCTGTTGTCTTGCAGAACACTAACATTTCAGGTACTCAAGAAACAATTGGTGCAGAAAAGTCACCTCTGAGGTACATGAATATACCCTCATTGTTTCCTAGTGAAGCTGATAATCAAGAAGATAATTCTGCTTCAGGAAAAGAACAGCCAATCTCATCCCCTGCTATGGCTGAAGGCAGTGGAATGGCTGAAAGCAGTGGAATCCAGGATTCCCCTGCTAGAGGAATTGATTCCTCTTTCACAAAGGATCTTGATGCTAATGAGACTACTGATGCAGAAAGAGAATCCCCACTCATCTCATCATCTACACCCATAAATGATGGTCCTATCATATCCAGCAGTGGAAGCAGAATCATTAGGAGTGGTGGCCCTAGTTATTCAGAGCTTCATTCTGCTCACCAACACCCATCTCTAGGTCATGCTGTCTCATTTGGAAGTTCCTTTGAGGACTTCTTTCCCAATCAAAATAGCCCCGTCAATTCTGATTTGGAAGAAGATGAAACAGAAGTCATCATGCAGCCTACCTATAGAATCAATAAGGATCATCCTATCTCTCAGATCATTGGCAATCCTGAAGCCCCCAGACATACAAGGTATACAGCAAAGGAGCACAGCTTCATTGCTAATATCACCATGAAGTTCAATCATGACAACATGCAATGTTGTCTGTTTACTGCATTTTTGTCACAAGAAGAGCCAAAGAAGATTTTTCAGGCTTTAAATGACCCAAGCTGGGTTGAAGCCATGCAAGAGGAGCTCTTACAATTCGACATACAAGAGGTTTGGATTCTGGTTGATTGTCCCAAATGGGCAAGGCCTATTGGGACCAAGTGGGTACTCAGGAACAAAAAGGATGAAATGGGAATAGTTGTCAGGAACAAAGCAAGGTTAGTGGCACAAGGGTATACTCAGGAAGAAGGGATTGATTATGAAGAGGTGTTTGCTCCAGTAGCCAGGATTGAAGCTATTAGATTATTTCTTGCTTATGCCTCATTCATGGACTTCACTGTTTTCCAGATGGATGTGAAAAGTGCCTTCTTATATGGAACCATTGATGAAGAAGTCTATGTCATGCAACCACCAGGGTTTGAAGATCCAGAACATCCTGACAAAGTATACAAAGTGAAAAAGGCCATGTATGGCCTTCACCAAGCTCCCAGAGCCTGGTATGGTACTCTTTCTAAATATCTCCTAGACAATGGATTCAGCAGGGGGAAGATTGATCAGACCCTGTTTACCAAGAAACAAAAGGGTGACCTTCTGCTAGTACAAGTCTATGTGGATGACATCATTTTTGGATCAACTAACTCCATGCTTAGCAAAGAGTTTGCCAAATTGATGCAGGATAAATTCCAAATGAGTGCCATGGGAGAACTAAACTTCTTTTTGGGGTTACAAGTTCAGCAGCGGAAAGATGGGATATTTATCTCACAAGACAAATATGTGGCTGAGATTGTAAAGAAGTTTGGCATGTCTGATGGGAAGAAGGTGTCCACTCCCATGGACAAGGATCATCCATGGGGCAAGGATGGTCCTGGAAAGCCTGTTGGGTCAAAAAGTTGATGTGGCAGAAACTCAAAATCGAAGAACATTTACTCAAGCGTTGACAAGAGTAATACAAGAGTTGACAAGAGCAATGTAAGCGTTGACAGAAGTCAACAAAAGTCAAACGCAGTCAAAAAAAGTCAACGCTGATGGATTTGATGGAGAATTCTATTTACAGAATATATTGGATATATTCTAAATAATATATTCAGTATATATCTATAGAAATAGAATATTTAGTTGTTTATTTGATTTGATCTCTTGTAAACCCTAATCCTTACACTATAAAAGGAACCAAGGGTCTTAGGTTTTTATTCATATAACTTTCATTCACAATGTAAACCTAAAGCGTGTGTCGACTAGACGTGGGATTCAATGTATACACGTCTAGTGATTGTTGATTATTAATATAATTAGCAATCCTATTGTTTTAATTCATGTTATTGTGCCTAAACACCTTGTTAATGGTTGTTGTTCTAATTCCGCTTTGATTGTATAATCATATGAACAATGATCATTCCTAGTAGCTTAAAAGATCCGGAAACCAAGGTTTCCACAATTGGTATCAGAGCCTCGTGGCTCGTGATGCTAGGACCAACAAGGTGTTCGTATACGTGAAGAAGAAGAAAAATTCGTATAGAGTTTTTCTGGACGTTTTTGTGTGCGCAACAGTATTCAGAAGGTCATAACTTTTGATTGGACCGTTGGATCGTCATGAAATTTTATATGTGTGTTCTACATACATAGATCTAAACATCCACCGGAGGGATTGTCGAGTTTTATCCCCAGGCAAAAGTTATTAAGCGTCAAAGTAGGCAGCAGAGGTGATTTTCAGTGTTTCAGCTTTTACATAAAATCATGAACTAGGGTTTCTATAAACCCTAGATCGACTTAAGGATGAAACATTTGAGACTTGGAGGCTGTTATAATGCATTATGGTGTTTAAATTGAATCTGGTTATGCTTAAAACCCTAATTAGGGTTTCGATTTAAATCTATCTTTTTCTAAGGTTGCATCCTAGCAGCAGTCGAATTTTCCAAAGGCTGCATGAAGAGTTACATTAAAGATTGATGTGAAGAGGCCATGTGACTATGTAGGGACATACACGCTTGATCTTGCAGCTTACCATGATATTTGTTCGATTCATTATCCAAAGAAGAAAAGTACTCGTACATTAAAAGTGTGCTACTGTTTGACTTTGGTGCTTGTGATGATTGGTTTACAAACGTAGCAGTAGACGTGCGTTCACATGGATAGTGATCCCAACTTATTTTAAGACGTGAATGAAGTCAAGGTGCAAAAGGATAAAGACGTAAAGCTTTATTTGTGTTCACATGGTTCCTATAATGTGATTGGTCAAAGTCATAAGCTTTCACACGATCAAACAGGAGAGTCACGTTAAAGATGAAAATCTTGTTCTATTTTGAGCAAAGATTTGGCATTTTATTTACATGATGCGTTGCTGTTCAAACGGTAAAGAAAGAAACGTGATGGGTGACATAGACTTGGGTATACGTTTGATTGATACGAAGGTATGACTTCTTTATATTGCTCAGTTTGTTGATTAAAATAAGAAGTAAGAAGATTGATCACCTGTTGGCAAGATGGCACATATCTGTGTCATTTGTATGAATTATTTGCTACGTGAATTATGGAACATATATATAAAGTTTGAGACAAGGATGTGACGTAGTATCATTCATATGTGGGTTAAGGAAGAAAACAATATAATCACGTGAAGGTGAGAGGTATACGAAATCTTTTCCTATGTTATTATGGGTATAATAGTATATTGGATCTTCAGTTTTTGTGATTCAATATGATTCGTTTATATTCAAAAGAAAAGATTTGGTCAAAGATATCATACTATTTTTGTTTTTAACAAAGGCAAGGGTATGATACTACTATTCTTGGTCCTGTACTGCTTTCAACACGTGAATAAATGCTACGTTGTTATGAATTGAGGAGCTGAGATATGTGGAGTATTGTGTTCACGTAAAGCTTATGTCAAGTATTGATATTGGGTGAGATATATTGTTTCCTTAATATTTATCACGTGGGCCAAAGATGCTGTTAATATGGGATACACATATTAAACGTGAAGTGAGTATGATGTGAGAAGACGAGAGTTGAGAAAGAATACAAAGAATTGAGACGCTGACGAGGTTTTCAATTTGACGCTGACAAGTATTGGATGGACGCTGACAGAATAAGTCAAACGCTGACAGCGTTGACAGTGTTGTCCGAGATATGGTTTTCAAACGCTGTTAGGTGTTGTCCGATATGTTACAATACACATTCCAGGTATATTGGATAAAAGAGGATCTCGGATAACACAAGGATTGCTGCTGTTTGAGAAAATTAGTACGTTTTAAGCACACAAAAAGGAGGATTATACACACGAAGGTACATGGAATCTCCGTTTTAATTTCGAATATCATGATTATATTAATGGCTCGGATATTTTGAAAGGGATTAATGATTTTTAAGTAAGTTAGCAACCATTCATGAAGAATTTTATTGGATTATGTAATCGGAATAGCCTTGTGAAAGAGTTATTTGTTGACAGCTTTTACGTATGAAGATATTGACTTGTCATGAAGAGGTGTTGGCTTAAGGGGAAGAATTCTTATGGTAAGTTTGATGATTGAAGAAGATTTTCGCGAGTTTGTGTTTTATCATATCTTTAAATCATGGAGGGATACCATTGGTTTGAAGATAACTTGTTCGTGCTTTACATGGTTGGTGATGAATACTTGTCATAACACTTGAAGGAGTTACATTATCGTGCTCAGTGTCTCACAAAGGATGAGAATATTGACAAGGGATCGAGGTCTACTTATATTTAGTCATTTGTATAAGTTTTTCATCACATGGATAGTACAAGACATGGAACACAAGGTTGGGTTATTCTACTTGTACATCAAAAATATTATATTAATTGTTCTTCAAGATCATTACATAGAGCCTACACTTGGAGAATCTTCAAAGATTGCATACATTATTTACTTCCTTGTTGATGTGACAAAAAGGGGAAGAAATACATGCTAAACTTAAGGGGAAGCAATTTGAAGATCATGTACAACTTACAAGAGATACACATAGAGTTTTGCCACTATCAACTAGGGGAAGATTGTTGGGTCAAAAAGTTGATGTGGCAGAAACTCAAAATCGAAGAACATTTACTCAAGCGTTGACAAGAGTAATACAAGAGTTGACAAGAGCAAGGTAAGCGTTGACAGAAGTCAACAAAAGTCAAACGCAGTCAACAAAAGTCAACGCTGATGGATTTGATGGAGAATTCTATTTACAAAATATATTGGATATATTCTAAATAATATATTCAGTATATATCTATAGAAATAGAATATTTAGTTGTTTATTTGATTTGATCTCTTGTAAACCCTAATCCTTACACTATAAAAGGAACCAAGGGTCTTAGGTTTTTATTAATATAACTTTCATTCACAATGTAAACCTAAAGCGTGTGTCGACTAGACGTGGGATTCAATGTATACACGTCTAGTGATTGTTGATTATTAATATAATTAGCAATCCTATTGTTTTAATTCATGTTATTGTGCCTAAACACCTTGTTAATGGTTGTTGTTCTAATTCCGCTTTGATTGTATAATCATATGAACAATGATCATTCCTAGTAGCTTAAAAGATCCGGAAACCAAGGTTTCCACAAAGCCTATAGATGTCAGGAATTACAGGTCTATGATTGGGTCTCTTATGTATCTCACTGCTTCAAGACCTGACATCATGTTTGCAGTCTGCTTATGTGCAAGATACCAGGTGTCACCAACAGAGTGTCACTTATTTGCTGTGAAAAGGATTTTTAGGTATCTAAAATGTCATCCAACCTTAGGACTCTGGTATCCAAAGGAGTCACCATTTGAGCTGATAGCCTATTCAAATAGTGATTATGCTGGTGACAACAATGATAGGAAGTCTACAACAGGGGGATGCCAATTTTTGGGAAGCAGGCTTATATCTTGGCAATGTAAGAAGCGGACTATCATGGCAACATCCACAACTGAAGCTGAGTATGTAGCAGCTGCTGCATGCTGTGGTCAAGTTCTTTGGGTGCAAAATCAATTGCTTGATTATGGGTATAACTTCCTTAAAACCAAGATATTCATTGACAACAACATCACTATTTGCATTATAAAGAATCCTGTTTTTCATAGCAAAACCAAACACATTGAAATTAGACATCACTTTATCAGAGATTGTTTTGAAAAAGGACTGATTGTCCCTGAGAAAATTGATACAGAACTTAATGTTTCTGATCTTTTAACAAAAGCTTTTGATGTAGGGAGGTTTCAGTATCTGGTTGCAGGTATTGGAATGGTTACTCCTTAAAATCTGATGTCTATTTTGTCATGTATAATCAGGGTTACTTCACTGCTGTTGTTGTATAATTGTTAGTCAATTTGACCATTTCTTTCATTCCACTGCTTTTTAACACTGATTCCCCTGCTTGGGGTTCATTCCCCTGCCAAGAGGATTTTTCTCTTAAGCTGGGTGTGTTCTTTTTACATAAGTGGTTTTATGTGGTTTTAGACTAACAATGCAGAGGTTCATATGGTGCATACTATTCTCGTTAGTGGATCAGGTATATACTCTATGTTTCAGGGGAGGTTAGGTCACACCTTTAGGACTCAGGGTATCCTTAGGATGCTCATATATGATCTTAGATCATATCTACTGGTGAGTGAGGGTTCAGGTTAATGATGACTTGCTGCAAAGCTTGTCAGAATTCTGAAACCTTGAGGCACTGTAGTGTGTGCTTACATTTCTCTATTAAAACAGCTTGCTGTTCAAATACAGACCTGTGGCACACATTGCCAAGACTGACTGACCATAGGTAAGGGACAAGGTTGGGATGGTGACTGGGGTATGCATGATTTCTTGGGATAACCTGGTGTAGGGGGACTTATGTATTAACTTTTTGTATTGGGACCATTGCTGAATAGAGGACTCTTGAGTTTCTATGTATCTATCTTGTGTATACAAGTGTGTGCATTAGAGCAGAGCTAGTTAGCATTAGTCTCTCCATGACTAGTTCAATACCCCTAGGAAAGTTTCCCCTGCTTTTATCTTTTATTCCCCTGCTTTCACAACATTCCACTGTTTGACCGTTGACCGACAATACCGTTACCCTGTTCATAGCCGTTTAGCCTGCTTGCTTAAATTTTGGTTAGGGAATATTTTATTATTTTTAAAAGATATTTAAGGCGTTTTCTTTGCTGATTGGTAATCTTTTCCTTCTATTTCAAATATATTAATTTTTTATCAAGATTTATTCTTGATATTTTTGCAATTTGAAAATTTTGGTCCAATCACAGCCCTTCAATTTGCCTATATAAACTTAATTCCCTTTACCAGCAGGTCCATACGTCTCTCTCGACCTAATCCCACTTACCTCTCATCTCTATAAACCTCCAAACTATTTTCAAAATTCATCATGACCCTTAAAATTGCTCCTAATCATAACCAAATTGCTTTGCTTCATGATGAACCAGCCGAGTTTGCTGATGCTGTGGCCTTTCTAAAGTCTTCGTACTTCAGAGTGGCCCTTCTTATCAATCCTCGCATTTATACCTCACACATTCAACAGTTCTGGTCTAAAGCCATGACCAAAACAGTGAATGGAGAGGTCATAATTCAAAGCACATTTGATGGTCATTCCAAGGTAATAACACTTGCCTCCATCAGGGAGAATCTTCTCCTTGATGATGAGGATGGAATAACCAACTTTTCTGAGGCTGAAATTTTTGAAGGTCTTGTTAAATTGGGGTACAAACTTTCTGAAAATCAAAAATGTAAGTTTGCTAAAGGCCAGTTTGCCCCTCATTGGAAATATTTGATTCATACTATCATGCAATGTTTGTCACCAAAAACCACTGCTTTTAATGAGGTTGGTAGTGAGATAGCTTCTGCCCTGATCTGCTTTGCAACAGGAAAGAAGTATTGTTTTTCTCAAATGATTTTTAAAGGCATGGTTAAAAATGTTTCAAGCACCTCAAAGTTTTGTATGTATCCAAGGTTTATAGAAATTTTGCTGAATATGAGTGATCATGGTCCCATTACACACAAAAACTATTTTTCAGCAACCCAACACACCACCAAACTCTTCACCACATTACTTGCACCATCACCTTTGTTTTCTGGTAGAAACATTCCATTCACTTCAATTATGATGGACCAAATCCGACGGGAAGAAGCCAAACATCAAACAGCCATAAATCAACCTGCTGATTCCCCTGCCAAGAACCTACCACCTGCTGATCCACAACAAGAAAGGCGTTCAAAATCCAGGTTTGCCAGGTCTCCCTTGCTTGGTGAATCTTCACAAGCAGCAGAAAGGAGAGTCTCCAAGAGTTTGGAGCAACCTGGGGGTTTGGCTGCCACTACTGTCTCATCCTCAAGGGGTGAGCAGGATAGTGACACCATCAATAAGTCCTCTCCCCCACTCCATGATATCCAACAAGGGGAGAAATTCCCTTCTAGGATTGAGAGCAGTATGAAACCTTTGACAAATCTGGAATTGACGAAAATGTGCATGAGTCTGAAAAGGCAGAATGCACAACTAGTACAAGATGTCAAAAAGCAAGGTCTGGTTATCTCTCAACTGGAAACCAGACTTGCTACTCTTGAGGGGAGGAGAAAGCCCAGACTGATTCTTTCCACAGATGAGGATGCTTCCAAAGGGGAGGAAATTCCACACACAGAAGGATCTACTGAGTATTATTCATATCCTGGTGGGGAGCATGGAAAGATAACAAGTGCTAAGAAAGGGATGGAGAGAGAAAGTGCTGATAAGGGAAGTGACAAGGGGAGTGCAACCAAAGATATTGCTCAAACATTGCTCACCATGGGCAATCAAGAAGAAGCCCTTGCTTCAAAAGTTTCCCCTGCCATTGCTGATGCCACTGCTGTAAGTTTATCCCCTGCTAAGAACATTACTCAAACATTTGTTAGGAAGAACAGAAAGCAACCAGCTCAGAAGGGGATAACAATCAAAGAACCTGCATCTAAAGCAAAACCAGCACCAGCAGTGGATCCAAAAGACAATGGAAAAGGAATCATGGTGCAACAGCCCAAGAGAAAATACAAGCATCTGACTCCTGAACAGCAAAAGGCCCAAGAAGGACATGATGCACAAGTAGCTCTCAGGCTACAACAAGAGGAAATGGATATGCAGGATCAAAGAATGGAGAAGATGAGGCCCAAAGATATGATAAAGCAGGTTGAGATTATGCATAGAGAACTAGATGACAGGGTACCTCATGTTGGAGAGTTTCTTGATCAATGGGAGAAGGAGTTGAAAAATGCTCCTTTGGAAGACAGGTATGAGTTGACTTGCCTTGTTTATAAATATCAAACTGAGTATCTGGAAAGAAGGGCAATGTAAATTCAGAGTGAGAAGTATCGAACTTCAGAGAAAGGGCAACTTGATCACTACAAAGTTCTGCTTAAGAGACATAGAAAGTGGAAGGATGGTGACTTCAGAGATATGAGTTTTGATGCCATAAAGAGAGCAGTCAGACCAGTTCTAAAGTTGTATGATGTGGAGGATTGGATGACTATCAACACTCCTGAGGAAGCTGAGTATCTTAGGAGACAAAGTGAAGTGCTACAGAAAGCTAGAGAATCAAAGAAAAGAAAAGCTGGAGAGACTACACAAGCAGGTGCATCATCCCAAGCAGGGGCATCGCATCAAGCAGGTGGAAGTTTTCCAGAAATACTTGAGAAGTCCGTACTTAATGTACAAAGAGCAGCAAAGAGACTCAAGAGAATGGAGAAAGTAGGCATAGTTACTAAAGAGTCTCAAAAGCCTTCAAATGATGAGATTGATAAACAGCTGATTCTGCAAGAAAATGATGATATCTCACCTAGTGAGCTTGGAAAGAAGTTTGCTATTATAGAGTATGCTGTTTATGAACACAAAGGGAGGACTTGGTGGAAGCTTACAAGAGCTGACAATACAGCACAGACCTTTCTAAGTCTAGATGTCATGTTTCAAATTTTAGATAGTGAAGACTTAGAAGATCTGTGGAAAATATTGAATAAAACGTTTGCTGCAAAACCTCCTACCATGGATGGTGTGGAGAAGGATTGGGTAATCTGGGAGTGCATGCATAGGATGTATGAGCATGAGTTATTTGATCCTATATTTGATGCAGTAAACAAAGGAGATTTGTTGTATTGGAAGCTATTCACTAATTCTGGGGTCTATGAGGTGGTGATGGAAGGTGTGAGTGTGTACTTGCTCAATCATAGGTATTATCCCTTCTCTCAGGACACCTTGAAGAAACTGGCACAGGCTAACCTAATTGTAGATGCTAAGAAGCCTGTTGCTTATGATCTGGTAAGAATGGTTCATAGTCAGATTTGGCCAGAGAGTTTGTAAGCATCCTCATCAACTAGCATTTATTCAGAAACTTGTCTTTAGGGGAAAGCACAAGTTTAGGGGAGGATTGTTGGGAATAAATCTATGCTTATTTGTTTCCCCTGCTAGTTGATTATTCATACACCTGCTAGAGTAAGTTCCCCCTGCTACATAACAAAGGCAGGGGAACCAATCCCCCTGCTGAAGTCAAAGGCCCTGCCGTCAAAGATAAACATGGAATAGATTTTTACGCGTTTCAGTTATTATTCCTTAATACTTTCCATAGTTTGTTAGTAGTGATCTTGTAAGTGAGTTCTTGTGCCTATAAAAGGACTCACTAGGTTAGCATGCAAAGTGTGTCTTTCTCATTTTGTTTTTCATTATTATTACTTTAAGGTTTTGTAAACCCTAATACCACTTTGGGTATTCGTATATCTTTGATATATTAAAGTTCAACGTTTGAATCTCATTTGTTCTTGTGATAAACATTACATTCCGCATCTTGTTTAGTTACTTTGCTTTGCAAAGTTTCTCTAGTGTTAGATTGAATTCTTTCTCTCTATCACAACCCTTAAACAAGCTATTAAGGTTTAAGATCTGACTTTGGGATCAACATTTGGTACCTAGATAGTGGCTGCTCAAGGCATATGACTGGCACCAAAAGTTATCTGCACAAGTATAAGGAGGAACAAGGTCCTAAAGTTTGTTTTGGTGATAACTCATCAGCTACTACTGAAGGATTTGGTTCAGTAAAATGCAATGGTATAGTCTTCTCAAGTGTAGCATATGTCAAGGGATTGAAGCACAACCTCATCAGCATAAGTAAACTTTGTGATGCAAAGTATCTTGTGCTGTTTAATGACAAAAAAAGGTACAATCTTCAACTCCAATCATGAAATTGTGATGATTGCTCCTAGAGTCAAAGATGTTTATGTCATGAACATGAACTCTACTCAGGAGACATGCTTCTTTGCTAAAGTTTCCAATATTACCAATTGGCTTTATCATAAGAGGCTCTGACATCTCAATTTCAAAACAATAACTCTGTTGGCAAAACAAAATCTTGTTATTGGTCTTCCTTCACTTGTCTATTCCAAGGACAAACCATGCTCAACATGTGAAAAAGGGAAGCACCATAGGGCCAGTTTCAAAACAAAGCAAACTTTCTCAATCAAAGAAAGTCTTCATTTGCTTCACATGGACTTATTTGGCCCAGTATCACCTAGGGCCATCTGTCATGAAAAATATACACTTTTCATTGTTGATGAGTACTCTAGGTACACCTGGGTATATTTTCTGACAAAGAAAAGCCATGAACCAGATGCCATTATGTCATTCATCAAAAGAGTTGAAATCAAAATGACACTCATGTCAAACAACTCAGAACTGACAATAACACTGAATTTAGAAATCACACACTGATCAAATTCTGTGATGACAAAGGAATTTCCCAAAATTTCTCATCTCCTTACACACCTAAACAAAATGGTGTGGCTGAAAGAAGGAATAGAACTTTAATTGAAGCAGCAAGGACAATGCTTGCTGGATCTGCTCTCTCTAAGCATTTTTGGACTGATGCTGTAGCCACTGCTTGCTACACTCAAAATAGATCCATCATTGTGAAGAGACACATGAAGACTCCCTATGAAGTCTTCAAGGGGAGAATTCCAAACATTTCATTCTTACATGTGTTTGGGTGTCCAATATTCATTCACAATCACAAGGATCACCTTAGAAAGTTTGATGAAATATCTGATGATGGTTACTTTCTTGGATACTCTCTAGTATCTAAAGCATACAGAGTCTTCAACATAAGAAGACAATGTATTGAAGAAACCTATCACATCACTTTCAATGAAAGTTCTGAAGCTCTCACATTTACAAATACATCAAATGATGAACTTCATATCCACGAATCTCACAATTATCCATCTGATGAATTTCAACATTATGAGCCTTCTCAAAAATATCAAACAAGCAACTCAGTCCCTCATATTGATCCATTTAAAGATATGAAAAGTACTACAAAAGGAAATCCTTCAGTATCACACACTGATGGCTGTCAATCAAATATTGATCAGTCTCAAAATGATCAAAATGATCAGCAAGGCAACACAAATGACCAAAATGGCCAGTCTCAAAATAACCAGCATGCTTACACACATGATCAAAATGATCAACCATACGAAGCTGCTAATGAACAATCTGAGCCCCTTGCTGAAAGCTCTCCTACCATCTCTAGGGAATTAGGTCTTGGATGTGTTGCTTCTGACCAAGAAGGAAGTCCTCCATTGATTGAACCTTTGTCCACTGAATATCCTTCAGTAGACACTAGAGATAATCCAGGTCCAAGTCCATGTCATGGACTTCCAAGCTCTAGCTCTAATCATGATACCAGTGCCTATTCTCCAGCTCCACAAAAATCTTGGACTAAAAATAGTCACATATAGCTGGTGAACATAATAGGCAATCTTGGTGAAGGTAGAGTGACTAGATCTATGGCATAGAAATTGAGTGCTGCTTCATCTGGAGAATGCCTCTATGCAAACTTTCTCTCAGAAATTGAACCTACAAAGGTTTCTAAAACACTCACATACCCTGGTTGGGTGGATGCCATGCAAGAGGAACTCAATCAATTTGAAAGAAACAAAGTTTGGAAATTGGTTCCTCTTCACCAAATGGGTTTACAAGCTCAAAAGAGATGAAACCAATGCAGTGACCAAAAATAAAGCTAGGCTGGTGGCCCAAGGATTCAATCAAGAGCCTGGTGTTGATTTTGATCAAACCTTTGCTCCAGTCGCACGTATGGAATCCATACGAATCTTCCTTGCTTATGCCACTTACATGAACTTCATTATCTACCAAATGGATGTCAAAAGTGCATTCCTAAATGGTGACCTAAAAGAAGAAGTTTATGTTACTCAGCCTCCTGGCTTTGAGAGTAGTAAATACCCAGATCATGTCTACAAGCTTTACAAAGCTTTGTATGGACTGAAGCAAGATCCAAGAGCATGGTATGAAACTCTCTCAATATTTCTCATTGAACATAAATTTTTCAGAGGAAAAATAAATAACACCTTGTTTATCTATAAATCTGAAACTGACACCATTCTGGTACAAATTTATGTGGATGACATAATCTTTGGTTCTACAAGCTTGATACTTTGCAAACAATTTGCCAAGCTTATGACCAGCAAGTTTGAGATGAGTATGATGGGGAACACACATACTTCCTTGGTCTTCAGATTAAACAATCTAACCAAGGCATCTCCATCAATCAAGAAAAATATGTCAAGGATCTGCTGAAGAAGTATGATATCAATTGTGCTTCAGTGAAGACTCCAATAGTACCCCCTAACAATTTAGGACCTGATCTCAATGAACAATCAGTCAATGAGACTCAGTATAGAGGTATGATTAGGTGTGACAACCGTGGTTTTGGGTTTGTCACTTGGTCTTACTTTTAGGTTATTTTATGTGTGCTTACTTGAAATGTGTGTTTACGTGTTTATTTTGTGTGAACGAGGTTGGTGTGGTTATCGTTTATGAGTATAGAGTACTCATAAGTAAATCGAGGAACGGTTATTTCATGTTCATAAGCTCACAAGTGGTGACTATGAAATGAAAATGGTGATATTGTGGTGTTTACGTATACGTATAAGTATTATAGTAATAGTATTTTTTTTAGGATTTACGGTTTAGCATTTAGAGGTCTCGGGTGAGGTAATTATCCATATGAATATTTTTCGGGATGGTTTTAAGTCATTTAGGACTTAGTTATAAAGTTTATTTCAAAATTTGAGATTTTTTATAAAAGTGTATATTTTACGTCTTTTACGGTAAAACGCGTAAATTTGACTAGTTTTACGGTTTTGAGGTTTTGGAAGCTTTAGGAGCTGAAATAAATTAAGGAAAATTAAGGTAATATTATTAACATAATATTAAATAATAATTAAAAAAAACCGAATTTATTGGGTGTTTGGGTCGGTTTAGACGCACCAAAGAAAGAGAAAAAGAAAAGGGAAAAAAAAGAAAGTTGGGTGTTATACTTGGACTAGGATTTTATGTACACACTATATAAGGTTATCTAATAAAAAAAAAAAAAACATAAATCCCTGGAGACAAAGAAAAATTCGTGGGTTCCATAGGAGAATTAGGGTTCTTCAAAAAAATTAGGTTTTCTTCATCTTCCATTGATTTAAGGTAAAAAC
Organism: Glebionis coronaria; assembly: GCA_025667525.1. NCBI lineage: Eukaryota > Viridiplantae > Streptophyta > Magnoliopsida > Asterales > Asteraceae > Glebionis > Glebionis coronaria. The sequence continues at coordinate 503,424,868 of CM046880.1, read as the reverse complement.
CTTCATTAACCTTTTTAATTAAATTGTTTTTATGTTTAATTAATCATTATTATGATGGATTAAGGGTTAGGGTTTATATAAAAACAGTAGATTAATGATGTATTAATCATAATATGATTATTATATAATCTAGGGCTTGGATTAGAAGGGTTATAGGTGATTAATTAGATCAATTTGTTTAAAACCCGTTTTTAAAAACTGGGCAGAATTTTGAGTCTATTGTTTTGATCATATCTCGAGTTCTTGGAACATTCAAGATGCGATCAAACTAGCCCTGGATAGGTAATTGAGTTGGCTTTCTAAATCAAGAAACGGTAACTAAATTGGAGGTTGGGAAGTGGGTCAAAAACAGGTTACAACAGTCGGAGGTCAAAACAGTTTTGAATTCAGCCTGTTTTCTTTTTAAGTTTTGGGTTGTTTGGGGTACTTAGGGTTGCATTGGGATCTTCTCACGAACATGAGAGATGGTTTATATATTGTAGTAAGGATCTGTACTTGGGCTAAGATTGTGGTTTAGGGTAAGACCCTCTAATGGTAATGAACTTTTCATACGTTTAAAATCAGTGAATTCTGGATAGGTAGCAATATATACACATATATCTGGGCCTTAACAGTAGCTTTAAGGTTAGGGCAAGTGGGAGTTTTAGCTAACATGTATAAAAGTGTGAATATTCCTTTTACAAAAACCATGGGTATGTTTAAGTGGACGTTTGACTTAAAGTTTTGAGACCTAAAACTGGGACTGTTTTGTGTAAAATTATGAACGGGATAGCTATTAAACTTAACCAAGTTAGGGACTTGTTAAGGAAGGGTAATGGGGTGATTAGAGCTTAACAATGAGGTAATTATACGGGAATAGACTAGATGTCCATCATAGGTTGATGAGCCATCTTAGTGATTGGTTCGTGTATTGATTTCGTGTTTTTGGTTTGTTAGCTTGTTGCTAGTGCGAGGACTTGTGAAGAAGCTATCAGGTGAGTTTCATAGTCCCATGTTTAATATTGATTTTGACTTCCAGATGGGATGGAAGAGACACTGTGTTGAGTTATTTTCTAAATTGATGCTGTGAATGTGTTTGTGATTTGAGATGGACTTGTGTGTACATTATGTGATTAACTGCTATGTGATTTTTGATTGTGTATGATTTGGATCGGGGGACACGTGCCGTCAGTTATTGTGGTTTGACAAGGTAGTGGCCTTGTGGTTTGACAAGGTAGTGGCCTTGTGGTTTGACAAGGTAGTGGCCTTGTGGTTTGACAAGGTAGTGGCCTTGGGATAGGTACATAGTGTGATCATCTATGGTACCATGTTGTTTGGCAAGGTAGGAGCCTTGGATTTTGGTTTGGAATGATTGATCTTGAATGCTAGTTGTTAATACATAATTGTAGCACATTTTCCATATGTTATTGTGTTGATGGTTGTTATTCACAGCTTGTAATTGATTTAGCATTGGAGTCTAAACCTATGACTCTCACCAACTTTATGTTGACGTGTTTTAGTGTCTCTTTCAGGTGATACTATGGTTAAGCATGAGAACATAAGTGGCTAGGATTGGAGAAGCTTAGGAATGCATATAGAAGGAGAATCCTCGTTTCCTTCTTAGTTTTTATTTGTTCTTTTAATAAGTGATACTATGGCACACATATATTTGTTTGGTTATGTTATTTGTTTGTCTTGGGTAAGCGGTAGGACTGTTACCTACTTACCTAGACTCCTGAGTCTGATGAGATATTGTCATGACTTTGTGTCTCCATTTTATGACATTTCTTATTTCATATAGTTATCCCTATAGACACGCCATGTTGTGATGATATCCATACGTTGCGCCCCATATTCCGCCATGGTGGGGTGTGACAGAATGGTATCAGAGACAATGGTTATAGAGAATTAGGTTGCCTAGTCATGTAGCCTAGTCTATAGCTTAAGGGTCTCTGCATATAGGCGTCATAGGAATATGTGTGCATTTTATGGTAATTGATTTGTTTGAATATTATTTTCGCAGTATTTGTTAGGTTATGAACTACTATGGTTCATACTTAACTACATGTTATTTTCTTTACGAGTTTTGATTAGTGCGTGTGGAACCATGGTCGTATACGCTAGTCATTGTTAGATTTCGCTTAATTATGTTTTCATGTTCTTTATACATTTTGAATTTTGTCTACGCTGGTTCAGCTGGACTACGAGTTTATGTGTTTCGTGCATTGGCTATGTTATTTTAATACATGGGGTTTTGGATCTTATCTTGTGTGGTTATGCGCTTGTGAGTTGTTGGATTATGTGTTATGTGTAGTATTAATTTCTTATAAGTGTCATCATAGGAGGGAGTACATTGGTGAAAAGGAACATGTATAATTATGGAGGTCTACATACTTATATATGTGCCACAACACCACTGGACTTTCAAGTATGATTGCATGAAAGAGAGTTAATACATGCTTGTATAGTATATGTTGGATGGATTTGAGTGTATGTACGCTTATGCCTATGTATGTAAAATTATTTTCTACTTACCGGTTGTATTCTTGGGATGGTTGCTAGCTCGTTTCTCTTTGAGATGTTCAACTTCTGTAGTAGCGCATTTCTCGGGTCCTCATTTCACGTGTTTGTTTGTACGGTACTTTTGGCGTGAAGGATTTTGAGATGGTGGAGATTTCTTTTTGGGGTAACGATGTCTTTTGTTTCGAGTTATACATGGTAAAAAAATAGAACTTGCAAACTGAAAAAAAATAGTTGTTGGTAGTCGATGAAATAAGGAAGTGCCGGGATCATGTTTCAAATAAGGTGGAATATAAATTCTTTAACATATAAGCATGACTCGGTTATTTTAAAATATTTTGGTTTTGATCACCTAAAGTTATTGTTCTTAAGTTAAAAGAATTTTGTTCTTATTTAGTGAAATATGTTAAAATCATGTAATTAATAGAGTTTTAATTTTCTGGAATTAAAATAAATTAGGTTCTAGCTTTGGTAATTAATGGGGGGTTTTAGGGTTTAAAAATCGTTTTTTTTTTGTATAAATCGGAGTAGGCAGAAACTGTCGCTAAACTGTCAAAATATGTCGCTAACTGTCAGAAACTGTCGCTAATGCCTAGGCAGATTTTGAGAAAAATCGTTTTGGTCATAACTTATTCGTTTTTAAAGGTTTTTGGGTGATTCAAAAGCCTAAAATTATGTACTCGGAATTTCAAATATTCAGAAAGTTTCGTAATTGGAAGTCAGTAGCTTGGTCGAATTAATTGTACAAGTGTTGAGTTCAAGGTTAATTTTCGGACAACATGGTTTAAACTCGTGTTTTAGGTATTTTGCGGTAATGAACACTTGGAGGGTTAACATAGAGATGAGTTGGGAAGGAATTTGAGAGTTCTTTAGACCTTATTATACGTGGTTATATTTCGATGAGTTTTAATTTATGGTATTTATGAGTAAGACTGAAATCGGGGTGACAGTTTTAAACCCGTTGAGTTATGTGACGGCTCCTAACTTGGTTTCAAGACAGTTCTTGTTTGATGAGTTGCGAGATTTAGTTAGGTTGGTTACATAACTTTATGGTTTTGATAAGTTTCCTCGCGGACGGTTAAGGCTCATGTGTTGTTGGTTAAGATTATTTTCGTGTAAACTGAGTTCACGTTTGAACGTGAAGGTTTTATCAGGGATATGCATCCTCGTTTGTTTGCTGAGAATAAGTTTGAGTTTGGGAGTGAATCTCGGGACGAGATTTCTATTAGGAGGGAGTGATGTGACAACCGTGGTTTTGGGTTTGTCACTTGGTCTTACTTTTAGGTTATTTTATGTGTGCTTACTTGAATTGTGTGTTTACGTGTTTATTTTGTGTGAACGAGGTTGGTGTGGTTATCGTTTATGAGTATAGATTACTCATAAGTAAATCGAGGAACGGTTATTTCATGTTCATGAGCTCACAAGTGGTGACTATGAAATGAAAATGGTGATATTGTGGTGTTTACGTATACGTATAAGTATTATAGTAATAGTATTTTTTTTAGGATTTACGGTTTAGCATTTAGAGGTCTTGGGTGAGGTAATTATCCATATGAATATTTTTCGGGATGGTTTTAAGTCATTTAGGACTTAGTTATAAAGTTTATTTCAAAATTTGAGATTTTTTATAAAAGTGTATATTTTACGTCTTTTACAGTAAAACGCGTAAATTTGACTAGTTTTACGGTTTTGAGGTTTTGGAAGCTTTAGGAGCTGAAATAAATTAAGGAAAATTAAGGTAATATTATAAACATAATATTAAATAATAAAAATAAAAAAAACGAATTTATTGGGTGTTTGGGTCGGTTTAGACACACCAAAGAAAGAGAAAAAGGGAAAAAGGGAAAAAAATGAAAGTTGGGTGTTATACTTGGACTAGGATTTTATGTACACACTATATAAGGTTATTTAATAAATAAAAAAACATAAATCCCTAGAGACAAAGAAAAATTCGTGGGTTCCATAGGAGAATTAGGGTTCTTCAAAAAAATTAGGTTTTCTTCATCTTCCATTGATTTAAGGTAAAAACCTTCATTAACCTTTTTAATTAAATTGTTTTTATGTTTAATTAATCATTCTTATGATGGATTAAGGGTTAGGGTTTATATAAAAATAGTAGATTAATGATGTATTAATCATAATATGATGATTATATAATCTAGAGCTTGTATTAGAAGGGTTATAGGTGATTAATTAGATCAATTTGTTTAACACCCGTTTTTAAAAACTGGGCAGAATTTTGAGTCTATTGTTTTGATCATATCTCGAGTTCTAGGAACATTCAAGATGCGATCAAACTAGCCCTGGATAGGTAATTGAGTTGGCTTTCTAAATCAAGAAACGATAACTAAATTGGAGGTCGGGAAGTGGGTCAAAAACAGGTTACAACAGTCGGAGGTCAAAACAGTTTTGAATTCAGCCTGTTTTCTTTTTAAGTTTTGGGTTGTTTGGGGTACTTAGGGTTGCATTGGGATCTTCTCACGAACATGAGAGATGGTTTATATATTGTAGTAAGGATCTGAACTTGGGCTAAGATTGTGGTTTAGGTTAAGACCCTCTAATGGTAATAAACTTTTCATACGTTTAAAATCAGTGAATTCTGGATAGGTAGCAATATATACACATATATCTGGGCCTTAACAGTAGCTTTAAGGTTAGGGCAAGTGGGAGTTTTAGCTAACATGTATAAAAGTGTGAATATTCCTTTTACAGAAACCATGGGTATGTTTAAGTGGACGTTTGACTTAAAGTTTTGAGACCTAAAACTGGGACTGTTTTGTGTAAAATTATGAACGGGATAGCCATTAAACTTAACCAAGTTAGGGACTTGTTAAGGAAGGGTAATGGGGTGATTAGAGATTAACAATGAGGTAATTATACGGGAATAGACTAGATGTCCATCATAGGTTGATGAGCCATCTTAGTGATTGGTTCGTGTATTGATTTCGTGTTTTTGGTTTGTTAGCTTGTTGCTAGTGTGAGGACTTGTGAAGAAGCTATCAGGTGAGTTTCATAGTCCCATGTTTAATATTGATTTTGACTTCCAGATGGGATGGAAGAGACACTGTGTTGAGTTATTTTCTAAATTGATGCTGTGAATGTGTTTGTGATTTGAGATGGACTTGTGTGTACATTATGTGATTAACTGCTATGTGATTTTTGATTGTGTATGATTTGGATCGGGGGACACGTGCCGTCTCAGTTATTGTGGTTTGATAAGGTAGTGGCATTGTGGTTTGGCAAGGTAGTGTCCTTGTGGTTTGACAAGGTAGTGGCCTTGGGATAGGTACATAGTGTGATCATCTATGGTACCATGTTGTTTGGCAAGGTAGGAGCCTTGGATTTTGGTTTGGAATGATTGATCTTGAATGCTAGTTGTTAATACATAATTATAGCACATTTTCCATATGTTATTGTGTTGATGGTTGTTATTCACAGCTTGTAATTGATTTAGCGTTGGAGTCTAAACCTATGACTCTCACCAACTTTATGTTGACGTGTATTAGTGTCTCTTTCAGGTGATACTATGGTTAAGCATGAGAACATAAGTGGCTAGGATTAGAGAAGCTTAGGAATGCATATAGAAGGAGAATCCCCGTTTCCTTCTTAGTTTTTATTTGTTCTTTTAATAAGTGATACTATGGCACACATATATTTGTTTGGTTATGTTATTTATTTGTCTTGGGTAAGCGGTACGACTGTTACCTACTTACCTAGACTCCTGAGTCTGATGAGATATTGTCATGACTTTGTGTCTCCATTTTATGACATTTCTTATTTCATATAGTTATCTCTATAGACACGCCATGTTGTGATGATATCCATACGTCGCGCCCCATATTCCGCCATGGTGGGGTGTGACATTAGGTCCCTCATGTACTTAACTATAAACAGGCCTGACATTCAATTCTCTACATGCCTTTGTGCAAGATACCAAGCAGATCCAAAGGAATCACACCTTACTGCTGTAGAGAGAATCTTCAGATACCTAAAAGGTACACCAAGTCTAGGTCTTTGGTACCCCAAATCCCCAGGTTTTGATTTAAAGGGGTATTCAGATTCAGACTATGTTGGATGCAATTTGGACAAAAAAGCACTTTTGGTGTTTGTCAATTGCTAGGTGGCAAACTTGTGTGAACAGTTTCCATGTCTTTAGCAGAAGCTGAATATGTGGCAGCTGCTGGATGTTGTGCCGGATGTTGTGCCAATGTTCTTTGGATGAAAATCCAACAGGCTGATTATGACATATAATATGAAAAGGTACCAATCTTTTGTGATAATACTAGTGCTATTGCAATATCCAACAATCCAGTCCTCCACTAAAGAGCAAAACACATTGATATCAGATATCACTTTATCAGAGATCACATTGTGAAAGGGGACACTGAATTACATTTCATCCCCACTCAATACCAATTGGATAATATCTTCACCAAACCACTAGATGAACCAACTTTCAAAAGATTGATAATGGAGCTTGGTATGCTGAACATTAATGATACAAAACCTGAACCTTCAGCATTTACTGAAGAAGCTTGAAGGTTCAGCATTTCATAAAAGATTTTGATTAATGTCTAGTAGAAGTGTCTGAGTAAAGGAGTGTGCAATGTCATGTGTCTATATCACTTTATGTGATTGTGTATATGACGTTTTATCGCCTTATCTGATCCACTGAAGCTGAACAAATGATCACCAGTCATCAAAAGGTTCCTTCAACAATGCTGAACAAAATTTTAATACAACTGAGTAGCTAGGCCTAAGTAGAGGGGCGTGCAATGTCATATGTCTTGTTCACTTATGTGAACATGTATATGGGGTTTTGTCGCCTCATTTGACGCACTGAAGCTCACAAGTGTTGCCATCAGCTTCATCATATCTGAGCAACAAACTTTAAAACTAATCAATCATGTGATTCAATGGAGTTAATGGCATTAAATTTCTTGAGAATAAATACAAAACATTCTTTCAAAAGGTGTCAAATGTTTATCTAGGAAATATAAAGCGTCCATATCGCAGTCAAAAACTTTCTGACACAATGAGGCGTTTCACTGTTCAAAACAACAGAAAATCATCACTTTTTCAGAACATTAATGAGAGAGTTTATGCCATTTGTTCAAAACAAACCCTAAAAGTTTCATTGTCTTTTCAAATGTCTTATAAACTTTGACAAATCAATTTAAAAAGTGTTTACATATATCTTTGAAGATTGAAGATTCATATCATTTGCATAAGTTTTCAAAAAATCAACATACACAACTCTCTCTCTCTTTCAAAAGAAAACACCCACAACAAACATCAATGGCTGCTGAATCATCTTCACAACCACAAGAGGTTGAGATCACCCTAAATCCTTCCATCCATGTTAACTATCCCATTGAGGACATAATTTTTAAATCCAACAACCTCACCTTGATCAAACCAGAAACCCTAACATCTGAACCTGGAAAGCAAGTTCTAAATTTTTTTTTATGCAAATGTGTGATTCGTGATGCCTTTCTCAAGGATCCAAGGGTATTGTTTGAAAATGTGTTAAAAGAGTTTTGGTTCACTGCACAAGGGTCAAAGAACAAGAAATCTATTGAGTTTGATTCTACAACTTTAGGTATTCATGGGAAAATAAGTTTAAAGTTGTTTAGAAGGTTTTTAGGGTTAAACTATTTGGAGGACTCTAGTGAGTATGGGGCTGTACCCAATGATTTCTCTATTGTCAAATCATTTTTAAAGAAATTGGGTACACTGAAGAGGTTGGTGATAAAGGCGGGTTGAAGAGAAGCTGCTTACCACCTAAGCGGAAACTTTTGATGTCCTTAATTGAGTGTCTGGGTGGGAAAACTGGAGGGCTTGATCAAATCAACCAAAAGGATGCCCTGATTTTATATTGTTTGGCAAAGGGCATAAAAGCTGATTTTGGAAAGTTAATTTTTGAGGATCTTCATGGAAAAATGGGGAAGAAAACTAGGGAAAAGAATGTGGTATACACCAGATTTTTATCCCTCATTTTTGCTGACCACTTTGGTGACGAGTATTCAAAGAACCAAGGAGTTAAACTTGTTTTTTAAACCTTTGATACCAATCGCTGGAACATTCCAGTTAGCACAACTGACCCTCCTTTCACACAGTCCATGCTGGACATTTGCTCAGAAAATGCTCCAGTAGTGTTCAAAGCTCCACAAGACACTCCTCTAACGGGAGAAGGGGATCTAACAGGCACAAAGTCTGGAGCTTCTTCTGGACCACGTCAAAAGAGCACATCTGTGAATACTATTAAGTGTAGACGTGAGTCTAAGAAAAGGAGGCACCCCACAGAATCTTCATCAAAGAAGTGTTCTGATGATCCCAAAGGCCAAGATTCGAAGAAACAAAAGTCCTCAGCCAAGGACCAGAACCCAAACCAGCCGCCACCTTCAGTCTCTACTGAATGTGGCATGCATCAAGAGGCCCTGAAGGCAACCCCTCTCTCAACCTCTTTAGGAAAGAAAGGTAAAGATAGAGCGCACCCTCAGCTCAATAGAGTGGAGTCAACATTGGCAAGCAATTTAAATCTGAATACATCTCAAATTTCATTACCAATTTCTATCATTTGTCACTCTGAGTCTGCATCAGGGCATGAGACGTCAGCAAATACAACAGCTGACGCTAACCTTGGCCCTTTTGTTTCTCATGATGTAGTTCCCTCACAACAGGGTCCTACTGAAGGAACCAAAAACATTATCATTAATCTTAACTCATCAGGGACTCTTTCTCAGGATCCATCAGGTAAAACCAACCTTGGTGGTGAAGGACTTGAAACTGACCAGCACACTGAAGGTGGTGACCAGCAGATAACCAAGGAAGTGCCTCTTTCCACTGGCGCCAAGGGAGGACACTTGCCTAGATTTGTATTCTGCATGTCTACTGATGACTTGGAGAAAGAGTTGGGGCTGAGTGAAAGAACTCCAGTAAATTTGGATGATAGTGAATCTGAAGATGACATTGCTGATCAAACTTCCAAGCCTCCATCCCTCAGAACCATTAAGGTAAATGAACTGTCAAATCAGGTGTTGGTTCTACAATCACAAGTGACCAAGCTCAAGGAGGAAAAGGCCATTGCTGATGCTGAACTAGTTACTCTTAAAGCCAGGCCAATTCCTCCCACTGCTGAGCAGATCAAGGATGCGATTCTCACGGCTCTGAAGCCATTAGTGAAGGATATGGCCACTACCACCTCTTTCAAGCAAGAAATCATCTCACTCATAGACTCTATTTATACTGCATCTTTTGAGCTCCCTGTTGAATTCAACCCCATTCCCAATCAGCTTAATGAGTTATGTGATTCAGTATCAAAGATCAAGGATAGGGTGGGTCATCTGGAACAACAAAAACTAAACCTCTCAGATGAAGTTCAGTAGAAGCTGAATGCTCTTGCAAATGTTCCAGCAATGCTGGCCAAGGTCTCCTCCACCTTAGACTCTCTATGTGCATGTTCACCTATTGGGGGTTCATCAGAAGTTGCAGGGTACTCTTCTGCTGAGGGGGAGAAAGTCACCATTCAGCAGCTCTTCAAAAAACATGCACAAAAGAAGGCTAAAAAACAACCTTTTGTGTATGTATCACCTTTCAATGAAGGAAGTCCAACTAAGACTAAGGGGGAGTCTTCAGCTAAGGACAATCATGTTGAGGGACTTACCACCATCAATGAATCATCTGATAATGGGTCACCTCCTATCCAACCAAAAAACAAAGGCGAATTCACAATGGATGAAAGAATTATCAAGTCTAGGCTGGCCACTCAAGAAGAACTTGATAAATTACACAAGCTTCGAGATGAAGAAAAGCTCAGAAATCTGAAGATGAGCTTATATGAAAGAATTGGAAAATCTAAGGTTGAAGGCCTCTTCAAGAAAATGATGTTATATGAAATGTTTTGTATAGCAAGGTTGAACAGAAGATATCTCTCAGAAATCACAAACGTTGACATGATGACCTACAAGGGAGATATCAATCTGAAGTTCTATAGGGCTGATGGGTCTGATGAGATCATAGATGACTTCTAAGGGAAGGAGCTCTCCGATACTGAATGGCTAGAGATGAGCAGAAACATTGAAAAGAGAAAATCCAAGAGATGGGATGAGGTTCGAACAAGAATTGAACACTTCGTGAGAAATCATGAAAGGCTTGGTCAACATCTAAACATCAGCAACCAAATCTCACTAGAGGATCAAGATCCAATTCTGGAACTAAACAAGAGAGCCAATCTGGTTCAACCTGGTGTGGGTGATATCTTTGTCACCACCAAGAAATACAAAGATCTTATTCAGTTTGAAAATCATCTCCCTGGACATGTGTTAGAAGATCCAGATATGGGAATGATTATGTTCAATCATCGTGAAAGACAAGATTTTATGAGGATTAGTGATCTTGATGATCTAAACAACGAACTTCTAAGAAACATTCAGAGAATCTTCTTTGCTCACTATGGTGGTCCAGGACTCACTGAAGCTGCTAAAACCTTCAGCATGTGCTTACTATCAATACTGGACTTCAGAAACTCTGATCCATCAGTTCAGACCCCTGTCATTGAAGAACTAAGGCCAAAGGAAAACTGATTAATCATTTGTAATAGTTTTGTGGTAATTTGTAATGTTTTATGAATAAATGATTATCTGATATTTATAAGTTATTAATTGTTCAGTGCAAGTAAGAAGAAGAAGTTGTTATGCTCACTTACTACTGACATTAGATTTAGGCTATTTATATATCCAAATAGGGGGAGATTGTTGGGTCAGTATTTACTAACCCTAAGCAACTCTAGGATTTGAATATAAAACCCCCCTAAGTGTTTCATGCAAGGTTGTTAAGATCCCGATCTTGATCTTAGGATCTTACGATTTTACGATACTGTAAACTAAAAACGATCCGGATCTTACGTAGGATCTTTACATGCTTAAGATCTTATAGGATCCCGATCTTGATCATAGGATCTTAGGATCTACTACGATCCGATCTTACTTTTTCTCGAACGACAAGCTAAAAAATTACAAATTTATAGCTCTATTTTGTATAATATAAAAAACCACATGTAAATCTTCTTATAATTTCATAATCATAATTTAGGACTATATTTTTATGAAATATTCGTATAATTTTGTGTTTACGATGCATATTAATTTATATATTTGTAAAATATTGCAAAGACTACTAAGAAAATTACATTATAGTAGGATCTTACGATCTCGATCCTACTTTACGATCTCGATCTTATAAAGACGAAAACGATCCTAGGTAAGATCCCGATCTTGACAACCTTGGTTTCATGCTCAGCAGTAAGGCCAGTCTGTTGAAGGATGACCAGAGGAACAAAGTTCCTACTGAAGACTTTATAGCTGAAAAAAGTTCAGCACTCCCCTTCCAGTTAACTTAGAAGACAAAGGAGTCTTCGCTTCAAATACTAGGCGGTCTAGTTGCTGAAGAACAAGGACTGAAGAGGGCTTTCATTTCAGTTTGGTTTGACAATACCAACTGAATGATGTCGATCTCCTCTAGGATACTGAAGACTCTTCAGTATTCTGATGGTTTGCATTAGGCGGGAAAAGATAACTTTAAGTCAAAGAAGGTTGATTGTATACTTAGATATAAGTACAACCTTTATCTTTTCTAGATTAGTTTAATATGTACTTTGTACTGTTTATCCAACATGAGCTTCAACCACCCACTGGATAAACCCATGCATTGAAACATGCAAAATGCAAACCCTAGTTTACACTGCCTATGGAGTGTACATTGAGAGAGAAAAGGTTAACCAATACAAGAGCTAAAACTCTGGAAAACCTTTCTCACTCGATACCAACTAAACCATATAGCTAAGACGCATATGAACGTTTAGATTGGAGCTTAGACTTTAACTTTGGTTAGACGTTTAAGTAGAGGAGATCACAACCCATTGTCATTCAACCACTTTGTTGTTCCGCAAACAAAGTGGGGTATAGGTTCTTTATTTGATTCTAGTAAAAGTCTATACGTTGAAAAGTATATTGGTATTGTTGTTTTAATTGTTCATAGTTCTTATCTATTGTTAAAACAACACACTTGAGTCGAAGTAAGGGGTTATTACTTAAGTTGATAAGTAATAACAAATTACAAGGGACCAACACATTATATATATTGAGAATGAGATGCACATCTCTGACTTTTGCAAGTACAACATTCATCTCATCAGAAGAATCAATCAAATCAGATGAATCAAGAGTAACTCATTTAAGAATGATCTTATCATTATTATCGTTAGAAACTTTATCGTTTAGCCCGAAGCGTATGAACGACTAGGGTTTGCATGAGAGGAAGAGGGCATTACTTTAGGTTGAGGTATGGGTTGAGGCTTAGGTTGATTAGGTTTCGATTTATGTGCGCGATCAAATCTAGCCATTGCAGCATAAAGATGATAAGAACCGATCCAAATCTTATTAAAAGATTCAATCAACTCGCCTGAATTCTTAACTTTCAAAAATCGAACAAAAGCAAACCTACACCCAATTTTAGATTATTTACGCGCAATGTAAACATCAGCAAGCGTACCTTGTTTCTCGCAAAGCTTCCATAAGTTGTTAGAGCCTAAAGAAGTGGGGAAATTCGTGATGTAAATAGTGACAGGAATATCTTGAAGGTTTTGAAAATTAGGGTTTTTAGATGAGAGTTGATTGGTGCTCATTATTGGATTGAAGGGAGATCAGAAATATGAAGGTTGAAAGAAAACAGATCTGGAAAACGAACAAACATAAATAAAAAAAAAACAAAACTTAATTCCTATGACTTCGGATTACTAATGAATAAAGAAGCACGTTCACTGGTATTAATCACAAGGATGATACACATAGGACGACAGGTTCTTTAGACATACGAATTAACGAAGGGTAGTAGATCAAGAATTGAGATGGATGATTTGAAACTGTTCTCCGCCGCCACCACCAATGCTAGGGTTTTTTTTCTATTACGTTTTTTTTTAAATTCTAACCTACCAATCCTTTTAACTCCAACTTTTAATTGATTAATTGAACTAACTTAATAATCAGCAATATAAAGTTAAAATGATTACATGAGATGTAGAAGGATTATATAAAATCAATAGCATTTGTAAATATCGACTTTATACATTTTGTAATTTATAAAAAGATGACATAAAATACTTAAACTTGATAAAGCTAGAGATTCTCTAATATCACGTAACTTAAATCTGTTATTACAAAAAAGCAATGATTTGGTGTTCTATCATTTTACAAGCACTATCAATTTGAGTGGGAATCTATATATATTTTTTTAAAAATTTAACAAGGACAAGGCTATTAGGAGGACCGAATATTTGTCCACTTTGTTAGTTATGGGAATAGCCTTGACATGATGCTCTTTGGTTATTTTCAATTTTTTCAAAAATTGTAGTATTATGAACGAAAGTGGAATTTTTTTTTTGTCTTGCAGTAGTTAGTTAGTATGGTGAAATATGACTATTGTTTAAGTGAAAAGTGGTGATTTGCAAACTCTCACGTAGTATTTTTTATTATGTAGAACAATGTATAAATTTATACAGTACTACATATATGATGGGTGTGTATCACATTTTATAAAAACTTAAAATTTATTTAAAGAAACACAAAACTAAAATTTGAATGTTTCTTTCTTGCTCTTTGAGAAAATACGAACGTTATATAATGATTATATGTGCATATCAACGAGATTTTACAGCTGCGAGTAATGCAGTGATATTTTGGTTACATAAAAAAATACTAAATCAAAATATCACGATAATTGTCTGTCATTATAAAACTCCGTAACTATGCACACGTACTCGTCTAATAAACTAGAATTGTGATGCGTAATATTTGGTGTGACAATAAGAAATGAAATTACACAAAATTAATGAAACAATAGAAGTACATTTCTAGTCCATTAAAGGCCCAAATAGTTGGCCTACAATAATTGGGCCAATGTCAAAACATTATAACGAAGAGCCCATTAATGAGTAACAGTTCCAACAACCGGTACTCCACACACACACCCAGAGACTAAAAGGGGGAAGAACCGAAGAACTGAAGAACAAGTTCGATTCGATCTCTAAAAATAAAAACTCAAATTACACCAAAACTAATTAAGAAATGAAATTACGGGGTTTTGTGACAATTATAACAATTATAATATGCTCAATGTGTAAAATAAACGCGATATGTGAAGTGAGTTACACGCAACAGAACAAGGTATACAGTTACAGTTTAGCTTCATCAACTGCATCCTTTCCTCACGGCGTTCTCAGTGAAGACGGGTACGTTACCTACTTCATAATTTGATTTGATTTTATTTGATTCATTTTCATAATAATTATAAATGCCTAGTTTAGTTAGGGTAGGGGTATTTGTTTCAGCTTATATATAAGCAGAAATAAAATAAGCTCATAAGCCCACATATAAGTTGAAACAAACATGAAGATTGCCAGTCTGCTGTGTGTGTAAATCGAGTTAAAGGCCCACTTATTGCCAAAAGGTAGGTTTCCTGCTCTGGCTGGAGGCCAGCTTGGTGATGCCATGTTTCGTGTTCTATATGGGTAGATAACAAACATGGAAATGTAGCCAAGTGGGGATTGTATCCCTGAGTCTCTCCTAAACCATTTGTGATGCCAGAAATGGAAATGTAGCAATTGGTGGTGGATCTCAGGAGTTTTACTCCTTGCCTTGTGATGCCTCTGATAAAAGCCTATGTGTTGACGACTGGGTGTCTTTGGCTCAGAGTGCGTGTTTGTCAGAGGTTTCTCCATGGATGCCTAGGTTCTTACTTGGTCTCACTGACTTGGTAGTAAGTCCTAGATGTTACAGACTGTGTCTACTTGTTCTATCAGATAGAGAATGTTGCTTTTGTTTTCTGATAGCTTAATATCAGTAGGACAAAGTATTCTATCGAGTGATGTAGTATAGTTTGAATGTTGTTGTGATTCTGTTTGCATCAAGGATTGGGAATGCCATAATTTAAATAAGTTGTGATTCTGTTTGCATCAAGTTTTTTTTTTTTTTTGGTAACCGTGATTTCCGACTCATTGGCCGACTAATCCACGGGGTTTGAGCCCACCGCCACACAGACTCAAACCAGGTAAAGCCCTCCCTTTTCAGGAGGTTGGCGTGGCCACTTCAAGATTGTTTGCACCTAGTGGGAATTGAACTTGAGACCTCACACACTTTGGAGTGATAGTCACACACTTCAAGGTTGTTTGCATCAAGCTTTAAGTAAGCCATAATTTAAATGAGTTGAAATAAGTAAGATTATTGGATTTCCAAAATTTAAAAGCCGATAACTCAATTACATTAGCTAAACTGGACACCGCGTTAGCGATATAAGCATTACATTCTTTAGCGTGTTTTTTGGGATTGCTTAGTTTTTAGGGGGTATAGGCGCTGTAATTGATTTGAGCTGAATGTAAAGTAATGAAAAATAGAGAGGGATAGATGCTTAGTTGAACTGAAAAGTTTGTCCAGTTACTGAAACAATGACATGCAAAGTTTTGCGTGCCGTCTAACCTTATCTTTAATCGATTTGAATCAGATATTACAAGGTGTCATCTAATGGGACGGTGGTCTGGTTTCAGGTTGTCTCTAACAGGTTATCTTATTGTTTTATTTGCCAATAATTTTGTTTTGTCGCCACCATTACAACATATTACTACAAGATATGCAATCCAAAATTTCCATGTTACTTTTATCAGTAACTGATTCTGTGAACATGACTGTTTTGACTTTACAGAGATAAATATTGCTGCTTCTTTAATTTTTCTGTTAGACTCAGTTTTGATACTAAAATTGCGGGGAGAACTACAATAGGGAATTTTGTGGGCACATTTTTTATATTACAGCCATTCATGTCATCGCTGATCAGCCATATTACTTATACCAACATCTCATTATTTTTACTTTTCTTTGTGGGGGCAGCTTTGCGATGGAATGATTTTCAACCATGACCCGCCAAAATGTTTTGATTGCTTGGTGAGTATTATTCAAGTTACAGTTGTTGTGAGATTAATATGCTCAAGATGAGCTACAATTATTTGGATGAAACAATTTAGCACCCAAGAAACCCTTTTTTCAGCCCTATAAAATCATGGTGAAACAGGATCCATCTCCGGAGAACTCTTGTCCCTCCTTTCCACATCACTTGAGATGGATTCTTCGTGAGACCTAATGAAAAAGTAAGATCTTCCAAATTTAATGAACTTGGATTCCTACTTGTCAGTAGAGGAATAGGTTTTACTTTGTTTTTGCGTGGTTAAAATTTCACTATGTGTAAGACTAGTTATGTGCTGATACTGAATGATGAAGATCATGTAGTTTAAGTTGATGCAGTGGTATGCCGTATTTACATCTTTAAACATGCAAATATGCAGCAACTAGCAAGGGAACTAAGTTAAAAATAAACTTCTAATCAAGTAGTTAAAGGAACAGTAACCTTAAGACGGTCCTTAATATATACAGTAATATTCTTTCAAATGTATAATTTCAGCTACATTTTCAATTTGTGATAGAATTTTGGTCGTGATGATTTGAATTTCACTTTTGTAGGAATGTGGGGGATCATCTCGATGTGGGATGGGTTGCAGTGCCCTTATGTCCAATAACATATTAGGTATGTTCTCAAGGAAACTTATTCATATGTAACATTTTCAAAGTGAAGCTTCAATAAAAGCTGATGAAGTTTTATGGAACATGTGCAGGGTACCCTGTATGTACTACTATTGGGCGCACCCAAAGCATCACCACAGATCTCATTGGTATAAGTTGCATAATAATAACTTGTTACTGCATCCCGGATCGATGCCTTCTCTTTTACCTTTTTGACGGCATTCATATTTACTCGTTTTGGTTATAAACATGGCAGATAAAGTCACTCCAGCCAAGGGTGTTGTCGTTAAAATGTGGCACCAAGGACTAGATATGAATTGCTCACTTTCTGTTTCTGTTATCTGTGATTTAAAGCAAGTTCAAGTGAGCAATGTTCTTTTTTATTTCTTCATGTCTATTTGTTCTCATCTTGTCAAATAACGACTTAAATTCTTCTTTTCGTTGCTTTCCATAGGGACCAGAGACACTCGAGATGGTTGGGGTTTGCGACTTTGTAAGTGTTCTGAAATCCAAAACTTTCATTTTTTACTTAATCGTAAATTGACTGTAGAAATTACAGCATTATCTATATTAGCAATGGATTATTTAAAGATGACTACCTATATTCTGCAGGCTACTCAAATAACACATCCAGCTGGTTGTGCTAATGTTTTGACTACCCATGGCAGTGGATTGGGCTGGTTCAGCACCCTCCTAATCATGTAATGATCAAATTACATATGATACAAACATACACCCGTATTTCCTTTTTCTGAATGCTCATTTTTCTCTCTCTTTCCTCTAGTCTTTTGTGTCTCTTTGGAGCTTATCTAATAGCTGGAGCTGCTTATCGTTACTTCTATTTTGGCATTCGTGGTATAGATGTAAGTTTCTTTGAACTTTCACCTGGAAATGCATAGTGTTTTAGTTGGGGTTTGTTAGGTGACTCACCTTCTATATATGTTTTCAGATTATCCCAAATTTGGAATTTTGGATCAGCTTGCCACATAGAGTTCAGGTAATGTTTTGCTACATATATCTCCTTAATTGTATATTGTGTATATGTGCTAGTTAGTTTATGTAATTGCTCCTTTTAACATGTTTGCAGAGTCTATTTATGTCACTGGTTCAAAGATTTAGAGGACCTTCTGAACGTTACAGGAGCTCCTACTCTCCAGTTGACTTTTGACGATTCTTTGTTGGTCAAACAATTGCTCTCTCAGGTTCAGCGGTAATTCAAACACTAACAAAGCGGAATATTTTGTATGCATCTTTTTCACACTGCATTATCCAACCCGATCTAGCTCATAGATAATATGCTATGGTGTACAACATGTGTTTTGTTAAACTTGTATCAGAAGTTCTGATTTTAGGTCCTCATTCATGTTGTTTTTTGCCTTGTAATCATGCTAAACTGCCAAAGTTGTTTGGCGAGACGGTAAATTTTAGTGTAGGTTATTTCTGAAACAATGTAAAAGCCATAAATGGTTCTCATATATTTTTCAATTTACAGATATCTCAGCGAATATAAGTTTCACCCACCGAGTCATCTTTTATATGACACCATTCACGAATAATTTAGGAAAATATAAATTTCTTGGTTGAGACTTTTTTTTTTTAAAATATTTGCGCCGTCATCTTTCTAACAGAAAGATAAACCAGTTACAAACACGGTATGATTAACCCCAACTTTATCATTATATATCTGATGCAAGAAAATCGAAATAAACTGATAGCTAAAGATAAGAGATCTACAAATGGACAACCAAGTAGCGTAATGTAAGCATATAAAAGTATCAAACCTTACAATTTAAGAAACCAAGAAAACAAAATGCAATGAAATTTTTACTCCACAAACTAATTTACTAAACTATATTACAACTTTAATAAGAATGAGATCTATGAAAAAGCAAGTTGGAGAACCTAATCAAACTAGTATCATGTAAAAAGTAAAATATATACCAAGTTGGGCAGAAAATAAAGAGAGAAAGATGCAATGCAAATGCAAGCATCCATGATTGATGGGACAATGTCAAACTCATCCTCAACTGTTCCACCATTTGTTGGCACCAAACATATGAAGTTGATACTTTACCTGAATATCACCTAATACCCCCTTAAATCAATCATTTTACTAAGTTTTTTCTTTTCTTCAAATACATTACCAACACCATCTTTAATAAGGAGTAACATTTTATCCACATTCATCTAGTATATGTTTCAACCACCACTCAAGTGACTAATTAGTAGCTAGAGACACCTAATACCCTTAATTAGAATTTGAGGGCCGTCACGAAAAAGACCAAAAATTCTCACATAACTTAAATAGAGAAAACCTCATCGTTTATTCGAGTTGAAGTTAATATTTTTATTTTATCTAGAAGAAACTTTTTGCATCAACAAGTAGTCTATTCTTTCTCATTACGTTGTATAAAAGACAGGATTAACTACTAGTATCATATTTCAACACCTGTATAATAAATCTTAAAATGCAAGTAAAATATATACATATATTCTTTCCATAAGTCCATTTGTGGTTAAAAGCAGTCATATTATGCAAGTAAAATATATACATATGTTCTTTCCATAAGTCCATTTGTGGTTAAAAGCAATACACATTATTTTTGAAAAATTGTGGTCCAAAAACTACATGTTTTAACCAATTCTTACTAAATCGAGTTTTACAATTAACCTCCAAAAATAGAACACCTGAACTCTAACAACTAATTTGGGTTATTTCTTCCAAATAACTTGATTCATTAAAACTTGGTAAATAATTTTCCAAATCCAACCTAGAATGATTACCATTTTGGAATGAATTGATAAAGGAAAGAAAAGAGAGAAAATGATTGATCATCTTTCACAAACAAACCTTAGCTTAAAAGCCAAGTTTCCATGATAGCTTCTTATTCAACCATCACTATAATTACCCTCCAACTATAATATATCACAAATTTCTTTGCTACCAAAACAAATATGTCAATATGTGTAGGCTATTATATATTCCTAATTCTAACTATAACAATAATGTTTGTCAATGCTCAATATCAATTTTCTTATAACATATGCTTAAATTATATGATGCAAAATATATATTAGATAGACCACTTTCTCGTTCCATCAACATATAAAATGTCGGGATCGATCACCATATATTCTATTTAAATTAACTAGAAGATTACATGCACATAACCACATTTAGGTATAATAGTTTTAATTTGTGTGTTTACTTTTGTTGGAAATATAATACAATTGTGGGTTCAGTTCATACTGGTGAATGGGTAAGGAGGTACAGAGTGTACACCCATAAGTCCCTGAGCACACAAACTCTTATAGTGGGTAACATGTTGTTCAGCATTGCTGATGATCTTCAGTGAGTTAACTTTTCAGTGAGTTAAACTCTGGACTGAAGATATTCATCAGGGAGTAACTCCACTGAAGAATTGTCTTCAGTGTTTACTCATCAACATGTCTTCTTCAGTACTGAAGGCTTCAGTCGGAACACTCTTCAGGGGTCGCTAATGCTTCAGTGAGATTGAAGGATAAACTGATGCTGGAGCTGAACATGGATACTTATAACGGTCTTTGACCAATTCAAGTAGAGTTAATGACCACGTTTAATTGTTCTTGTAACCACTTTCCTGGTATTATGGAGCACATTAAGAGGAAATTAATTGTCCGTTAATTCCTCTTAATTCCATTGACTAGGGTTTGAGTACTACACCTATATAAAGGTGATCATAACTTGCATGAAAGACACAGAAAACAAAAAACACATAGCAACGAAAGGGTTAAAGATTTGTGCCTAAATCTCTAACTGCATTTGGTCTTATCCCAAGTAGGTATTCGTGATACCCAGGCATTATGGTCGAATAATTTACTTTGGAAAGTGATTACACGATTCCAAGTGATATCCGGTAACCATTGTTTTGGTACGTAGCTAGGATTGATTATCTATACCCTGGTTGGGACGAAGTAAACACCAACAATCAAAGTAAATTATTTTGTGATAATCAATGGCGGCTGCTATGAAGCATATGGTGGCTAACTTCTCCAAGCTGGATAAGTTTGAAGGGGTAGATTTCAGAAGATGGCAAAAGAAGATGCACTTTCTTCTTTCTACCATGAGCGTGGTGTATGTGCTGACTACTCCCATTCCTGATGGTGGTGATGATGCTACTTTGGAGGAACTGAGGAAAAGGAGCAAATGGAAGAATGACGACTATGCGTGTCGTGGTATTATTCTTAATGGTATGTCTGATTCCTTATTTGATATTTACCAAAATTCTGAATCTGGTAAAGAACTATGGGATTCCTTGGAAGCCAAATATATGGCTGAGGATGCATAAAGTAAGAAGTTCCTTGTGAGTGATTTCACAAATTACAAAATGACTGATTCAAGACCAGTCATGGAACAATACAATGAACTTCTTGGAATACTTGGTAGATTTACACAACATAAAATGAACATGGATGAGACCATTCAGGTGTCTTGTGTCATTGACAAATTACCTCCATCTTGGAAAGATTTCAAGCATACCTTGAAACATAAGAAGGAGGAATTAACTCTTGTTGAGTTGGGCAGTCATTTGCACATTGAGGAATCCCTCAGGGTGCATGAAAGTGATAAGCCAAAGAGCAACAATGTTGCTGGTTCATCAGTTGTCAATATGGTGGAGCATAACAACTTCATCAGGTACAATGACAACAAGGGCAAACGTAAGCATCAAGATAACACCAAAGAAAATCCTAACAAGAAGTCATCAGTGGCTTGTTGGAAGTGTGGGAAACCTGGACACTTCAAAAGGGATTGCAAATGTGTTGGTAATGGCAGCAAAGCTAGTGGATCAGGCACAAATGGTTCAGTGATTGGTTCTAACAACACAACACTGAAAGGTCAGAATATGTTTAATGAATCTCTCTAGATTTATTATGTTACATATGTATCTGAAGCTTATTTTGTGCAGGATGATGATGTTGCGTGGTGGATTGATTCTGGAGCAACTGTTCATGTGTGTAAAGATAGATGCTGGTTCAAGACTTATGAGTCACTCAATGATGGATCTATTCTTCACATGGGAAATGAATCAACAACCCTAGTGCATGGACGTGGTTGTGTAGATCTTAAGTTTAGTTCTGGAAAGATTCTTAGCTTGTTTAATGTTTTGCATGTTCCTAATATTAGGAAGAATTTGGTTTCTAGTAGTGTTTTGAATAATTGTGGTTATAAACAAGTGATTAAATCTAATAAATTTGTTTTATCCAAACATGGTGTGTTTAATGGTTTTGGTTATTTGAGCAATCAAATGTTCAGGCGTAATATTGAAATGACCATCAGTATTAACTCAGTTAATGCTGGTAGTGCAAATATTTGTTCAACCTCAGTGTCCTCCAGTAAACTAAAGGATTCTTCACTATGGCATGCTAGGCTGGGCCATGTCCACTTTAAGAGGATGCAAGTTATGTCTAAAGATAGGTTCATCCCAGCATTTGACATGGACACTGAAAAGTGTCAGACTTGCATCCTAAACAAAATAACTAAGAAACCATTTCAAGATGTAAAACGTGAAACTAAAGTCTTGGAGCTAATCCATAGTGACCTATGTGATTTGCATTCTACTCCTTTATTAGAGAATAAAAATACTTGGTAACATTTATTGATGATGCTTCTAGGTTTTGCTATGTTTACTTGTTACATACTAAGGATGAAGCATTAGATAAATTTAAAGTATTTAAGACTGAATTTGAATTACAACAAGGAGTCCAAATCAAAAGATTAAGGACTGATAGGGGAGGTGAGTACATGGATAATTTGTACTTTCAGTCTGTTGGAATAATCCATGAAACGACTGTCCCCTATACCCCTCAACAAAATGGTATATCTGAAAGAAAGAACAGAGTACTGAAGGAAATGGTTAATTCCATGTTGTCCTATTTTGGACTGAGTCAAGGGTTTTGGGGTGAAGCTATGTTGACAGCTTGTTATTTATTAAATAGGGTTCCCAACAAAAGGAACAAGATTACCCCTTATGAACTCTAGACTAAAAGGAAACCAAACTTGAACTATCTTAAAGTTTGGGGTTGTAGGGCAGTTGTAAGAATCCCTGATCCAAAGGTAAAAACCTTGGGTGAAAGAGGCATTGAATGCATATTTGTTGGATATGCTGAGCATTCCAAGGCTTATAGGTTCTATGTTATTGAACCTAATGATTCAGTTTCAATAAACTCAATCATTGAATCAATGGATGCTAACTTTGATGAGACTAGGTTCTCATCAGTCCCTTGACCAAGCCTTAGGACTCTTACTGGAGCTGAGGACATTGGTGCTTTAGTGGAACCTGAAAGGGTCACTAATGAGGTTGTGGTTCAGCAACTTAAGCCTGAGCTTAGAAGAAGCACAAGGCATAGGACTCCAAGGAATTTTGGGCCTGAGTTTCAACTATACTTGGTTGAAGGTACAAGAGATGAGGTCTCTGACCAATTATACTATTGCTTTAATGTTGAGGATGATCCTAAAACATTTGATGAAGCAATGAAGTCCCAAGATGTTGCTTTCTAGAAAGAAGCAATCAATGATGAGATGGACTCCATCATGGGCAACAACACTTGGGTGTTGGTTGATCTACCTCCTGGTTGCAATCCACTTGGTAACAAATGGATTTTCAAAAAAAAAAAATGAAGGTAGATGGAACTGTTGAAAAGTTCAAGGCAAGGCTAGTCATTCAAGGCTTTAAACAAAAGTATAGGATAAACTATTTTGATACTTATGCTCCAGTAGCACGTATCAGTACCATAAGAATGCTGATTGATCTAGCAAGTATTCACAATCTGGTTATTCATCAGATGGATGTGAAGACAACATTATTGAATGGTGATTTGGATGAGGAGGTTTATATGAACCAACCTCAAGGCTTCATCATGCCTGGTAATGAGCACAAGGTGTGTAAACTGATTAAGTCCTTGTATGGACTGAAGCAGGCACCTAAGCAATGACATCAAAAGTTTGATGAAGTAGTTTTGTCTAATGGTTATTCACTTAACCAAGCTGACAAATATGTATATAGAAAATTTGATGAATCTGATAAAGGAGTCATCATTTGCCTATATGTTGATGACATGATAATCTTTGGTACTGACCAAGTTCAGGTCAACCTGACAAAATATTTTTTGTCATCAAAGTTCTCCATGAAAGACACGGGGGAGGTTGATGTTATCCTTGGCATAAGGATCAAACATGAAAGTGATGGTATTGTAATTTCTCAGTCTCATTACATTGAGAAGGTACTGAAGAAATTCAATCACTTTGATTGTACTCTAGTAAGTACACCAATGGATACAAGTGAGAAACTGATGCCTAACAATGGTCAGGCTGTCTCCCAACTTGAGTATTCAAGGGTGATTGGTTGCTTGATGTATGCCATGACTAGTACTAGGCCTGACATTGCATTTGTTATGGGTAAACTGAGTAGGTACACTAGTAATCCTAGTACTCAGCATTGGCAAGCAATTATGAGGGTACTGAAGTATTTGAAAGGAACAATAGATTATTGTTTGTCATATACTGGATATCCATCAGTGTTGGAAGGTTACACTGATGCAAGTTGGATCAGCAATACTGAGGATAATTCATCCACCAGTGGCTGGGTATTCCTACTTGGTGGTGGTGCAATTTCTTGGGCATCCAAGAAGCAAACCTTTATTACTAGCTCTACCATGGAATCTGAGTTTGTGGCTCTAGCATCTGCTGGCAAAGAAGCTGAATGGTTGAGAAACTTGCTTCTTGAAATTCCATTGTGGGTCAACCTATGGCACCCATTTCTATCCGTTGTGATAGTGCAGCTACATTGGCTAAGGCATATAGTCAAAATTTCAATGGTAAGTCTAGACACTTAGGTGTTAGACATAACATGATTCGTGAACTAATCATGAATGGGGTGATTTCAATAGAGTTTGTGAGGTCTCAACAAAATTTAGCTGATCACTTGACGAAAGGATTGGCTAGAGACTTGGTTATAAAGTCTGCTGAAAGGATGGGTTTAAAAGTCCACTCTAATCACTGAATGCTAGGACACCCAACTCCATCCTGAGGAAACTTGGGAGCTGAGTTCAATATGGAAAGCTGAACATTCAGGGGACTGAAGCACATATATATCATCCCAAGGATGTGCTTGTACCTGCTGAAGGAGGATGAAGTTATAACACTTCTCAATGGTTAATGTCTTTGAAAAAGTGCTTAAGCAGGAGCATGAATTAAAGAGGAACCACCTATGTAAATGTTGAGGTTTCGCCGCTCTGGGAGCATGGACTTGGCTCTTACAACATTTATGAATTTGGATATGGACACATGGCTAGTAGTGTCAGGAGTTGTTATGTATTTGAAAACTTGTATGTATTCTATCTTCAGGTATTCAAAGTAGTTGAAGGGTTCAATTCTTAGAACACTCTGATTCTCGAATGTTTGAAGTATTATACTAAGATGGAAATTCAATCCTTATGATATTTTCATTGATGCACTGGTTTTGTTAATGTTAATTTTCATGCAAAAGGAATTGTACTATATTGGGGAGGATTGTTGGAAATATAGTTCAATTGTGGGTTCAGTTCATACTGGTGAATGGGTAAGGAGGTACGGAGTGTACACCCATAAGTCCCTGAACACCCAGACTCTTATAGTGGGTAACATGTTGTTCAGCATTGCTGATGATCTTCAGTGAGTTAACTTTTCAGTGAGTTGAACTCTGGACTGAAGGTATTCATCAGGGAGTAACTCCACTGAAGAATTGTCTTCAGTGTTTACTCATCAGCATGTCTTCTTCAGTACTGAAGGCTCCAGCGGGAACACCCTTCAGGGGTCGCTGATGCTTCAGTGAGACTGAAGGATAGACTGATGCTGAAGCTGAACATGAATACTTGTAACGGTCTTTGACCAATTCAAGTGGAGTTAATGACCACGTTTAATTGGTCTTGTAACCATTTTCCTGGTATTATGGAGCACATTAAGAGGAAATTAATTGGCCGTTAATTCCTCTTAATTCCATTGACTAGGGTTTGAGTACTACACCTATATAAAGGTTATCATAACTTGCATGAAAGACACAGAAAACAAAAAACACATAGCAACGAAAGGGTTAAAGATTTGTGCCTAAATCTCTAGCTGCATTTGGTCTTATCCCAAGTAGGTATTCGTGATACCCAGGCATTAGGGGGTCGAATAATTTACTTTGGAAAGTGATTACACGATTCCAAGTGATATCCGGTAACCATTATTTTGATACGTAGCTAGGATTGATTATCTATACCCTGGTTGGGACGAAGTAAACACCAACAAGTTTTCTATTTGCATATATGTTAAAGTGAAATAAGTTAGTAAGGTAAATTGCAATTAAATACTCCCTCTGTCCTAAATTTATTGTCTATCTTTTTATTTTTTGTTGTCCCAAATTATTGTCCAATACTAAAAATAGATAAGAAAATTTGATAAAGTTATTATATTATCCTTAATTGAAATTATTATTACAAATTTTAAAGAAAAATAAATTAATTAGATAAGGGTAAAACTGTCATTATGCTAAAAAGTAAGAGAGAGAAAACTGTAATAAATATACTTTTCTTAAATTGTGTAATTCTTGTCTGGTGACGAGGGAGTATTTAAATATTCAAATAATATATTACATTACCTTTTTATTTTTTAAGCTTGTACGTTTTACAAAAATGGTTTTCTCTTTATATGTAGTATAAAATTATAAATATATGTAGAATATTGATAATCAATGAATCTATGAAGGGGTTTGTTGATTTCTAGAGAGAGAAAGTTAGAGAGAGAAAGTGAGAGAAACTATGTGAATTTTATTAAGTGGAAAACAAGAAATGACAACAACCAACCCCTTTCCATGGTGGAAAGGGGTATTTATAGTTCCAAGTCATAAGTGGACTTGGGCCGGTCCATGACAAGCCCATGGACCGGTTCTTACTTAAGTTAATAAGCAATTAATAACTAATTACTAACTACGAGCTATTACAACATAAATCATATTGTGGAGTGACCGATACTTCTAATATACGTTAAAACGTATTTCTAACAATCTCCCCCTAAGGGAGGTCACTCCACGTTACAAAGTTCTAAACCTAGCATACTATACTAAGTCTTCGTTCTTTAGCTCGTAGTCTTTTCTTCTTTTCTTTCTTTTGTTGTGAATATGTTGGTTTGATCTTTTTGGCTTTGACTTGAGAGCATTGTTCTTTGGCCTTTCACGTGCGATCTTTGCCTTTCTTGTGAACTTTGCCTCCTCGTGACTTCATGTTCCACACACTTACGTCTTTTTGTTGGATTCTTGAAAGCTTCAGAGTTTGATACAGCGGAAGACTTCATCTTGTACTTTCTTGAATTTTTGTTGCAAAAGACATAAGCATGTGGGAACGACTTTTACAGGTACACCGCAACACCACCGTCTTCACTGGTACACAGCAACGCCACCGTCTTCAACAGGTACTCAGCAACGCCACCGTCTTTAGCAGGTACACAGCAACGACACGAATAAAATGGCTTTGAACATTTTATTCTAATTCGGTAGCATTTTACCTCCGGTCGGTGAAGACCGTTGGACGATATTAGATATCGTACCCGTGACGGATAGTTTCAATTAAGTAACTTCCTGACAGGATTTCGCGGGTAAACCCGTTCTCTTTATTCGACCGTCCAAAGCTGACTGCGAACATAAAGAGTGAATCACTTGGATAAATTATCCTTGTGATTAAAAGCCGTCAATTCATGAAACCTGGAACAAGTGAATTTCAATTAAGATTTTCACCATCGTTGCTTTCCAGTTGTCACGAGCTCGATTCATAAAGAATCTTGCACGTTACCTACCAAGTGCTGTTTGATGTTGACACTAGAAGGATTTCCACTCGTCACTGTGGTCAATAAAGAGTCACTCTGAGTGTTCTGGCAAGATCATATGATAATGCGAAGAGGCCTGGAACGAGTTTAAGTTCAATTAAGAATTAAACCACTGTTACCTTCCAGTTTTTCACAAGATTGGTTCTAAAAGAACCGCACGTGTAACCTACCATGAGCTTGTTTGATGTTGGCTCAAGCAGGATTTCCATCTTCATTGTAATACTTACGTATTACTCGGATGTTCTGGCAATATTACAAGAATATTGCGTAGGACTCATGAAAATCTCTTACTTTTCACAATGTGTGAGAAAGCAAGGAATAAATGGAAAGTGTCCTAATGAGACTTTTGATGATCTCTTGGCTCTAGACTCGATTGTGCGTTTTGATTTAGTGAGCGATGGCTGGAGAGGAGTGCCACCTTTTCAATACCAGTTTATTCGGAGTGAATAAACCAATAGATAACGTGTTGATCTCCGTGTGATTAAAACAAATACCTTTTGAGAGATATTTGAGTTAGCTGGGGAAGGGTTGTGCATTGCATCACTGGGTCCATGATGTCTTTCTTCAATACCGAGAATCATTAACAAAAATGACCTCAATAGCATATGTATTGACCCGGTTTCTGCCTAAAGTTGTAAGGAGGGCTTCTTTCTTTACACCCTTTATCTTTACATTTCTTTTTCATTCTTCAACCCCTTCAATGCTTACCAATACGTCATCACTAGCACCTTGTTGTGATTGTTCCAGTGCTAGCTTAAGTACTTGGTCGGCATTCAGCTACGTTCACATTCTTTCTCCATCTTTCCTAGGACTTCTAATTCTATCTAGGGAATTGTCCTTGGGAAGATTCCATCGGCTCTGATGAATCATTGGACTAAACCTATTCCTACCACCCTTTTGTCACCACATCCGTCGTGAATTAAGCGTGTTTTGGGAAGGAATTGCCACCATGAAAAATCATTGAAAATCACCTAAAGTACTTGTGATATTGAAATCAAAAGTTTTGTACCTTAGGTGTTTTGTTCATCAAAAACGCTCCCCCTTAATACGTGCTTTACACATATTAAGTTGGATAATCTTTAATCATATTTTCATCTTTTAGCCAAGTATCACTTACGTCTCCTTAATCCCATTTTCTCCCCTTATCCAAAATGTTAACCATTAATATTTGGGATATTGAATGGATTAACCGGTCTTTGGGTAAAAATGAAATCGATGTTTTGGCCATAGAACAAGTTATTGCTCCCCCTTAAGTTAATAAGGGATAGTTGTAGTGCTTTGGTATGACATATTTTGAAAGATTTAGAATCTCGTGAGAAATTCTTGAAAAATTATCATACCTTAACACTACAGCAAGCCATACAAGCACATTATTCACAAATATACATATTCACAATTGAAAACCAATATAAAGTGACCTGAAATGTACAACCCATTAGATGGATCGTTGCAGTAGCTTGTGGTGCACTAAATACGGTCTTCCACCCACGAATCTTTCCAAGCTCCTCATCAATCTACGTTCACGGAGCTTTTGATCGATCTTTTTGATCACATACTTTGCCATCTGCCGGTAACCCGGATGCCAATCCTCCGTCATCTCTGGCAAGGTCCCACCCGAGTTCAGATGCTCCAACTTTCCTCTGACTTGTAGAAGAGTTCCATCACTATACTTGTGAAGCTCACCCACCCTCATAAACTTCATCAAACCTCGACTGTTCAAGTAGAAAATGCCGGAATTCGGGACAGAAATGCCGGTATAAGGACATCTTTCTACATGTTGAGGTAGCACTTGATTCACAGGACGGGTTAAATTGAGCTTCCTCTGATAGCTTTCGACTCCCAACTGAAGATCTTCAACTCGTGACTTGATGACAACGCTTCGTGTGAACATGCGAAGTGCTGTATTCAAAGCAATCAGGTCTTCACGAGGAATGTGTGTAAGTTGATCTCGGGTCATCAGAAGCAGCATATCTTCAATATCCTCAAGGCGAATGATGGAAAAATCTCCTTGCTGGATTTTGTATTCCCTGTCATCCTCCCTTTTCAAGCGAATCTCCGTCACATGATAGTAGCCGTTCTTGGCTTCAGTTTTCATTCCTAAGATGCTGGAGATGCGGATGTCGGATCTAACATTGCTTCCAGAATTGACCAAACAGCAACCCCTGTATGCCCTTCGGACTCGTTCGTCCCAATGAGATGCACCTATGACAGCATACATATCATAATTACGATTCATTTTTGGGACCCAGAGTCGATTTACCTTTTCCTCGATGAAGGGTATTGTCCCCCAGTTGGCAGCTTTCAGCAAAGTCAGGGATGTTGCGTACTTTGATGATCCCTTCAGTAGATACACAAGATCGTTAGTGACGAAGAAGTCAAGAGCAATCTGATTATCTTGAGCAGGATCCATTGGAGGTGGAGCTCTTTCTGATTCATGAAGTCCTGGCCGTTGAACGGTTTTCAAAGCCTTTATGATCTCATCGGCATAATACTCGAACTCCATTCGGGGTAATCGGGTTTTGGCGCGAAGTCTCCTATCGTGCAGCGCTTTCTTCACCAAGGATGGAGTAACCGAAGTCTTATACTCATGAGCAAGAAATGCACATAAGTCAATCGGACTTCGGATACGGAGATACAGCACATCTTTGTCAGCATCTGTGATCGGATCATATTGTGCTGCTGCCGTGATCCAAGCTTGTGGTGGTGCAGACTCGTCTATCTCCAACGTGTCTTCCCAGGCACGAATGCTTGGTTCAGGAACCGTAGATTGTTGTGCTTGTTGTAGAGGAGTGGAAGTGCGAACAACTACTGGTTCAGTTTCAGGCATTTCGGCAGTGTCGTGAACTGGGGAGTGTTGTGCAGCTTCGGGTTCTGTCACTGATTCTGCAATCACAGGAGGAACAACAACAGAACTAATGGGGTTAGTGGTAATAGGTAAAGATACAGCGATAGAGATACCGGGAGCCGAAGACGCTGTAGTGGCATTCACATCGTGGCGCCACTTAGTTCGTCTTGATTCCGAGGATGTCGATTTGTCCTTCTGTGCTGCATCTTTTGTGGACTTGGTTCCAGTCTTAGCAGCAGTTTTCTTGGAGCTGGTAACCTTGTCTCCCTCTTTCGGCTGTTCACCCCCATCATCATCCTGATTGTCATCCCCGTTACTATCCCTAACACTCTCCTGATTCTCATCACCACCATCGTCGCCATCATCATCATCATCCTCGTCATCATCCTCATCATCCTCATCATCATCACCACCCTCGTCATCGTCTTTATCCTTTTCTCCTTCTTCTTCTTCTTCTTCCTCTTCTTCACCCGTACCCTCTTCTTCACTTTCTTCCCTTTCTTCCTCAGGTAAGATGTGATATGGTACCACACTTCCAAACGTCTTGAATAATCTATCATCCTCCATGATAGCATCATTCAGGGATTTATATAGAGCCCGTTGAATCCTCGACTTATCATACGACCCAAGTTCCACCATACGAGCCTTAAGGATCTTCTTTAATTCAAAATCCGTCAGGTCATAAGCAATCTTGTAGGCGGCTTCTGAAGGGTTGGATGATTTGACCATCAAGTTGTCAGCAGCAAGTGTCTTCAACTCATCGCGAAGTTTAGGCATTAGGGATTCAACGGATTCTTGCACTCTTTCTTTCACAGATGCTTCAAGTGCTTCTTTTTGTTCCTTATATTTATCCCTCATCGCTTGAAGTCTGGTAATACGTGCAGCATGCTTATCAGCCTCAGCCTGCTTAACCCGAGCAAGTTCTTCTGCATGTGCTTTTCTAGTCAACTCCATATCTGAAGCGAACCTAGCAATCATCTCCTCTTGGGCTTTCCTAGATTCTTCTTCCCTCTGAGCTCGTCTTTGCAACTCTTGGCGAAGTTCATCCATTTCGCGTTTGTTAGTATCAAACATTTCGGCCATCACTAATGCAGCCATTGCAGATGTTGCAGAGCTGCTTTGGGTTGACTGGAGGGGCTCGGTTGTTACTGCTGTACTAAGGATGGGGATTATGGGTGGTGGAAGAAATGGTGTTGAAGCCGGTCGGGTTGGTAAAGGTTGTATGGGTGGAGGTTGAGTTGTTAAGGGTTGAGTTGACACCACGATTGTAGAAGCAACAGGTTCCTTTTCCACACTTGCTGAAATAGAGATTGATGGCTCCTTCGAAGTGGAATAGTGTTCAGGTGACCCAAACTCATCAACATCATCCGGTTCCTCGTACTCATCCTCAATATCTACCCTTGCACCTGAACCACTACCGCCTGTATCTTTCCTACTCCTTTTAATTGCTATCTTCATCATTCGTTTCTCGGTTTTATCCATAGTAGGATCAACAATATCTTCTTCATCACGTAAAGCCATCTCATCAGCCTTACCCTTTCCCTTCTTACCCTCTGACTTCTTCTTCTTGGGTTCGGGTTCAGGTAACGCAGCTGGTTGTTTGCGTTTACCTTTACTCTTAACCGTTGTCGATGAGTCTTCTCCAGTCTGAAGGTTTTCTTTCAGCCTTTTGATTTCTATCTGCAGTAGCTTGTAATCTGCAGAACCTTTGATTTTATCAGATAGAAGGTAATCAGGAACAGGACCCGGAATCACACCAATAGACGGTCCTTCATGCCTCAGATCTACAGTATCATCAGCTTCTTCAGTGTGATAGCGACCTGCTGTACGCCTATCAATAGTAGTATCAAGCTTCATAAAATAATTAATGATTAGCTTAATAAACCGAGGATAAGGAAAGAAGTTTGTCTTCAGCTTCTTGTTGTAGAAAAGTTGAAAGGTGAATTCTTCCCATATCAACAAAGCATAATCTGAATTTGCAGCTTTGTACATGCCATAGAAGAGGTTCATTATCGGACTGCGCAAAGCATCATGGCCACTCGTTTTTGGCGTAAGACATTTACTGAGAATACCCATCAATGCTCTCCAGGGTTGTCCTACTTTAGCAGTGGTAAACTCAGATGCAACTCGTATTTCCGGACATCCAAGTGCGTCAAATAACTCCACGAGTTCATCTTTAGTAGGATCCCTTGAGAATGACATGCCCTTGGGTGTATCCCGTATACCAAGTATCTTACGGAAGTCTGAAACGGTGAGTGTCTGCTGCTTGTTGTCGATGGTGAAGGTGATCTTGTTCGAAGTGATTTCCTTGGTTGCCCAAAATTCAAACATATACTCATAAGGCACCGAGGCTGTACTCCTAAGGGCGTTCTTGAAATGTGAGTTATCAAGGATGGCTATGGCGACCTTAAAACCATGGTGAGTGGACTTAGAGACTTGCTTCAGCCGGTAGTTGTTGGGTATAAACTTAAGGGTTCGAGCTTTAGCAATATCGGCTTCTCTAGATTCTTGGATAGCTTGTACTGTTGGATTAGTCATTTTATCTGCTTAAGATAAGACATGAAAGGTTGATGCACAAAAACAGATAGATATATATCATTCTTACTTCTAAGCATAACACATTTCATAAGATAAAACAACAAGTACATAGATAGCATGCAAACAAGAATAATCAAACTCTTCATCCGGAACTTTTCCTCATTCGGAACATCTTCATCCGGAACATTTCCTCATTCGGAACTTCTCCTCATCCGGAAGTTCTTCATTCGGAACTTCCTTCATCCGGAAGTTCTTCATTCGGAACTTCCTTCATCCGGAAGTTCTTCATTCGGAACTTCCTTCATCCGGAAGTTCTTCATTCGGAACTTCCTTCATCCGGAAGTTATTCATTCGGAACTTCCTTCATCCGGAACATTCCTTCATTCGGAACTTCCTTCATTCGGAAGTTCTTCATTCAGAACTTCCTTCATCCGGAAGTTCTTCATTCGGAACTTCCTTCATTCGGAAGTTCTTCATTCGGAACTTCCTTCATTCGGAAGTTCTTCATTCGGAACTTCCTTCATTCGGAAGTTCTTCATTCGGAACTTCCTTCATTCGGAACTTCCTCATTCGGAAGTTTTTCAGAAGAAATCCTTCATTCGGAA
The DNA here is from genome assembly GCA_025667525.1 of Glebionis coronaria. Classification (NCBI taxonomy): domain Eukaryota; kingdom Viridiplantae; phylum Streptophyta; class Magnoliopsida; order Asterales; family Asteraceae; genus Glebionis; species Glebionis coronaria. The sequence continues at coordinate 503,390,881 of CM046880.1, read as the reverse complement.
GTTTTAAGCCATGTTTATCCGGAACTTTTACCAACTAAACTCAGATGTTTGATCTAGCGCGTTTGTGAGTTTCTAAGGCAATCTAAAGCAATTTAATCATCATTTAACCTATTCCGAGCAAAACCACCATAAATCCCTTATCAATTAACCTTAATTAAGGAATAACCCTAAACCTGATAATTGTTAATTTTCTGAATCAATTAAGGGGATATAGATGGCGATTTAGACGAATTCATAAGTCAAAATATGATGTTAATTACCTTATTTAGTGAATGAACAGGTAGGAATGATCAGACGAGATGATTGTAAGAGTTTGAGTGTGATTAAGCAACAATGGCGGCAAGTATGAAATAGAAACAGTGAAAATGAATAGTAGTGAGGGGCGGGTGGATTTGTTTTTGACTTAGGTCAAAAATATTGACAAGTTAAACAATTAACACTTTAAGTCCCTCTATTTACACTCCTTTTTCTTTTTGTTTCTACTTTTTCCATTTCTCCTAACTCTTGTTAAACGTACACACCATTTAGCAAACGCATCTATTAGCATATTCTCAAAATCTAAAAGCCATGCCTATCACTTAGAACGATCACAAGTCGTTTTCTAAAGCAAAACCACTCAATTACCATGTAGCCCTTAATTTTCACAAGCACTTTTGAAAATCAATTTTAATGACAAAGATGATTTTACTATTTTCTCCCCCTTAAACAATGACCCGTTTTCTATTTAAAGAGCTGTAGTCATTGTTTAAAGAGTCAAATAGTGATGAAAGCATTTCCAATTTATCTCTTGAAAAATTTTGATTCGTGGTTTAAATAAGATTTCTCTTATTTTAACAAATTAATGCACTGAGACGTACACAAATTCGTGTCAGACCAAGTTATAAAGTAAACTTGATCCCTTTGCATGATTTGGCTTGTAAATCATGCCCGAGAAAATTAATTCCCGTTCTGAGCCAACGTTTTCCAAGGAAATACGTGACTTTAATATGAAAACCGGGTTGCAGTCTGAAATAACTACAAGCCATAATGGGCATGTTTTAAAAATGTACAACTTTTATACGGACTCTATTTATGGCACCGTGTCAATATCGATCGACATTTCTAAGGCCGTAAATATTACCGTACTAAAAGACATGCCCGATTTAAAACGAAAAATATTTTTGGTTTTTCTTGGTTTTATATTTTTTTTTATGGTTTTTCTAGGTTTTATATTTTTTATGGTTTTTGTTGGTTTTCTATTTTTGTATTTTCTTTTTGTGGTTTATATATTTACGATAATATACATGATCACAACCAAAGGATACTCTGAATAGTTTACCACGACTATTCAGCTGATTCTTCTGCCAACTCTTTGAGAGTCGCTGGAGTGAATGATTTCATGCCAAGCTTGTCGATCAAAAACTCGATTCGTCCTCGATCTAAGGCTTTGGTGAACATATCCGCCAGCTGGTACTCAGTAGTGACAAAATACAGCTCGATCACTCCGTTCTCCACCTGCTCCTTAATGAAATGGTAGCGAATGTCTATGTGCTTGGCCCGGGAGTGTTGAACATAGTTGCAGCAAAGGGCAATGGCGCTCTTGTTGTCACAATACATCGGGATTTTGTTAAATCCAAGACCGTAGTCAGTTAATTGTGATCTCATCCAAAGGATTTGAGCACAACAACCGGACATGGCGATGTATTCAGCCTCCGTGCTTGATATTGCAGCGCTTTTCTGCCTTTTTGAAGACCAACTGATCAATCTATCTCCAAGGAGTTGCACAGATCCAGAAGTGCTACGCCTCGTATCTTGACATCCAGCATGATCGGCATCTGCGTATGATATTAAAGCAATCGAGGAATCTTTCGGATACCATAGACCACGATGAAGTGTTCCTTTTAGATACCGAAAGATCCTTTTAACTACATGTAGGTGCTTTTCGGTAGGCCGAGCCTGATACCGGGCACACATGCATACAGCAAATTGCAAATCAGGCCTGCTAGCAGTCAGATAGAGAAGGGTGCCAATCATTCCACGGTAAAGTTTCGGATCGACAATAATCCCATCCCTATCTTCATCTAACTTGGATTTCTCCACCATTGGAGTGTCTACGGGGTCACAATTCTCAAAGTTATATTTCTTAAGAGATTCTAGAGCATATTTGGATTGATTTATAAAGATGCCTCTGGGATTCTGAGAAATCTGTAATCCTAAGAAAAATGAAATTTTTCCCATCATCGACATCTGAAAGCGTGTGGACATTATTTTCTCAAATTGTTTAGACAATTCTATGTTAGTGGCAGCAAAAATTATATCATCAACATAAATTTGTACCAGAAGCATGTCGTTGCCTTCCTTGAGAGTGAATAGAGTGGGGTCCACTTTGCCTTTGGAGAAGCCTTCCGACATGAGATATGTTGACAGGAGATCATACCACGCGCGTGGAGCTTGTTTCAACCCATAGAGAGCCTTCTTAAGCTTGTACACATGATTAGGAGACTCCGTACTGACGAACCCATCCGGTTGACTAACATAAACCTCTTCCCTTAGTTCACCGTTCAAAAATGCCGTCTTCACATCCATTTGATAGACAATCATGTTCATATGAGCAGCAAACGCAAGGAATAGTCTAATCGCCTCCAATCTAGCTACAGGAGCAAAAGATTCCTCAAAGTCTATACCCAAGGCTTGTTTATATCCTCTAGCGACCAATCTAGCTTTATTCTTCAATACCGCACCCATCTCATCAAGTTTAACCTTATAAACCCATAACAAAGTAAGGATGTTAACCTTGTCAGGGCGAGGAACCAATTCCCATACTTCTAGTCGTTTGAATTCATTGAGTTCCTCCTGCATAGCTTCAATCCAAGATGATTGGGTCATAGCCTGCTGCCAATTTTTGGGTTCAACTTCAGAGAGAAATGCATCAAAGTAACAATATAGTGCACTCTCTTGTAATTGATGGCGAGTAGAGACTGGTCGATCTAGATCTCCAATAACATTCCTAATTGGGTGATCTTTTGTCCATTTAGTGCTATGGTTTTCAATCCTAGGTGGTCTGGAGTGAACAATAGAAGGAGCTTCTTCTGAGGTAGACGCGGCTGAAGGGTTTTCAGGGATCGCTACACCAAAGAAAGGAAGCTCTTGCAAGTGAGCATATTCCAAGTCGTGATCAGTAGAATCCTCTTCCACATCATTAGGCACAAGTAGGGGTGATGATTCAGGTGTAGTTTGAGAATCACTTGGTGAAGGTGCATCCGGTTCAATGTGAATTGTAGATGCATTAGATAAAGGTTCATTAACTTGAGCAACCACTTCAGGTATTGGAGCAATTACTACAGGTGTTGGAACTTCATCAGTCGGGGGATCGAAGAATTCATCAAACAACGGTTGAAACAGTTTATCCCACTCGGGCCTTGATGGTGGTAAGAATGATGTAGAAGTAGGATTATTGGGAACTAATCCGGAACTTATAGCACCGGTTCCCATCTCATGAAGCGCGGGTTCAGAGCTGTGTTGCTCAGAAGCCATCGCTGTCAGCTCGTCGAAATCTGCGTCCATAGTTTCTACAATCTTGCCAAGACGACGGTTATAGATTCGGTATGCTCTTTTGGACGGTGAGTAACCAATGAAAATACCTATATCGGCTTTTGGTTGAAGCTTACCCAAGTTCTCACTATTGATGTTTGGATAACACAGGGCACCAAACACATGGAAAAATGAAACATCGGGTTTGCGGTCATGTAGAAGCTCATAAGGTGTTTTTCCATGGCGTTTCCGAATGATAGAACGGTTTTGGGTAAAACATGCAGTAGAAATGGCCTCTGCCCACAAGAACAATGGAGCGTTCGCATAAATAAGCATGGTCCTAGCAGCTTCCATAAGTGTACGATTCCGTCTTTCAACGACACCGTTTTGTTGTGGAGTGCGTGCAGCGGATGTTTCATGTGATATACCAACTCCTTCATAATAATCACGAAGAGTCTGGTTGACGAACTCTGTACCATTGTCTGTACGAATACGGCGGACAGTGGTATTCAAACGTACCTGAATGAATTTCAGAAAAGTAATGATAGCCTTCGGAGCTTCATCCTTTGTACGTAAAAATCTAACCCATGTAAACCTTGAGAAATCATCCACAATGACGAGAATGAATTTCTTACCGCTCACACTTTCAGTTCTCATCGGTCCACAAAGATCCATATGCAAAAGATGAAGTTTTTCTTGATTAGTGTCTTCAGCTTTGGGTTTGTAAGATTTCTTGGTGCTTTTCCCCCTTGAACACGCGGAACATAAATGGTCCTTGTGAAATTTAAGCTTGGGAAGACCACGAACTAACTCGTTTTTAGCCAGATGATTAATAGCATCAAAATTAAGATGAGATAATCTGCGATGCCATAACCATGACTTGGTCTTAGAAGCTTTAGAGAGAAGACATACTGGAGAAGCGGCCATCATGTCTTGTAAGGACAAAGTGTAAAGATTTGCACCACGAGATCCCTTCAACAAATCTTTTCCTTCCAAGTTGCGGATGAAACAAGTGTGTTGTCGAAAAGCAACCTCAAGGTTGGAATCACAAAACTGTCCTACTGAGAATAAGTTATGACCAAGACCTTCAACATAGTATACCTTAGAAATCGTCACGTTTCCAATCTGATATTCACCATACCCCATAATCTTTGCTATATGATCATTCCCAAATTTAACCGTACCAAGAAACTTGCTGACGAAATTTCGGAGCATCGAGCGATTTCCGGTCATATGTTTTGAACAACCGGAGTCCAAATACCACAGGATGATTTGGACCACCTGAAAATATCACCACACAAAGACAATGTAGAGGTATCGGAATCTGAGTGTTCCTTGTTATTAGCAGGTACAGATTTAATAATCTTAGATTTGCTAACTCTAGGTTTCTTAGATTTCCTAGCCTTTTTCTTCTTAATTGGTGGTGTAGATTCTAATTGGCTCAAATCCTGAGGTATTTCTACACTGATAGGCACTATAGTGGGGGCTGACCTAATTAAAGGGCGCTGTTTCCATACTTGAGTGCGAGTGTTCCTAACTAAAGGACGCTCAGACCTAACCTCAATGGATGCATTCCTAGTTAAAGGGCACATTTTACCATCGAGTGTAAAGGTCCTACCAGTGGGACGCCATTGCCAGCCAACTTGGGCACGAGTTCTACCCGTTGGCTTCCATTCAAGACCATTCTTAATAGCATTCATTTCATTAACGTGATCAATCAGACACAAATCATGACGCTGGGAAAACATACATTCATTACAATTCCAACAATTTAAATCAGAATTCACGAATGGTTTAGGCTGCTGCACAGGCGCAGAGCTTTTAGTCTTAACATGATTCGTTTTATTTAAAACTGAACTAGCATTCCTATTGTGGACTTCTACTTTCTTCTTTGTGGCACTACTAGTGGCGGGCTTGATCTTATCTTTCTTGAGTGGCGATCCTTTAGCCTTAGTAGTCGCTTTTAATCCTGTAGAAGGCAAAGTGGGAACATTAGCAACAGATTTTAAAGGTGTCTTACTTGATTGTGCCAATGACGGTTTCGCTCCTGGAGTCTTATTAAATGGAGTGACAGCAATGGGCCTATTGTTAAGTAGTGCAGAACCTGGTGTACCTATGTATTGCAAATAAGCCAAGCAATATTGAACTCGCTTAACATATTCATGAGCCGAATAATAGTCGCTACTTAAGGGATCTAAGGCATAAAGATCGTCTACAATATCCCTAAGAAGATCGACATGCTTAATGGCATTCCTCATATAATCATCGTAGGTAACCTGGTTTCTCTTATGAAGCGGATTCTTATAAAGCACTACTGACTTGGTTGTTGGAGCACTAGTGGACGGTGCAGAGTCGGTAGCTAAGTTATCAACAACTTCTTGTCGGGTGAGAAGAAGTGTCTCCTTTAACTCAGCCAAAACCATATTTTTGTCTATGAGCAGGATGTTCAAGTCAGAGATTTCCTCGCACTTTTGGTTCAGTTGTTCAACATAATAATGTTGCTGTGCCGCATTAAAAGCGAAGCGTTCTTCTAGTGAACCATAAAGAGCGGATAGTCCCTGCCTGGTCCGATCCATCTCCCCTAGAACAGTTGATAGTCTAATTTCTAAGACTTGGTTTTTAGACTCTGCAGCCTCTAGTTCCATTTTTAATGTTTCCTTTGATGAAACCTCTCTCTTCAATCTCATGATTTCTTCCTCTAATGTCTTAACAATTGCAATCATCTTGTCACTTGTCTCAACACCGTTTTCACAAACATTTGATATCGAAAGATTTTCATTTTGAGCTTGTTGTTTTAATTCTAAAGATATACAATGTTGTTCTAGTTGATTAAAGCGTTGAGAAAGTAAATTATAAGAATCTTGTAGCTTTAAAAACTCAGCGTTAGATTCGTGACAAGAATGATTATCTACCTCATTTACAGTTTCAGCAACATTTACAGAAATATCACAAACATCATCACAAATATGCACAGCATCACAATTCATCATAGCGGATGTAAGCTCATTCGAATATTTAACATTTACAATAGTAAGCACATCACACGAGATTACTTCGGACAAGAATCGGTCATATTCGGTTGAAATCTTTTCCTTTTCAATTAGTTGCAGTTCGTAAGCGGTGTCCATTTCATAAAACACTTTTTGAACTTCACCAATTTCAAACTGAAGATTTTCCTTAAGAGATGCAAAACTTCTTTTTAGACTTTCGACAAACGGATTGATCTCAGTTTTAAACACCTCGTTCATGTGTTCGAAAGCCCATTCTCCGGCGTTTAAGCCATTTGAAGTCGTACATTCCAAGATGACCTTGTCAAAGTTAGTAAAGTATCGGTTAATCTCTTGCAAGTTTAACCATACAGTGCTAACAGGTGGAAGATTCTTTGGAATTTCCTTAGGACCTTCCATGTTGACAAGTGTAGGAAATGTACTAGGGCTTTCTTCCTCTATCATGTAGGTTGGTGCTGTGATGAGATCCTTATCCATATGGAAGCGAACTCTAAAATCAGTTTTTGCAAGCTCCTTATTCATCTTAAAATAATCACAATCGGGATATTTTGCTGAATTGTATGACCGATCCTCATCAACTAGAACCTTACTTGTTCGATCATTGGGAAAAACAATCGGGTCTAAAGCCAATCCTAATTGAGTTGCATTATAAAGTCTAGGACTATGTCTTAAAGCTTGTTTTGCATACTGTGAATTAGGGGGAAGGCCTTTTAGACGTGATAAGTTAAACTCTTTAAATGAAGCATCAAATAAGTGAACTAGTTGTGAAGCAGCGTATTGTCTTAAAAGCAAGTAATCTAGACTTCTAATCTTATTAGTGGCATTAATCTCCATTTCATTCTTCTTAGATTCGAGTAATTCAAAATCAGTTTGAAGTTTTTGAAAATTAGTGACCACTAACTCCTTTTCTTTAAGTTCATTAGATAGATTTGCTCTTAAGTTTTCGATCTCTTGCAAGTGACCCATTTGTTTGTTTCTAAAATGATCATATTCGAGATTTGTGAGAACACTAGACGAAGGCACTAGTTCCAAAGTTTGTACTTTCTCATTGCTTAAGGCAAGCTCATCAGACAAATTCTTATTCTTAGCTAAGGTTTCTAAGAGTGCAGCATTCATTTGGCTAAGTAATGTAGCAGGAACCATGACCAAATCTTGTTGAGCAGGAGTAGGCGTATGCGAAATGGATCCCGGTTGTGATTCACTCAAAATCTGGGGACTCACATTGATATTGCTATCATTGTTTGTCTCCTCATTTGAAAGACTCACCACCGAAAATTCATTCGAATCAGCACTCTCTTGCCCAACTTGATGTGGTTGAATACTAGCATCAGTGGCATTATCGGTGTTATTAATAAGTACCTCAGATCTCTTATCTGGCCCTAAGCTGGAGAAAGTTGCCATGAAAGCAGCCTTTGCAGTTTGAAAGTCATCACAGTCGGAATCATACGCATCAAGATCATCGGCTTGGTAAGCTGCATTCTGCGTAGTGACAACGTCTTGTTCAGCAATCCCTGGGTCAGCAAGAAATGCAAGCTCCTCTTCATCAAGTTCCCTTCCTTGCGCCTGAGCATTTACCAGATAGATCTTTTCTGCAAACCACTGTCCATCCCTTCTCCTCTTGGGTTTCTTACAATCCCTAGACATATGACCCTCTTCCTTGCAATTGTAGCATGTGATCATTCTCAACTTGCCTGTATTAGCCCGTGGAGGATTGTTGACCATTGGAGCAGGAGCAGGATTGACGGTGCGAACATTGGTTGACGTGGAAGTTCTCCCCTGATATGGTTGAATTGGCTGAACCATTACCCTGCCATTCTCAATTGTAGCTTGTTGGCGAGAATTGGATGAATTCCTCAACTGATTGTTGGTAGGAGCTGATCCTCTGTATCCTCGTTTGCTTAAAGTTCGTGTGAGATAAGCAGACATAGTAGTTAGCACTTCAACTGGGTCAGCTCCTTGTTGGAATACAGGAACGGGGACTTCCTCATCATCACAATATAGTGCTTGATCTGGATGAGCTGCATAATCAGTAGAAGGAATACTCATTTGATCAGGGTAGCTTGTTGGATATGCTGCATTCTCTTGATAAGAAGAATATGATGGCTGAGCATAATGTGCAACATTTGCTGGATGAAGTTGTGAAGCATACTGTGGTGAAGGTGCATTGAACCGATATTGTTGCTGATGTGAGGTGGGTGGTTGTGGTAGAATCGAGTATTGGGGAAAGGCTGGAGTCATGTAAGGTGATTGATGATAAGCTTGATGTCCCAAGATATAAGGTGTGTTGTTGTGAGACAAGCTTGGTTGATTCGCCATCAAAGCTAAGGAATCTGGGTGCATACCACGAGGAGAACGGTGCATAATCACATGCTTCTCATGCTGCTGAAGGAAGGCATATATTTGATCCAAATTGCACTTATGCAGATCCCTGGTTAACTTACATCGGTAATGTACTCACCCCATTCAGCTTGAGGTAGAGTATTCAAGAATTTGGTGTTAACCTGGAATGGTGCGATCACAAGATTGTATACATTCAGATCATTCATGAGTGTGGTGAATCTGAAGTAATAATCGTGAAGCGTTTCCCCTGGGTTGTAGGTGAATCTATCAAACAAATCATACAGCTGACACTCCCTTTCTTGTTTGGTGAGAGACGTACCTTGTAGCAACACCTTAAGACGTTCCCATAGATCCTTTGCCACCGTATACTGACTCACCATCCTATAGATGTCATGGGGAAGAGCTTGGAGAATTGTTTGAAGAGCTTTTTCATCTGCATCTGCAACAAGTTGTTGAGCTGGAGTGAGTTCTTCAAATTCTCGTGGTCTAGTCACGTTGTCAACCGTAATGGTACCATAGTCGAGTGGACCATTCAAAATCGATTTGACCATAAGCCTTCCGTATGTCGGTTTCCCCTTTAGATATTGCATCATTCGACCTTGCCATGCCTCAAACACCTCTTTAATAAGCATCGGTGGACGGCTATCAGTTCCCGTTATGATTGATATATCCGTAAGAGATGTCATCTGAGGCATTACTGAATTTGGATTCATTTTGTTTTTCTTCAAAGAAACAGAGATTATCGGTTGATCGAGCAGTGAAGTAAAGCTTGTGAATTGTGTTGTGTTTTTGTTGTAAGAAACCAAGATTAAATCCTCTAAAAAATCGTCGAAAAAACAAGCAAAATAACCCTTGATTCGGAACTTTTTGTTGATTCGGAAGTTTGATTCGGAAGATTACCTTGATTCGGAACTTGTTGTTGATTCGGAAGATTACCTTGATTCGGAACTTTTTGGCTTGATCCGGAACTTCTTGACTCGGAAGTTCTTGGTTCGGAACTCTTGAGCTTGATCCGGAACTTCTTGGTTCGGAAGTTCTTGGTTCGGAACTTTGGCTTGATCCGGAACTTCTTGACTCGGAAGTTCTTGGTTCGGAAGTTTCTTGATCCGGAACTTCTTGGTTCGGAAGTTTCTTGATCCGGAACTTCTTGGTTCGGAAGTTTCTTGATTCGGAACTTCTTGACTCGGAACTCCTTGGTTCGGAACTCCTTGATCCGGAACTTCTTGACTCGGAACTCCTTGATCCGGAACTTCTTGATCCGGAACTTCTTGACTCGGAACTCCTTGATCCGGAACTCCTTGATCCGGAAGTTTTGCTGAATAAACAGAAACTTCCTCCGATGAACAGTCGAACAGTAAAACTTAAGATTAAGCCCAGATTTTGACCAAATAACCCAAAAAGTTTTGTGCTTTTGACTAAAATAAGTAACAACTAATACTTATCCACTAATCCCAATCACAAAAACACCAAAAACACCAAGAATCAAGATGATTTTTCTTAAAGAACACTAATACAATCAAAAACTAAAAAACCACACAAATCACCACCTTAAATCACCCCATAGCTCTTGATACCAAATGTAGAATATTGATAATCAATGAATCTATGAAGGGGTTTGTTGATTTCTAGAGAGAGAAAGTTAGAGAGAGAAAGTGAGAGAAACTATGTGAATTTTATTAAGTGGAAAACAAGAAATGACAACAACCAACCCCTTTCCATGGTGGAAAGGGGTATTTATAGTTCCAAGTCATAAGTGGACTTGGGCCGGTCCATGACAAGCCCATGGACCGGTTCTTACTTAAGTTAATAAGCAATTAATAACTAATTACTAACTACGAGCTATTACAACATAAATCATATTGTGGAGTGACCGATACTTCTAATATACGTTAAAACGTATTTCTAACAATATACATTTTCTTCCGTAATCAAAGCTTAGAAGATATGTAATAATATAATATAGAATTTGATATAAAATCAATGTAGGAAATTTACAATTTTTAATATCAAAGTGAAGGAATTAATATAAAATGATTTTCTAGAAGATGGAAGTATTGAAATTGACTGCTTTACTCACCATATATTACTTTTGTGCAATGTTTTAAAACCCGGGTTTTGAATCGACCCGGTCGAGCCACCGGGTCACCGGTTCAACCGGTTGGACCGCCGGGTCAACCCGGTTTTCAATTAAAAAAATTTATTTATATATTTTTAATATTACTATATATATATAAATATAAATCGTTAATATTTCATATATTTGGTCTAAACATCATTTACTAACAACTATAAAACGTAAAAACAAAGTTACGTTACAAATACGTTTAATTATATCGCGAAAAAACGAAAAAAAAAAACAAAAAAATCGAAAAAAATCAAAACCCGGCCGGGTCGCACGAACCGGGTCAACCCGGGTCGCTTCAAACCCGGCGGGTCATACCGGGTTTCCAAAATGTAAGACCCGGGTCAATTTGACCCGGTTTTTTCGGCCGGAACCGGTCCAACCGGTTGATCCGGCCGGGTCGACCCGGGTTTCAAAACATTGCTTTTGTGTAGTAATAGACAACCTGTGATCATCAAAGACATAAATTATTCAACTAATACAATTTCTAATCCACAATTAACACCAACTTATTTCATAAAATTGTATAAAATGATTTGCTACCAAGACTTTTAGTTAAAATACAAAAGTTGTTAATATATATAGGCAACTGTTTTAATAAACGAAGCTGATGATGGATTACGACATTAGATAGCATTGCATTATTGGTTTATTACTACTAATTTGAAACATATTTATAAATTGATATTATGGATTAACATAGTATCAGTTTTAGCTTTGTCTTAAGAAAAGAACATTTGTATTTATCCATGCAATAGCTAGTTAAAAATGATTACTAGTGTACATTAGATGATTAGAATATTTTTCAATTTTGCCATTAATTTATAAAATAAATATGTTCCATTTTGATGCTGTAAATGCATGAAAAATCTACGCATTTAGTGTGTAAGAAAGAAAAGAAAATAAACAATTATGAGGGACCTTTTTATTATGTGTTTTCAAAATCACAATTACTACTTAAAAAAAAACAAAAGAAAGCAAAATTCAACTTAAACAAAACCCGAATTCAAAGCATCATATGTCACTATAGTTTCCATTATTAAACTGTTAATTAGGTCATATTATTGAAGCATGCATCAACATATAAACACACATTTGTCCACTATATACCAAAAATCAACCAACAAAAACTTAACAATTGCAGTCATAAAATTTAGGAATTAAGGTATGAAGCCACCACCAATACCTTCGTCATCTTCTACCTCGAATCTTATACGAAAAGCTCGACTTTCGCCATATCTTTTCACCTTACTAGCCTTTATACTCTTTGTTACCTTCCTCTACGGTCAAGACATTGGTTGCATTCTCGGACAACTTGATCTTGATATCATTAGTCCAAATCAACCTCTAATTTCTACTCCGAGTAAGCTTATTTTCCTTGTTAGATCGCGTCTTCAAGAAAAAATAATTAAACAGATTTTGACATTTGTGTCATCAAAATTGTGCATTTGCAATGCTAAAACAAAAATGTCAAATGCTAACATTGTACTATGTTTGTAACATCTTTCGAACTTCATAATAGTATATATGTCTGTTTTTACATGAAACTTTAATTGCGTTATTCATGCAATATATTTGAAATTTTGAAATCAGATATATATCATTCTTTTTTATGGTAATGGAGGGAGCTAATGTGTTACCTCCAAAAAATTATGTAAAATTATAAAAAATGATAGTTTTTGTTCATGTAATTAGAGAAACATTACAAGAAGTTGCCATTTACGATTGGTGAGACGGAGAATGGTTGTGATTTTTTTAGTGGCAAATGGGTGTGGGATCCCATAAACCGGCCGTTGTACCAAGAATCCGAGTGTCCGTACATACAACCACAGTTAACATGTCAAGAACACGGCCGTCCGGACCGGGATTACCAGTTTTGGAGATGGCAACCCAATGGTTGTTCTCTTCCAAGGTAAACTCCAGTTCTATTTTCACTATTACAGATTTGCAGTATATGTTTATGATAAAGAAAGAAAGGGTGGTGAAATATTTTAATAGGGATACTAATTATTCATTTTGTTTAACTTACGCAGAGATGTGTAAGAAAATAATGACCTAATTACTAACAAAATCTTACCTTCTTGATTGACATTTAACACTAAAATATGAGCATAAAGTTTTCACTTTGATTGGAGTTAGATCACCTGTTCCACCTAATCATGAGTCTGACATTCCATCCTCTTTGAACTATCCACTATAGTACAATACAGTACTACTGGTTTTTGTTTGTTTAGGTATCAAGTCAACTATGTTCTTGTAAAATATATCTCAAGATGGTGTAATTTTGAATCAATTTTCTTATGTAATGGGCGAAGATGTATCATTCACCTACGTCTCTTTTGCTTGAATTTTCTTTTTTGGAGTTTTAGCAATAAAAAATAAAAAATAAAAAATTGGAGTAATAAAATTTACCGGGACACCCTTTACCGAAAAAAAAACTATAGATATGGTATTTCTATATACTTAAAATCTTTGCTAACATTTGACTTTTGTGATGATCAATGACACAGCTTCAATGCATCACTAATGTTGGAAACGTTAAGAAACAAGAGGATGATGTTTGTTGGCGATTCCTTGAACAGAGGCCAATACGTATCGATGGTGTGTCTTCTCCATTCACTCATTCCCGATAATGCTAAATCCATGGAAACTTTCGGCTCTCTCACTGTTTTTACTGCTAAGGTAACATTTTTAGCAAATTAGAAACTAAACACAGAACATTTTTTTTACCAACTAGATCAAAATCCAATTTGCTCCATTTATTTAACATGATTATTTGTTATAATAGGATTACAATGCTACAATTGAATTCTATTGGGCACCATTTTTACTTGAATCAAACTCGGATGATGCTGTCATACATCGTGTTTCTGATAGACTTGTACGAAGGGGTTCCATTAACAAGCATGGAAAGCATTGGAAAGGAGTTGATATTATGGTTTTCAACACTTACCTGTGGTGGATGACGGGCCTCAAGTTTAAGATTTTGTAAGTCTTGTTTAATTAAGCCTAATCTCAAACCTAATATAACAAGTAGAGACAGCATGACGTAAATTAAGCCCATTGCAATACAATTTTATAATTTTAGTATAAAACCTTATTCGTTTTCTCTAAACGCAAGTAAAATTATCAAACTTCACTTCTCATAAGAAGCAAGATTCCAAAATGAATAACGTCTAACATTTGGTTAAAAACGGTAGGCAAGGATCGTTTGATGATGAAGAAAAAGATATAGCAGAAGTGTCGACAGAAGATGCTTATAGAATGGGGATGAAGAGTATGTTGAGATGGGCAAAGAGGAATATGGATCCTAAGAAAACACGAGTCTTCTTTACTAGCATGTCACCTTCTCATCAAAAGTAAGTCATATTTCTTTCATTTGATACGATTCGTTATAGCATTAGTCTTTCGTGTGATCACGTCCCACTTAAGTTGTAGAAACGAAATGAGTAAGAAAACTTTCATCTCATGAATTCTTCTTATTATAGGAGCGTTGATTGGGGAGCCGAGCCAAATGGGAACTGCTACAACCAAACAGAAATGATTGCGGATCCAAACTATTGGGGATCAGATTGTAGGAAAAGCATAATGGAAGTCATCGGGGACGTGTTCAGTAAATCAAAGTATCCCATAACATTTCTAAACATCACACAACTCTCACTATACCGAAAAGATGCACACACGTCAATATACAAGAAGCAATGGAGCGCGTTGACACCCGAACAAATAGCCAATCCTCCTAGCTATGCTGATTGTGTACATTGGTGTTTACCTGGGCTTCAAGATACATGGAATGAGCTATTGTTTGCTAAACTTTTCTATCCTTGATAAGCCTAATGGAAATTGAATTTATATTTTTTGGTGCATATATTGTTTGTCTTTGAAATTGTTTTTTTGTGTAAGGCACAAAATGTGGCTAAAAATAGATGTATTTTTCATAGAAATTGATTTGGATTTTTACTTTTGATTTAATGGGTTGGGCCTAGAGTACCAACGTGGCAACTTCTCTGCGCAAATGGGCCTAAAAGTAAACATTTCAAGAAAAATAAATACACTAGTTGTTTAAACCATAGTCGTAGTCGGATTTTGCTTAGTGAGAATGCTGAAAATATTTAACTAACTTATATTTATTATAGATCTATGCAACTTATTTTTAAATATTTACTAATGTACAGATCAAAATCTGACTTTTTTGACCGATTATCATTAAAAAAAGTTATTATTTGAATATTGGCGTTTGCATGGACTTTCAACATTAGTCCTTTTGCATTTTTATATTTTTAAAACTAGACGAGTATCCGCGCATAGCGGCGGCAATTCCTAGCGAAAAATAATTAACGATATGTGATATTGTGGAAAAAATTTCAGTTAACGTTCAAAACTGAACGTAAAAATATTAAAATGAATTTGCAAACGTTCGCAACATGTGATAAATTCGAAACGTGTATCAAACAACATATTAAAGTATCTAGTGAAATTAACAGTGAAACATGACATTAATTATGAGATAAAATCTAAGAATGCATGTTGCACGTCGCGTAATACTTCTTGGCGCACAACATTTTCAGTGTAGACTCCCCACTGAATAAACTCATTGACTGATTTCACTAATACCTTAGTAGTTATAAACATAGAAATAACATAAGCCACTAATTAACTATCAAGAACTAATTAACAGTTATTAATAAAAAGTTAAAAACAAACATACTTATGATATTATAGCTAAGTGTTACGTGTAACATTTATATTTTAATTGTAAAATAATCAAAATATATTTGGAAAATATTTCAAAATACGATAATTTAACTCAACGTGTATTAAAAAGACATATAAAAACATTTAGTGAACCTAAAAGTTAATCATGACATTAATTTTGAAATATGACCCATACGACATTTGAGATGTAGATTCATTCTTGATTGAACTCCAAGCCATATTGCACTAATACATTTGTACTTGTACATTTTTACATGTAGGTCTTTTTTGCAATAACTAATATCGTAATTAAAAGTCGAGTATCTAGTCATACTGCTTTCGCTTCTTTTAGCAAGGTGTTTACATCAATTAGCCACAAGAAAATTAAAACACTTTTAAGTAACAGCTTTTCTTACCATAAATTAACTGTCTCATTCAGCGGTTTATAGTTCTTTTTATTAAGCCAAATTTACATATATAGAATTAAGTGGGGGTGTAAGTGTAAGCCCATTAAATATATATACTATGGGAGGTGATTTGCACACTCCATGAATTGATTGATACACTTCAAATGTTTGTGTGCGGACATTTATACCCTTACATTAGTGGAGTAGGAAAATTTGCACACTCCATGTTAAGGGTAAAAATGTCTAACACACAATATTTGGAGTGTGTCAATCAATTTATGGAGTGTGCCAATCACCTCCCATATACTATAGATATTCAATATGATGTATTTTAGGTCGTCGTAAGCATGACCCATGAATTTGAATTTGAAGTTTTGAGGATAGATATATTTATACAGTTAGTTACAAGTAGACTATCGTGATTTTTATTCGTTTGTAATAAGCTGCAATACGAGAGTGAGTTGTTCTAGTTAAAAAAATCTATCGTGATTTTCATTCGTTTGTAATAAGCTGCAATACGAGAGTGAGTTGTTATAGTAAAAAAAATCATACGGAGTACATATTTATGATAATTAGATAACATAAAAAAGCGCAAAAATATTAATCATAATTAACATTATGATTCACGGATACATTTACAATGTTTTGTAGGATTTCAAGAAAAAAACAAAACTTAAATAAAGAAAAATCATTTCATTCCATCCACGTTGTTGTAATATATACGGTCCTTTAATATGCAAGTCATAAAATTGTTTTCCAAATGGCTAGTTCTTCACAGATGCATAAAAAGACATCTCAAAACACATTAACTTTAAAAAGGTTGTCGTTCTGAGATTAATCAGCTTGTAATATTGAGTCGAAAATCTAGGTATACCAAAAAAACTCCCACACAAGCTCCATATAAATGATACTCGTAATACACTAAAAAGAAGCTATTAGTAACACACGGAAAGTGCCACAATAGGCCAAATAATTAAAAACCTCGTTGACCTTGTGTCGCACAAATTAAAAGTGTCATAACTGCATTGCCCTAAAAGGTCTAGTGACACTTTCTGTTGTATTGTTGCAAACCTTATGAAAATAGTGGCACTTAATAATATGTCACAATAGGTTGAAAACTATTTTTTGCCACATGCTTTGTGCCATTAAATATGCATTATGTAGAATCGATCACATTGTTTCAATACCATGATACCGAAAGCATATTTCCATCGTCTCTTTATATTAACAAAGATTTGATCAAAAACTGAAAAATTAAGAAACTAATCACTTGAATTACATGGAATTGGGATCTTCATTAATAAAGAAAGGCCTCAAATATACAATTTTTTTTTGAAGTTAATACAACTAATTCGAGTTGTAAACAATTTAAATTTGTGCATATCAAGAATATAGAAAGTCGGTATTCAAGCAAATCGTGTATCAAGATAACCTAATTAATAAGATTTTCCTATATTTCCTTGAATAGTTAGTTTTTCAACAAGTTTCTAATTGTTCTATTTAATGTTCCAACTATTTTTTATACTACGTATTTTCTTAAACGATAATTATTTAATGTTCCAACTATTTTTTAACAATTCAAAATTACCATGAATAAGTTTTAATAATTCAGTATTAATGTGCAATTAAATTTTAACATTTCCTAAATTAAATGATTTTTTAACATTCAAGAAACGTTTTAAAATGGTTTATAGATAGTTTATTGGTAATATACAAATTTCATGATTCATGCCAACCGAACATTAATATTATGAATAATTTTCTTTAAAAAAAAATTAAGTTTCCGTCGTTAAACTTTAATATCAAAAGCTTCACACGTTTGAAAAATTCAAAATATTAAGCTTCCAATATTTTCTACTTAGGATTTCAAAAATCTTCTCAAGATTTTAAAATATTTTAAATTTCAAGCTTTAAAATATATTCAAAGTTTAAATAAAATTACAAATAAATTTTCACATCAAAGCATAAAAAATGGAACATACATATATAAGTACAACTTATAGAACAAATTTTATCAACAATTTTACAAAGTCACAAATAGTCTATTAAAAAAATCTACACCAGAATGAAAAACTAAATGTATAAAAAACACAATATATAAGTTTATAACATAGTGAAATTACAAGATTATAGTATTATCACGTTAGACTTACTATTCATAATAAAAATTCACAAAAAAACATGAGGTAAATTTGTGTCATATTGCTCATTTAGTACGCATTCTTCTTCCTTTCATTAGATGCCTCCTTAGCCCTAAGATATGAATATTTGATATGTAATCCCTCCAATCTATTTCTCATGGTCGAATGTTCTTTTTACTTCTTCTAACATGAGCCCCGAGTGTTGCTATTGTCAAATGATCTAATGAGAAAAGACATAAAAATACTTCTAAACATGCATTTATGGCCACTTACTATGCTTGCTCTAGTGATTATTCGAAGAATCGTAGTGTAAACAAACAATATTGTATGAAGTGTATAAACGTATCTAGATGTTAAGTACAATGCTATATTTCACCATAGAATGTATAGTTCTGTTGGTTCATATATATTGTACTTTGATTGATCCACTGATTTCACGCATAAGTTTACAATTTTAAGTGAAAAAATCTTTTATTTGAAGATATCGAAGCCTTTGAATCACTTCAGCTAATTGCATCTTCCATATATGAGGGGAAAATTCTTCCACAGACCAATAAAGTTGCATGATTTTGTAGTTGCACGTGAACCGGTTCCCCGTTAAATCCATGCATGGAGAGGTATTAAAGTGCTCATAAAGTAGCCTTGTCAAATCATTAAACACTAACAGGTTGATCAGTACTGATGAAGATATCTGGTATATGTGACTGTCTATTTTCTTTCAACCTATTAAGTGTTTTGCCATGGCTCCCCCAAGGTTGGCAATTAAACAGCGGGTAGCTTTTTCCAGCAACTGAGCAGCGTACTAATTGGCGACGTCGTAAGCTGTAACAAAAGAACATAACAAGTTTTATAAAAGCTAAGATCAACACATATATTCTATAGAACTATAATAAAACCCTCAAAACTTTAAGAAAACAACAAAAAAAATCATCAATACCTTTTGGTTATGGTGAGTTTGAGGCAAAGTGGTGGCGCCTCTTAGCTCTGACGTGATGGATGGGTCGCCAAGGTTGGGGTCGTGGTTGGGACGTGTTGGCGAGATGTGGTGGTAGGAGGTTGTGATATGGTGTTGTTGGTGATGGGTGACAGGAAATGAATTTTGTATGTAGAAGGGTGATATTTTATACCCATTTGACAGCTGTGTATATCTCTTTCAATACATTTCAATATTCTTATAATTAATGAATTTTTCAACATTTCCATAATTATGCATTTTTTCAACATTCAAGATTTTGGGTAATTTACTTTATAAGTAGTAGAGATTATAATAATGATACATTAACTTTTTCATTAACTTTCACCGTAGTCTCTTAACTTTTTCACCTAATATTTTTTATAAATGGTTTTATATAATGAAAACAAATTTTGTTTTTTATTTCGAAAAAATATTTTGGTTTTTTTCGAAAAAAATGTTGATTCGAATCTTTTTCAAAAAAAGATAGGTTTAATTTTTTTCGAAAAAAGTTTTGGATTTTTTTAAATAGTTTTGTTTTTTTAAAGGAGTTCATTTTTATAAAAAATTTATTCGAAAAAGATTTAAGTTAATATTTATAATATATTTAAAGATTTAGTATTTTTATTTTTTCTTTGATTTTCTTTAAAATGTTAAAAATAGCTAAATGTTTTCCTTCCAAAAATAAAATCTTAAATTTTTGTAAATGTTTTTTAACATTTTTTTAGATAAGTAAAAAAGATTAAGTTAATTAAGTTTTTTTTAAAGGTTTTCTTCGAGTTTTTTTTATGAAGCTAAACATTTTTCTTCTGGAAAGATTAAAATTTATAGAAATTTTTAAACATTTTTATGTTTTCTTAAGATAACAAGTGAAATTTTTAACTTCAAAAGAAATAAAAATTAAAACACAAAAATATTTTAATTTATTATATTTAGCTTTTTTTTACTTTTATAAATATTTTAAAATCTAAACTAAAACGTAAAATATTTTAAAGTTTCGTGTTTTCTTAAATAATTTCTTTTACTTGAAAGAAAAATATTTAGTTGTAACTCTTTTAAATAACAGTGGAAGAAAAATGTAAAATGTTTTTAATCTTTTTTAACTTAAAACCTTTTTTTTTTGTGTTTTTCAGAAAAAAGATAACATTTTTTTATTAATATTTTTTTTTGTTTTGAAAATGTGTGTATGATAACTTGCGTGTATACAAATTTGTATGTAAAAATTTGTAAAAATGCCAAAGGACTAACGTTGAGAAGTCCATGCAAACATCAGGGACCAAACAGTATTTTTTTTTAATCGTAACAGGTCAAACAAGTTAGATTTTAGTCATATTACGTAGATTGGTAAGTAATTAAAAATATGTTGCGTATATTTGTAATAAATATGATAGGCTGCGTATATTGGTACATTTGGATGAGTTAGTTACGTATTTTCAGCATTCACCCTACATTATTAACAACGTTGTTATTCGGGTAGACCAATTCGCGTAGTATCCAATCCAGAATATAAGCTTGCTTTTGCCTTCTCCACATACCTGAATAAGCCTTTTTTGGCTCGAGCATGTCGGGTTTTACGAAAAAAAAGCGTTATCCTATCTGACCTTAATAATGTGTGCGTATAACCCGTACCGAGTAAGTTTATTCGAGTTCGGATAAGGTTAGGTTAGTCGGGGTCGAGTATTTTTTACATTGCGTATCAGTGTCTCCTAAACTAAAAGTACTTTGTCCATAACCATAGTACCATAATGTCGATATGCTCGTATGCTAAATATGTTAGGCACTCATCAACACGAATACCAGTTTATAAACATAAGGTCATGTTTTAAAGTTAATACGAACATGACAGGTCACGTTTTTATTTCACAAATATAAAAAAGATCGGGTCTCCAAAAGACGTCACAAAATTTGTTTGTGAAGCAACATGACCAGTAATGTTCATATTAACTTTAAAGAATTTATATCCTTCTTCTGAACAGAATGGCGATTTTGTAGGATTTTTTTACATAGTCACTCGTATATATATTTTGCTTATATCTTATCTTACTTTTTATCTTACTACATAGTATATTATAAAACATTTGAGTCATTTTTAGTTTTAGAAAAATTAAAACATTTAAAGTTGAATTTTATGAAAACATTCATTTGTAATTAACCATCCATTTCCTTTTGTAACAACATTTTCTAACAACCTATTAAAAACCCCTTTATTATACTCCTTTATAAAGCATATTGACATGTTGTTTTTAGAATACTTTAAAGTTCAAGTTACAATATACTACGTCATTTGTACAACATACTAAGCCATTTTTAGAATATTTGAAACATGGAATTATAACATATATTGCATTAAACTTGATTGTAGGGGGTTTATACTTCTTTTAGGAAAAAGAAATATAAACGACAGATATTAATCGATACGATTTAGGAAAACCGTAAAGACAAGAATTCAAGTTCGTTCTCGAAAGAGGTGTGTGATGTGTGCCAATATTAAAAATACAATGTTTGGATTAGTTTGTTTTTGGAAGAAAAGAGAGAAAAGTAAATACGGTTACGCTAAAAATTAAACTACGACGTATAAAACTTAAAATTGTAAAATTCGACGAAAATTAAAACTTATCTAAAAAAAATAAAAAATTTAAATTAACTTCCTAAAAATATATCTAGGGTTTACAAATAAAGAAAACTTGTTGAAACTTTTTAAATTAAAAAATATTTAATTTTTAAATGCTAATTAAAACCAAAAATTAAACAAATTAATAACAAATCCAATCCAAGATTTTAAAGTTTGTAAACCTCAAATATATTTTCTATCACTCAAAAGTATTTTTCAAAAATTATAAAAACTAATTTCCTATTTTTAATTGACCAAACACTATCTTTAACTTAAAATAATTATAAAAAATAAAATGAACAGTGGAAAATACCTAACCAATTTTGAAAATTCTACAATACTGGAAACAAGCTAGGAAAAATATCAAAAGCCAGAAAAGTTGACAAATAAGCTGTAAAAGTTCAAACAATAAGATGATGCTTAAATAAAACTAGCAGTGGCTAGATCTGGTGCCTTTAGTGGGAACTTTGGTTCCAATTGACTGTGTAATTTGAGCAGACAGAAAAATGGCTTGATTTCGAGCCTTGTTTGTTGGTTTTTTCTTGGGGCAAAAGGCACCCCTACAAGCAGTGGCTTGTGAGGAGTCAAAATACACAGCAAACAAACACAATTCAAGCAAAAACAACTCACATATCATAGCATAAAAGATTTTGTAGAAAAAGAAAAAAATGTAGACAAAATGTTTACTTTCCTGATATAGTTGGCACTAGAACTAATTTTGAGCACACAAAAACTTAGGTCTAAGCACAATAAATCACCAAGCAACTTCACAAAACCCTATACTAACAACAGATCTAGCTAACACTAAGATTTCAAGTCACACAACATAAAAGAAAAAAACCCTAACATCTACTGTTTGAAAACTGGCAGATTTTGACCAAAAACATGCACTTGAAAACACAAGGAAACAGCTAACTGATAACTCAAACACTACACACATGCATAACACACCTGAAACACTACTTTATCTAACAGATTCACTAGTTTTCAATTCAAGAAACACAAAATCTAACCCTAAGAGACCTACCGATATTCTAGATAGATCTTCATAAAAAAATTCAAGCTTCCAAAATTAGATTTTTAACAACAAAACTCACTTAAAACACATATCATAGAACTCCTATCCTAAACAAAAGTGTGCAAACAAGTGACTATATAAATTTGTGTCACCAAAGATTTATACAGCCAAATCCAAACACCCCTTTATCTAGGCTGTTATGAAAATTAACAGAAAGATTTTTGTAAATCAACTTAAAACCTTTTAAATCTAACATGGACAAACACAAATCATAAAAAAAACTGACGAACTAGTTTATGCTAAGATGAGCACTCAAATGAATCAAACACGTAAGCACCTTTAAAAACAGTTAACAAATAGGAGTTTTCAAATGTTACCACGCCTACTCTTGTTCAGAGTAGGTACACACCTTTGGAGACCATATAGCTGGATGCTTTTGAAGGAAGAAAGTGGATGTTTGCAATGTGAAGAAGGGAGGTGGTTAGACTACTACAGTTAAAACCAACCTATGTCTTGTTTATGGAACCTGCTTATAACACACCACAAGAAACCAAGAAAACTCCGAGTAGCAAAAAACTTGGTGAAAGCTTGGTGTCAACAAGCTTCACAAGTTGTTGGTACAGTAAGTGTTACATAAACAATTGTAAGAGATTTTAGGCCAAATCTCTTAACCTCAAACTTGGAAAATGTTTTACCAAACATGCAAAATGATACCAACAGAAAAAAACACAATTATAAACCTTGAGCACCTTTTGGTTGTCAATCAAAAGGCTTTAAGACTTGTAACATTGGGTCTCAAAAAGGATTATCTTGCCAAAAATTCTTGAACAACCTAAACCTTTTGATAGAAAACTACATTAACCTTTTTAATAAATTTAAAGATTACACTAAAACAGTAATAAAAGGGAACTCAACTTATTTAAAAATAAAAATAAAATTTTTTCATTAATTTTATTTTTTTTACAAATAAATCTGGAACAAAAAGCTAAGGTCACGAGCCGACCCTGCTATATACTAGTCTATAGAAGAGTCTATAAATCATAAAAAATACATAAGAACCCTAGCTGAGGATTTCCTGTAATGCCCTTGGAAGATTTTGAATTTCTGGTTCAAAGAATGCCCATGTGATGATTCTGATTTGCCAGTTGTTATAGAACAAGTTTGACCCGTTCTTGGGATCTTTAGGAGCAAGATATCGATTTGAGCCCTTGATTAGCTGGCCAAGATTATTTTTTTGCTATAACGGGGGTGACAAGGGGCTGGGCACATGTACAGAAGGGTCCACAGGTGAGCTGGAGGTGTGTTGGGAGTGGGAAAGTAATTAGGGGACACCTAATCATGGTACTGAAAACTTTCGTCTCTTGATTTTGTGTAAATAACAAAAACGGATTAGGGTTCATGAGGAAGGTACAATGTGCGTTTAATATGTGATTGGGGGGGGGGGGGGGGTGGGAGGGATTAGTTGTTTAGCACCATCTTTATTAATAAAAAAAACAAGTTTACATTTTGTTTTATATTAATAACATGGGTTAGTGGGGTGACAGGCAACGTGGGTTGGGTTGGGTTTTGGTTCTGGGTTGGGTTACTATATCGGCTTGGTCGGGTTTAGTTAGGGTTTGTTATGGGTTTGGGTTTGTGAATTGACAAAACACACCCCTGAGTATTCAAAAACTAGCATTTCAAGTTTCACAGCAATTTCTCCCAAATCCTTTGTAAACACTTTGGCACACTTGTCAGTTGCAACACAATTATATTGAAAATTTGTAATAAGGGCTCAATTTGTAAATTTGGCATTCTTTAAGGGATGAATAAGTATATTTTTGAAACTTTAGGGACCTTTCTTGTGTTTTTGAGATTTACAAGGGTATAAAGTGACAAATCTTCAAAAGATGATGGACCAATCTTGACAATCTTCAAACTTCAAGGACTTCTTTGGAAAATCATGAATCGGGTCCGGTTCTTTGTGTGGCTTCGTTTCTCGTGTTCGTTTTTTCTTGTTTCTTTTGATCTTTTGTTGAATTTATGATATTCGAACCTACAATCACACAATGAACAAAAACAAAGGTTTTTGCACGGTTTTTATGATATTTTGTACATTTTAAGCTCGATATGGACGATGAGGCTATGTATAATTGCAGTCTTATCAAATTCTATCATTAAAATACTCTATCACCTCATTTTACAATTAAAATAACACATGGTATAAGTATTAATACTTGAAAATTTCAAGTTACAATACATAATGCTATTTGCACAAGCAAAATAAGTTTACATACTAAAAGTAGAAAACTTAAAACATGTAATTATACTATTAAAACAACATATCACATTAAATTCTATAATTAAAAAGCTCACTCACCTTATTTTATAACTAAAACAACACATAATACAAGTATTAACACAAAATTAGAAATCGATTAAAACATAAAAGCATAATTTAATACTCATATTAAAACTAATTAATACATAATAATTTATACACTTAAAAATAAAATTAATTAATACTAATTAATTAATATAATTAATACACCTCATTATTTAAAAATACAATTATATATACACATCGTACACCAATTAAAAACATATATCTATAAGATCGTACATATTTTTTCTACCTAAAATAATGGTGTACATAGTTTTTGAAACCGAATCGGGTCAACGAGTCACAATCAGTTTAGCTAGTCTATTTATGAATCGAAGAGGCCCACAAAACCGATAAGAACATATCCATTACATAAATAGGTACTATTTTTAACTACCCATAAATATGTACTACTTTTTTTGAACGACAGTTTGGTACAGTGGAGTATCTTGCGTGCCACCGAGGCACCAAGTCTCTCGACCAGAGTTCGAATC
This sequence comes from Glebionis coronaria, assembly GCA_025667525.1. Classification (NCBI taxonomy): domain Eukaryota; kingdom Viridiplantae; phylum Streptophyta; class Magnoliopsida; order Asterales; family Asteraceae; genus Glebionis; species Glebionis coronaria. The sequence goes on along the minus strand of CM046880.1, from coordinate 503,365,221 downwards.
ATCTCACGAAGAGAATATCAACCCCCATGCTAGCCATCCAGTTTCCCATTAAGGGGCTTCAAGGCATTGCGATGGGATTCAAACCCGGCTGCCAATTCTGGGAAAATCCCCACATGGGAAATGACAGGAGTCGAACCCCTGACATCCCCTACATGGAGACTATAACCAAATGCATCCATCCAACTGAGCTAGACTTCATTTGCAAATATGTACTACTTATAACAGATATTGCACTTTGTATCCGAAATTTAGAGTAGTACCCTTACAAACTAGTGTAGTACAAACTTGTACAACACAAAAACTTCATAAATTTATTTCTGTATTAATTAGGGAGCAATACATATTAAATGATTAAGTTAATACAAATTAATATGCAACATGTACAAATAATTATTGGTATAAATTATAATTTTTTACATAAAATTATTTAAATTATTCACAAATGTAAGTTTAATATTATACGTTCGTTTGATTTTGAATCATTCAATTTTTTTATAAATTTGCATATTCGAAAACACATATCGTCTATGTATGTATTTTAGTACAAGTTTGGTGAAATACTAATCATTTTGCTAATTAATTCGATTATATCGTACATATCAAAATATGGATTTTAAGCTTATTATAATATATGAAAAATATACACATATAAATTACAAATATTTTTTATATTTACACGTTATATAATATTATGAATAATGTTACAGAGAGGTTAATAAATACCTTTTAGGATCAATTATCACAATATGGAGTAATTTATTATTTCTTAGAGTTATCCAACTTAAACTATCATAATAATTTGTAAAGTTATTATCAAAAAATGTACGCTCGCGGACTTTTAGTTTCACGGTACCCGCAGCCGCAACGCGCGAGTACCCTGTTAGTTTTTAAAATTGAAATGTCTTTTTTATCAAATTATTTTTTTTCATAAACTAATTTTATCATATTTTCTAAAAATTTATGCTCTTTGATTCAATATCTAATTTGATATATTTAAATTAATTTTTAATTTTCTCATTTTTGAAGGTTTATTTTTATTTTTATTTAATTATTTTATGATTTCAATCTTTGAATACAAATTAATGAAAAAAAATAGTAAAATTTTGTTGGGAATAAAATGTAGCCAGTACACTTGGACGCTGACAAGAGCAATCGAAGCGTTGTTAAGAAGAAATCAAGCGTTGACAGGACAAGCGTTGACAGGAAGTAGTCAAGCGTTGATAAGAAGAAGTCAAGCACTGATAGAAGACTTAGTCTACACGTATTATGTTTCTAGTTCGTTTATAGTAAAGATATGATCAACAATGTATTTTCTATGTTTATCTTTATCTAAAATAGCTGATATATATACTCTTGTACAAGGCTCCTTATGTCTATAAAAGGAGGCCTTTAGGTTTATGTTTGATATATGTTTTAACACTTTCATTGCACGCAAGTTTGTTTTATCAATCAAAGTGAAAGTTTGGTTTACATTGTTTGTGTGTTCTTGTTTGAATATTAATTCCGCATAATACTTAAATTGTTTTATACACAACAAAGTTTCTCTACTTGTTTAACTTTATTTAATCTCGTTTACACAAGCTAAATCGATCTAAGTTTGGGATCAACAAGTGGTATCAGAGCTTGTTGAGAAACTTTGATCTAAAGAACACAAAAACCCTAAATCGCCAAAAACCCTAATTTTAAAGAAATCCTAAAAACAAAATGTCTACCCCAGAGTTAAACTCCTCCTCCTCCTCAACCCCCAACATCAAGATTCCCATGCTAGACTTAGACAATTTTGAGCTATGGAAGTTTAACTTTGAACAGTATCTTCAAATCCATGACTACACCCTATGGGAAATTATTGAATATGGAAACACATTCAATAAAGCTCAAAAGATTGCAGCTGCCATCTTACAAAGAACAAATGTTCAAGGCTCTACTGAAGATGATCGAAAATAAAAACCTGAAGATGGTAGAGCTGTCTCATCCGAGGACATAACAAAGAGAAGGAATGACATGAAAACCCTAAGCATTCTCAAACTTTCTTTGGGACAAGCAAATCAGCACAAATATAGAAGCTATGAGTCTGCAAAAGATCTTTGGGCAGCCCTTGAAGTTGCTTATGGTGGTAATGCTGATACTGTACAAGAGAAAAAGAAGCAACTCTTGCATGAGTATGTTGTTTTTAAAGCTCAACCAAATGAAAAGCTAAGTGGAGTGAGAAGCAGACTTCTTGACATCATAAGCAAGCTGTCCTTTATAGGAACAGTGCTTGGTGATGTTGATATCATCACCACTTTTCTTAAAATTCTTGGTGATGCATGTAAGATTGAAGCAAGGTTTATAATTGCTAATAATACTCACAAAAGTTCTACTTTTGATGATGTTTACAATAAACTGAGGCTGGTTGAGAATGAAACTCTTTTGGATCAAGGAAGCAAGTCTACCAATGGAAATATGGCCTTCTTCCACATAGTGAAGGTGAATTTGATCAAAAGGAGTCATACATGTACCCCGTTACTGGATCAACTTGTGTTAACGCTGGATCAAGCCTTGTAAACGCCTCACATTCAGACGCTGACACATATAATGTTGACTCTCCAAGAGTCAAGCCTGCTGGTATTGATCTAGATACTGTTTGTGCATATATTGCTTCATTACCCAATGGTTCAGTGATTACATATGAGGACCTTGAGAAAATTAGTGATGAGCATTTGGAGGAGATGGACATAAAGTGGAATATGACTCTTGCAAGTATAAGAGCAAACAGATGGAATCACAGATTCAAGAAGAAGATGACTTTTAATGCTAAGGACACTGCTGGATTTGATAAATCCAAGGTTAAGTGTTATAATTGTCATCGAATGGGACACTTTATGAGAGAATGCAGATCTCCAAGAAGATCTGATGCTGCAAAACCCATAAGCCAAATCATCAAGGCTCAGGATTCCAAAGCTATGGTTGCCATGCAAGATATTGATGGTGTTGGATGGGATTGGAGCTATTTGGCCAAGGATGAGGAAGAGAACAAAGCTTTGGTTGCAGAAAAGGAAGAAGAAGAGCATGTTCACTATGCTCTCATGGCACACTCTTCATCTTCATCAGACAATGAGGTATATGATGATGCATTTTGTAGTAAGGGTTGTCGTCTAAACACTAAAAAACTTAACAAAGAAGTTTTAAAATTGAAAACAGATGTGGTTAATGAAAGATGCAAGTTGTCTAACTATCAACTTGCTCTTACTCAAACTGAAAAGACTGTAGCTGAGTATAAGAAAATGGAGTTTGACCTAAAAGATCAAATCAATATTTTAACTCATGATTTAAATGCTAGTGTTGAGATTAGAAACATTATGGAAAGAGCCAATAGTGCTTTACAGGCTAAGTTAGATGAGGCTATAAAAAATAAAGATAATGTAGATCTTAAAATTCAGAGATTTGATAAAGCCTCACAAACCCTAGAAAAATGTGTTAGTGAACAAAGGGATTCTAGGGATATGACTAGGATTGGGATGAAAGAGTATGCTGGTGTTCCACCACCTGCTGGGAACTTTTATGGTGTTCCTAGAAAGGACTTGTCTTGGACTGGTATACCAGAACTCCAAGAAGAGGAATTTATTCCTCCACCAAGAGTTCTTACCCCAATAGAGGAATACAAGCAGAAGTTGACTGATTTGGACCAATGGAAGAAAGACAATCCTACCTTGTTTGTTAAGGGTGGCATGCTTAGTGACAGCCCAATGAGTCTACACCCATCAAAGTGACAAACCCAACCACTGGCAAGACTGTTGACCTTGGCTTAAACGTTGATAGAAAACCTAGTATTAAATATGCAGAAATGTATAGAAAACCTAGGTCACCAAAAAGCCAAATTAGTGATAATGGGACATGTTTCTTTTCTTCTAGACCTAGAGCTATGTCTAGAAAAGCCTGTTATACTTGTGGAAGTTTTTCACATTTAGCCTATAAGTGTGTCAATGCTTCAAAGGTCAACGCTGATAAAAAGTCAAACTCTATCAAACCCAAACCTTTTGTCCAGCAAAGTCTACAAGTTGTTAGACCAGCCCCATTCTTTACTAAAGGGTCTAATACTTATGGACAAAGACCTTTTCAGAAGACCAATACATGGTCTAATAGACAATGGGTTCCTGTAGCAAACCCTAGGTTCATCGTTGATAAGGGTAATTTCAGTGTTGACAAGACCAAATTAAACGCTGACAGGAACGTTGCCAGACCAAATAATGGTAAATATATGCAACCAAAGGGAAAGGGGTCTAAAGCTTCTTCTAGCTTGACATGGAGACCTAAGCAAGACCAAAACCCTAATTCAGATGGGATTTCTATGACCTGTAACAGATTTCATTATATTTCAAAGGTCATAACAAACCCAGTTGGGGTTAATTAGGTGTTTAATTCAAAAAGGGATGAACAAGGGGTTGTCATAAGGACTAAGTCTGTTCTTGTTGAACAACCAAATGAATCCAAGTCTGCTCAGGCTTGGGTTCCCAAAGAAAACTAATTTGTTTTCTTTATGTGCAGGGCATTCAAAAGCAGGTTAATGATTATGGCTATTGGGATAGTGGATGCTCTAGGCACATGACTGGGAAGGAAGATTATCTTACAAACTTCACTCCCATTAAGGATGTTGACAAAGTTTACTTTGGAGGCGGATATGGAACTATCACTGGCAAAGGAACTATTCTCACCAACAATTTGCATTTTGAAAACGTGTTTCTGGTAAAAGAACTTGACTATAATCTGTTTAGTGTATCACAGGTTTGTGATAACAAAAATAAAGTTCTTTTCACTGATACTGAATGCTTGGTGTTGAGCAAAGATTTTAAAATACCAAATGAGAAATTCATTGATTATAGAACACCTAGGCATAAGGACATTTATAATGTAAATCTTAATGGAATTAGGATGAATAATAATTTGTCATGTCTATATGCTAAGGCTTCAGTTGATGAGAGTAATCTTTGGCATAGAAGATTAGGGCACATTAATTTTAAAAATATAAATAGACTTGTGAGACATGGTTTGGTTGATGGTTTGCTTGAAAAGGCTTTCCACAATGACCACTCTTGTGTTGCATGCCTTAAAGGCAAACAGCACAAGGTCTCATTCAAGTCTAAACAAGTGCACTCTAGTTCTAAACCACTTCACTTGCTGCATATGGACTTGTTTGGTCCAACTAATATAGAAAGCTTAAATGGTAAATCCTACTGTTTTGTCATCACTGATGATTTTTCTAGATTTACTTGGACTTTCTTTTTAGCTTTGAAAAGTGACACTGCTGATACCTTGATTAACTTCATTACCCAAATAGAAAAGAAGTCTGGTAATGAGGTTAAGATGCTTAGAAGTGACAATGGTGGTGTGTTTAGAAATAAGTTATTAGATGACTTTTGTGCCAAGAAAGGGATTACTTGATAGTTCAGTGTAGCTAGAACCCCACAACAAAATGGGGTAGCTGAGAGAAAGAATAGAACCCTCATAGAAGCAGCCAGGACTATGTTGGCTGATGCTCACTTTCCCATTGATTTTTGAGCTGAGGCTGTGAGTACAGCTTGTTATGTTCAGAATAGGGCATTAGTCAACAAGATTCACAACAAAACACCTTATGAGTTACTTTGGGGCAGGAAACCTAATATTGGTTTTCTTAAACCTTTTGGATGTCATGTAGTTGTGCTGGATACTAGTGATGCCTTAGGTAACTTTAGTGCTAAAGGTGATGAAGGCTACTTCATGGGTTATTCTGTGCAGAGTAGAGGATATAGAGTTTATCTTAAGAAAGAAAAACGTATACTTGAAAAAATACATGTTAGGTTTTTAGAAAGTAAACATAGTGATCCTGAAAGTGGTCCAAATTGGTTATTTGACTTGGAACCTCTATCTAGGACATTGAATTATATGCCTGTTACTAATCCAAACATTGTGAAGGTGACTTCAATTGTTGTGGAAGAACCAGTTGTTGATGTTTCAGGTAAACAGGTTGATGAAGAGGTTGGATCACAAGCAGACATAACAGCACCCATACTTGAGTATGCTACCATTCTCATATGGACAGATGCATTTGCTGCTGCTGCTGCTGCTGGAAAGGAAAAAGGTGGTCCCCAAGTATCACCAGTTGACAACATGCATGATCTTTCAGGCGCTGACAAAGGAAATTCTAGTGCTGACAAGACAAATTCAGGCGTTGATGGCTCAAACGTTGACAACTTTGGTCCAGGCGTTGACAAATCTTTTGACCATATTTTCTCTTCCAATAATTTTGAACAAGGTGAACCTTCAAACAGAAATGGAGAGGTTCATTCAGATGATGATGGAAGAGAGTCTGAAGAGGATATTGGTAACATGGAAGATGAGATTAAGGACAACACACTTATTGAGGGAGGAGTACTCACTTCTACAATCAAAAATCACCCTCCTTTTCTAATTATTGGTGATGTGATGACTCCTGTGCAAACTAGAAGATCTCATCAGAATCTTGGAGGATTTATTGCCAATATTCACAAGAAGGTTGATACCCCTCTTGTTCAAGCATGTTTGTTTGCCTGTTTTCTGTCACAACAGGAACCCAAGAAGATTTTTGATGCTCTCAAAGAACCAAGTTGGGTGGAAGCAATGCAAGATGAGCTTCGCCAATTTGCTATCCAGGATGTTTGGGAGTTGGTTGATTGTCCCAGACATGTCAGACCTATTGGGACAAGATGGTTTCTTAGAAACAAAAAGGATGAAAGAGGCATTGTGGTCAGAAACAAGGCACGTTTAGTGGCTCAAGGATATACACAAGAGGAAGGGATAGATTATGAGGAGGTCTTTGCACCTGTTGCAAGGATTGAGGCTATAAGTATTTTTCTAGCCTATGCTTCTTGCATGGGCTTTACAGTCTATCAAATGGATGTGAAGAGTGCTTTTCTTTATGGCACAATTGCAGAGGAGGTTTATGTAATGCAGCCTCCTGGTTTTGAAGATTCAGAACATCTAGACAAGGTGTATAGAGTAAAGAAAGCTATGTATGGACTTGATCAAGCCCCAAGAGCATGGTATGGCACATTGTCCACCTATCTGGTGGAAAATGGATTCAAAAGGGGCACCATAGACCAGACCTTGTTTACAAAGAAGACTGGTAAGGATTTCTTACTTGTACATGTCTATGTGGATGATATCATCTTTGGCTCTTCTAGTCCAAAGATGAATGAAGACTTTTCCAAGCTTATGACAAAAAACTTCAAGATGAGTGAAATGGGGGAGATGAACTTCTTTCTAGGGTTACAAGTACAGCAGAAAGAAGATGGTATCTTCATCTCTCAAGATAAATATGTAGCAGAAATCTTGAAGAAGTTTGGCTTTTCTCCACATGAGAAAAGGGCTAGCACACCTATGGACAGGGAACACCCTTGGGGAAAAGTTGGAGATGGAAAAGAGGTGGATGTCAGGCATTATAGGTCAATGATTGGTTCATTGATGTATCTCACAGCTTCAAGACCTGACATTATGTTTGCTGTGTGTGTGTGTGCACGCCATCAAGTGACTCCCAAAGAGTGTCATCTTCATGCTGTTAATAAGATCCTTAGATACCTTAGGTGTTATCCAGACTTGGGATTATGGTATCCAAAAGATTCCCCATTGGAGCTTATTGCATATTCAGACAGTAATTATGGTGGTGACAAATTTGATAGAAAATCCACAACTGGTGGATGACAGTTTCTTGGGAGTAGATTGATCTCTTGGCAATGCAAGAAACAAACAGTGGTGGCTAATTCTACAACTGAAGCAGAGTATGTTGCTCCAACTGCTTGTTGTGGACAAGTTTTATGGATTCAGAACCAGCTGTTAGATTATGGGTATAATTTCATGCATACCAAGATTTTTGTGGACAATAACAGTACTTTATGCATTATTAAAAATCCTGTACATCATTCTAAAACAAAACACATAGAATTTAGACATCATTTTATAAGAGATTGTTTTGAAAAAGGTTTAATACAACCAGATATGTTTGACACAGAAGAAAATGTGTCTGATTTATTAACTAAACCTTTTGATACTGGAAGATTTCAATACTTGGTAACAAGTATTGGAATGATCAATCTCACTTAATATGTGTTTTGGGTTTTTCTTGTAAAGGTATGTACATTATATGCATTGTTATTGGTCTTGATGTGAAATTAGATTTTCCACTTTATTTGTCTAGCGCTGACAAAGGTTATCTTAACGTTGATAAGTGTTATCGTGACGTTGTCAGCAACATGTTAGTTTTGTGATTTTTGATCTAATCATGCAGGCGTTGTTAGCATTGTACCATTGGATACAGAGTTGCTTATGGATCCTTGGAGCATTATTAGAGCATGTTTCAATTTATGGATGATGGTTGGAATATTTATATTCCTATCTTGACATAAATTTTTATTTATATGCATATTATTTGGCAACTTATGTATCATAGTTTAAGGGGAGGTTTAGGAACCTTTTAGGACTTTTTGGGTATTCTTATAACTCTTATCACAATTCTAGATTGTGTCCACTGGTGAGTATGAATTAGTTTACTAACTCATGAGGCACTGTAGCATGTAAAGTTGATATATTATGCATGCTACCAAGACTTTTTGGCCTAGAATTGGGAGTGGTCTGTTGGGATACTTGGGTATGATTTATATTGGGCTAACCTGGGAAGTTACAAGGGATTTTATGAGATAACTTCACTGTTAAGCACTTTGGTTAGCAAGGGACACTAGAGGACTGTTATGTCTATCTTGCATAAGGAAGTGTGAATGATTGGACAGTGCTTGCCACCCTATTCTAATTTTCAGTTTATAGGTTATCTTCACTAGGATAAATCACCTTGTTAAGGTCCTTTTTCATTTTTATTATTATTTTTGGACGTTGACAGATATATTTCCAAACGTTGTTATGACCAATTTAGACGTTGACTCCAACGTTGACAAGAATATAGCCGTTGGGCGTTGATAGGTTATTTTTGACCGTTGACACTCATTGGGTCCTACCCAGTTGTTATTTTTGACGAAAATTGGGGCCGTAATTTTGGGAGTTGATAACTTTTAATTAATGCACAAGATAACTTATTTTCTTTTCAATATTTTCATCATTATATTTTGAAAATACTTGCCTCATTTTTGACCAATCACATTTGCCTATCTCTCCTATAAATTCGGCTCCTTCTTTTTAAACAGGGTACTCTCATATTCTTGTCTAACAACTTTTCTCCTATAATTCATCTTTCATAACCTTTCACAAACAGCTTTCTACATCAATGGCGCCTAAGTTTAAACCAAGTGACTTGGTATTGGGATTCAGGAGTCAGCATAACATGGTTACCTACTTGGAGGCTAATGATGCTCTGTTTCCTCAATACACTCAGATGGTGGCTTATTTGAATGCATCCCCATTACGGTATGCTCTTTCTCATACTCCTCTCATTCCTGTCACTCATATTAAACAGTTTTCGAACACTGTCAGTTCCTCAACGCTTAATAATGTGACTACAGTAACTGCTATTGTCCATGGGCGTCCATGGGTGGTTACTGAAGCCTCGGTTCGCCAGGCTTTGCATCTTAATGATGCAGATGGTATAACCACTCTACCCATTGGTGAGATAGAACATGGCCTTCAAGATTTGGGGTATCCTTTCCCTGAAGAGGGTACTTTAAATAAATATAATAAACAGGAATTTCCCCCAGCTTGGAAGTACTTAATACATGTCATCCTTCAATGTTTAAGTCCTAAATGTACTGCACATAATGAAATTAACAGGTCTATTGCTAGTGCTATTGTGTGTATTACTAATGGGCAAAAGTATATTTTTTCTAAACTGATTTTTGATGGCATGTGTAAAAACAAGGGTAAAAAGATGACTTTGGCTTATTCAAGAATTTTAAAAATGATTTTTGATGAGCAAAGGTATTGCACCAGGGATCATGATGACTTTTATGCGATCCCTGTGCAAATGAAAGCTATTTTTAGTAAGATGAATTCACCCCCTCACAGAGATTTACCCCTTACCCAAGCCATGCTTGCTGTTATTGCAGCAACACAACCTCAACCTGACCCACAACCACAACTTGACCCATTGCCTGAACCATCACCTTCACCTCAACACATGGAACTTGACCAAGATCCCTTCAACGCTGACACGTTAAATGTTGGCGTTGACACTTCACATCCAGACGTTGACACCTTTTTACAACAGACCCAAACACCCCTTAACCTTCAAACTACCACCCAATCCACATCATCTTCTACACCCCCTGAATTTAGGTTGGTAAAACACCCAAGGACTACTGGAGTGTTCTCCTCTGGTGGTCCTAGCCATGTTGCAGAGAGAACCACCACCACAAGTGTGGTTGGTAATATGGATGAGGCTGGGACTATTGGTACTCGCTTAGATGCAGGCCAAGCCCGCCCTAACATCATTAAGACCTCATCCATGCCCCATGACTCTATTTTGGGAGGTCAAATTCCCATTCTAGAGGAGGGCAACTTGGAACCATATACAATGTTGGAATTGACGGTTGTCTGCATTCGCTTGTAAAAGCAAAATGCAGACCTGGTACAAACAGTCAGTACTCACGGCCTTGAACTCAAGCAATTGAGGGAGAGGATTGTTCTTTTGGAAGATGCTAACAATAGGCGTGGTATGGAGGATTCTTCCAAAGGGGAGGATGAGCAGGTACATGTGAGTGACAAAGGCTCACATGATGGAGAATCTTTGGGTGTGGCTGAAGCTCTTACTGAATTGAAGAAGCAACCAGGTTTTGATGTATCTTTGGTTACTCCTACAAATTTGCACTTATCCTTTACAGCTATGATGGAGCAGTTCACAAGAAGCGCTGACAAGAGTAAGGTGAGCGTTGACAAGCAGATTTTGGACGCTGACACACCAAGCGCTGACAAGAGTAAGTTGGGCGTTGACACACAGTATTTGAACGTTGACAGACCTGCAGATATGGTTTATGTATTCCAGTCATCAGCTATCATCAAGGAAGTGTCTTCAAAGGTACCATCATCATCTTTACCCATCATTGATCCATTAGATAAGGGTAAAGGAATCATGGTAGAAACAGAGGTTCCAAAGGATGCAGCACAAGTACAATTTGATTCAATGTTAGCTGCACAACTTATGGAACAAGAAAAGAAGAAGGTTGGTGAGTCACCATTTGTGGTTACTTCTGAGGAGCAAGAAGGAAGTAATGATGAAAGTTCAGATTCAAGTGTTATGATAATTGAAGAACCAGAAAGACTTGAATATGGTGATGAGTTGGCAAGGGAGAAACTTGCAGAGTTGAAGTTGAAAGTAGATTATGATATGCCAGAAGTTTCCCAGATGTACCATGCTTGAGAGAATAAGGTTATGGAGAATCCAGACATGACAATTTCAGATCAAATTTGGGGTTTGGATATTCTTCTAAGAGTTCAAAGAGATTGCAAGGTAATTCTGAAATATAAGGCTAGTAAAGTTTTCTCACAGTTGAAGAGAGATAGAAGGGAGCTTTACTATATGTTGCTCAGATGTCATCAAGGAGGATGGACTTTTAAGAAGTTGCAGGGATTGTCCTTTGAAGAATTGGAGTATAAGGCTTATCCTATTTGGGCAAGAGTGCAAGAAATGAACACTATCAGACTTCTTTCAGATGAAAGGAAAGAAGAACTTGCAGAAGAGATGGAGATTCAAAAGGCTATGATTGTTCCAAGGCCATTGAAGAAGGGAGTTCCACTTGAGTTTCCTTCATATTTAAATAGAGTGAATCTCAATGAAGCTGTTATTAGAAAGAGTATTAAGCTCTCACCCATGGAAGCTTCAGATATGGTAAAAGTATTACCTCATGATGCCAGAAACTCTATCATTAGCTATGAAGAAGATGCAAGTAGGTTTTGGATGATTGACAGATATGGGAAAGAGGTACACACTTTTACTAATCTTATGTCTTTGTTTGCAAGTATGGATAGGGAAGACTTGGCAGACCTTTGGAGGTTACTGCTGGCCAAGTATGAGACTGAAGCACCTACTTCAGTCAATGGAATAAAGCTTTGGTCAACATTCAAGAGAATGTGTGCACCAGAAGAAGAAGATCCTGTTTGGAAGGATCTTGAGGATGATATCAGTGGACTTCAATGGCGTTTATATTCAGCAGCTGGTGTGTATCATTTGAGTTCTACAAAGTTTTCTGAGTATCTTCTTGTGGATGCTGAGTATCCCATGTCCAAAGAAGTTTTTTAAAAGATGAAGACAACACAGCTGGAGATTGACTACTCAAGTGACGTGGCCAAAGATTTGATTAGACATGTTTATTACCAATTTGATAAGATTTGTAAGAATCCTCCTAGTTCTTAGTTTTTATTCAGAAACTTGATTACTAGAGTAGATATCAAGTTTAGGGGAGGATTATTGGGAATAAAATGTAGCAAGTACACTTGGACGCTGACTAGAGCAATTGAAGCGTTGTTAAGAAGAAATCAAGCGTTGACAGGACAAGCGTTGACAGGAAGTAGTCAAGCGTTGATAAGAAGAAGTCAAGCACTGATATAAGACTTAGTCTACATGTATTATGTTTCTAGTTCCTTTCTAGTAAAGATATTATCAACAATGTATTTTCTATGTTTATCTTTATCTAAAATAGCTGATACGTAGACTCTTGTACAAGGCTCCTTATGTCTATAAAAGGAGGCCTTTAGGTTTATGTTTGATATATGTTTTAACACTTTCATTGTATGCAAGTTTGTTTTATCAATCAAAGTGAAAGTTTGGTTTACATTGTTTGTGTGTTCTTGTTTGAGTATTAATTCCGCATAATACTTAAATTGTTTTATACACAACAAAGTTTCTCTACGTGTTTAACTTGATTTAATCTCGTTTACACAAGCTAAATCGATCTAAGTTTGGGATCAACATCATTTCAAAAATCATCACCGACTACTCGCCACTGCATTGCACGAGTTAGGGGTGAGCACAAAAACCGAAAAACCGAACCGCAACCAAAAAACCGAAAATCCCGCGCCAAAAAAACCGAACCATTTGAAAAACCGATGTCAATGGTTTTGAGTTTTAGAAAAACCGAATGTTTAGGGCGGTTTTTGGTTGCATACAAAAAAAACAAACTGAAAAAACCGTCCTGCCCCACCACTAAATATCTTTTAAATTTCACAAAAATCTTTATATGTTTATAAAAAAACATTAGTGTTAAACTATTTATAAAAAAAGATTTGAATATATCATCTGAAGACTTTTTAACAAGTAATACTACTATATGTTCGATCATGAATCATGAATATTTTATTTCTTTTTACTTATAGTTTATTAGTGTATAATTAAAATAAATATACCAGCTATATGTTGTTGATGTTTTTATTATATATATAAATTTATTAGTGATTTTATGTTTAGTTGGATTTATTGTAATGCAAGTACTAGCTAATTTGTTATCACTTGGATTTCTTCTCGTTAATAAATGACTGAATTTTAGCCATGAATGTTTATATAATAAACTAATTATCACTTTTTGTTTCTTAACTCAACTATGGTTTTCTTTTTATTAGAACGGCAAATGTTAGTGGTTAGTGAGTCGAGTCGTGCAGTGACACCCAAGCGGTAGAATGTCTTCTTCGAACCCTCGCCTAGTTATGTTAAACTCCTTATCCGCTTTGCTTGAAAGGGCCCTTGGCAGGTCTTGAACCCAAGACCTCCAGGAAACCTTCCCCAAAGAAACCACTTAGTGGAACCTTAGTGGCCAACTGAGCTAAGCCAGTTGGTTCTCAACTATGGTTTACGTCATTATTGTTAGAAGTTTGTTATATATACGTATAAAATGTTTGCATATAAACTAGAAAAACAAGAATTCTCATGCTATTTTGTGGCCTCATATCTTAACTCATTATTCTATTATTTTAATTTATCAAACTCGTCATAGTTATTACTAGTAATTAAATCAGTGGAGTATTTGTTGCAAACGATTGTTACTTATGTAATTTATATATCTTGTTGCCTTATAGCTATGCACCTCAAAGGCTTAAATCCTCAACGAGGATGAGGTTAGTAACAAAAAGGACGAAGACGTTTTTGATTTGATTGGTGAACAGGTTAAATGATGAACGGGTTGTTGAGAGTGATATGAAAACTATTAGTTGCTTGTTCTATTTATGGACGAAACAAGTTAAAGTTGGTGTAGAAACTAGAAGGGGGGGGGGGGGTGAATAGTTTCTCATTGGTTTATCTCCTAATTAAAATTCCTTTGAATTAGGTGAGTGCACAAAATTATCTTTTACTTGAAAGCTATTTGCATAATGATTAGGTTCAATTCTAATGCATTGACAATGTGTAGTAAGTATAACGATAATGAATGTAAGTAATGAGTAAGGAAAGAAACAACCTAGTAGGAAGACACCAAGATTTATAGTGGTTCGGCAACGAGGCTCTATCCTCGTTCCTACTCCACTCCTCGAGTACACCTTACTCGAGATTTCCACTATATCCACAAGCTCCCTTCTTGGCGGAGAAAACCTTACAACGTCGCTTACATTATTTTCCGACACTAAGCTAAATGTCGAGACCTAATCTTAGCTAGGACCAATCTACACAACGTCGCCCACTTCACCATTTTATGACACAAGGCTAGATGTCGAGTTCTAATCCAAAGCTAGAACCAATCTTCACAATGTTGCCTACTTCACCATTTTCCGACTCAAGGCTAGATGTCGGGTTCTAATCAAAAGCTAGAACCAATCTTCACGACTCTTCACTTTGAAGCTAAGTGAGAACTTCACACAACACAACTACATATCACTTTATAGTTTAGTGAGAACTCACAAGACACAACCACATCACTTTATAGTTTAGTGAGAACTAACACAACTAATTACAACTCAACTAAACATATCCAAGTACACACATGTAGCTTGGATCTACACAACACAAATCTAAGCACACACATGTGCAATGGATTTACACAACTCTAATCCAAGTATTCACATATAGCTTGGATGAACACAACTAGTCCAAGTATTTACAAATACATTAGATCTACACAAGACACAAATAAAAAAATGATGAACATGACTAGATCTTTAGGAGAAGGTGATCTTCATCAATGCTACATCTTTAATCACATCACAAGTGTGTGAGTGATCTTCTTTTTGGACAAGGTAAAGAAGGAGATCAAGAGGATAATCATGAGTAAACATACTTAACACATTAAGTGATCATTTACAAATGACTAGGATTAGATAGGAGAAAAAAGGCTAAAAGAGATGTCCAAAAAGGGTTAATGAGAATGCAGATTTGATCCACTATTTATAAGACAAACATCCAACGGCTATGTCTGCCCGCGGTTCCGTATTGGAGCCCGCGGTTCCTTATCGATAAGGAACCGCCGTAGGTGCTAAGGTACCGCTGACGTAGAGTCCGCTCCCTTTTGTCTTTTAGTGAATTTGAAATATCTGAGGTTGTTTAAACCTTCAAATGATATTCTTATGGCATTTGGAATATGCCATATTCAAATTTACATTTTCATTTTAATAAAACATTTTATTAAAAATAAAGTTTATTAAAAATCTTTTGTTACATTTGACAAAAGTGAGTTTTAAGGATAATCACTTTTATGATCACTAAGCATGATTAAGATATGTTAGTGTAATGATTATTATCTTGGTGAAAGTGTTTGTTAGATAATTCGTTTTGGGTCATTCTAAACATACACATTTTTTCCATTAATTAAACCCATATTAATTACAGATAATTTTATCATATTTATTTTACAAAATCTTATGCATCATCAATTAAATAATAGGGTTTTTATTATTTTCTCTCTCTCTTATCGGTAGCTTCTTTCTCTTCAACCCATCATATTCACTTTCCTCTCACCATCACAAAAAGCAAACAAACATAAATCTTACAAAATATTCAAAGATTACTAATAACCTTAAGAAAAATCTTTTTAAAAAAAATTAACAAAGTAGAAATAACATATGATGGTGGTGGTGGGTTGTTTCGATGGCTTGCATGGTCGTGGTGGTGGGGACTGTTTTGACGGTGGTGTTTGTGAGGGTTTGTTTACATCGTTGTGGTGGTTGTTTTGATGGTGGTGTTAGTGGGTTGTTTTAGTTATAAATCGGGTTGTTATGGTGGGGAAAATGGCGGACTGTTTTTTTATGGCAGTGGTTGTTTGTTATATTGGTGGGGATGGCGGGCGATTACGGTGGTGGGGATGTCGGATATCATGGTGGAGATGGTGGGGCTCTTTTTTATGATAGTGGTGGGCTGTTAAATATTTTAATTAAAAAAGACAAATCAAGGTAGAAATAGATTATGGTTTATTGAAAAAAATAATTTGTGGGTCTCAATAATAGCAGTCTTTATTTCAAGAAAATGATTTTCTATGCATTCAAACATTTAGTAGTCAAAAGGGTATATATAATGAAAATGGTGTAGGAATAGTATAACCCTTCGTTTTATGATTGTGTTTGACAATAAATGTCTTTGTAATTTGTCGTGATCAAAACTAAGAAAGATTAATTAATACTAACAATGTTTTTAGGCATTGCTTTGCATTAACAATCTCCCCCTTTCAATTACGACAAACTATAAACTCATTTACGTAAAAGACAAGTTTATTCGAATTATTAACGAGTTTTTCACTATCATTTCTTCCCCTTTGTCAAAGCAAAAAGTTTAGCACAAGTCTTAAAAAAAGAAAAGAACCGGACTTTTGCTAGTAGCTCCTCCTTGGTGCTTACTCCCCCTTGCTTGGGGCACCAAGTAAATGAGCTAAGGTGACATGCTACACAAAGGTTAGAAGAAAGAAAAGAAACACCAATGTATGTATGTGCACTACTTACTAACTAACTTGAGAGGGAGAAGGAAAAGAAATCTCAAATTAGAAGCAAGCATTTGCTAAGTATGTCCAAAGAGTGTGTATTGACAACATCAAAGTTCAATTGGTGGAATAAAGGAAGAAAAGAAACATCCAAACCAATCAAAGATGATCTAAAATGTCAATAGGTTAAAATTTAGAATTTATGGAATCACCCATAATTAATTTTAAGTTTTAACCATGATCAACTCTTTAACCAATGTGTGAAATAGAATTAGAGGGAAAGAGAACACACATAACTTTCATATTACACAAATATGAAATAACATACAAGAGAAATATTCATACACACAATATGAATATTTAAAGCAAAAAAATATGGAAAATAGACCACAAAGAATAAACTACACTAATAGTGATAATCTTCCAAAATTGCTTAAGTTATATTGACTCAAACAACTAAAGTACAAAGTGTGCCTTAATTGGAAAAGAAAGACGATGAAGCATCATTCGAAGTTTTGTTTACGGGAACGAAAACTTTGAGAGGAGGTCTAGTGAGAAGGAATTCAAGAAAATTTAGCTTGTCATAGATATGAGCAAGTTCAATTTGTTGAAAACGACAACAAGCACACGAGGAAACATGATGCAAAACAAAGTCGTTAGAAGGGGGAGGTCCATCAAAATTAGATGTTGGTGGAGAGGGAATAATGGATAAGAGATGTTTTCACAATGCCTACTGAGGTTAGGGAAAGAAGATAGGTCATTGAGTTGAGGAGAGTTGAAAGGTTTTGGTGATGGTGGAAGAATTTCCTTTTCTCCGATAATTGGATTTATAGAGTAAGTCTCATTCCAATATTGAATCGGAGAGAAAGAGGAATTCTTGGAGGATTTTGGAGAAGAAGAATCATGAGGATTCTTGTTCTTTTTGATCCAAATGGTTTTAACCGAGATTTTCGGTTTCTTTGAAAGCTTAGAAGAAGAAGCTTTAGGTTGAGAAGTTTGTGACAAAGAAATGTCAAGGTTAGGAAAGGAAGAATTAGGCATTATAAGGGATGAATAAAAGAACTCCCAAAAGAGAAGAATTTAAATTGAAAAATTGAAGAATTCATAAAAATCCAAAAATATTTTTACTTTATTTTTCAAAGGTATGTCTTTTGGTACGATAATATTTACGGCCTTAGAAATGTTGATTAATATTAACACGACACCATAAATAGAGTTCGTACAAAAGTTGTAAATATTTCATAAAACATGCCTAAATGGCTTGTAGTTATTTCAGACTGCAACCCGGTTTTCATATTAAAGTCAAGTATTTCTTATGAAAGCTTTGGCTCACAACGGGAATTAATTTTCTCAGGCAAGGTTTACTTTAAAACCTTGTAAGGGATCAAGTTTACGTTATAACTTGGTCTAACACAAATCGATGTACGCCTCAGTGCATTTATTTGTTAAAACAAGAGAAGTCTTGTTTTTATGAAGCTATCATCTCTACAACCATAGCAATCTACAATTGGTATCTACATACTCGACGATGCGACTACTCAACCGAGGACTACAGCTCTTTCAATAGAACACGGGTCAACAATTGAGGGGGAGCATTTGTCAAGCATTCAGAATCTTCGATGCCGAAAGTGCCAAGTTCACAAGTTGGTGTCAAGACAAGAATACCAATCGTACATGTGGTGTCAAGAGATGACTTCAGACGTGACGAGGCGACCAATATATGCTGACAAGAACCATTTGATCTTATCATATGATGTTCTCATTCATTAGGTCCAACCTTGTCAATTCTTTTCTAATATGGTGAATATGTGATCATGTTACAAATTGGTATCATATCTCATATATTTGATATCATGAAGATAAAACGGACTCGCATTTTTCCTCCCAAAACCTTTGTTAAAACTTCATTAAATCAATTGATATTAAAAACATCGATTGGGTTAATATTTTTAATATGGGGGAGAAAATGTGATTTAATATGGGAAATTATCACAAATGGTTTGACTTAACGTGATGGCTCATCCCGACATATGCGAAATGTTTTCGAATATCGTGGCATATGTTAAGGGGGAGCAAAACAGATTTGCATATCAACATGGATTTTCATGGTGACATATACTTACCCAAAACCCATTTATTTCACGACGATGAAGATTGTGGTGACATAAGGATGGTAGGATAGGTTAAGTCCAATGATTCTTCTAGAACCGGAGGAATCTTCCCAAGGACAGTCCATAGCTAGAAATAGTAGTCCTTAGGAAAGATGGAGAAAGATTGTGAACGTAGCTGAATGCCGACCAAGTACTTAAGTTAGCACTGGAACAATCACAACAAGGTGCTGGTTATGACGTATTGGTAAGCATTGAAGGGGTTGAAGAATGAAAAAGAATTGTAAAGATAAAGGGTGTAAAGAAAGAAGCTCTCCTTACAACTTTAGGTAGAAACCGGGTCAATACATATGCTATTGAGATCATTTTTAATGATTCTTGATATTGAAGATAGACATCATGGACCCAGTGATGCAATGCACAACCCATCCCAGCTAACTCAGATATCTCTCAAAAGGTATTTGTTTTAATCACACGGAGACAACACGTTATCTATTGATTTATTCACTCCAAATAAATTGGTATTGAAATGGTGGCACTCCTCTCCAGCCTCCGATCACTAAAATCCAAAATGCACGATCGAGTCTATAGCCATTTGAGATCATCAAATATCTCATTAGGACACACTTCCATATTTCCTTGCTTCTTCACACACTGTGAAAAAGTAAGAAAGATTTTAAGAGTCCTACGCAAAATCTTCATGATCTTGCCTGAACATCCGAGTAATACGAAAGTATTTACAATGAAGATGGAAATCCTTCTTGAGCGAATATCAAAAAGCTCATGGTAGGTGACTTGTGCGATTCTTTATGAATCAAACTTGTGATACCTGGAAAGCAACAGCTGTTTAATTCTTAATTGAATTTAAACACGTTCCAGGCCTCTACGCAAAATCTCAGTGATCTTGCCAGAACACTCAGAGTGATACCTTAGTGTTCACAGTGATGAGTGGAAATCCTTCTAGTGTTAACCTCAAACAGCACTTGGTAGGTAACTTGCAAGATTCTATACGAATCAAGCTCATGACAACTGGAAAGCAACGATGGTGCGGTTCTTAATTGAATTTCACTTGTTCCAGGAACATGAATTGACGGCTTCAAATCATGCGGATATTCTTATCCAAATGATTCAATCTTTATGTTCGCAGTCAGCTTTGGACGGTCGAATAAAGAGAACGGGTTTACCCGTGAAATCCTGTCAGGAAGTTACTTAATTGAAACTATCCATCACGGGTACGATATCTAATATCGTCCAACGGTCTTCACCGACCAGAGGTAAAATGCTACCGATTTAGAGTGAAATGTTCAAAGCCATTTCGCTCGTGTCTACTTATGTTGCGGCATTTGAAGACGGTGGCGTTGCGGGATCCAAGAAGAAGTCGTCCCCGCATGCTTATACTTTATGCACTTAATATCTCATCTAATTCAAGAAAGCCCTTCCGCTGTATCGAACTCTGAAGCTTTCAAGAATTACGAAAGTATAAGTATGTGGGACATGGCGTCACGAAGAGGAGAAGATCACAAGTGATGGATGCACGAGATCAAGGCAAGAGATTAATGCTCAAAGATTGATATCAAAGATCACATCAGCATGTTCACCAGAAAAGAAAAAGAAAAAGAAAGACGAAGACTACGAGCTCAAGACAAGCATAGTATGCTAGGTTTATTTTATTATTGTAACTTGGGTAACGCCATTGTTTGGAGTGACCTCCCTTAGGGGGAGATTGTTGGAAATACGTTTTACATATTAAGAAGGATCGGTCAGTCCAACGATAGTCCATGTAATAGCTCGTAGTTTAGTTAACTTTCGTTATTTAACAAACAAGTCCAAGCCTAGCCTACAACTTGTGTAGGCCGGCCCAAACGTGTAAACCCAAGCCCATTACAAGGCTTGGGTATATAAACCCTCTTGATAGGTGTGTAAACACCCATCCTTTTTACCACTTAATTACAATAATAACCAGACCAAAACATGTGTTTTATGTCTTTTATGTCGGAATTATGCGTGGTTTGTGTTTTTGTTGTGATTTAGGACGAAATTGTGAAAAGTGGAGACAACACGGCATTTACGGGATTTTATTGAAGAAATAGATGAGAGACAATGTCAAGAAGTCAAGAGTGCAAAAAGAACGGAAGTCCAAGACCAATTCTGAAGATTTATCGAAGAAAAAGTCAAAAGACGGAAGTTTACTTAAAGCCGAAGAACTCAAGCCTATTTTATTGAAGAAGTAAAAGACGAGTTCAAAGAAATCCCGAGCCAAAAGTCATTAAAAGTCCAAAATTAAAGAAGATAAGAAGAAAAGGACTAATGGTGAAATTAATGAAGATTAAAGGCTTAAGGACCTAATGACACAATTAAGAAGAAAGGAAGGAGGGGAGGAAGCTTCCTAATCCTCCCCTATATATAGTTTAGGAATTAATCATTTTTCGTTGTTGGAGGCCTGACAAGCCTCTCTTCCCCATTTTAATTTTTCTTGTTCCTTAATTTTATGCACTTTAATTCTCATGTAACGCACCTTTAATTCTCTTTTAATTCCAAGTAAGTTTACCTTTAATTGTTGTTAATCTTTATCTTATTTCTAATCTCCTTCTACCTTTCTTGTTTGATTTGTTCTTTATCTTCATTGTTCATGTTCTTGAGTTTTTGTGATTTTGATCAAGTGGGTTTTGATTAATTTGGTTATGTTTGTTGATTTAGATTGTTTGTTTATGATTATTGAATGATTTGTTATTAATTTGGTTAAATATTTTGTTTGATTTTGATTAATTTGTGGTAGATTCTTTGTTACTGTATCTCCCAGTTCTTCGGGGTTTGTTTGTTTCTGTTACTGTATTCCCAGGAAAGTTCCGGACGAAGGAAAAGTTCCGAACGAGCCACAACTTCCATGCCAAGAAGACTTCATTCGGAAGTCTAGAAGTTTCGGATCAAGAAGACTTCATTCGGAAGTCTAGAAGTTCCGGATCAAGGGTTCTTCATTCGGAAGTCTAGAAGTTCCGGATCAAGGGTTCTTCATTCGGAAGTCTAGAAGTTCCGGATCAAGGGTTCTTCATTCGGAAGTCTAGAAGTTCCGGATCAAGGGTTCTTCATTCGGAAGTCTAGAAGTTCCGGATGAAAGGTGCTTCATTCGGAAGTCTTGAAGTTTCGGATCAAGAGTGCTTCATTCGGAAGTCTTCCGAGTCAAGAAGTTCCGACTCAATTGTGTTCATTCGGAACTCAAGAAGTTCCGAGTCAAACCAGTTCATTCGGAAGTTTTGAACTTCCGAATCAAGGATTTCTGTCAGGTTCTTTTTAGTTTTTTTCTTTTTAAGTTATGTCCTTTATTTTCAAGCTTTATTTTTCCCGCCTTTTATTTAGTTGCACTTTTAATTTGCCTTAGCTTTATTTTAGACTTGCCTTAGTTTAAGTTTTAGTTGCGTTTTAAGATTGCCTTAGATAGATTTAAGTTTACATTATTTACTTTTAGTGCCTTTTTAATTTCAGTCACGTTTTAAATACTTGCACCATTATTTTAATTAGACTAGATTTACTTTAATTGCACTTTTACTTTAAAGTTTCACACTTTTATTTTAAAACAACCAAAATATTCTTTTTCACCAAAAACAACAGAGTCATACTTTAAGCCGAAAATCAATTTGAAGAGATACCGAGAACAATAATTGAACTTAGCAAAATCTCTTTATTACCTCTCCTTTGATGGAGAGGGTGTGTGGTTTCATAATTTTCACATAGTTCTTTTTAGTTTCTCTCTCTAGCTTTGTATGAAATCCACCATCTCTCTATCTCTTTCTCTCTCTAAACCATAAGCATAGATTTACATTTCTACAAATGGTATCAAGAGCTTGGGATGAAATATAGGTTTGTTTTAGTGTTGCGTATTTTCTTATAAGCATTTCGTGGCTTTTTGAGTTCATATTGCCGAATCATCAAATTTTTTTTTGTGTTTGATCGTGATTTCAAGAAGCATAACGTATTCAGTAGTATTGTAATGTTTTTGGTGTCTTGATTTTGGCTAAAACATAATCTTTCTTGGATCAAAAGTGCAAAAAGGTATTGTGTTCTTCTTTCCGAAATTCAAGCAAACACTTCCATCGGAAAGTACAAGAAAAAGGGGGCTTCCATCGCAATAACCATCACCATCGGAAAGTGTTTGGTTCCACATTGCGATACTGAGGATTTCGATACTTATTCCGATCTGAACATTCCGATCGTTCTTTGCGATCTGGGATTCCGACGGATATAAGGAAGTTGCTTAATCGTTACTCTGCCGAAATTTTGTCAGCTATATTCCGATCTGAATCATTCCAATAGGTCATTGCGATCTGAATCTTTCCGATAGGTCATTGCGATCTGAATCATTGTGATCTGAATCTTTCCGATAGGTCATTCCGATCTGAATGTTTCCGATAGGTCATTCCGATCTGGACTTTCCGATAGTGACATTCCGATCTGGCATTCAGATCTGACATTCCGACAATCCAACAATTATTCCTTAAGTGTGTAATTTTGACTTGGAATTTTTGGTTTATCGAGAACATATTTTAGGGGATTTTAACATTGTTTCTTGATTTTAACTCACAACAACACAAAAATACTTAACCTTATTTCATTGTTCGATCAACTTTGTAAATCTTAACTTATTGAAATGGAGTACACATCTCTTACGGACAAGTCCATCCTCTCGGGTACGGATAATCGTCCACCAATGTTGGTGAAGACTATGTATGAAGAATGGGCTTCCCGAATGGAACTTTATATGTTGAACAAGGAGAATGGACATCTAATTTGGGCATCGGTGCTCAATGGACCATTAGATTATGGTACAGTGACGGAAGGTACGACTACTCGTCCTCGCACAACGGGTGAGTTGACTGGAGATATGAAGATTCAAGATAAATGTGATAAGTATGCTACAAACATCATTCTTCAAGCCCTTCCTCCAGATGTCTACAAACTCGTCAGCAAACATAAAGTTGCCAAAGAGTTATGGGATAGAATTCGGGTTCTAATGCAAGGCACCTCGTTAACTAAACATGAACGAGAGTGTAAGCTTTATGATACTTTTGATAAGTTTGCCTATGTACCAGGGGAGACTCTCAATGACTACTATCTGAGATTTACCCTATTGTTGAATGAGCTCAATATCTATGGCATGGCAATTCCTACCTTTCAATTGAACACCAAGTATTTGAACACTCTTCCTCCAGAATGGAAAAAATACGTGACGGAT
Organism: Glebionis coronaria; assembly: GCA_025667525.1. Classification (NCBI taxonomy): domain Eukaryota; kingdom Viridiplantae; phylum Streptophyta; class Magnoliopsida; order Asterales; family Asteraceae; genus Glebionis; species Glebionis coronaria. Next base: position 503,341,072 of record CM046880.1, on the reverse strand, counting down.
GTTAAATTGGCTAAGGACTTGCATAACACCAATGTGGATCAACTTCAAGCTTTTCTTCAACAACACGAATGTCATGTGATCGAGGCTCGGCTGTCTACACCTCAAGTTCATGATCCACTTGCTATGTATGCTTCTCAACAAAACATGGATTTTACTTATCAACAACCATCATACTTGCAGCAGCCACCACCACACATCTATCAGCAACCACAACAACCATCTTATCAACCACCAATGATGCGACAACAAGAATATCAACAAAGTGTTCATCAACAATCTTTTCAACAGCAACCATCATATCAAACATCACCATCACAAGCCAACACTTCTCCATTGGGCTATACTCCTCAGCAAGGATATTTTCCTATAGAAGCACAACCAGCACAAGCCTTCTACTCTAATGAACTTCCACCAATCCAAGCACCGGTCTTTACTCCAAATGATACGCCAGCTGATGTTCTAAACCATCTCACCGCCTACTTGTCAAAACTTGTTGCAACTAGAGGATTTCCACCAACAAACAATCAGCTCCGCACCTCATCAATCCTCGACAACAAGCCACTGTTCAAGATGGTCAAGTGACGGTGCAACCTATTTAGGGAAGGCAAAATTCATATGGACCTCCTACAAGGACTGGGAACAATCAAGCTGTGAATTCTCAAGCTAGTGTAAATGGGAGTCCTATTGGTCCTAAAAAGGTTGTGACTTGCTACAATTGCCGAGGACAAGGTCATATGGCTAGGGAATGCACTCAGCCGAAAAGGAGAAGGGATGATGCATGGTTTCGTGAGAAGATGTATTTGGTTGATGCTCAGTCTAAGGGGAAGATTTTGGATTCAGAGGAGTTAGCATTTCTTGCAGACCCAGGGGCAGCAGATACTGACGGCATTGCAGTTGTTTCCACTTCTAATGCAGCTTATCAAGCGGACGATCTTGATGCATACGATTCGGATTGTGATGACATTCACTCTGCCCAAGCTGCTCTCGTTGCTAATCTCTCTCACTACGGTTCTGATGTCATCAGTGAGGTACCAACCACATCTAATAATATTGATGATAACCAACATCAAATTGGGCCTGAAAATGATAAACTCGAACAGCATTCGGGAACTAGTAACTCAAATGATGTGGTACCCAATTCTACACATTTGAGTGAACCTCAACCAAATGCTACGACGGGTATGGAATCTTATGCTCAAAATGATTTGGTAATGGTGCCTAAACATATTATTGATCAAATGCATATGGCCCTCAGAAAATCCGTAGATACCAATTCCACCCTAACTGCTGAGCTTGCGTTGCATAAAGAAAAGGTCAAAACTTTTGAAATGGTCCCTCAAGCAGAGAAAATAACATGTTCTGAATTTGACCAATTTCGTTTTGAAAAGATTGAACACTTGAAAGAAATAGAATCATTAAAAGCTAATCTCTCCAATGAATTAAAAGCAAAAGAGTCGGTTGTCAATGATTTTCAGAAACTTAAAATGGATTTCGAAACTCTCGAGTCTAAAAAGTTTGAATCGGAAATTAATGCTACCAAACTTCTTAAATTCAAAGAACAACAACTTTTAAAACAATACGCTTCTACAGAAAAGGTTCATCTTTTAACTAAATCATTTAAAGACTTCGAACTTAAGCGTCTTCAAGATTTACCACCTAATCCCGGTTATGCAAAACAAGCTCAGGAATATATTCCCGGTCTTTATGATATGACTATAATTGGCAAATCGAAAGAAGCACCTTATGTTCATAGTACTGAGGAGACAAAATCACTTGAGGATGAAACTCATTCTAAAATGCTTTCAAAATTCCATACAATTGATTATGATCAACATAACAAAGATCAATTTTCGAAAAAGACACGCATTCGCTTACAAAAGGAATTAGCAGAATTAACAATTCTTGTGCCCCAAAGTTTGTCAAATGAAAACCTTCCTAGTACGTCTCCTACACTCGTCAAAAAGGATTTAACGAAGTTAATTCCACCGGTAAGTAAGGCGTCCGTTAACTTAAATACGGTTCACCAACACTTAGCCGATTTTGACAAGGTCATTTTGGAACGTACGACGGCCACGGCCATAACGGAAGGTGAATGGAACTTTGAGCACACTAGAGCTGCGTTTCGAGATGAAATTGTTCCGTTTGTAAACAATGTTAAAGCTTGTCTTCGTAATATTGATCAAGATTTGTTTTTGGAAATAGAAGAAGTTAGACGTGTTTTCAATGAAATGGAAGATGCTTATGAAAACAGTTTACTTGAAATAGAACGGGTTTCACGCCATAATGATCTGCTTCTGAATCAAGTGATGTCTCATGATATAGTTTCTGTCTGTGTGAATAAAAGTGTTGATAATGATTCTATTGTGCATAATGTTGAATCTGTGGATAATGTGGTAGATAGTACTTGTCACGAATCTGACGCTGAATTTTTAAAGCTTCAAGATTCATATTCTTCGCTTTCAAAACGTTTTGATGAGATTCAAACACATTGTATTTCGCTTGAATGCAAGCAACAATTTATTCAAGATATCTTTGAAACGTCATTCGAAGGTGTTAATATCGATGATGCAAATTTTGAAAAGAATTTTCGATTGAATTTACAATCAAAACAGCGTCAGCCAAGTGACAAAGTTGCTAAATTTTTGCCGATAGAAATAGAGAAATCTAAGGAGCTTAACTGTGTGAACGTACTTGAGGCCGCTGAGAATTTTAAACTTGATCTAGATAATCGAGTTTCCAAGATTTTGTCCAAAGTTGCTAACTTAAAACAGAAAAATACACGACTCTTCGATTCAGTAAAGCCCGCATGTGCTCATACCACTTGTAACACCCCCAAATTCATGCAACTCAGTTCAGCGGAAGACTAGTTGGTGTTACGGGATAGCACATTACTCACATCATAGACAACGCATAAAAATCGCGTCGTTTAATAATAAATCATTTCCATTCATAAATATCAAAGTTACATCGGTCCCAAGTCATTATATTTCATACAAAGTTTTACAAAGTATTTGAATGGAAAATATTGTTTAAGTGCGGGCCATGAATTCTTGTTGTCTTCCCGAGAATTACCTTCAAGTACCTGAGATAAAACATGTTAAAAGAAAAGGTCAGCGATAACGTCGAGGGAATTCATAGAGTTTAATAAAATCCATCAATATAATATCAGTATAAAATTATTACTGAAAATCATTTTGTACAAATCATTTTAATAGGCCATAAAATAGCCAAAATCATTTTATACAAATCTTTATCAAAATCATAATATAGGCATTTGCCTTAAAAATCAATATACGAATCATTGTCGTTAAAAACACCATACAATACGTTTTTGCAACGTTGTATAGATTAAATAAAAACCGTTATATGAATATGGTTATAAAAACCAAAACACATACATAATATCAATAGTATGACCCTGTATTGCTAGTCAGGCAATACATCGTAATTCGGAGCGTCTAGTAGTATTTCGTTAATTTGGATTATTATAAGCCGCATGACATTGTTACCTTACTAAACCAACAACGGGTAGCTAACCCGATACCAATTTTGCCCATCTAAAGTAGCGTGTCGTCACAAAGGTCACGCTATGGAAATCTTCTCATACATAAATTCGCTTACCAATCAATGTGGCACGACCGGGATCAACCGTTAAGGCGCGAACTGGGGCGATCGTCCCCAAATAGTACTATTAAATGCATAAGCGTCTACCAAATCCCGGTAGTTCACAATTCATGCTAATGGGACTTTTAGTGACATAACCTAACTTTAATAATCCATTTAATTTCATCTATCGGGTCCTTTAATCATTTATCGGGTCATACAATCGGGTGATTCAATCATTCGGGTCATTCAATCATTCGGGTCCAAAATCAATAAACAAACAATAGGGACAAATGGTGTCCTATTTTATCAAAACAAACATGTTATCTCCCTCGCGGGTTTATAAAGCATTTCATAAAACATTTAAAAGAGTGCGAGGCTATGAACTCACGTTGATGTGGGAAGGCGGGTTATCGGCAATTCGGACGTACGGTACGTGCTTCAATCACGGAAACCTAGACAAATAATATTCGTCTTACACTCATGTCCAATGACTTTATAAAAATAACAATTATGTATACATATGATGATTATTTATATATGATGATCAAGTGGGTTTACATATTCTCATTAACTCGTTTTAGTGTTTACGTATTGGTATCTTTTTACTAGTTTACTAGTTTTACCTATTTACACGTTTTAAGTCCAATAAACTTATTATAAGTTCTTTAACTTGTATCAATCCATGTTATACTTATATTATCAGTATCTACACTTTACAAGTTGGGCCTAAATGGGTGAAGCCCAATAATAAGTTTATAAGTTTTTTAGTCCATTTTTGTTGTATTATTAGTCCAATAACGTTAATTTAGTCCGTTAACGTCCGTATGTCCTATAGCTCGGGTCTTATCGGTTTTTACTTGTTATACATGTTTATATATCAGTATATAAGTTTTATAAATTTTACATTAGACGGGTCCAACCATCTAAGTTTTATTTAACAAAAACGTTAATTTTACGGTATTAGCCGAAAAAGTCGTAAAAAATCATGTTTATAGTTTTATAACTTATAAGTATTATTCCATTACCATTTTTATAATTTATACACTTATTTAACCTTTTATATATTTATATAAATAAAATCCATAAGTTAGTGGGTTTTAACTTTACATTTTATACAATATAATTTTGAGTGCTTATATAATAGTATTATACTTTAATTTCCAAAATCTGATTTTTATCTTCACTTTCACCAAAACTGCCATATCTAGAGTTCTATATGGAGATAGAAGCTAAAATTTTTATCACATAAACTACATGATATTTTCTCCATTTAACTCTTCTATAGCTACTGTTGAATCATCCTCTAAGTATTTTTTAAAAATCGTCCAAAACAGTGAACTCAGATTTGTATCTTAAACTTGTTTTGATCATATCTCACTCATTACAATGATTCCATTGCATGGCCAACTCTCACATGTGTACAAGACCCATAGCTTACTGTTTATTGATTCTACTTCATCATTTTATCAGTCCAACATGTGGTTCTTTACTGTTTTATACAGCCAACAAATTTAACCAAGATTTTAACCTTGTTTCTTATAGTTTTTCACCTTTTTAATCATATTTATCAACAACAAATCCCCACATAACATTTTTATCATCATATAATCATCATATACATATACAATAGGAAATAAAATACATGTTTACATAATCAAAATAACAAGAAGATGAGGAGGACAATCTTTATACCACCAAGTTGATGTAGGTTATGATTTGGACATGGTTTTTGATGGAGAAACTTGTGAATAACCATGACCATCTTCTAGACCACCATTCTTCATAAACACTTTGTGGAAAATCAGCCCTACTACTCCATGAAAACTCTTCCTTGGATGTTATAAGCACCACCATTCAATAGGGTTTCAAAAGGGCTTCAACATATGTGTATATAACATAGGATTTCATGGTTAATTTTTGATCAAAATGGATGTTTAGGGTGGAGTATGGACGGCATAAACAAGAGAGGGGGAGAGAGTTGTAGCTAGTTTTGCATGTGTGAAATGATGTGTGTGAAGGTTGCTAATGGTTTTGGCAAGTTAGTGGAAAGTTAGCTTAATGTGTAAGCTTAATGGACAAGTGTCCATATAGAGTGAAAAGTTTTGCCACCAAGGGTGTTAAGTGGCTTACTTTGGCCGGTTTTGATGGGGGTGGGACAAGTGTCCCACTTGTCTCATCCCCATTTATTTACGGGTACTCCTCGATTCTAGTTTCCTCGATTTACGTGCCCTCGGGTCGTTTTACGAAAAACGTTTTTATAAATTATGAATCAACGTCACAAAACGAATCCAATAAAAATTGTCTCATCAAAAACGGAGTTCAAAAACGTAAATACGTAATCCTAAGGTTTCCGGTTTAGTCGTAAAGGACGTTAAAATAAAATCGTAAGTCCTAATCTCTTCTCGTAAATTTGTGAGTTTATGAACCAACACAAATTTAAAACTCCAAAATAATATTCATGGACAAATTTATTTTCTGAAATGTCGGACTGTCACCAAAGACGGTGTATGTAAACGTAAGCACGTAACGTAGAATCCTCCGGTTTAGACGTAGTCGACGCTACTTCAAGACGTAAATCCAAATTTCTTCCCAAAAAAAAAATAAGTGAGTTCATATTGTAACATTAAAATAATGTTTTTAAATAAATATTGAGAATAAAATATCAACCATAAATTGACGGATTGTCACAGCATTTACCCCTAAACAGGATCTTTGTCCTCAAAGATCATCTTACCTTACTACTCGCTTCTTATAGAGTTAAAGCCATGTGGGTATCTCCTCCACATTCGGTCCTTTCTCACAAGTGTAATTCATTACAATACGCGAGTTTCATCAAACATAACTACGGAATAAGATCAGGCTTAATGTTGACTTACTTTCTCTATCCATGATGTTCACGGGTTTCTGATGAATGCAACTTTTCGCCGATCTAAGCTTTACTAAAAAAAATCAGATTTTCACTTGATAGATATTCCATCAAGTTCGATTTACGAACCATAATTCACGCATCTCTTGGAGTCCTTGGGTAGATCCAGCTTATATGCCTTTCAAACCAATCTTTTACATCATCTCAATGGTCCCATACGACGGAGACTTATATCCCATGATTTGTCAGATCATGAATTCATTTTTCCAAGTTTAAAAATTGTGGCATAACTTCGCTACCCATTTGGCACTTCAAGATCTACATTTCATATTCACATAACCTCCTGCCCACTATCGGCAGTCAATAATCAAATCCTAATTTCAACAATCATTTCAGATCTCGCGGGTCGGGTATTTTGTAAGGTTAGGTTCGCCATCATAGGAAACCTTAAACCTAAAAGACATGTCCAACTCACAATGGGTGTATGTCGGGTGTCTTCATCTCAACTCTTGCTTACAGATGCTCTAATATTTAGATCCTAACAAGATTTGATCTCAATCCTAATACGATGATTATCAATGGTAATCCTTCCAAAGGAAAGCGATTATACGGTTTATTGCCAAAGGTCATTCATTCAAACATAAAACAGCACTTATATTACTTTGTGTCGTTACTTTACCTCGTCCCTTCGATTGGGGTGGTACATAGTACTCTCATCAAGGTTCGTTCTCAATGATTTCTGAGCAAATCTCTAGAAATTCGATGCGAAGCAAGGATCTTGATAAAGATGTTCGATACAGGCACACTATGTTTACATAACTCTTTTGCCTTTATCATTAACGGGAATGATATTAGCAGATTTGGTCAGTCTGTCGACGATGACCCAAATCGAATCAAATTCAGATGATGACCTTTGAAATAGCTAGACGTTAACTAATGTATGAGGCGATGTCTGCCTTCATAATTTGCAATTAGTACAACTTCTCAGACAAAGATACTTTTAGTTGTAAATGACATAAATAGAATACTTATACTTACAAATTCCAACATAACTATATCTCACAATCTCCATATTTAGGTAACCACAAGTGGCCTTTAAAACATTTAACGCTATTGGCTTCTCTATTTTAATGGTTCACATTAGCCGCGAACCCCCTTTTTATTATCTATATTATTCTTTTTACAAACATTGTTTATTTTTATATCGTTCGGCAATTTATTTTGCACCTTCATTATTAAGGAACATGTCCTAACTGGTTCTTTATCCTTTTTATATAATATGTCAGTATCTATATTCACTTCTCATGATGATGTAATTATCATGTCCACAATTCACTCAGATATTCTTTCTATATTATGCGTCAGTAATTACGTTCACCTTCCTGATGAAATATATATCACAACCGTATTTATTCAAAATTCTTTCTTCATATCTTCTATGTTTTAGTTTCGTCTTTACTATCATTTTTATCCGTTTTACTCAATCCGTCGTCTAAAGCGTCGATAATTATTATAATTAATTAAATAATTATTAGTTAATTTTTATGAAGCGTAAACGTAAAAGTTTTAAATTTCTTAGTTCGACCAATTATATAAAATGTTCAAAAATAAATTTGAATTTAATTAACACGATTTTTGTTGATTTATCGAAAATAATTATTAAGATTCGTAAATGTTTGAAAAATCTTTGTTTATACTCTGGTCAAAATTTTCTTAGTTGACAAGTAAAAATTATTGTTTCAAATTTCAAGTTATGGTTTAAATGTTTTCCTCAATTCTTCTTAGGTTATCTTGAGGTATACATAAACATTTACCCCTAAACAGAAGTTTAGTTAAATGGTTTGTGTATAAGGGAATAATCCCTTAAAACCCTTTGTTAAAACATTTGTCAAAACACACTTGCACTTTCTTTTTGGTAAATCCAAAGTCTTAAAAGGGCTCTTAATTTTTAAAGAGTCAATATATTCCATTATCTTATTAATCACATGGTCAAATTATGTAAAGGATTTAGTCTTTAATCTCATGTTAATTATTCAAGGTACATGTTTTTATTGTTCGGCCAATTCAAGGCAATCGATAATTAATTATTAACTTCATTCTTATTCTTGTAAACAAACAAAGGGTCACTAATGATCACAAGCATGAAGTTATCAGTTTACAGCCTACACACGTGATTCACCAAATTTATGAATGCTACATGTGTATTAGTCAATCCAAACGTCATCACATGAAACTCATAATGTCCATTACAAGTATCGGATGTAGTGATTGGAATACATAATCCTTTTCGCAGATGCGAAGTTGATGATAACCATGTCGTGGATCAAATTGCTAGAACCTTGTAAATGATCGAACAAATCTTCCATTTCGAGTTATGGATATCGTTTTCGATTGTCAATTTACTCAGTCCACAGTAATCTATAAATATAAGGAATGATAACACCATAGCTCTTCATGATGACAGGCTTGGTATAATAAAATCTTTCTCCGACAACTCTCTCAGTTGTACGGTAATTCCTTAAATTCAGATGGTGCTGACGTACAGTGCACAAGCCACAAGTGCAACACCGGGAATATAATCAATACCAATTTCTACTTGCTTTAATGGCGAAAGTCTAGGTAATTCATCAACAAATACTTACTAAAGTTTCAGATAACGGAAACATCTTTTAATAAATTCATATTAACTTCTTTCTAGATTATAATATCTATAACTAATTTACAACCATTCATGGTATAATATCAAGTCAAAATGCAGGATATGGTCATCCATCAAGAATTCTTTAGATCACTTTTGATAATCAACATCTTATCACTTAGGGGAATTCAATTCGAGTTCCCATCAATTAAGACAATGTCGTCATGTCATAATCAATCAATCCATTCTACTGGCACTATCAACTTTCCAGTTTCATTGCCGTTGATAAGATGTGAGCTTCTCAAAAGACTAATAATAACTCATAATCCTTCACAAGTTCAAGGATATATGGAGACACAACTACTATTAAAAGAGCAAGGTCAACGCATAATCTATGCGAGAGAATTTCATACCAGATACAAACGAAAACATTTAACGAATATGAATATATCCCATGTTTTCATAATTTGAGTACGCATTCGAAGGCTCCTCGGATCGTTACCCAGGTCATTCAAATGAAATCAAATCAAAATAAATGATAGGAACGTCGATACATCCAGTCGGGTATCAACATTTGGTAATCAGATACTTTTCCTAAGAATCTCACTACGGGAGAATTAGACAAGAACTGAATATCAATTGTCAAATAAGACAAATTCCACAGATGAGTAAATTCAACTCAGAAGAATAGATGCTACAGGCACATATGTAGGTGTCCCTAACATTATGTCCTTATTTTCACTTCTTGCAGATCTCATAATTTTTAATCTTTCACAATCTTCAAAGAAAATTTAGTGTTTATTCATTAGTTTTATGGTGACTACTAATCAGCCTTGCATGGTCCATTCCAAATTATATGTAGGCTCGCAACTATATACAATTTCAAGATTAACGATGCAATACTCAGTTCGTCAAAATTTTATCATCATGTCTATAATAAAAATATTTTCATGCTTAATTCTTAAATAAGAATCAAAAAATTTACAAAGATTTTCTTTGTTATGGAAATAATTAAGTTTCCAAAGCGTCTTATAAACAACTTCAATTTGATATCAATCACTTATAAATCTTACCTTGAATAATCCTTATTGTGATGAAAATTAAATTTTCTCAAAGGATACCGTTTTAATTTTATAAAAACAATGTGTGATCTGCAAAAGAGTGATGAAGAGTTGTTCACCAAGAACTAACTACAATATAATAGGAAATGAGCTTAGCCAACTAATCATGAGGTTCATGATCTCGATGGCACTCAAAAAGAATAATCCACAACGTAACTCAAATCAAGATGAGTACTTGTTCAATGGTTGCATCACTAATGCGAGCATTAGGAAGAAGCAATAAAAGATAGATAATGTCGATACATGTAGAATTTAGCAATCAAAGGTAGTCTTTCCATTAATCACAAACAAGTCTAAATTGTACCGTAACACATTACGTGTCACTATGTCATACAATTCCAAGAACTCATCCTACCAACTGATATCTCAGTTAAGTTAGGGATTATTTTTAAAAGATACCACAATGAATAATAACCTACAAGAGTCATTAGGTGTTCCATATGTCCCGGAAGATCCATTGGTCCCAATTCAGAAGAAGATTTCTTCAATTTATTTATTGGACACTGGGCATCCTCGTTAGTGGACAATGTCCTAGGAACAACACTTAACACGAACTAACAATCAATTAAAAACTTATAATTCAATCACAAAACTTAACGACTTCCTCTTAACAATTTCATATTCCATACCAGTTAAATTTTACTTTATTCAAGTTTTAACCAATTTTATACTCAATTCGATATCCTACCTCATTTTCCAATACTTTAAATCTTATTTTTAGACCTTGAAAGGGCAATAAAAGCTCGATATAAATCAATACTTAATTTCCAATCCTATAACTCCTTTATCAATAGTTATCACATAAGTCACTAGTATGAGATGACTCATACATTCGATTAGACTTCTCGGAAAGGTATTAGTGGCATGAGGCTTTTGGGTACTGGTTCCAATGACAGCCTCAAGTGCAACATTCACCCTTTCGATTTCAATTTAAGAATTGGACGACAATGAATCAGATGACATCTTTCTAGGTGGTAACGTTTTGTCAAACTTCACTCTATAAGGAAAGATCGTCATGACATCGATATCAGTTTTAATCTCACCAATTCTTCTTTCAATTTTACAATCAACTAATATCTACATTTCCACGAATATCAACCATTTGTTGGGATCATAAATATCCACAACTTGGTTTAGATCTGGAATAGCTAGATTTCCTACGAGAATAGCTTCGATTAATTTACTAGGGAATTTAGGGTTTCTTGTGACAATCTACGTCGTATAAATACCTCGTATAAATATCAAAATAATCATCAAACAACCATGTAATCAAATTACATCATATGTATATATATAATCCAAGTTATATATATATTAAAATAACACTTCTCAGTCTGGCCTTGTCGGTAACTCGGGAATTCTTCGGCACCGTTATAGTCAAAAGATTTTTAGACATTTTTAGAAAAAAAATGTTTATAGTTAAAAGATTTTGAAATGTTTTATTCAAAACCTTGGTTTTAAAAATCTTTTGTTCTCTATAACGAGAGCTCTGGTACCAAACTGTAACACCCCCAAATTCATACAACTCAGTTCAGCGGAAGACTAGTTGGTGTTACGGGATAACACATTACTCACATCATAGACAACGCATAAAAATCGCGTCGTTTAATAATAAATCATTTCCATTCATAAATATCAAAGTTACATCGGTCCCAAGTCATTATATTTCATACAAAGTTTTACAAAGTATTTGAATGGAAAATATTGTTTAAGTGCGGGCCATGAATTCTTGTTGTCTTCCCGAGAATTACCTTCAAGTACCTGAGATAAAACATGTTAAAAGAAAAGGTCAGCGATAACGCCGAGTGAATTCATAGAGTTTAATAAAATCCATCAATATAATATCAGTATAAAATTATTACTGAAAATCATTTTGTACAAATCATTTTAATAGGCCATAAAATAGCCAAAATCATTTTATACAAATCTTTATCAAAATCATAATATAGGCATTTGCCTTAAAAATCAATATACGAATCATTGTCGTCAAAAACACCATACAATACGTTTTTGCAACGTTGTATAGATTAAATAAAAACCGTTATATGAATATGGTTATAAAAACCAAAACACATACATAATATCAATAGTATGACCCTGTATTGCTAGTCAGGCAATACATCGTAATTCGGAGCGTCTAGTAGTATTTCGTTAATTTGGATTATTATAAGCCGCATGACATTGTTACCTTACTAAACCAACAACGGGTAGCTAACCCAATACCAATTTTGCCCATCTAAAGTAGCGTGTCGTCACAAAGGTCACGCTATGGAAATCTTCTCATACATAAATTCGCTTACCAATCAATGTGGCACGACGGGGATCAACCGTCAAGGCGCGAACTGGGGCGATCGTCCCCAAATAGTACTATTAAATGCATAAGCGTCTACCAAATCCCGGTAGTTCACAATTCATGCTAATGGGACTTTTAGTGACATAACCTAACTTTAATAATCCATTTAATTTCATCTATCGGGTCCTTTAATCATTTATCGGGTCATACAATCGGGTCATTCAATCATTCGGGTCCAAAATCAATAAACAAACAATCGGGACAAATGGTGTCCTATTTTATCAAAACAAACATGTTATCTCCCTCGCGGGTTTATAAAGCATTTCATAAAACATTTAAAAGAGTGCGAGGCTATGAACTCACGTTGATGTGGGAAGGCGGGTTATGGGTAATTCGGACGTACGGTACGTGCTTCAATCACGGAAACCTAGACAAATAATATTCGTCTTAGACTCATGTCCAATGACTTTATAAAAATAACAATGATGTATACATATGATGATTATTTATATATGATGATCACGTGGGTTTACATATTCTCATTAACTCGTTTAGTGTTTACGTATTGGTATCTTTTTACTAGTTTACTAGTTTTACCTATTTACGCGTTTTAAGTCCAATAAACTTATTATAAGTTCTTTAACTTGTATCAATCCATGTTATACTTATATTATCAGTATCTACACTTTACAAGTTGGGCCTAAATGGGTTAAGCCCAATAATAAGTTTATAAGTGTTTTAGTCCATTTTTGTTGTATTATTAGTCCAATAACGTTAATTTAGTCCGTTAACGTCCGTATGTCCTATAGCTCGGGTCTTATCGGTTTTTACTTGTTATGCATGTTTATATATCATTATATAAGTTTTATAAAGTTTACATTAGACGGGTCCAACCATCTAAGTTTTATTTAACAAAAACGTTAATTTTACGGTATTAGCCGAAAAAGTCGTAAAAAATCAAGTTTATAGTTTTATAACTTATAAGTATTATTCCATTACCATTTTTATAATTTATACACTTATTTAACCTTTTATATATTTATATAAATAAAATCCATAAGTTAGTGGGTTTTAACTTTACATTTTATACAATATAATTTTGAGTGCTTATATAATAGTATTATACTTTAATTTCCAAAATCTGATTTTTATCTTCACTTTCACCAAAACTGCCATATCTAGAGTTGTATATGGAGATAGAAGCTCAAATTTTTATCACATAAACTACATGATATTTGCTCCATTTAACTCTTCTATATCTACTGTTGAATCATCCTCTAAGTATTTTCTAAAAATCGTCGAAAACAGTAAACTCAGATTTGTATCTTAAACTTGTTTTGATCATATCTCACTCATTACAATGATTCCATTGCATGGCCAACTCTCACATGTGTACAAGACCCATAGCTTACTGTTTATTGATTCTACTTCATCATTTTATCAGTCCAACATGTGGTTCTTTACTGTTTTATACAGCCAACAAATTTAACCAAGATCTTAACCTTGTTTCTTATAGTTTTTCACCTTTTTAATCATATTTATCAACAACAAATCCCCACATAACATTTTTATCATCATATAATAATCATATACATATACAATAGGAAATAAAATACATGTTTACATAATCAAAATAACAAGAAGATGAGGAGGACAATCTTTATACCACCAAGTTGATGTAGGTTATGATTTGGACATGGTTTTTGATGGAGAAACTTGTGAATAACCATGACCATCTTCTAGACCACCATTCTTCATAAACACTTTGTGGAAAATCAGCCCTACTACTCCATGAAAACTCTTCCTTGGATGTTATAAGCACCACCATTCAATAGGGTTTCAAAAGGGCTTCAACATATGTGTATATAACATAGGATTTCATGGTTAATTTTTGATCAAAATGGATGTTTAGGGTGGAGTATGGACGGCATAAACAAGAGAGGGGGAGAGAGTTGTAGCTAGTTTTGCATGTGTGAAATGATGTGTGTGAAGGTTGCTAATTGTTTTGGCAAGTTAGTGGAAAGTTAGCTTAATGTGTAAGCTTAATGGACAAGTGTCCATATAGAGTGAAAAGTTTTGCCACCAAGGGTGTTAAGTGGCTTACTTTGGCCGGTTATGATGGGGGTGGGACAAGTGTCCCACTTGTCTCATCCCCATTTATTTACGGGTACTCCTCGATTCTAGTTTCCTCGATTTACGTGCCCTCGGGTCGTTTTACGAAAAACGTTTTTATAAATTATGAATCAACGTCATAAAACGAATCCAATAAAAATTGTCTCATCAAAAACGGAGTTCAAAAACATAAATACGTAATCCTATGGTTTCCGGTTTAGTCGTAAAGGAAGTTAAAATAAAATCGTAAGTCCTAATCTCTTCTCGTAAATTTGTGAGTTTATGAACCAACACAAATTTAAAACTCCAAAATAATATTCATGGACAAATTTATTTTCTGAAATGTCGGACTGTCACCAAAGACGGTGTATGTAAACGTAAGCACGTA
Source organism: Glebionis coronaria (assembly GCA_025667525.1). Lineage (NCBI taxonomy): Eukaryota > Viridiplantae > Streptophyta > Magnoliopsida > Asterales > Asteraceae > Glebionis > Glebionis coronaria. The sequence continues at coordinate 503,326,048 of CM046880.1, read as the reverse complement.
ACATAGAATCCTCCGGTTTAGACGTAGTCGACGCTACTTCAAGACGTAAATCCAAATTTCTTCCCAAAAATAAGTGAGTTCATATTGTAACATTAAAATAATGTTTTTAAATAAATATTAAGAATAAAATATCAACCATAAATTGACGGATTGTCACACCACTGCACAGAATCAATCATTGATTGAACAATTGAATCGAAAGTCGATGGAAATATCTGATTTGAGGGAACAAATTTGTGATAAGAATCTGGTCTTGGCTGAGTTAAAGGAAACACTTCGTACTTTAAAAGGTAAGAATGTTGTGGATAACGCAACCACTATCTCAGCATCGTCCTCTAGTGCTATCAAAAGAACCCTTATAGCCGTCACACCTCTTAACAAGGGCCCTAGGACTAAACCTTCTCAAACTGTGGTCACTAAAGATAAGGCGGAATCAAAACCAGCTTCTAATATTCCCGTGTTGCCTTCTACAGGAGTAAGCACCACTACTAAGGCTCAAAGATCTAAGCTTAAAAGAAACAAGAAGAATGATAGGATCTTGCCCCCATCTAGTAGTCAAGTGAAGAAGAAAGTAGAAGCCCATCCTAGGAATGTTATTTCTGTTTTGAATAAAAAGAATCATGTAGCTAAACCTAAAGGCTCTGCGGTTGTGTAGCGTTCTAAGCCTACTGTGAATTCTAATTTAAAATGTTGGAATTGCAATGAATGTATGTTTTCCAGTCGTCATGATTCTTGACTTATTGACCATGTGAATGAGATGCATGCCCGGAATAATGGATTAGAATGGAAACCGACTGGGAAAGTGTTAACCCAAGTTGGTTGGATGTGGCGCCCCACTGGTAGAACTTTCACTATAGTAGGAAATACGTGCCCTTTGACTAGGATCACTCCCACTAAAGCGAAGAAAGCGTGCCCTTTAACTAGGAGTACCAAGGCTACCAAAACACAAGTGTGTCCTTTAACTAGGAACACCAACACTACCGTAGGAACTAAGTGCCCTTTAACTAGGTCTACTCCCACTGTAGTGCCCGCGGATAATCCAAAACCTAAGAAAGTTGGAACAGTAAAACCTGTTAGTGCTAGAACTCACACTAGAAAACGCAGGAAATCTAAGGGTCTCAAAAATGTTAGCAAGTCTGATAATTCTATATCTGTATCTGCTAACACTCCGGAACCAATAGTTTCCAATGCATTGTCTATTATTGTTATTGAAAACAGGTGGTCCAAATTGTTCTCTGGTATTTGGACTCTGGTTGCTCCAAGCATATGACCGGAGATCGCTCTCAGCTCAGAAATTTCGTCAGCAAGTTTCGTGGTACGGTTCGATTTGGAAATGATCATATCGCAAAGATAATGGGTTACGGTGAATATCATATTGGGAATGTTATAATTTCAAGAGTGTATTATGTGGAAGGTCTCGGTCACAACTTATTTTCCGTGGGACAATTTTGTGATGCAAACCTAGAAGTTGCTTTTCGAGAGCATACCTGCTTCATTCGTAATTTGGAAGGGGTTGATTTATTGAAAGGTACTCGAGGGAATAATTTGTATACTTTGTCTCTACAAGACATGATGGCCGCTTCTCCCGTATGTCTTCTCTCCAAAGCATCGAAGACTAAGTCATGGTTATGGCATCGACGGTTATCTCATCTTAACTTTGACGCTATTAATCACTTGGCGAAAAACGAACTTGTTCGTGGTCTTCCTAAACTATCATTTCACAAGGATCATTTGTGTTCCGCGTGTACAATGGGGAAAAGCACTAAGAAGTCTTACAAACCCAAGACGGAAGACACCAACCAAGAGAAACTTTATCTTTTGCATATGGATCTTTGTGGGCCAATGCGTGTTGAAAGTCTTAGTGGCAAAAAGTACATCCTCGTCATTGTCGATGATTACTCTCGGTTTACATGGGTGAAATTTCTTAAAGCAAAAAATGAGGCACCTAAATTCATCATCGGATTTCTCAAGATGATTCAAGTGCGTCTCAACACTACTGTCCGACGCATTCGTACAGATAATGGAACCGAATTTGTGAATCAAATTTTGCGTGATTATTATGAAGAAGTTGGCATTTCTCATGAAACATCCGTTGCTCGCACTCCACAACAAAAAGGTGTCGTTGAAAGGCGAAATCGCACACTTATGGAAGCTGCTCGAACGATGTTAATTTACGCAAAGGCTCCATTGTTCTTATGGGCGGAAGCAGTATCTACAGCATTGTACACCCAAAACCGGTCACTAATTCGTAAACGCCATGGTAAAACACCTTATGAGCTTCTCCATGGAAAAGTACCAGATTTATCATATCTTCATGTATTTGGTTCTCTTTGCTATCCAAATAATGATGGTGACAATTTGGGAAAACTTCAACCAAAGGCTGATATTGGTATTTTCATTGGTTACGCCCCCGCAAAGAAGGCATACCGAATCTACAACCGTAACTCTCGCAAGATCATTGAAACTATGAATGTTGATTTTGATGAGCTGACAGCAATGGCTTCTGAGCAAAGCAGCTCTGAACCCGCACTTCATGAAATGGGACCCAGTAATATTAGTTCTGGTCTTGTCCCAAACAACCCTACTTCATCATTTATACCACCTACTAGGAAGGAATGGGATACGTTGTTTCAACCGTTCTTTGATGAATTCTTTACTCCTTCCAGTATTGTTGCTCTAGAACCTGAGGTAATAGCTCCGGTAACCGAAGTTGTCGCTCCAGCAACCGTTGCACAATCAGATACATCTGCACCTACAATTGGTCAAGATATACCTTCAACAAGTAATTCTCAACCAACACATGTTTCAACTACCCATATCATGCCTATTGATGATGAAGAGGATGATGATGATCACGATTTGGAATTCGCTCAAATGCGTGAACTTCCATTCTTTGGTGTACCTATTCCCGACCCTAATCAAGCCGGGTCGTCCACCTCAGAGGAAGATCCTAGTACGGTTTACTCCAATCCACGGATTCGTGAACATGACAGCAAGTGGACAAAGGATCATCCTATAGATTCTATTATTGGTGACCCTAATCGTCCGGTATCCACACGAAGTCAGTTACAAGAAAGTACAATGTTTTGTCACTTTGATGCTTTTCTCACTGAAGTTGAACCTAAGACATGGCAACAAGCTTTTACTCAATCATGTTGGATAGAAGCTATGCAAGAAGAACTTAATGAATTTATACGTCTTGAAGTATGGGAACTTGTCCCATGCCCGGATCAAGTGCAGTTACTCACTTTGAAATGGGTTTACAAGGTGAAACTCGATGAGTTAGGCGGAATATTGAAGAACAAAGCTCGACTAGTAGCTCGTGGATACAAGCAATTATTGGGCATCGACTTTATGGAATCCTTTGCACCTGTTGCTCGTCTGGAAGCTATTAGACTATTCCTCGCTTATGCAGCCCATATGAATATGATCGTATATCAGATGGATGTGAAGACGGCATTTCTTAATGGTGAACTCAAGGAAGAGGTCTATGTTCAACAACCGGATGGTTTTGTGAATCCTAATTATCCTAATCATGTGTAGAAGCTTAAGAAGGCTCTTTATGGGTTGAAGTAAGCTCCTCGCGCATGGTATGATCTATTGTCACAATTCCTCATTTCACAAGGCTTCGCTAAAGGTAAGGTGGATCCCACGCTGTTCATTCAGAAACGAGGTAAAGATATGATTATGGTACAAATATATGTTGATGATATTATATTTGCAGCCTCGACCCAAACCTTATCGGATGAGTTTGGGACACTCATGTCTTCCAAGTTTAAGATGTCAATGATGGGCAAGGTATCATTCTTCTTAGGTCTTCAGATATCTCAGAGTCCCAGAGGCATCTTTATCAATCAATCCAAGTATGCCCTTGAATCTCTTAAGAAATATAAGATGGAATCTTGCGACCCCGTGGATACTCCAATGGTGGAACGAACTAAGCTTGATGCAGATCCACATGGAGTTGCCGTTGATCCGACACTTTATCGTGGAATGATCGGTACTCTTCTGTATATCACAGCCAGTCGACCTGATCTTCAGTTTGCTATATGTATGTGTGCCAGGTATCAAACTAGGCCTACTGAGTTACACTTAGCTACTGTTAAAAGGATCTTTCGATATCTTAAAGGAACCATTAATCGAGGACTTTGGTATTTGTAGGACTCTTCTATTGCACTAATGGCATATGCAGATGCGGATCACGCGGGTTGTCAAGATACAAGGCGTAGCACGAGTGGAACTTTACAACTACTAGGAGATAGACTAATCAGTTGGGCATCGAAAAGGCAGAAAAGCGCTGCAATTTCAAGCACGGAAGCAGAATACATAGCTATGTCCGGTTGCTGTGCTCAAATTCTTTGGATGAGATCGCAATTAACCGACTATGGTCTAGGTTTCAACAAAATTCCGATGTACTGCGACAACAAGAGTGCAATTGCCTTATGCTGCAACAATGTTCAATTCTCCCGGTCGAAGCATATTGACATTCGCTACCATTTCATCAAGGAGCATGTGGAAAATGGAGTAATCGAGCTTTACTTTGTCCGATCTGAGTATCAATTGGCGGATATTTTCACGAAGGCTTTAGATCGCGCTCGAATTGAATTTTTGGCCGACAAGCTAGGAATGAGAACCTTCTCGCCTGAGACTCTAAAGGAACTAGCAGATGAAGCGAAAGAATAGTCTTGGTAAAACTATTCTCCGTATCCTTGGTGATCATTTGTATATATTGTTTATATTTTAATCCACAAAAGCAAAATACAAAAATATAAAACCATATAAAAACCATAAAAATTGAAAAATTCATAAAAATCCAAAAAAAAATTTACTTTATTTTTCAAAGGTATGTCTTTTGGTACGATAATATTTACGGCCTTAGAAATGTTGATTAATATTGACACGACACCATAAATAGAGTTCGTACAAAAGTTGTAAATATTTCATAAAACATGCCTAAATGGCTTGTAGTTATTTCAGACTGCAACCCGGTTTTCATATTAAAGTCAAGTATTTCTTATGAAAGCTTTGGCTCACAACGGGAATTAATTTTCTCGGGCAAGGTTTACTTTAAAACCTTGTAAGGGATCAAGTTTACGTTATAACTTGGTCTAACACAAATCGATGTACGCCTCAGTGCATTTATTTGTTAAAACAAGAGAAGTCTTGTTTTTATGAAGCTATCATCTCTACAACCATAGCAATCTACAATTGGTATCTACATACTCGACGATGCGACTACTCAACCGACGACTACAGCTCTTTCAATAGAACACGGGTCAACAATTGAGGGGGAGCATTTGTCAAGCATTCAGAATATTCGATGCCGAAAGTGCCAAGTTCACAAGTTGGTGTCAAGACAAGAATACCAATCGTACATGTGGTGTCAAGAGATGAATTCAGACGTGACGAGGCGACCAATATATGCTGACAAGAACCATTTGATCTTATCATATGATGTTCTCATTCATCAGGTCCAACCTTGTCAATTCTTTTCTAATATGGTGAATATGTGATCATGTTACAAATCGGTATCATATCTCATATATCTGATATCATGAAGATAAAACGGACTCGCATTTTTCCTCCCAAAACCTTTGTTAAAACTTCATTAAATCAATTGATATTAAAAACATCGATTGGGTTAATATTTTTAATATGGGGGAGAAAATGTGATTTAATATGGGAAATTATCACAAATGGTTTGACTTAACGTGATGGCTCATCCCGACATATGCGAAATGTTTTCGAATATCGTGGCATATGTTAAGGGGGAGCAAAACGGATTTGCATATCAAAATGGATTTTCATGGTGACATATACTTACCCAAAACCCATTTATTTCACGACGATGAAGATTGTGGTGACATAAGGATGGTAGGATAGGTTAAGTCCAATGATTCTTCTAGAACCGGAGGAATCTTCCCAAGGACATTCCATAGCTAGAAATAGTAGTCCTTAGGAAAGATGGAGAAAGATTGTGAACGTAGCTGAATGCCGACCAAGTACTTAAGTTAGCACTGGAACAATCACAACAAGGTGTTGGTTATGACGTATTAGTAAGCATTGAAGGGGTTGAAGAATGAAAAAGAATTGTAAAGATAAAGTGTAAAGAAAGAAGCCCTCCTTACAACTTTAGGCAGAAACCGGGTCAATACATATGCTATTGAGATCATTTTTAATGATTCTTGATATTGAAGATAGACATCATGGACCCAGTGATGCAATGCACAACCCATCCCAGCTAACTTAGATATCTCTCAAAAGGTATTTGTTTTAATCACACGGAGACAACACGTTATCTATTGATTTATTCACTCCGAATAAATTGGTATTGAAATGGTGGCACTCCTCTCCAGCCTCCGATCACTAAAATCCAAAATGCACGATCGAGTCTAGAGCCATTTGAGATCATCAAATATCTCATTAGGACACACTTCCATACCTTGCTTCTTCACACACTGTGAAAAGTAAGAAAGATTTTAAGAGTCCTACGTAAAATCTTCATGATCTTGCCTGAACATCCGAGTAATACGAAAGTATTTACAATGAAGATGGAAATCCTTCTTGAGCGAATATCAAAAAGCTCATGGTAGGTGACTTGTGCGATTCTTTATGAATCAAACTTGTGATAACTGGAAAGCAACAGCTGTTTTGATTCTTAATTGAATTTAAACACGTTCTAGGCCTCTACGCAAAATCTCAGTGATCTTGCCAGAACACTCAGAGTGATACCTTAGTGTTCACAGTGATGAGTGGAAATCCTTCTAGTATTAACCTCAAACAGCACTTGGTAGGTAACTTGCAAGATTCTATACGAATCAAGCTCGTGACAACTAGAAAGCAACGATGGTGCGGTTCTTAATTGAATTTCACTTGTTCCAGGAACATGAATTGACGGCTTCAAATCATGCGGATATTCTTATCCAAATGATTCACTCTTTATGTTCGCAGTCAGCTTTGGACGGTCGAATAAAGAGAACGGGTTTACCCGCGAAATCATGTCAGGAAGTTACTTAATTGAAACTATCCATTACGGGTACGATATCTAATATCGTCTAACGGTCTTCACCGACCGGAGGTAAAATGCTACCGATTTAGAGTGAAATGTTCAAAGCCATTTCGCTCGTGTCTACTTATGTTGCGACATTTGAAGACGGTGGTGTTGCGGGATCCAAGAAGAAGTCGTCCCCGCATGCTTATACTTTATGCACTTAATATCTCATCTAATTCAAGAAAGCCTAAAAGTTAAGTCTTCCGCTGTATCGAACTCTGAAGCTTTCAAGAATTACGAAAGTATAAGTATGTGGGACATGGCGTCACGAAGAGGCGAAGATCACAAGTGATGGATGCACGAGATCAAGGCAAGAGATTAATGCTCAAAGATTGATATCAAAGATCACATCAGCATGTTCACCAGAAAAGAAAAAGAAAAAGAAAGACGAAGACGAAGACTACGAGCTCAAGACAAGCATAGTATGCTAGGTTTATTTTATTATTGTAACTTGGGTAACGCCCTTGTTTGGAGTGACCTCCCTTAGGGGGAGATTGTTGGAAATACGTTTTACGTATTAAGAAGGATCGGTCACTCCAACGATAGTCCATGTAATAGCTCGTAGTTTAGTTAACTTTCGTTATTTAACAAACAAGTCCAAGCCTAGTCTACAACTTGTGTAGGCCGGCCCAAACGTGTAAACCCAAGCCCATTACAAGGCTTGGGTATATAAACCCTCTCCTTTGATGGAGAGGGTGTGTGGTTTCATAATTTTCACATAGTTCTTTTTAGTTTCTCTCTCTAGCTTTGTGTGAATTCCACCATCTCTCTATCTCTTTCTCTCTCTAAACCATAAGCATAGATTTACATTTCTACAAACACATTCACAAAGAATGTCTTGAAAAAGGGTGACAAAATATTTAGATAACATTTTGGTCCAATTTTAAGTCAAGTTTTTAGAGGTTGTAATAGATTTAGGTTCAATTTTAAATATATTGAAGTTGTTTAATGTGACCACATAGATTAAAACACATAAAAACTAAATCAATAAATCATCCACATGAGAAAATCACGAGGGAAGGGAAAGGAAATACAAGAAATAAAAAGACAATTAACTACTACAAAGATAGCTAAAAACTAGGTCTTGAATTCATAGATCTCTTTGGCTTGACCTTCTTTAAAAAGCATGTTATTTTTAAAATCATCATTCATCTCCTAGGAGGAGGCATAGAGAACAAGGCAAGAAAAAAATCATACAACCTTCTATGAAGACCAAGCATCTCCAACCTTAGGTTTTGAATGATGTAGTTATTCTAGAGACAACATGGGCAATTTGCACCATGAGCTTCTAGGAACAAGAAGTAAGGATTACCCATGAAGTGAGGGATAGGAATTCCCAAAATAGGAGCATTAGTGTTAGAGGGTGGAGGAGGTGGTGGATGCATAGTGTCCAAGGGTGAGATGGGAGAATTTGGTGGAGTGAAAGGAGAGGTAACCAAAGGCTCAAGTACAAAGGGGATACTTTGTAGAGGTTGTGGTTGAGAAATCCCATCCAAAGGAGGACTAGAAGTGAAGGGTGAAGAAAGCTCATTCATTCTTGATTGGAATGAAAAGGAGTTAGAACCACGTGAATGGTTAGTACCATGGGTTGAGTTTGTCTTGCATGGAGCAAGGGGTGGTGAAGGTGAAGATGAAATGAGAATGGGAGAGATCTCATTTTTCGGAGTGTGAAAAGATGAAGAACTATTGTTAGGTATCTTAATCTTAATTTTGAGGCTTCTTTTGGAGGAGGATGTTTTGGAAGAAGTGGATGTTCTAGTGGACACCATGGTTGTGTTAAGGTTTAGAGAAGAGTTGAAGGGATGAAGAACACAATCAACATGATAGGGTTTAAGAAGAGAAGGGAATGATCCAAACTAGTAATGGGTTAAAATCATTTTAGGTGAATAATGAAATTAGGTACCCTAGTTTAGGAAAGTGCGGGTTCTTGCAAAATTTTTATCAAAGTTTTATACTGATTAAGGAAAACAGTGTAAAGCAAAGATTCCGTCGAAACAGGGACATGCGGTTCCTTATTTAGGTCCGTGGTTCTTTATCGCTTAGGAACCGCAGATTGGATATGGAACCGCATCCAGTGTTGTTCAAAAGTAGCACTACCTCAAACTTTGGTCAGCCCAGATTTCACACAGGTAAATAGCAAGCCAAAGTTATCTATAAATCAAAATCTAGGAAGCTAACAAACACATAATATGCATAAAGCTATGTAAATCGAAAGATCGACTACATAGTTAATTAAGGATTAAAATAGTTAGTAATCCAAACAAGTAGGATTAGTTATTATACACACATAGAAGAAAAGAAAACAAATGTTCAACCCATAACATGTTCAAGAACATGTTCACCTTGAAATTAAATCAAAGTCTTTATCTTCTCTTCTTGCCAAATCCCTTGATCAAATTTCCCAAGTATTTGAATCCTTTTCTTGACTCCACTCGATGATCAAGCAACTCACCTCGAGTCCTAAGATTTTCTCGGTTAGAGACACTCCTTGTTGAGGTCTTTTAGTACTTCACTAGTGGAATGGTGAGGAGGATGAGCTAAGTCTTCAAGTCCATCCACGAATGAGTTTGTGGATTGACGGGAGTTACTTGAAGAGACGACATGAGCACTAGTACCTATGCCATCACCATCACTTGTTGGCATGTAGGTGTCCTCATCGTCGGACTCTTGTTGATCATGTTTTCTCAAACCTTTATCACTTCTAGGCTTTCTTTCATATACATCTTGAATAGGTAACATCACCCGTTGAACCGGTTGAAAGCGAGAGAAGTCAAGAAAGGGAAAATCATGCACAACCCTCTTAAAAAGGCGAGTAAAAAGCATAACATAGGGAAGATTTGTGTTTGGCTTAGAGATAGCGTAATTAATTCGTCGAGCGATATAGTATGCCAAGTTGTACTTGGTTTCGGTAAAGATGCAAAATAGCATATGCACCATACACGCCGGAATGTGATCCCGGTTCCCACTCAAGACAAAATACATTCTCCCTAAGGATCTCGGCCCAACGAACCATAAAATCTTTAAGGTCGCTTGAGAGAACCTCATAACAATTTACAAGTCGTTTATTAGAATGAAGGCTTCTCACAATGTTCCTTCACGCTCTTTGGAAATGATTTCAAGGATAAAATCAAGATCAAATTCACTGTGGTCATTCGGAGGTTTATCGTTGGATTCATCGAGAGCATCAAGTCTCCATTTGTCCATGAAACGATAAATACCTTCAAATGGCACACCTAGAATTTGACTAAATGTTTCGAGAGAGTATTGAATGACTTGATCATTCAACAAGAATCTAACGAATATTCTACCATTGAACTCAAAGATAGAATAGGTGCTAAAGAACTCCAAAAGAAATACGGGATATATCTCTTCATCTATGTAAAGCAAACAATCAAACCCCGTAGGCTCAAACATAGATTTGATATAATCATAACCCGTAATTTCTTCATCGACAGTTCTACCCTCATGGAAACAATGTTTTGAAAGAGATGGATAGGAGTTTTGGAGTTGGGTAGAAGCAAAAATTTGATAAAGGTTTGGCATATATCCTCTAGTGTTTTGATGATCTCTTTGGTATCCTAAAGGCATGATTTGTACCTAAATACAATAAATAAAAATATTCTCCAATCACTCATATGAAAAATAAAAATAAAAATTCAAAAGATGGGAATGTGTTTCATCAATAGCTTGACACACAAAGGATTAATCCTTTTCATTCTCATGTTCACAATGTACCCATTTCATCATTGATCAAAACATATGAACTATTTAAAATCAACAATGAACTAGAACATTGGTTTTTCAAAAGAAGGTTTTTAGGTAAGCATTTAACAATGCCATTACCAACTTGTTCATGGGCTCATATCAATTCCATCAATCAACCAAATTATTTAGTCAAAATTCGGATTTTTTCTACAAATGGGTTTTAGTGAAATCTCAATGATTATGAACCTAAGGAATCATAGTAACAATACTATGTCAACTCTTATTCCTAGAAAGGTTTCAATTCAATGTCAATTTTAAAAATTCCCAGTTATGAATGTATGAACCCTAGAACAAATTAGATGAAATTTAAAGAAATAACTTACAATTAATTGATCTTGGATGATGAATGAGTGAAACCCACGAACTTGAATCAATTAATTTGAGTGACTGAAGATTTTTGAAGCTTCAACAATGGTGGAAAAACAAAAAACCTCGGTTGTGTGTGTGAAGGAGAGAGAAGGTTTTTTTGAAAAAGGGTATTTTATAAAAACTGGCGCTATGACAAAGTTTCTGCCCGCGATTCCTTATCGATAAGGAATCGCGCTATTGAACCGCCAGAGATAAAGAACCGCCTACAGAGGCAGGTTTTTATCAAAGAAAAACAATGAATTTTTGAAAACCACAATTTTTAAAATACTTAAAAATATATCTCAAACCTATTAGGATATCATTGGACCACCACAACACTAGGTAATAATGCCTTGTTGAAGGATTACGAGTTGAATCGAGATAGGAAAAGACCAAAACGAACAAACGACTACTCGTAGCAAAGAAGAAAAGGGAGAGGAGTCAAGAGAAGTGAATCAAGACCAAGAACATTCCTCAAGAGACAAATGACATTCTTCAAATTGAGGAGGTGAAGAGCTCGTGTCATATATAGTGGTTTAAGACATGCCTTTCGGCCAAAGTCTAAACGGATTTGGTAATGAATTATACTAAGCAATTTTGATACATAGAATAAGATCATCTTTAAGAGTAGTCTGATTCTATTTCAAAACATGAGCAAAGTATAGATTCACTTTCTGTCCCACATGATCGGATAATTATTTCTAGAATTAATAATAACAATATCCTTGGAATATTTCAATTCCAAATGTGTAAAATCCACCTACAACTTAATGAAGTAGTTTGGTATCTCAAGGGATCCACTAATAATCCTAGAGATGAGCTTAATTGCACAAGTTACACATGATATTGGGCCTACTAACCGTAAGGTTGCAAACCATGGAAATCATGCTTGATACTTTAAGCTTCTACTAACTCACCCTACATCTCTATAGTGAGTCAAGTATCAAAGCAATGAAGGTTTGAGAGGGAAAAAGGAAAGAATCACAAACCACAAATAAGTGTCAAGGAAAGGATGTGAAGAACAAGCATATAGTCAATTAATGATCAAAAGAATGATCAATAGTGCGTGTGGAAGAACGAAAGCGTACCTTGGCCACAAATTGCATTCCGAGCTTTCAAGGAACCAATGCAAAGCCCAACTATGACTAATAGTGACTACTAAGTCTTCAAAAGACTAGTATCACTCCGGATCATCTTGATATCATCATTCAATGATGTTGGAAATCAAAGAAGATGAGTCTTCTACAAGTGTAAGTAACTCAATACACAATCAATAGAATGATTTATCTCCATGAGTACCTACACATAACAAGATGCAAACTAGTAGATACATTTCAAGAGTAAATCTAAAATGCATTCATACTACTAATCTAAGTAATATGCAATATTTAACAATTTAAAAGGCTTATTAAAAAAAAAATAGTTTTGACCAAAGAAAAACTTTAGTACAACTTAACCTTCTAATTTGAGGAGATAATGGATCGATCCAAGTATTAAAGTATAATATACTTCAAAGATCTTGTGTCACCATCACTCTAATACCAATTGTAGAAACTAGAAGGGGGGGGGGGGGGGGGGGGTGAATAGTTTCTCATCGGTTTATCTCCTAATTAAAATTCCTTTCAATTAGGTGAGTTAACTATCTTTTACTTGAAAGCTAGTTGCATAATGATTAGGTACAATTCTAATGCATTAACAATGTGTAGTAAGTATAATGATAATGAATGTAAGTAATGAGTAAGGAAAGAAACAACCTAGTAGGAAGACACCAAGATTTATAGTGGTTCGGCAACGAGGCTCTATCCTCGTTCCTACTCCACTCCTCGAGTACACCTTACTCGAGATTTCCACTATATCCACAAGCTCCCTTCTTTGCGGAGAAAACCTTACAACGTCGCTTACATTATTTTCCGACACTAAGCTAAATGTCGAGACCTAATCTTAGCTAGGACCAATCTACACAGCATCGCTCACTTCACCATTTTCTGACACAAGGCTAGATGTCGAGTTCTAATCCAAAGCTAGAAGCAATGTTCACAACGTTGCCTACTTCACTATTTTCCGACACAAGGCTAGATGTCAAGTTCTAATCCAAAGCTAGAACCAATCTTCACGACTCTTCACTTTGAAGCTAAGTGAGAACTTCACACAACACAACTACATATCACTTTATAGTTTAGTGAGAACTCACAAGACACAACCACATCACTTTATAGTTTAGTGAGAACTAACACAACTAATTACAACTCAACTAAACATATCCAAGTACACACATGTAGCTTGGATCTACACAACACAAATCCAAGCACACACATGTGCAATGGATTTACACAACTCTAATCCAAGTATTCACATATAGCTTGGATGAACACAACTAGTCCAAGTATTTACAAATACATTGGATCTACACAAGACACAAATGATGAACATGACTAGATCTTTAGGAGAAGGCGATCTTCATCAATGCTACATATTTAATCACATCACAAGTGTGTGAGTGATCTTCTCATTAGACAAGGCAAAGAAGGAGATCAAGAGGATAATCATGAGTAAACATACTTAACACATTAAGTGATCATTTACAAATGACTAGGATTAGATAGGAGAAAGAAGGCTGAAAGAGATGTCCAAAAAGGGTTGATGAGAATGCATATTTGATCCACTATTTATAAGACAAACATCCAACGACTATATCTGCCCGCGGTTCCTTATTGGAGCCCGCGGTTCCTTATCGATAAGGAACCGCCATAGGTGCTAAGGTACCGCCGGCTTAGAGTCCGCCCCCTTTTATCTTTTAGTGAATTTGAAATATCTGAGGTTGTTTAAACCTTCAAAGGATATTCTTATGGCATTTAGAATATGCCATATTCAAATTTACATCTTCATTTTAATAAAATATTTTCTTAAAAATAAAATTTATTAAAAATCTTTTGTTACATTTGACAAAAGTGAGTTTTAAGGCTAATCACTTTTATGATCACTAAGCATGATTAAGATATGTTAGTGTAATGATTATTATCTTGATGATAGTGTTTGTTAGATAATTCGTTTTGGGTCATTCTAAACATACACATTTTTTCCACTAATTAAACCCATATTAATTACAGATAATTCTATCATAAATATTTTACAGAATCTTATGCATCATCAATTAAATAATAGGGTTTTTATTCTTTTCTATCTCTCTTATCGGTAGCTTCTTTCTCTTCAACCCATCATATTCACTTTCCTCTCACCATCACAAAAAGCAAACAAACATAAACCTTACAAAATATTCAAAGATTACTAATAACCTTAAGAAAAATCTTTTAAAAAAAATCAACAAAGTAGAAATAATAGATGATTATGTTGGTGGGTTGTTTCCACGGTTGCTTGCATGGTCGTGGTGGTGGGGACCGTTTTGACGGTGGTGTTTGTGAGGGTTTGTTTATATCGTTGTGGTGGTTGTTTTGATGGTGGTGTTAGTGGGTTGTTTTAGTTATAAATCGTGTTGTTATGGTGGTGGAAATGGCGGACTGCTTTTTATGGCAGTGGTTGTTTGTTATGGTGGTAGGGATGGCGGGCGATTACGGTGGTGGGGATGTCGGGTATCATGGTGGAGATGGTGGGGCTCTTTTTTATGATAGTGGTGGGCTGTTAAATATTTTAATTAAAAAATACAAATCAAGGTAGAAGTAGATTATGGTTTATTGAAAAAAAGAATTTATGGGTCTCAATAATAGCAGGTCTTTATTTCAAGAAAATGATTTTCTATGCATTCAAACATTTAGTAGTCAAAAGGGTATATATAATGAAAACGGTGTAGGAATAGTATAACCCTTCGTTTTTTGATTGTATTTGACAATAAATGTCTTTGTAATTTGTCGTGATCAAAACTAAGAAAGATTAATTAGTACTAACAATGTTTTTAGGCATTGCTTTGCATTAACAATCTCCCCCTTTTTGATTACGACAAACTATAAACTCATTTACGTAAAATACAAGTTTATTCGAATTATTAACGAGTTTATCACTATCATTTCTCCCCATTTGTCGAAGCAAAAAGGTTAGCACAAGTTTTTGAAATAGAAAAGAACCGGACTTTTGCTAGTAGCTCCCCCTTGGTGCTTACTCTCCCTTGCTTGGGGCACCAAGTAAATGAGCTAAGGTGACATGCTACACAAAGGTTAGAAGAAAGAAAAGAAACACCAATGTATGTATGTGCACTACTTACTAACTAACTTGAGAGGGAGAAGGAAAAGAAATCTCAAATTAGAAGCAAGCATTTGCTAAGTATGTCCAAAGAGTGTGTATTGACAACATCATAGTTCAATTGTTGGAATAAAGGAAGAAAAGAAACATCCAAACCAATCAAAGATGATCTAAAATATCAATGGGTTAAAATTTAGAATTTATGGAATCACCCATAATTAATTTTAAGTTTTAACCATGATCAACTCTTTAACCAATGTGTGAAATAGAAATAGAGGGAAAGAGAACACACATAACTTTCATATTACACAAATATGAAATAACATACAAGAGAAATATTCATACACACAATATGAATATTTAAAACAAAAAAAAATATGGAAAATAGACCACAAAGCATAAACTACTCTAATAGTGATAATCTTCCAAGATTGCTTAAGTTATATTGACTAAAACAACTAAAGTACAAAGTGTGCCTTAGTTGGAAAAGAAAGACGACGAAACATCATTCGAAGTTTTGTTCACAGGAACGAAAACTTTAAGAGGAGGTCGAGTGAGGAGGAATTCAAGAAAATTTAGCTTGTCATACATATGAGCAAGTTCAATTTGTTGAAAACGACAACAAGCACACGAGGAACTATGATGCAAAACAAAGTCGTTAGATGGGGGAGGTACATCAAAATTAGAGGTTGGTGGAGAGGGAGATAATGGATAAGAGATGTTTTCACAATGCCTAGTGAGGTTAGGGAAAGAAGATAGGTCATTGAGTTGAGGAGAGTTGAAAGGTTTTGGTGATGGTGGAAGAATTTCCTTTTCTCCGGTAATTGGATTTATAGAGTAAGTCTCATTCCAATATTGAACCAGAGAGAAAGAGGAATTCTTGGAGAATTTTGGAGAAGAAGAATCATGAGGATTCTTGTTCTTTTTGATTCAAATGGGTTTAACCGAGATTTTCGGTAGGGGTGAGCATCGGGACGAAACCGACCCGTCCCGACCCGATCCCGACTTATCCCGAAACCGAAATCATGAAAAACTCAAACCGAATCCCGACCCGAGTTAGGCCCGAGTCCCGAACCGGACCTAGTTAAGCCCGAGTTACTCCCGATTTGTGTGGTTTTCTTTGTGCGATCCCGAATTAATCCTGAGTCCCGAAATCATGAAAAACCCATCCCGAATCCCAACCCGAAGTTGGTCGATTTGTGTCGGTCGGTTTCGGTCGGTTTGTGTCGATTTTCGGTTGTCGGTCGGTTTTGCTCACCCCTAATTTTCGGTTTCTTTGAAAGCTTAGAAGAAGAAGCTTTAGGTTGAGAAGTTTGTGACAAAGAAATGTCAAGGTTAGGAAAGGAAGAATTAGGCATTATGAGGGATGAAGAAAAGAACTCCCAAAAGAGAAGAATTTAAAGAAAATAGACAATGCAAAGATTTGAAATGAAAAAGAAAGGTTTTAAGAAATGTTTAGCCAAATTGGGTAAACAAAGAATCTTAACCAAAACAGTGGTCAGAAAAGAAAGACAAAAAATAAGCCAAGAACGGATCTACTATACGCGGTTCTTTAAAATAGCCCGTGGTTCCATATCGATATGGATACGCCTGGGGGCTAAGGAACCGCGTCCAGTGGACAGCAAACCTTGATTTTCAAAAGTTTTGGAGAAAAATAAGACTTTTTCAAAATTTTGCAAATCTTGGATTTTTACCTCTTTTAGCACTATAGTATGCTAGGGTTGCATAAAAGCAACACATTCACAAAGAGTGTCTTGACAAAGGGTGACAAAATATTTAGATAACATTTTGGTCCAATTTTAAGTCAAGTTTTTAGAGGTTGTAATAGATTTAGGTTCAATTTTAAATATATTGAAGTTGTTTAATGTGATCACATAGATTAAAACACATAAAAACTAAATCCATAAATCATCCACATGAGAAAATCATGAGGGAAAGAAAAGGAAATACAAGAAATAAAAAGACAATTAACTACTACAAAGATAGCTAAAAACTAGGTCTTGAATTCATAGATCTCTTTTGCTTGACCTTCTTTAAAAAGCATGTTATTTTGAAAATCATCATTCATCTCCTAGGAGGAGGCATGGAGAACAAGGCAAGCAAGAAATCATACAACCTTCTATGAAGACCAAGCATCTCCAACCTTAGGTTTTGAATGATGTAGTTATTCTAGAGACAACATGGGCAATTTGCACCATGAGCTTCTAGGAACCCAAAGAAGTAAGGATTACCCATGAAGTGAGGGATAGGAATGCCTAAAATAGGAGCATTAGTGTTAGAGGGTGGAGGAGGTGGTGGATGCATAGTGTCCAAGGGTGAGATGGGAGAATTTGGTGGAGTGAAAGGAGAGGTAACCAAAGACTCAAGTACAAAGGGGATACTTTGTAGAGGTTGTGGTTGAGAAATCCCATCCAAAGGAGGACTAGAAGTGAAGGGTGAAGAAAGCTCATTCATTCTTGATTGGAATGAAGAGGAGGTAGAACCATGTGAATGGTTAGTACCATGGGTTGAGTTTGTCTTGCATGAAGCAAGGGGTGGTGAAGGTGAAGATGAATGAGAATGGGAGAGATCTCATTTTTGGGAGTGTGAAAAGATGAAGAACCAATGATAGGTATCTTAATCTTAATTTTGAGGCTTCTTTTGGAGGAGGAAGTTTTGGAAGAAGTGGATGTTCTAGTGGACACCATGGTTGTGTTAAGGTTTAGAGAAGAGTTGAAGGGATGAAGAACACAATCAACATGAGAGGGTTTAAGAAGAGAAGGGAATGATCCAAACTAGTAATGGGTTAAAATCATTTTAGATGAATAATGAAATTAGGTACCCTAGTTTAGGAAAGTGCAGGTTCTTGCAAAAATTTTATCAAAGTTTTACTCAGATTAAGGAAAACAGTGTAAAGTAAAGATTCTGTCGAAACAGGGACATGTGGTTCCTTATGTAGGTCCGCGTTTCTTTATCGCTAAGGAACCACAGATTCGATATGGAACCGCATCCAGTGTTGTTCAAAAGTAGCACTTCCTCAAACTTTGGTCAGCCCATATTTCACACATCTAAATAGCAAGCCAAAGTTAACCATAAATCAAAATCTAGGAAGCTAACAAACACATAATATGCACAAAGCTATGTAAATCGAAAGATCGACTACATAGTTAATTAAGGATTAAAATAGTTAGTAATCCAAACAAGTAGTATTAGTTATTATACACACATAGAAGAAAAGAAAACAAATGTTCAACCCATAACATGTTCAAGAACATGTTCACCTTGAAATTAAATCAAAGTCTTTATCTTCTCTTCTTGCCAAACCCTTGATCAAATTTCCCAAGTATTTGAATCCCTTTCTTGACTCCGCTTGATGATCAAACAACTCACCTCGAGTCCTAAGATTTTCACGGTAGAGACATTCCTTGTTGAGGTCTTCCGGTACTTCACTAGTCGAATGGTGAGGAGGAGGAGCTAAGTCTTCAAGTCCATCCACGAATGAGTTTGTTGATTGACGGGAGTTACTTGAAGAGCTGACATGAGCACTAGTACCTATGCCATCACCATTGCTTGTTGGCATGTAGGTGTCCTCATCGTCGGACTCTTGTTGATCACGTTTTCTCGAACCTTTATCACTTCTAGGCTTTCTTTCATATACCTCTTGAATAGGTAACATCACCCGTTGAACCGGTTGAAAGCGAGAGAAGTCAAGGAAGGGAAAATCATGAACAACCCTCTTAAAAAGGCGAGTAAGAAGCATAGCATAGGGAAGATTTGTGTTTGGCTTAGAGATAGCGTAATTAATTCGTCGAGCGATATAGTATGCCAAGTTGTACTTGGTTTCGGTAAAGATGCAAAATAGCATATGCACCATACACGCCGGAATGTGATCCCGGTTTCCACCAAGACAAAATACATTCTCCCTAAGGATCTCAGCCCAACGAACCATAAAATCCTTAAGGTCGCTTGAGAGAACCTCATAACGATTTACAAGTCGTTTATTAGAATGAAGGCTTCTCACAACGTTTCCATCACGCTCTTTGGAAATGATTTCAAGGATAAAATCAAGATAAACTTCACTGTGGTCATTCGGAGGTTTAACGTTGGATTCATCGAGAGCATCAAGTCTCCATTTGTCCGTGAAACGAAAAATACCTTCAAATGGCACACCAAGAATTTGACCAAAGGTTTCGAGAGAGTATTGAATGACTTGATCATTCAACAAGAATCTAACGAATATTCTACCATTGAACTCAAAGATAGAATAGGTGCTAAAGAACTCCAAAAGAAATACTAGATATATCTCTTCATCTATGTAAAGCAAACAATCAAACCCCGTAGGCTCAAACATAGATTTGATATAATCATAACCCGTAATTTCTTCATCGACAGTTCTACCCTCATGGAAACAACGTTTTGAAAGAGATGGATAGGAGTTTTGGAGTTGGGTAGAAGCAAAAATTTGAGAAAGGTTTGGCATATATCGTCTAGTGTTTTGATGATCTCTTTGGTATCTTGAAGGCAGGATTTGTACCTAAATACAATAAACAAAAAATATTTCTCCAATCACTCATATGAAAAATAAAAATAAAAATTCAAAAGATGAGAATGTGTTTCATCAATAACTTGACAAACAAAGGATTAATCCTTGTCATTCTCATGTTCACAATGTACCCATTTCATCATTGATCAAAACATATGAACTATTTAAAATCAACAATGAACTAGAACATTGGTTTTTCAAAACAAGGTTTTAGGTAAGCATTTAACAATGCCATTACCAACTAAGGAATCATAGTAACAATACTATGTCAACTCTTATTCCTAGAAAGGTTCCAATTCAGTGTCAATTTTAAAAATTCCCAATTATGAATGTATGAACCCTAGAACAAATTAGATGAAATTGAAAGAAATAACTTACAATAAATTGATCTTGGATGATGAATGAGTGAAACCCACGAACTTGAATCAATTAATTTGAGTGATTGAAGGTTTTTGAAGCTTCAACAATGGTGGAAAAACAAAAAACCTTGGCTGTGTGTGTGAAGGAGAGAGAAGGTTTTGTTTGAAAAATGGTATTTTATAAAAACTGGCGCTCTGACAAAGTTTCTGCCCGCGGTTCCTTATCGATAAGGAACCGCGCTATTGAACCGCCAGAGATAAAGAACCGCCTACAGAGGCAGGTTTTTATCAAAGAAAAACAATGAGTTTTTGAAAACCACAATTTTTAAAATACTTAAAAATATATCTTAAACCTTTTAGGATATCATTGGACCACCACAACACTAGGTAATAATGCATTGTTGAAGGATTACGAGTTGAATCGAGATAGGAAAAGACCGAAACGAACAAACGACTACTCGTAGAAAATAAGCAAAGGGAGAGGAGTTAAGAGAAGTGAATCAAGACCAAGAACATTGCTCAAGAGACAAATGACATTCTTCAAATTGAGGAGGTGAAGAGCTTGTGTCATATATAGTGGTTTAAGACGTGCCTTTCCGGCGAAAGTCTAAACGGCTTTGGTAATGAATTATACCAAGCAATTTTGATACATAGAATAAGATCATTTTTATGAGTAGTCTTACTCTATTTCAAAACATGAGCAAAGTATAGATTCACTTTCTCTCCCACATGATCGGATAATTATTGCTAAAATTAATAATAACAATATCCTTGGAATATTTCAATTACAAATGTGTAAAATCCACCTATAACTTAATGAATTAGTTTGGTATCTCAAGGGATTCACTAATCATCCTAGAGATGAGCTTAATTGCACAAGTTACACATGATATTGGGCCTACTAACCGTAAGGGTGCAAACCATGAAAATCATGCTTGATACTTTAAGCTTCTACTAACTCACCCTACATCTTCATAGTGAGTCAAGTATCCAAGCAATGAAGGTTTGAGAGGGAAAAAGGAAAGAATCACAAACCACAAATAAGTGTCAAGGCAAGGATGCTAAGAACAAGCATATAGTCAATTAATGATCAAAATAATGATCAATAAGGCGTGTGGAAGAACGAAAGCGTACCTTGGCCACAAATTGCATTCCGAAGAAGATAAGTGAGAGCTTACTGACTGCATCTTCTAAGAAGGGCTTGGAAGAAGAAATAGAATCTCCTTTCTTTTTCGAGAAAAGGTCCCATCCTTCAATATCATGATTGGGTCGAGCAACTCACCAGAAAGCAACTAGTTGTCGCCCTGCTTCCCTCTTCCCTCTCGATAGAGGGCTAAATCACCTACTTAACACTAACCCAATAGAACCAGGAAAGCATAATTTCGTAGTTCCCCTCGCCGGCAAGCACCTAGCCGAGTTCCAGAAAGCACCTAGCTGTCGAGCTAGTTTTGACTCCTTCTAATAAGCTCTTAGCTAACCAATGCAAAGCCCAACTATGACTAATAGTGACTAATAAGTCTTCAAAAGACTAGTATCACTCCGGCTCATCTTGATATCATCATTCAATGATGTTGGAAATCAAAGAAGATGAGTCTTCTACAAGTGTAAGTAATTCAATCCACAGTCAATAGAATGATTTATCTTCATGAGTACCTACACATAACAAGATGCAAACTAGTAGATACATTTCAAGAGTAAATCTAAAATGCATTCATACTACTAATCTAAGTAATATGCAATATTTAACAATTTAAAAGGCTTATCTTCAACAAAAAATAGTTTTGACCAAAGAAAAAATTTAGTACAACTTAACCTTCTAATTTGAGGAGATAATAGATCGATCCAACTTTTAAAGTACAATATAATTCAAAGATCTTGTGTCACCATCGCTCTGATACCAATTGTAGAAACTAGAAGGGGGAGAGGGTTGAATAGTTTCTCATCGGTTTATCTGCTAATTAAAATTCCTTTCAATTTGGTGAGTGCACAAAACTATCTTTTACTTGAAAGCTAGTTGCATAATGATTAGGTTCAATTCTAATGCGTTAACAATGTATAGTAAGTATAATGATAATGAATGTAAGTAATGAGTAAGGAAAGAAACAACCTAGTAGGAAGACACCAAGATTTATAGTGGTTTGGCAACGAGGCTCTATCCTCGTTCCTACTCCACTCCTCGAGTACACCTTACTCGAGATTTACACTATATCCACAAGCTCCCTTCTTGGCGGAGAAAACCTTACAACGTCGCTTACATTATTTTCCGACACTAAGCTAAATGTCGAGACCTAATCTTAGCTAGGACCAATCTACACAACGTCGCTCACTTCACCATTTTCTGACACAAGGCTAGATGTCGAGTTCTAATCCAAAGCTAGAAGCAATCTTCACAACGTTGCCTACTTCACCATTTTCCGACACAAGGCTAGATGTCAAGTTCTAATCCAAAGCTAGAACCAATCTTCAAGACTCTTCACTTTGAAGCTAAGTGAGAACTTCACACAACACAACTACATATCACTTTATAGTTTAGTGAGAACTCACAAGACACAACCACATCACTTTATAGTTTAGTGAGAACTAACACAACTAATTACAACTCAACTAAACATATCCAAGTACACACATGTAGCTTGGATCTACACAAAACAAATCCAAGCACACACATGTGCAATGGATTTACACAACTCTAATCCAAGTATTCACATATAGCTTGGATGAACACAACTAGTCCAAGTATTTACAAATACATTGGATCTACACAAGACACATATAAACAAATGATGAACATAACTAGATCTTTAGGAGAAGGCGATCTTCATCAATGCTACATCTTTAATCACATCACAAGTGTGTGAGTGATCTTCTCTTTGGACAAGGTAAAGAAGGAGATCAAGAGGATAATCATGAGTAAACATACTTAACACATTAAGTGATCATTTACAAATGACTAGGATTAAATAGGAGAAAGAAGGCTGAAAGAGATGTCCAAAAGGGCTGATGAGAATGCAGATTTGATCAACTATTTATAAGACAAACATCCAATGGCTATATCTGCCCGCGGTTCCTTATTGGAGCCCGCAGTTCCTTATCGATAAGGAACCGCCGTAGGTGCTAAGGTACCGCCGGCGTAGAGTCCGCTCCCTTTTGTCTTTTAGTAAATTTGAAATATCTGAGGATGTTTAAACCTTTAAAGGATATTCTTATGGCATTTAGAATATGCCATATTTAAATTTACATTTTTATTTTAATAAAAAATTTTCTTAAATAAAGTTTATTAAAAATATTTTGTTACATTTGACAAAAGTGAGTTTTAAGGCTAATCACTTTTATGATCACTAAGCATGATTAAGATATGTTAGTGTAATGATTATTATCTTGATGATAGTGTTTGTTAGATAATTCGTTTTATGATTTTGTTTGATAATAAATGTCTTGATCAAAACTAAGAAAGATTAATTAATACTAACAATATTTTTAGGCATTGCTTTGCATTAACAGTTGTGATCATAATTATAAGTTTACAAATTAGTAAATTTTAAGGAAAAAAACCGAAATAAACCAAAACCGAACCGATTTAGTAGGAAAAACCAAAAAATCGAATAAACGGAAACCAAACGGTTTACGATCCAAAAAAACCAAAATTTTCGGTTCGGAGTTTAGTTTTAGCTAAAAACCGCCCCAACCCGCCCCATACTCAACGAAACGCGAGTATCATAATATATTTAAAGTATATATTTTTCCTTTCTTTTGTATTGTGGGCCAGTTTGGGAAACTTAAATCTGGTCGAAACTAGTCCAGTTAACCAGTTTTGTCTGATAATGAAATTACACGTGATGTGCATATCCTCTACAACTAACCTTATCACCCTATTATAAGTTTGGCACCCTATCTTTTTCAAGTTGTGTTATTTTCAATGAAATACTACCCCATTTTTAAGCAAAGAGCCAAAGACACCACCATTCAAAATCATCATTTCATTATTTTGACAGATAATAGCACACTAGCTAACTTAATTATATTATTTTACATGAAATGAGTAACGTGTCTTGTATAATTAGTTTACCCTTGATCGATTCTTCACGTGATCGACAACCTCTGACTAATCAGAAATCTTATTCAACTAAGAGTGCTTATATAATTGGACCAAATCGTTTTACTATTTGCTAAAAAAAAAAAAAAGCTTCACCATAAAATTAAAAAAGTAAAATAGAAAAAGATTTACCATTTTCAATGAATATAATAACGTCAAGAAGGTCAATTCAGTAGATTACTTAAAAGCGTTTATTTGACCAACTTATTACTTTTTGTGTTTTAAATTATAGTCTTTTAAGTTTCACACAAAAACACTCAAACACAAAATAACAAACTTAACATATTATTTTTATTTAAAATTATTATTACCAACTTTAAATAAAATTTTAGTTAAATAATAAAATGTAAATTTGTCATTTTATTAAACAGTACAAAAAAACCCCTGCAACAATTCTTTTTTTAAATTATATGTTTTTACTATCGAGAAGCAATAAGTTTGATAAGAAAAGTATAAACACAAAGTTCTCACATCATGTAATGTACCCATATCGTCCACAATAATTAATTACTCTTTCGATATTAAAACACATTTCATTAACAATGCCAAATTACAAAATATATTTTACTTCAAGCTTATATTATATATATTTTTTAAAAGAGTATGTTTGATGATTTTGGATCAGTGTCCTAGATTAAAGTTGAGGTGTTTTTTTAAGAGAGAATGACAGGCAATATCAATATTAAGTGGTGTTTTTGTAAAATTATGGATTGCTACATTGCGACAACTGAAAAAGTGTCGTCTTCATCTAATGTAGCTTCATACTCTGGTGATACAATTAAAGCTTTAGAAGCTAAACATCTTTACGAACCACCTCTATGTTTGCCAAACGACGTATTTTTTAGCAAAAATTTAAAGGGTCTTTGATTGCATTGATACTAATAACTATTAAAACAACCAAAAATAATTACAATTGTATATTTCATTTATTTTATAACGACGTTTATTCTATTTCGCCAATACTTCATTCCGCCGTACCAATCAGACCCTAAGTGTCGCATCAAAGCTTACACCAAAATATGAATTCACATCTGTTCAAAAAAAAAAAAAATTCACAAGTATAATTTATACTACTAATTAAAAATATTTGTATTTCTTTTTTTAATAAATAACAAAATTTAAGTAATACAACTAATAATCTATTGTGCATCTTATAATGCATAAAACAAATTCACATTAATTAATACAACATACTAATCCATATGTACAACCACAACAAGTATAAATTTTGTTACAAGAACATATTACATTTAATATTATAGTTAAAATATACTCTCTTCGTCCTTAATTAAATGTCTATTTTTTACTTTTAGAGTCATTTTTTGTAAACTTTGACCATGAATTATTTTGTTTGTATTATATAATCCTTGATTAAAGCTATACTAATGAAAATATATTTAAAACTCAATCTATTCATATAATTTGTATCAAGTACTATATAACACAAACAAAATAATTTATAATCAAAGTTGAAAAAATTGACTTTAAAAGTGAACAATGGACATTTATTAAGGGACGAAAGGAATAATTAATTATTTAATATTAAAATTAAAACACTACTATCAAATTTACAAATAAATCAACACATTATACAAAAGTTACTACATCTTATTCTTTTTAAAATTAACCATTGCCAATTAATATATAACTACAATAATATTTAATACACCTTTTTACTTAAATATATTGTATTTAATATATACATTATTTAATAATTTAAAATATATATTTATAAAATCAGAACAAAGGATTCAACTGAAAACTAAAATCACCATTAGTTTGACTATATAATTAAATAAATTTACTCGAATTTTTAATTATTATTTTTCGAGATGTTATTGTAACAAAAACATAAAATTAAAATATTACTGGTTTATATTAAGTGCGAGTAATTAAATTTAAAAATCATGAAAATTAGATAATGGGTAATCATATAGGGCACGTCATTCACCTAGAACAATGCAAATTCATAAATGAATTAATTATTAGACCCATTGTCATTCACCAAAAACTATGCAAATGCATAAATAGAAGTATCATTAAAACCATACTACTATTTCAAATTCAAATGATTCCCATATGAGTGAAATAATCATAACTTATTCATCCTATGAAACATGAAGCCATCTCTGTCATCTTCATCTTGTTCAAACTCCATTTTTAACAGAAAAACACGACTATCTTCCTACATTTTCAGCTTGTTAGCATTCATCGCTTTCGCCATCTTTCTGTATGGTCAAGACATAAGCCGCATCCTTGTACCACAAAATCTTGATGTCAAGCCTTCCATCATAGGTAAGTTTATTTGGATGGTTTATATAGCTTATCATCTTATCAACTTACATAGTTTTTCAGTTTAAAATAAACCCATAAGCTAGAGATTAATCCAAACAGAGAGGTGTTTGTTTAAGCTTATTTATCGGCTCACTAGCTTATACGAGCCTTACTTTCTCCATATAGTATATTTACCACCATACACATGCCTATCATAACCATACGTACTACCAACATATACTATACAGGCATGTATCAATCCTATTTCATGTAATCATACTTAGGAATCCATTGAAGTTGTGGTACTTGTATAACCATGTTGGCCACCGTGCTTATACACTTACCCTTTCTCCAATGCACTCCGTCTTATGATGACACTTATAAGAATTTATACAACACATAACACATAAATCCATCAACTCACAAGCACATAACCACACAAAATAAGATCCAAAACTCCATTTATTAAAATAACATAGTCAAATACTTGAAATGTTCCAAATCCATAGTCTAGCTAAACTAGAATAGACATAATCCATAGGAAAACGTAAATAATTCTAAGGCATGCCGCCCAGAAGAGTCGGAAAAGATTAAAATTTTTTAAAACAAATAACTATTGGATGCAGTGGATTCTGTATCGGATTCTCCTCCTCCATTATTGTTACTATCTGGATAAACTGGTTTAGTCTTGACTTTCCTCAATAGTACTTCCTTATTCCCTTCCTTAGCCGTTATCGTTAGGACAGACTTATAGACCCACATATTGTTCACTTTTATCTTAGACATGCGTTCTATCGCCTCACATGGATACCACTCATATGGAATTTTCCTCCTATAGTTTGTACGTATGTTGCATCCTATCCTCGTAATTCTAGTGGCTTGCACCACTACTTGTCTCTTAGGGGGCATGACTTAAACATCAGAAGAAAATATTACTCATCAGATACATAGAATAACATAACGAAAGGCAGATGCTATCATGTACCAAATTATGTACTATAATTTACATTTCTAAGCAAAGTACAACAATGACTAGCCTGGACGATGGTAGTTAAACCCGCACTAGTCAAAACCCGAAAAGGAAAATAATATGTGGCTAAGTATGAACCATAATAGTTCGTAACTTAACAAACATCGCAATAAATAAAAACCAATAACATCCAGAAAACTTTAATGCACAGATACTCCTATGACGCCTATATGCAGGGACCCTTAAGCTATAGACTAGGCTACTAGACTAGGCAACCTAATTCTCTATAACCATTGTCTCTGATACCATTCTGTCACACCCCAACATGGCGGAATATGGGGCGCGACGTATGTATATCATCACAACATGGCGTGTCTATAGAGATAACTAAATGAAATGGAAATGTCATAAAATGGTGACACAAATGTCATGACAATATCTCCACAAAATGCAGGAGTCTAGGCAAGTAGGTAACAGTCCTACATTGAGATAGCTAGTGGTAAGCAAGAAGAGGTAGATGAGATATTTTTAAACTACAAATTAGAGCTGGGAGAATTTAAGTTCACCATAGATTTAATCCCTCTAGGACATGGGAGTTTCGATGTGATTATTGGGATGGATTGGTTATCGAAGCATAGGGCTGAGCTAATGTATCATGAAAAGATTGTTAAGATCCCCATAGGTGATAATAAGGTATTATATGTGTATGGAGAAAGAAGGGAGAAGATGACCAGATCCCTTATGAATGCCAAGGATGATGAGCCTCAAATCAATAAGATTCGAGTAGTGAGAGAGATCATCGATGTATTCCCGGATGATTTGATGGGATTACCACTGATGAGACATGTGGAGTTTAAGATTGACTTACTACCCGGGGCAACCCCCGTGGCTAGGTCGCCATATCGTTTAGCACCCTCCAAAATGCAGGAATTAGCTAAGCAACTTAAGGAGCTGCAAGATAAGGGCTTTATTCGGCCTAGCTCCTCACCAAGGGGAGCACCGGTGTTGTTCGTTAAGAAGAAGGATGGATCATTCCGGATGTGTATCGATTATCGGGAGCTGAACAAGCTGACCATTAAGAACCGTTATCCTCTCCCAAGGATTGATGATTTATTTGATCAGCTGCAAGGAGCAAGATACTTCTCAAAAATTGACCTTAGGTCCGGTTATCACCAACTAAGGGTCTGTGAGGAGGACATATAAAAGACCGCGTTCAAAACGAGGTATGGACACTTTGAATTCACCGTTATGCCATTTGGGTTGACAAACGCGCCAGCAGTGTTCATGGATCTAATGAACCGAGTGTGCAAGCCATATCTGGATAAGTTTTTCATAGTCTTTATAGATGACATACTTATCTACTCTAAGACGGAGGAGGAACACAACAAGCATTTAAGGTCGGTGTTGAAACTGCTCAGGAAGGAGAAACTTTATGGGAAATTCTCCAAGTGTGAATTTTGGCTGCAAGAAGTACAATTTCTAGGGCATGTAATCGACAATGATGGCATACATGTAGACCCAAGGAAGATTGAAGCCGTGAAGGATTGGAAGGCACCTACTACACCGTCAGAAATAAGGTCATTCTTAGGTTTGGCAGGATATTACAGAAGATTTATAGAGAATTTCTCTAGAATATCAAAGCCTTTGACATTGTTGACCCAAAAGAATCAGAAGTATGAATGGGGCGAAGAGCAAGAGCAGGCTTTTCAGACACTAAAGGATATGTTGTGTAATGCACCGATCTTGTCCTTACCAGAAGGGGTGGAACATTTTGTGGTTTATTGTGATGCGTCCAATCAGGGGTTAGGATGTGTTCTTATGCAGCGAGATAAAGTCATAGCTTATGCATCACAACAATTGAAAAACCATGAGAAGAATTACACCACACACGACTTGAAACTACTCTTTGCTCTCAAGATATGGAGACATTACTTGTATGGGACGAAAAGTGTGATCTATACAGATCACAAAAGCTTGCAGCACATTTTTGATCAGTAAGATTTGAACATGAGGCAAAGGCGATGGTTGGAGTTATTTAGTATGATTGTGAGATCAAGTATCACCATGGAAAGGCCAATGTGGTGGCGGATGCTCTAAGTAGGAAGGAGAGGCTAAAACCTAAAAGAGTAAGGGCAATGAGCATAACTATTCAGACAACTCTTAAAGATAGAATTCGAGCAGCACAAGTAGAGGCCATTAAGGAGGAGAGGCTGGTTGAAGAAAATCTACATACCATGGATCAGTACATGGAAGAAAGAGGAGATGGTTGCAAGTATTACTTGGATAGAATCTGGGTTCCGTTGTTTGGCGATACATGAAAGTTTATATTGGATGAAGCTCATACGTCGAGGTATTCGATACACCCAGGAGCTGATAAGATGTATCGGGACATGAGGGATATGTATTGGTGGCCAGGAATGAAGAAAGATGTAGCTTTGTACGTTAGTGAGTGTTTGACTTGCGCCAAGGTGAAGGCTGAACATCAAAGACCATCAGGATTAATGCAACAACCAGAGGTTCCTAAGTGGAAGTGGGAGAATATTGCCATGGACTTCATTACAAAACTGCCAAGGTCTAATAGTGGTAATGACATGATTTGGGTAATAGTGGACAAACTGACTAAGTCTGCACATTTTGTGGCAATGAGGGAGGATGATAAGATGGAAAAGTTTGCCAAGAAATACTTGGAACATGTGGTGGAAAAACATGGAGTGCCGGTGTCGATCATATCGGATAGGGATATCAGGTTTACGTCTAGGTTTTGGGGACTATTGCAGAAAGCCTTGGGTACAAGGCTGGATATGAGTACAGCTTATCATCCGCAGACGGATGGTCAGAGTGAGAGGACTATACAAACACTAGAGGATATGTTGAGGGTGTGTGTGATAGACTTTGGGGGAAGTTGGGAGAATCACTTGGCGTTGACAGAATTTTCGTACAATAATAGTTACCATGCTCGTATAGAGTGTGCACCGTTTGAAGCACTTTATGGTAGGAAGTGTAGATCACCGTTGCTATGGGCTGAAGTGGGAAGTAGTCAACTAATTGGACCAGAGATGGTACAGGATACTACGGATGCGATAACTGTGCTTAAGGAAAAATTAAAGACGGCCAGGGATCGACAGAAGAGCTACGCTGACAAGAGGCGTAAGCCGTTGGAATTTGAGGTTGGGGACAAGGTTATGCTAAAGGTTTCACCATGGAAAGGGGTGATGCGGTTTGGGAAGAAAGGGAAGTTAGCACCTAGATTTGTGGGTCCATTTGAAATCCTTGAAAGGATTGGGCTAGTGGCGTATAGGTTGAGGTTACCGGAAGAGTTGAGTAGTGTACATGATGTGTTTCATGTATCAAACTTGAGGAAATGCTTGGCAAGAACTGACTTGCAAGTATCGGTGGACGATATTAGTATAAATGCGAGTCTTCGTTTTATTGAGGAGCCGGTAGAAATTATGGACCGTGAAGTTAAAACATTGAAAAGAAGTAAGATACCGTTAGTTAAGGTTAGGTGGAATTCAAAACGTGGACCGGAGTTCACGTGGGAACGGGAAGAGTTTATGAGGAATAAGTATCCTCAGCTGTTTGATAATGACGATCCTAAGGAGTAAATCTCGGGACGAGATTTCTATTAGGAGGGAGTGATGTGACAACCGTGGTTTTGAGGTTCGTCACTTGGTCCTATTTTTAGGTTAATTTATGTGTGACTATATGATTAGTGTGTTTACATGTTTATTTTGCGTGAACGAGGTTGGTGTGGATATCGTATATGGGTATAAGGTACTCATAAGTAAATCGAGAAACGGTTATTTCATGTTCATGAGCTCACAATTAGTGACTATGAAATGAAATGGTGTTATTTTGGTGTTTACGTATACGTATAAGTATTATAGTAAATTGTATTTTTTTAGGATTTGGGGTTTAGCATTTAGAGGTCTCGGGTAAGGTGTTTAGTCATGTGAGTATTTTTCGGGATGGTTTTAAGTCATTTAGGACTTAGTTATAAAGTTTATTTCAAAATTTAAGATTTTTTTTAAACTGTATATTTTACGTCTTTTACGGTAAACGCGTAAAATTGACTAGTTTCTCGGTTTTGAGATTTTAGAAACTTTAGGGGCAGAAATAAATTAAGTAAATTTAAGGAAATATTAGTAAAGTAATAATAATAAATAAAAAGAAAAAAAAATAAAAAAGGGGGTATATAGTCGGTTTATACGACTTAAACAAAAAAAAAAAAAAAAAAAAAAAAAAGAAACATTGTATTGGGTTAGGATTAGTATGTTAATTATATAAAGCATTGTTATAAACCAAAACACATCATTAATCCTGGAGGAAAAAAAATTCGATGGTCACAAAAGTTTTTTTTAGGGTTTCATTGTTTTTTTTATCTTCCATTAATCTTAAGGTAAAACCTCAAATCCCTTTTCAATTTAATTGTTTTTAATGTTTTTATAATCAATATATGATGGATCTAGGGTTTATTATAAATTAAAAACCTGAGTTCTTATGATATAACAATTTTTAGAATAATTAGGGTTTGTGATTAAATAAGTTATGAATAATTAATTAGGTTAATCATGTTAAATTCGTTATTAAAAACTGGGCAGAATTTTTGTGTCATTGTTTTGATCATATCTAAAGTTCTACAAACTTTTAAATTGCGATCTTGGTACCCCTGGAAATGTAATTGAGTTGGCTTTCAAAATCAAGAAACGAGAACTAAACTGGAGTTCGGGAAGTGGGTCAAAAACATGTTACATCAGTCGGGTGTCAAAACTGTTTTTGGGTCAGCTTGTTTTCTTTTTATGTTTTGAATTGTTTGGGGTACTTATGGTTATATTGGGACTTTCAAACGAACATGGGAGTCGGTTTATATATTAAATGAAGTATCTGCATTGGGGCTAATATGGGTTAGGGTAAGACCCCCTAATTATAACAAACTTTTTGTATGTTTAAAATCAGTAAAATCCGGATAGACAAAAGTATATATATATATATATATATATATATATATATATATATATATATATATATATATATATATATATATATATATATATATATATATATATATATATATATATCGGGAGAAGGCTAGATGTCCATCATAGGTTGATGAGCCGTTTTAGTGTTTGGTTCATGTTTTGATTGTGTGCTTTTGTTTGTTAGCTTTTTTCTAGTGCACGGATTTTTGGAGAAGCTCAATCAGGTGAGTTTCATAGTCCCATGTCTACTAATGATTTTGACTTCCAGATGGGATGGAAGTGACACTGTCTTGTTTTTTTAAATTATGCTGTGAATGTTTTGTGTTTGGTGATGGACTTGTGCAAACTTATGTGATTAACTGCTAGTTGATTCATGATTGTTTTATGTTTTGACTTGGTACCAAGGGGATGATGACAAGGCGGGGCCTTGGGATTGGTTCATAGGTGTATGGGCGCCTATGGGACCATGGTGTTTGGCAAGGCTGGGAGCCTTTGATTTGGTTTGGTTTGTTAAATCTTGAATATTAGTTGTTAATGCATGTTTGTATCATATTGTCCATATGTTCTTAAATTTGGTTATTATTCACAGCTTATGGTTTGATTTTGGCGTTGGAGTCTAAACCTATGACTCTCACCAACTTTATGTTGACGTGTTTTAGTGTCTCTTTCAGGTGAGAGTGTGGTTAAGCTTGAGAATAGAAGTGGCTAGTTTCGGAGGCATTAGGATTGCATTTAGAAGGAGATCCCCGTTCCTTCTTAGTTTATTTCTATATGTTTTAAATAAGTGATACTTTGTGGGCACCTTTATGATGTTTTGTTTGTGGTAATTGTTTGTCTTGGGTAAGAGGTAGGACTGTTACCTACTTGCCTAGACTCCTGCATTTTGTGGAGATATTGTCATGACATTTGTGTCACCATTTTATGACATTTCCATTTCATTTAGTTATCTCTATAGACACGCCATGTTGTGATGATATACATACGTCGCGCCCCATATTCCGCCATGTTGGGGTGTGACAGAATGTGATCCCGGTTCCCACCAAGACAAAATACATTCTCCCTAAGGATCTCGGCCCAACGAACCATAAAATCCTTAAGGTCGCTTGAGAGAACCTCATAACGATTTACAAGTCGTTTATTAGAATGAAGGCTTCTCACAACGTTTCCATCACGCTCTTTGGAAATGATTTCAAGGATAAAATCTAGATCAACTTCATTGTGGTCATTCGGAGGTTTATCGTTGGATTCATCGAGAGCATCAAGTCTCCATTTGTCCGTGAAATGACAAATACCTTCAAATGGCACACCAAGAATTTGACCAAAGGTTTCGAGAGAGTATTGAATGAATT
Organism: Glebionis coronaria; assembly: GCA_025667525.1. Taxonomy (NCBI): domain Eukaryota; kingdom Viridiplantae; phylum Streptophyta; class Magnoliopsida; order Asterales; family Asteraceae; genus Glebionis; species Glebionis coronaria. Next base: position 503,292,147 of record CM046880.1, on the reverse strand, counting down.
GATCATTCAACAAGAATATAACGAATATTCTACCATTGAACTCAAAGATAGAAGAGGTGCTAAAGAACTCCAAAAGAAATACTGGATATATCTCTTCATCTATGTAAAGCAAACAATCAAACCCCGTAGGCTCAAACATAGATTTGATATAATCATAACCCGTAATTTCTTCATCGACAGTTCTACCCTCATGGAAACAATGTTTTGAAAGAGATGGATATGAGTTTTGGAGTTGGGTAGAAGCAAAAAATTGAGAAAGGTTTGGCATATATCGTCTAGTGTTTTGATGATCTCTTTGGTATCTTAAAGGCAGGATTTGTACCTAAATACAATAAACAAAAATATTTCTCCAATCACTCATATGAAAAATAAAAATAAAAATTCAAAAGATGAGAATGTGTTTCATCAATAGCTTGACAAACAAAGGATTAATCCTTGTCATTCTCATGTTCACAATGTACCCATTTCATCATTGATCAAAACATATGAACTATTTAAAATCAACAATGAACTAGAACATTGGTTTTTCAAAACAAGGTTTTAGGTAAGCATTTAACAATCCCATTACCAACTTGTTCATGGGTTCATATCAATTCCATCAATCAACCAAATTATTTAGTCAAAATTCGGATTTTTTCTACAAATGGGTTTTAGTGAAATCTCAATGATTATGAACCTAAGGAATCATAGTAACAATACTATGTCAAGTCTTATTCCTAGAAAGGTTCCAATTCAATGTCAATTTAAAAAATTCCCAATTATGAATGTATGAACCCTAGAACAAATTAGATGAAATTGAAAGAAATAACTTACAATTAATTGATCTTGGATGATGAATGAGTGAAACCCACGAACTTGAATCAATTAATTTGAGTGATTGAAGGTTGTTGAAGCTTCAACAATGGTGGAAAAACAAAAAACCTCGGCTGTGTGTGTGAAGGAGAGAGAAGGTTTTGTTTGAAAAAGGGTATTTTATAAAAACTGGCGCTCTGACAAAGTTTCTGCCCACGGTTCCTTATCGATAAGGAACATCGTTATTGAACCGCCAGAGATAAAGAACCGCCTACAGAGGCAGGTTTTTATCAAAGAAAAACAATGAATTTTTGAAAACCACAATTTTTAAAATACTTAAAAATATATCTTAAACCTTTTAGGATATCATTGGACCACCACAACACTAGGTAATAATGCCTTGTTGAAGGATTACGAGTTGAATCAAGATAGGAAAAGACCGAAACGAACAAACGACTAATCGTAGCAAAGAAGCAAAGGGAGAGGAGTCAAGAGAAGTGAATCAAGACCAAGAACATTCCTCAAGAGACAAATGACATTCTTCAAATTGAGGAGGTGAAGAGCTTGTGTCATATATAGTGGTTTAAGACGTGCCTTTCTGACGAAAGTCTAAACAAATTTGGTAATGAATTATACCAAGCAATTTTGATACATAGAATAAGATCATTTTTAAGAGTAGTCTTATTCTATTTCAAAACATGAGCAAAGTATAGATTCACTTTCTCTCCCACATGATCGGATAATTATTCCTAGAATTAATAATAACAATATCCTTGAAATATTTCAATTCCAAATGTGTAAAATCCACCTACAACTTTATGAATTAGTTTGGTATCTCAAGGGATTCACTAATCATCCTAGAGATGAGCTTAATTGCACAAGTTACACATGATATTGGGCCTACTAACCGTAAGGGTGCAAACCATGGAAATCATGCTTGATACTTTAAGCTTCTACTAACTCACCCTACATCTCCATAGTGAGTCAAGTATCCAAGCAATGAAGGTTTGAGAGGGAAAAAGGAAAGAATCACAAACCACAAATAAGTGTCAAGGCAAGGATGCCAAGAACAAGCATATAGTCAATTAATGATCAAAGGAACGATCAATAGGGTGTGTGGAAGAACGAAAGCGTACCTTGGCCACAAATTGCATTCCGAGCTTTCAAGAAACCAATGCAAAGCCCAACTATGACTAATAGTGACTAATAAGTCTTCAAAAGACTAGTATCACTCTGGCTCATCTTGATGTCATCATTCAATGATGTTGGAAATCAAAGAAGATGAGTCTTCTACAAGTGTAAGTAACTCAATCCACAATCAATAGAATGATTTATCTTCATGAGTACCTACACATAACAAGATGCAAACTAGTAGATACATTTCAAGAATAAACCTAAAATGCATTCATACTACAAATCTAAGTAATATGCAATATTTAACAATTTAAAAGGCTTATTTTCAACAAAAAATAGGTTTGACCAAAGAAAAACTTTAGTACAACTTAACCTTCTAATTTGAGGAGATAATGGATCGATCCATGTTTTAAAGTACAATAGACTTCAAAGATCTTGTGTCACCATCGTTATGATACTAATTGTAGAAACTAGAAGGGGGGGGGGGGGGGGGAGGGTTGAATAGTTTCTCATCGGTTTATCTCCTAATTAAATTCCTTTCAATTAGGTGAGTGCATAAAACTATCTTTTACTTGAAAGCTAGTTGCATAATGGTTAGGTTCAATTCTAATGCGTTAACAATGTGTAGTAAGTATAATGATAATGAATGTAAGCAATGAGTAAGGAAAGAAACAACCTAGTAGGAAGACACCAAGATTTATAGTGGTTCGGCAACGCGGCTCTATCCTCGTTCCTACTCCACTCCTCGAGTACACCTTACTCGAGATTTCTACTATATCCACAAGCTCCCTTCTCTGCGGAGAAAACCTTACAACGTCGCTTACATTATTTTCCGACACTAAGCTAAATGTCGAGACCTAATATTAGCTAGGACCAATCTACACAACGTCGCCCACTTCACCATTTTACGACACAAGGCTAGATGTCGAGTTTTAATCCAAAGCTAGAACCAATCTTCACAACGTTGCCTACTTCACCATTTTCCGACACAAGGCTAGATGTTGAGTTCTAATCCAAAGCTAGAACCAATCTTCACGACTCTTCACTTTGAAGCTAAGTGAGAACTTCACACAACAAAACTACATATCACTTTATAGTTTAGTGAGAACTCACAAGACACAACCACATCACTTTATAATTTAGTGAGAACTAACACAACTAATTACAACTCAACTAAACATATCCAAGTACACACATGTAGCTTGGATCGACACAACACAAATCCAAGCACACGCATGTGCAATGGATTTACACAACTCTAATCCAAGTATTCACATATAGCTTGGATGAACACAACTAGTCCAAGTATTTACAAATACATTGGATCTACACAAGACACACATAAACAAATGATGAACATGACTAGATCTTTAGGAGAAAGTGATCTTCGTCAATGCTACATCTTTAATCACATCACAAGTTTGTGAGTGAACTTCTCTTTGGACAAGGTAAAGAAGGAGATCAAGAGGATAATCATGAGTAAACATACTTAACACATTAAGTGATCATTTACAAATGACTAGGATTAGATAGGAGAAAGAATGCTGAAAGAGATGTCCAAAAAGGGCTGATGAGAATGCAGATTTGATCAACTATTTATAATACAAACATCCAACGGCTATATATGCCCGCGGTTCCTTATTGGAGCCCGCGGTTCCTTATCGATAAGGAACCGCCGTAGGTGCTAAGGTATCGCCGTCGTAGAGTCCGCTCCCTTTTGTCTTTTAGTGAATTTGAAATATCTGAGGCTGTTTAAACCTTTAAAGGATATTCTTATGGCATTTGGAATATGTCATATTCAAATTTATATTTTTATTTTAATAAAACATTTTCTTAAAAATAAAGTTTATTAAAAATCTTTTGTTACATTTGACAAAAGTGAGTTTTAAGGCTAATCACTTTTATGATCACTAAACATGATTAAGATATGTTAGTGTAATGATTATTATCTTGATGATAGTGTTTGTTAGATAATTCGTTTTATGATTGTGTTTGACAATAAATGTCTTTGTAATTTGTCGTGATCAAAACTAAGAAAGATTAATTAATACTAACAATGTTTTTAGGCATTGCTTTGCATTAACAGTTGGGATCATAATTATAAGTTTACAAATTAGTAAATTTGAAGGAAAAAAACCGAAATAAACCAAAACCGAACCGATTTAGTAGGAAAAACAAAAAAATCGAATAAACCGAAACCAAACGGTTTACGATCCATAAAAACCAAAATTTTCGGTTCGGAGTTTAGTTTTAGCTAAAAACCGCCCCAACCCGTCCCATACTCAACCAAGCACGAGTATCAATATATTTAAAGTATATATTTTTCCTTTCTTTTGTATTGTGGGCCAGTTTGGGAAACTTAAATCTGGTCGAAACTAGTCCAGTTAACCAGTTTTGTCTGATAATGAAATTTACACGTGATGTGCATATCCTCTACAACTAACCTTATCACCCTATTATAAGTTTGGCACCCTATCTTTTTCAAGTTGTGTTATTTTCAATGAAATACTATCCCATTTTTAAGCAAAGAGCCAAAGACACACCACCATTCAAAATCATCATTTCATTATTTTGACAGATAATAGCACACTAGCTAACTTAATTATATTATTTTACATGAAATGAGTAACGTGTCTTGTATAATTAGTTTACCCTTGATCGATTCTTCACGTGATCGACAACCTCTGACTAATCAGAAATCTTATTCAACGAGCATTCACAAATCACAATGCTATTAAACCTTTAAAGACTTGGAGTATTTAAGGCATGATAATTTCAATAAATTTTTTGTTTTATAATCAATGATTTCTTTATTTAGTGTCAATAGCTTCTTACTTTTCTTCTCAATAACTTGGTAGATTACAAGTCATTAGTAAAAAGTCATTTGCAAAGTAGTTTCTCCAATGGTAAAAAACATACTTATAGCTTTTTCAAATAGAAAAAGGTCTTTTGAAAACCACCCCATTATGGATGCTCAAGTGCTTATATAATTGGACCAAATTGTTTTACTATTTGCTAAAAAAAAAGAAAAATTTCACCATAAAATAAAAAAAGTAAAATAGAAAAAGATTTACCATTTTCAATGAATATAATAACGTCAAGAAGGTCAATTCATTAGATTACTTAAAAGCGTTTATTTGACCAACTTATTACTTTTTGTGTTTTAAATTATAGTCTTTTATACTGAGTTTCACACACAAACGTGGGTAAAAAATAACAAACTTAACATATTATTTTTATTTAAAATTATTATTACCAACTTTAAATAAAATTTTAGTTAAATAATAAAATGTAAATTTGTCATTTTATTAAACAGTACAAACAAACCCCTGCAACAATTTTTTTTTAAATTATATGTTTTTATTATCGAGAAGCAAGTTTGATAAGAAAAGTATAAACACAAAGTTCTCACATCATGTAATGTACCCATATCGTCCACAATAATTAATTACTCTTTCGATATTAAAATAGAGTTAAAATCTATATAGACACTTAAATTAGCATAAATCTATTCAACCAATCATAATCACCAATTTTTTTTAAAAACCTACTTCCTACCACTTTTTAAAAATTAAATATTTCACAAACGGAAATCGTCAAACGAAAAAAAATACACAATTGTGACGAGAATTAAATCATCTATCTATCGAGGGGCACATGTATATACTTTCGACGAACTTTTTTTTCGATTTTTTTTTTCTTAAGTCACGTCTGGAGAGAATCATATATGATTCGTCACGAATCATATATGATTCGTCACGAATCATATATGTTTCGTCACGAATCATATATGATTTTCAGAAAATCATATATGATTCGTGATATGAATCATATATGATTTTCTGAGAATCATATATGTTTCGTGACGAATCATATATAATTCTCTCCATACGTGACTTAAGAAAAAAAGTAAAAAAAAAGTGCGTCGAAAGTATAAACATGTGCCCCTCGATAGATAGATGATTTAATTCTCGTCGCAATGATATGTTTTGTTTTACGTAACGATGAACGGTTTGTGAGATATTTAATTTTTAAAAAATGAGTTTTTTTGTTACATGATAAAAATGGATGGTTGTGATTGGTTGGTTGACACTATGCTAAATTAAAAGTCTATGGAGATCTTTTTCCTATTAAAACAAATTTCATTAACAATGACAAATTACAAAATATATTTTACTTCAAGCTTATATTATATATATTTTTTAAAAGAGTATGTTTGATGATTTTGGATCAGTGTCCTAGATTAAAGTTGAGGTGTTTTTTTAAGAGAGAACGACGGGCAATATCAATATTAAGTGGTGTTTTTGCAAAATTGTGAATTGGTACACAACTGAAAAAATGTTGTCTTCATCTAGTGTAGCTTCATACTCTGGTGATACAATTAAAGCTTTAGAAGCTAAACATCTTTACGAACTACCTCTATGTTAGCCAAACGACGTACTTTTTAATGTCTTTTTTTACAAAAATTTAAAGGGTCTTTGATTGCATTGACACTAATAACTATTAAAACAACCAAAAATAATTATAATTGTATATTTTATTTATTTTATAACGACGTTTATTCTATTTCGCTAATACTTTATTCCGCCGTACCAATCAGACCCTAAGTTCAAAGCTTACACCAAAATATGAATTCACATCTGTTCAAAAAAAATAAAAAAATTCACAAGTATAATCTATACTACTTATTAAAAATATTTGTATTTCTTTTTTTAATAAATACCAAAATTTAAGTAATATAACTAATAATCTATTGTGCATCTTATAATGCATAAAACAAATTCACATTTAATTAATACAACATATTAATGCATATGTACAATCACAACAAGTATAGATTTTTTACAAGAACATATTACATTTAATATTGTAATTAAAATATACTCTATCCGTCTTTAATTAAATGTCTATTTTTTTACTTTTGGAGTCATTTTTTGTAAATTTTAACCATGAATTATTTTGTTTGTATTATATAATACTTGATTAAAGTTATACTAATGAAAGTATATTTAAAACTCAATCTGTTCATATAATTTGTATCAAGTACTATATAACACAAACAAAATAATTTATGATCAAAGTTGAAAAAAATTGACTTTAAAAGTGAACAATAGACATTTATTAAGGGACGAAGGGAATAATTAATTATTTAATATTATAATTAAAACACTATTATCAAATTTACAAATATATCAACACATTATACAAAGTTACTACATCTTATTCTTTTTAAAATTAACCATTGCCAATTAATATATAATTACAATAATATTTAATACACCCTTTTACTTAAATATATTGTATTTAATATTTACATTATTTAATAATTTAAAATATATATTTATAAAATCAGAACAAAGGATTCAACTGAAAACTAAAATCACCATTAGTTTGACTATATAATTAAAAAAATTTACTCAAATTTTTAATTATTATTTTTTGAAATGTCATTGTAACAAAAATATAAAATTAAAATATTATTAAGTGCGAGTAATTAAATTTAAAAATCATGAAAATTAGATAATGGGTAATCATAAAGGCACGTCATTCACCTAGAACTATGCAAATGCATAAATGAATTAATTATTAGACCCATTTGTCATTCACCAAAAACTATGCAAATGCATAAATAGTATAGAAGTATCATTAAAACCATACTACTATTTCAAATTCAAATGATTCCCATATGAGTGAAATAATCATAACTTATTCATCCTATGAAACATGAAGCCATCTCTGTCATCTTCATCTTGTTCAAACTCCATTTTTAACAGAAAAACACGACTATCTTCCTACATTTTCAGCTTGTTAGCATTCATCGCTTTCGCCATCTTTCTGTATGGTCAAGACATAAGCCGCATCCTTGTACCACAAAATCTTGATGTCAAGCCTTCCATCATAGGTAAGTTTATTTGGATGGTTTATATAGCTTATCATCTTATCAACTTACATAGTTTTTCAGTTTAAAATAAACCCATAAGCTAGAGATTAATCCAAACAGAGAGGTGTTTGTTTAAGCTTATTTATCGGCTCACTACTTCACTAGCTTATATGAGCCTTATTTTTTTAGGCTTATGAGCTTATATAAAGCCTATTCTCAAAAGAAGCCCGAAAACTAGAAATTTGTAAGAAAATAAATCGGAAAGTTTATTTTGTCCGGCTTATAAAAGTTTATAAAACTTTTGAAAGTTATTAAGCTCGTAAGCCAGACAAATAAACTTAAACATATACACCCTTAATGTGAAAAAATGTTTATTTTGCTAACTTGGTTGTGATTAATTAGAGAAGGAATACAAGAAGTTGCCATTTTCGATTAGTGAGACGAAAAATGATTGTGAAGTATTTAGTGGAAAATGGGTATGGGATCCATCGAACCGGCCGTTGTACCAAGAACCGGAGTGTCCATACATACAACCGCAGTTAACATGTCAAAAGCACGGCCGGCCGGACCGGGATTATCAGTTTTGGAGATGGCAACCTCATGGTTGTTCTCTTCCAAGGTACTAAACTAACAATATTAAATGTTGTTATCATTAGTTTATTTATTTGTTCGATATCTTAGATGTTGAAAATATAAAACATTGTATGTTTTAAAAATGTTTTACGTGTTTGCTAGTGCATTATGTTATTCGTTTTTAAATGTGTTAGTTGAATCTGATTAATAGTAGTCAAGAGATCGATGTCCATAAGTTTTTTCATACAATATTATTGAAATAAAACGTGCTGGGGTGTTAAAATATAGTTTGAAACTAATGAAAAATAATATTTTTGTTTTATATTAGGTAAATGGATGAGTTTTTATTTTCTTTTTCTGTTAAGGCTGAACACGTCTTTGACTCAGATGTACATGGCCTAACCGAGGTATCCCTATGACCGTTTCTGACCCTTTCACTGGTCACCCCATATGTGTACCTAGTGAGGTTCGAACTATAGACGAGAGAGTTTAGGTGTCATACCACAACACTATTGGTAGTTATTTGAGACTGCTCAATTTTGCTGTCTAAATGCATATACTAAAATGAAACAACCTGTTTATACTCAAAACTGACGACAACATAAAAGAAACAGACATATGTTGTGACACACGAAACATAAATACAGTAGACTTTATATCCAAAGTTATGCAGTTAGCTTTTCAATTTATGCAGATATCAATTTTATGCAGTTAGCTTTTCAAAATTTTGAAATATTGCCAGGTGTTTTAGGTGTTAAGTTAACTACTGCCAAGTGCCAACTCTTTTTATGAGTAGCTAGTCAATATATAGATGCATCTATAGTTCGTTGAATTTATTTCTTTATATAGCTGTATCGTGATCCTGTCTAATTTGCATTAAGTAGCAGTTTATTTGATTATTATGTTAATAAAGTAAACACTGGTCTCTATCTGGCTTCAGCAAATTGAACAAAGACACTCAGTATGTCAAGGTAATAGAGAACCATTAGTGGTCCTAGAGGTGAATACTTGATCTTGACATAGTGAAAAAGACCTGTCTTTGTACGCTGGATTATGCCTGTAAAAAAGTGACACTATAAAGAACCATCTGTAACATTAACTTAGCCCATAATTGGTTGCAAAAGCGATCATTATCCTGAGATGTTCTAAGTCTTGCTACACATGTAGCGCATTAAGGCCCTTAATGCCCGGTCCATGCAATGTACTTCGTATATTTTTATCGATTAAATTGTTTTCTTATTGAAATATAAGGATACAGAAATGGTCCAAATGGATCTGAACAAATTTGGACATGGACCCAAGACATATACATTTTCTATATCAGTGACAGGGTACGAGTTACAAGTAAGATCAGGACTTTGACTTGGCCTACCTTTAACTTCTAACCCAGGACCGGGTCTTACATGAAAAATATTACTGGCAACTATATTCTGCCATTTGTCTAAACTATTACTGTACCATACAATGAACTGATGTTGATCCATAGCTTCATTGCTAAATTAGAATTGACATAAAAAAATTGTCCGGGTAGGTTGAGTAATAAGGTATGTTATTCTGGTCTAAAGGTTTATTCATAGAAACGGGTCAAATGTGTACCCAATGGCATTTTTGTAAATAAGCTAATCTTTTTTTTTTTTTTTATAAAATTGGTCGAGAGTGAACCCGTATAAATGGTACTGTACTACTGTATATGTTTGAAAGCTTGTTTATGAATGAAAGTCTATGTATATTGACCTCCCATCATGATTAGTCTCCAAAGTCGCAAATGTTTGGATACCCTTGCCAAGTCTTATGTGAATACCAGTAGCATTTTTAAGAAATAATGATTTCCCATAAGCCTATTTGGGGCATCCAATAGTATACCGGATTAATTTAGATTTGTGAAAATCTAAGGCAGCATTGCAAATCTAAATTTAGATTTGTATACCGGATTAATTTACATTCCATTTTTTGACCATAATGACACAGGTTCAATGCATCGCTGATGTTGGAAACATTGAGAAACAAGAGGATGATGTTTGTTGGGGATTCCTTAAACAGAGGCCAATACGTATCAATGGTGTGTCTTGTCCAATCAATAATCCCTGATAACGCTAAATCCATGGAAACATTCGGTTCTCTTACCGTTTTCACTGCCAAGGTATCATTTATCAACACTCGTACACATAACTTCACCATATTCGCGTATCTAAATGTGATGTTTACTTAGTTTCTTTGCATCCTAGTCCGTTATGATTTTTTGGTTATTGTAGGAATATAATGCAACCATTGAATTTTATTGGGCTCCATTCTTACTTGAATCAAACTCTGATGATGCTGTTGTACATCGTATAACTGATAGAATTGTGCGAAAAGGTTCCATTAACACACATGGAAAACACTGGAAAGGGGCGGATATTATAGTTTTCAATACTTATCTGTGGTGGATGACTGGCGAAGACTTCAAAATTCTGTAATTTGTTTTATTGATCGTGGTTTAGACTTGAACCTACTAAATATGCGGTGGTGGATTATGGGCTAATTATGTGAAAATTGCAGGCATGGATCCTTTGGTGATGAAGTGAAACAGATAGTAGAAGTGTCAACAGAAGATGCTTTTAGAATGGCGATGAAAAGTATGTCAGGATGGGTAAGAAAGAATATGGATCCCGAGAAAACAAGAGTCTTCTTCGCTGGCCCGTCTCCATCTCATCAACAGTTAGTGTTTCTCTTTATTAAGAAACAAATGCAAGCTTAAGATAAATGTCATACTGATAAATTAATTAAGAAACAAGTTGAATATGTCACCTTTAGTTTTATAAGAAAACAAAGATGGGATTCTTTTTACTAAGTATATATTTTGTTGTTTCATTTACAGGAGTGTCAATTGGGGAGGTGAGCCAAATGGAAACTGTTACAACCAAACACAACCAATAGAGAATCCAAACTACTGGGGATCGGTTAGTACTAAAGGTATAATGAAAGTAACTGGAGATGTTTTCAAGAAACAAAAGTTTCCGATAACATTTCTAAACATCACACAACTCTCACTTTACCGAAAAGATGCCCACACATCAATCTACAAGAAGCAATGGAGTCCTTTGACACCTGAACAAATAGCCAATCCGTCTAGCTATGCAGATTGCACACATTGGTGTTTGCCTGGGCTTCAAGATATATGGAATGGGCTGTTATTTGCCAAGCTCTTTTATCCTTGATTGGCTATTTAAGTATCAGAAAATAACACTAATAGTAGTCAGTATTGATGAGTCATCTGATAATTTAATTGATTTTTTGTTACATATATATTGAGGATAGTAGTTCTTTTTTTGTGCAGCGGCATTTACAAAAAGAGGCTTGTAAGAAGTATTACGTACATTACTTCGCTAATATTTTAACTAGAGGTGGCAAAATGGTTGGGTTGGGTTGGGTTGGGTCATGGGTCTTAGATGGGTTTGGGTTTAGATGGGTATAGGTTTAGATGGGTCTTTTAAGAGGTTGGGTTTAGATGGGTTGGGTTTAGATGGGTTTGGGTTTAAATGAGTTTGGGTGTAAATGGGTATTTAGGAAAAGTTTGGGTTTTTTGGGTTTTTTTTGGTTTAAATGGGTTTTTGGGTTTTTTTTGTTTTAAATGGGTTTTTAGGAGGTTAGCCTTTTACTTTTTGACGTTTTGTTAATAACTTTACGTTTTCATCAGTAAATTTACGTTTTCGTTATAAATTTTACGTTTTCGTCAGTAAATTTACGTCTTCATCAAAAAATTTAAGTTTTCATCCGTATTTTTACGTTTTCGTAAGAAATTTTACGTTTTCATCAAAAAAATTTACGTGTTCGTCAGAAGTTTTACGTTTTCATCAGGAATTTTACATTTTCGTCAGAAATTTTACGATTTAGTCAGAAACTTTACGTTTTCGTCAGAAATTTTACATTTTCGTCAGGAATTTTACGTTTTCGTCAGAAATTTTACTTTTTCTTCCGTATTTTTACGTTTTCATAAGAAATTTTACGATTTCGTTAGAAATTTTACGTTTTTCGTCAGGAATTTTACGTTTTCATCAGGAATTTTACGTTTTAGTCATAAATTTTACGTTTTCATAAAAAAAATTACGTTTTCGTCAGAAGTTTTACGTTTTCATCAGAAATTTTACGTTTTCGTCAGAAATTTTACGTTTTCATCATAAATTTTACGTTTTCGTCTGCAATTTTAAGTTTTCATCAAAAATTTAAAGTTTTCGTCAGAGAATTTACGATTTCGTCAGGAATTTTACGTTTTCATCAGAAATTTTACGTTTTCGTCAAAAATTTTACTTTTTGTCAGAAGTTATACGTTTTCTTCATAAATTTTACGTTTTCGTCAAAAAATTTACGTTTTCATAAGAAATTTTACGTTTTCGTCTATAAATTTACGTTTTCGTCTGGAATTTTAAGTTTTCATCCGTATTTTTACGTTTTCGTCATAAATTTTACGATTTCGTCAGAAACTTTACGTTTTCGTCAGAAATTTTACGTGTTCGTCAGAAATTTTACGTTTTCATCAGAAATTTTACGTTTTTGTCAGCAATTTTACGTTTTCATCATAAATTTTAAGTTTTCGTCAGAAATTTTACGATTTCGTCAGGAATTTTACGTTTTCATCAGAAATTTTACGTTCTCGTAAAAAAATTTACTTTTTGTCATAAATTTTACGTTTTCTTCAGAAATTTTACGTTTTCATCAGTAAATTTACGTTTTCGTCAATAAATTTACGTTTTCGTCTGAAATTTTATGTTTTAGTCTATAAATTTACGTTTTCGTAAAAAATTTTAGGTTTTCGTCATAAATTTTACGTTTTCATCCGTATTTTTACGTAATCAGAACTTACGACGAAAACGTAAAATTTTTGAAAACGTAATTTTTTTGATGAAAACGTAAAACTTCTGACGAAAACGTAAAATTTATGAGGAAAACGTAATATTTACTGACGAAAACGTAGAATTTCTGAGGAAAACGTAAAATTTACTGACGAAAACGTAAATTTACTGACGAAATCGTAGAATTTCTGACGAAAACGTAAAATTCTGACGAAATCGTAAAATTTCTGATGAAAATGTAAAATTTCTGACAAAAACGTAAATTTACTGACGAAAACGTAAAATTTCTGACGAAAACGTAAAATTTCTGAAGAAAACGTAAAATTTCTGAAGAAAACGTAAAATTTCTGACGAAAACGTAAAATTTCTGACGAAAACGTAAATTTTTTGACAAAAACGTAAATTTATGATGAAACGTAAAAATACGGTGAAGACGTAAAAAAATAACAAGTGTGTGAAATTTTGACAAGCTTGTGAAAAAAAATGGAAAAAAACACTTTTGATATTACTAAACCTATTGGGTGACCCATCTTGACCCATTAGTAATATAAAGGGAGACCCATCTAGACCCATGTGACAAATGAGGAAACCCAAGTAGACCCATTTATAATTTTAAGAAGGGGCTTGTTTGACCCATCTAGACCCATCTAAGATTTTAAGGGAAACCCAACTAGACCCCTTTCTTTTTCTAATTTAACCAAGTTGACCCAAAAATTAACCATGGGTCAAAAATTGCCACCTCTAATTTTAACTAAATATCCATAAATGAAATTGAGTTTGTTTTTGCGCAAGGTTTGAAAGTCTACTCTTATGGGTTGAAAACATTCCAAAGCACTAACACACTCCAAACTGGTTTGTTTATAGGAATGCTTTGCAAAATAATGACTGAATATATGCTTCAACTGAGACCCAATTTAGTTAGAAAAATGGACTCAAAGAATAAGTGCGGATGGTTATCAGAAATCTCGTCGCAGAGTATTACATTTAAAAGGGCTAATTACCCAAATAGACTTTTCATGAAGTCTTTTTGTCAAACTAACCCAAGTTAGTTTTATTTTCCCAATTTAGACCTATGCGACTTAGACTTGTATTTTTTCAAAAAAAAAAAAGTACACTTTGTGTAAGAATAAAGAACATTTGTGTAAGTTACCTTTTTATGCAACTTTGAATTTATTTTTATGCAACTTTTCATTTAAATTATTTTATAATATATTGGTATTATATTTTATGTATAAATAATATTATGCAACTTTATTAAAAATTATGCAACTTGTGCTTATGGTGTAAGAATGTGTAAGAATATGTCATTATACTTTTTAAGCGACTTGTACTTATGGTGTAAGAATGTGTAAGTGTACATTTTAAGCGACTTGTACTTTTATAATTAATTATTAAATCATTTAATTTTTAATTTTTTTTTATAAAGTATTAAATTTTTATAAAAAATAACCATTGCATTATGTAGTTGTACACTTACGTTCACACACTTGTACATTACCTTATTCTTTCCTCTTCCCACCCCAATTATCTTCCATCTTCCATGCATGTCTGTAACCCCCCTCCCCAACCTCCATTCCCAAATTAAACCCAGAAAAAACCTATAAACCATCACCACGTTCTTGTTTTTAGACTATCGATTTTTTTAATCCGTCTTTTACATAGGTCGTTCAAAACATGATGTGGGCACATGTTAGTACAAAATCGTAATTTACATTGTTTAATCCGTCTTTTAGTTAGATTTAAATTTCTAATAACTACTTGTTCAAATTGATTACAATAGTTGTGTTTAAATCGTATCTATAATGATAATTTTACGAAAGAACCCGATGTTCCCAATATATATACTCGCAGATCCACTAGGTACTTTATATATGTTATAATTCAGTTACTACTATATCTTTGTGTTTGTTGCAGACAAGGTAAAAGAGCTTCTTACTAAGATGTAAATTTGGTGCAGCTTGAATAAGTATTTTACTTCTGTTACTTAGTTACTAGGGGCGTTTGGGTAATTTCAGTTTAGAAAGGGTGAAGCGTTTTCGGGATTTGTTGAATTTCAAGTGCTTATCTGTCTTTCACATATTTTTGACAGTTTTTAAGTTAATTTTTTTCCAGATAATCTGCTATGAAGTAATAAACAATCCCAAATGACTCTTTACCTTTAAAACGGAGTACTAAAAAATGTAGTTTTGGCATCAGGTTTGTCACTGTATAGAATTAGCATAACAGTAAATTACTATAATTGGTCATCTACTTCAACTTCTAGCCCACCCACTACCAAGGTAGGATCGTGACCAAAAAGACTTGTCCGGTTTAATAATATATCACACAATATTCAGAAAACAAAAACTATGCTGCAACTAAGTATGCATACAAAACACAAGACAAACGAAGCAAATAGCCCCCCCAAACATTTATCCAGTACCCAAATGATCATACTCCCAATTCCATAGAAACATAAATTACAAAAAAAACACTAAATAAGACGTGTTTCTTTGTTTCCTTTCTTCACTTCAAGCCAAGTATCGGTGTAACTTTCTATCGTCTTTGTCCCTTTCTAAGAACTCCCTCTAAATAAGAGACTCGATCCTTTTCTTTATTACAACTGGATTTGGCAGGAACCTGTCTGCAACTGCTTTGTAACTTCGGCCACGATATTGTTGTGATCCAAGACACGTCTTGCTTTCATGATCCTAACAATGGCTGCCTCAATATGTGGTTTTTTATCCTCATCTACTCTCTGTCTCGTCTCCTGCTTCTCAGGTTCAGGTTCCTTTTGTGCCACCACTGTACCTATCTTCACTTTGTAAAACTTGCTACTAAACTTATCGTTAAAGAAAAATGTGTCGTCCTCACCAATGTCTTTGCTCATTGGTTCTTTCCTAAGCACGTTTTTTCCTTTAGCACAAGCTAAAGACTACAAGCATCTCATAAGATCTGAAGTTGGTATTTCTGTAGCTTGTTCAACTTCTCTATAACTTAACCCGTCTCATTATTGAACATCATAAGAACACACATTTGGTATGTTGAAACGTTGAGCTCGTGTTTGGCTCTGTCGAATGTTGCTTTTATATCAGCAGATCCCATGTTTGTTTGCCATGTCAACCTGCGTCCACTGTGCGTCCCAAGGTAATATGTTTTGAACTTGTTGCAAATAGTGAGGATTTCGGGAGGAAGGTTACAAGTGGTGGTGGATTGAGTGGGCCAAGACCCGGTTGTGAGAACGTGGACCACAAGTGTGGGACCATCACCTAATTCATGTCCCATTGCTGCTTAAAATCCTTGCATTGTGTCATCAGATGTCTTTATGTCTGTAAACATACCTTCCAATTTTGAAGTGAACTGATATCCACATTCTGTTTTGAGCTTCAAAATCAAACTCCTTTTTGCATCTTCCGATACACTCTTGGCAGAAAGAAGCCTTTTCGCCAAATGTTGTTTATAATACTTGATAGGTGTGTAAACACCCATCCTTTTTACAACTTAATTACAATAATAACCGGGCCACAACGTGTAATTTATGTCTTTTATGTCGGAATTATGCGTGGTTTGTGTTTTTGTTGTGATTTAGGACGAAAAGGTGAAAAGTGGAGAAAACACGGGCATTCACGGGCATTTACGGACTTTTACTGAAGAAAAAGATGAAAGACGAAGTCGAGAAGTCAAGAGTGCAAAAAGAACGGAGTCCAAGACCAATTCTGAAGATTTATCGAAGAAAAAGTCGAAAGACGGAAGTTTACTTAAAGCCGAAGAACTCAAGTCTTAATTATTGAAGAATTAAAAGGCGAGTTCGAAGAAATCCCGAGCCAAGAGTCATTTAAGTCCAAGATTAAAGAAGATTTAAAGGCTTAAGGACTAATGGTGCAATTAACAAAGAGATTAAGAAGGAATGACCTAATGATGCAATTAAGAGAAAATGAAGGAGGGGAGGAAGCTTCCTAATCCTCCCCTATATATAGATCATTAAGTTAATCTTTTCATTTTTGTTGGCTAAGGTGACAATTAGTCTTCCATCTTTATTTTTCTTGCACTTTAATTACTTGTCCATTTAAATACTTGTCTTGCACTTTTAATACCTTTAATTTTCCAAGTAAGTGTTCTTTAATTTCCTTGTTTTTATCTCTCATTCTACCTTTCTTTCTTGCTTGATCTTTATGTTTACATGTTTATTATCTTGCTTATTTGATTAAAGATTGTGTTTTTATGCTTTTGAATTTTTTAGATCATTGATTCTTATAGCTTGTTTGTGTTATTTTTAAGTTTTATAAAGTTTTTATAAAAGTTATTTTCGTATAAAGTTTGATTTCGTGAATCTTATTCATTTCGTGTTATAAAAGTCTTAAATTTCAGTTGAGTAGCTTTTTCTTATACGGTTTACCTTAGGATTTTCGTCTTGTGCTTATTAGATTTATAGCTTATTTTTCTAGCTTATTTTGTGCTCTTTCTTCCATATTCCGATCTGGTAAATCGGAAAGGGGTTAAGCATTCCGACCAGCACTCCACTGCTTGGTCGGAAAAGGGTTTGTAGTATTCCGATTGGGAAGTGTTTGGTATTCCGATCTGAAGGATTGTGAGTATTCCGATCAGGGGAGTTCGTGATATTCCGATTAAGTGTGTTGGTATTCCGATCAGTAAGAGTGACAGCTTTCCGATTTGAGTTCTAATAACATTCCGACGAGGAGGATTCCGATAGCCCCTTTTTCCCACTTTCCGATTGAAGCATTCCGACCAGGTAGGTTTGTGGTATTCCGATCTGAGGTGTAAGTTTGGTATTCCGATTTGGCCATTGGTGACAGCAATTCCGATCGGTATTCCGACGACAACATTCCGATCAGGTCAAGGTGAGTCTGATCGGAATATATTCCGATTGGTGTTAATTTTTATATTTTGTCTTGTTTAATTTTACATTCTCATTTTAATACTTTGTCTAATTTTAATTCTCGTCACGCTTTTAAGTTCAAGTCATTTAATTATTTTACTTTCCGTCACGTTTTTAAAATTTGCACCCAGTTCTTTTAATTAGTCTTAGATTTAATTTCTCGCAATTTTACTTTAACGCTTTTTATTTTACACCTTTTTACATTTAAGTCATTTACTTTAACGTCTGGCACTTTTTAATATACTACAACGACACACTTTTGTTTCACCAAAAGACGACTGAGTCGCACATAAACTCCTTTTTCAATTCGAAGAGATTGGTACAACGATAATTTTAACCTGAGTAAAATCTGAGTTATCAAATGGCGCCGCTGTCGGCTCTTTTCGTAAAGATTAACGGTTTTCTGTGAGAGACGCGTTGCTTTGGACTTCTATCGAAGTTAAGTGGCCTTGTCCTTGTATTTGTCCTCATTTTAACCGGAAAATCAATTTTTCGACATTTTTCAAAAATTTTGATCTATTTTGGCCCGTTAGTTTTTCCCTTTGTATAGTTATTTTCTTCCTTTGTTAGAATAAATCTTTAAATAAGTGGTTTTAATTTTCAAACGTTGTGAATCTTTTGACTCAATCCGAGTTTACTTATCTAGATTACTCTAGCTAGTATCCTTAACGTGTTTAAGTCAAGTTTTGCTAGGCTTTTATATAGGGAGCTATAAAACGCGAAAGTCTTAACTCTCACGGGTTAAGAACAAGAACTTTTCGCAAGTTCCTATAATTGATCCTAGAGAGTCGTTTATCAAGGGAACTTTAAAATTCGATTTCTAAACTTGAAAAAGTATAAGAGTTTGCAAGATCCTATAGGCGACTCGAAAACCCAAAACTTTGATTTAATAGGCTAAGCATCCACGAGTCTCATTACTTGAGATTTTAAACTGTGGAGAACGAGAGATGATAGAGCCAATTATAAGTTTGGTATTCTTTCGTGAATTTATGTGAGTTAATTATGAGCCTATTCTCCCATCGCTTGCTAATACATTTAGCTGCAATAAATAAGGTTGTACGATTTAAAAAAATACTTAGCTTCTAGCCCAAGATCGTTTAAAAGTTGCTCGGTATGGATTAGAGTTCATAGCCAAGGCATAACTTATTGAAGCGGGATGCGAAGATTGGCGAGTCCGAAAAGGCCCTAACAAGGCATGAGGGCTATATTTTGTTGCTAAAGATCCAAAGTGATGTGAAGAATCATTTAACGAAAATCAATATGAAGGATCGAGACACACGACGAAAAGCAAAAACTCCCCAAAAGTCATGGAGAAGTGTATCCGAAAAGACCCTAGCAAGGTATGAGGATAAATAGATCTAAGTCATAAAAGGAGGCGGATCGTTGTATATCAAAATCCAAAATAAAGATTGGAGAAAAATGAAGAAGTCGTGGTCCAAGTATGAATCTCTCAAAACTTCAAGTGAAGAAATTCCATTATGAAGAGAAGACTATAATTTCATGAACGTCTCTCAAGGTTTGAATTATAGGAACTTGCGAAAAGTTCTTGTTCTTAACCCGTGAGAGTTAAGACTTTCGCGTTTTATAGCTCCCTATAAAAAAGCCTAACAAAACTTGACTTAAACACGTTAAGGATACTAGCTAGAGTAACTTAGATAAGTAAACTCGGATTGAGTCAAAAGATTCACAACGTTTGAAAATTAAAACCATTTATTTAAAGGTTTATTCTAACAAAGGAAGAAAATAACTATACAAAGGGAAAAACTAACGGGCCAAAATAGATCAAAAATTTTGAAAATGTCGAAAAATTGATTTTCCGGTTAAAATGAGGACAAATACAAGGAAAAGGCCACTTAACTTCGATAGATGTAGAGAGCCAATGTTTCCTCCACCTCAGCAAACCCTGATATGACCGAACTCACCCGCATGATGACTGAAATGAGCAAAAGTATCATGCTTCTCGCTTCAAACCAACAACAACAACAAGTTAAAGCGGTTGCTAATCCTTGTGAAACATGCGGTGGTCCTCACTCATACACCGATTGTCCTTCTACTCAAGGAAATCCGGAAAATGTGTATGCAGCTTATGGTAATTATTCACCGGAAAATTACCTAGCTCGACCACAAGCGGATAGAAATTTGCTGAGTTACCGATCAAACAACTACCTTTCACCCGGTTTTTCTCCTCAAAACCAAAACCCCGTCAACAACTACAATAGAAGCAACCAAATCCCACCAAGAGCTTCTAATCCTTATCACCCACCCGCTCAACAAGCCCCACCCATAAATCCCGATGTTGAAGCCATCATGAGAACCCAAGGTGAGCAAATCAAGAATCTGCAGAGCCAAATTATCAATTTTAAAGGAGATATTACCAAGCAAGGAAATGAGATTAGATCCGAGCTTCGAGATAACATTCAATCCTCCTTCAGCAATCAAACCATTGATTTGAAGAATATGCTTGCTAGTTTCTTGCCCGCAGCTCAACCTTCTACTTCGAGTTCTCTACCTTCAAACACCGTCACCAATCCGCGAGCAAATGTGAGTGCTATTACTACTCATAGTGGAATTACCATTGTCAATCCACCGATCCCACCCCCATCATCTACACCTCCTCCACCACCATTTATCCCTACTCCTCCTACACCTAGTATTAGTGCACCATTACCGTCTCCGCCTCGTCATGACGATGTACCTAGGAAGGAACCTTCAACATCTCAACCTTTACCTACTACACCTGCACCTTCACCTCCCAAACCCAATATCCCATATCTCTCTCGTTTAGGCAAGACCAAAATGCTAACCAAGGATGACTCTGAAGTGTCACGCTATATGAAGATGATCTCTCAAATGAACTTCAACATTAGCTTTCTTGAAGCACTTGTCCACATGCCCAGATTTGTTAAAGCATTTAAGGAATTGCTTAACAAGAAGGAGAAGTTGATTGAACTCGCCAACACGCGCTTAAATGAAAACTGATCTGCAGTTATTCTTAAAGAACTTCCGGAAAAGCTTGGAGATCCCGGTCGTTTTGTGTTGCCTTGCGTTTTCAACAAAACTGAAGAATTTACTGCCCTTGTTGATCTCGGGGCCAGTATTAATCTTATGCCTTTGAGTGTTTGGAAAACACTATCATTGCCCGACCTCACTCCAACGAAGATGACTCTTGAACTTCCAAATCACACTCTCGCTTACCCCGTTGGTATTGCCGAAGATGTGTTCATCAAAGTTGGCACATTTACTTTCCCGGTCGACTTTGTCGTTTTTGATTATGAAATGGACCCTCGTATTCCTTTAATAATTGGTCGGCCATTCTTGAGAACCGGACGAGCTCTAGTTGATGTTGCCGAAGGTGAGTTAATCTTAAGAGTCGGGGATGATGCACAAGTTTTTAAAATGGGGAAGCTTACAAGCAAATCCTATGGACGAGAATCAGTGAATATGATTAATGTGCTTGATGATTTTGTCGTCTACAACAATCCTCTATCCGACTCTTGCATTGATAATCCACTTTTTCAAGATAATGTGGATGATTCTCTATCCAATTTGGACGCTTCTCCCATTTATGATTCTCCACCGGTCTTTGATGCTTATGATGATGAATCTAGCTCAGATTCGGATGATTATAATGACCTTACTTCCGAGTATCCCGAGATGCTCACTTTCGATGAGGCTGATACTCTTTCGAGCGATTCTTCGCATGATGAAGATCCTCCGCCATCACTCGATCATACTTTGGACGATTACTCATTTGAGGAAGATTTCTCTACGTTTCTCAACACTTACTTCCCTCATGAGAGTGATGCTCCTCCTTATGATTTTGAAGATTATCGTCTTGATCCTACTTTGGATTTGAAGAACATTCTTTCAAAGGAGAAGAAACCGGTCAACACCAATATCCGTAGCACGTATGAGTTAACACCTCTGTGTCCCCCTTCTGAGGACGAGGTTGTGCTTCTTCGCGGATCTTGTTCACACTCTGCTGAGCCTGAGTGCTATTTTCCCTTAAAGGAAAAGGTGTTCGACCCCGGTATTGATATTCTACAGCCATCTCAGTATCCACCTGATGAAATAAAAGGAAATATCTTTGGAACTTATGGAAATCTGCTTTCACCACTTCACCCTTGCTTCCATCGTGCTCCATCGCTGCTTAAGGGAACCTTGCCTACTCTTCTTTGGCTTGCCTTGTTCGCCTTAAGTTTGTGTTATTTGATGGACGAAAACTATGTCTTTGATCCTAGTGGAAATGTTTCATGCTTCTTCCTATGATGATCAAGGTCGAGTCAGGCTCACGAATCGGTAATCAAAAATCAAGCGCTTCTTGGGAGGCAACCCATGCATCAATCTTTTAGCTTTCTTTATCATAAGTGTAGGGGGAGACCCGTTGGTTTGCTTTCCTCTCCTCTCTTTATCAGGGATTCGAGCTTCAAAGACACACTCTTGATGATTCTTGACGACCCGTGATTCCGTGTTCCCTTCTTCCCGGTTCTATCCTAAACTCTTTTCGATTCACTATTTTATTTTTTCTAATATTAAAATAGGAATCTCTTTAGTTGTCTTTTCCTTAAGCGAGATTTAAACAACGTGCACAATGTCCTAAGTGTAGGGGAGTTTACTCCCACATGCTTAAACATTGAGGACAATGTTTATGTTAAGTGTAGGGGGGACTTCTATCGAAGTTAAATGGCCTTTTCCTTGTATTTGTCCTCATTTTAACCGGAAAATCAATTTTTCGACATTTTTCAAAATTTTTGATCTATTTTGGCCCGTTAGTTTTTCCCTTTGTATAGTTATTTTCTTCCTTTGTTAGAATAAATATTTAAATAAGTGGTTTTAATTTTCAAACATTGTGAATCTTTTGACTCAATCCGAGTTTACTTATCTAAGTTACTCTAGCTAGTATCCTTAACGTGTTTAAGTCAAGTTTTGCTAGGCTTTTATATAGGGAGCTATAAAACGCGAAAGTCTTAACTCTCACGGGTTAAGAACAAGAACTTTTCGCAAGTTCCTATAATTGATCCTAGAGAGTCGTTTATCAAGGGAACTTTAAAATGCGATTTCTAAACATGAAAAAGTCTAAGAGTTTGCAAGATCCTATAGGCGACTCAAAAACCCAAAACTTTGATTTAATAGGCTAAGTATCCACGAGTCTCATTACTTGAGATTTTAAACTGTGGAGAACGAGAGATGATAGAGCCAATTATAAGTTTGGTATTCTTTCGTGAATTTATGTGAGTTAATTATGAGCCTATTCTCCCATCGCTTGCTAATAAATTTAGCTGCAATAAATAAGGTTGTACGATTTAAAAAGTTACTTAGCTTCTAGCCCAAGATCGTTTAAAAGTTGCTCGGTATGGATTAGAGTTCATAGCCAAGGCATAACTTATTGAAGCGGGATGCGAAGATTGGTGAGTCCGAAAAGGTCCTAACAAGGAATGAGGGCTATATTTTGTTGCTAAAGATCCAAAGTGATGTGAAGAATCATTTAACGAAAATCAATATGAAGGATCGAGACACACGACGAAAAGCAAAAACTCCCCAAAAGTCATGGAGAAGTGTATCCGAAAAGACCCTAGCAAGGTATGAGGATAAATAGATCCAAGTCATAAAAGGAGGCGGATCGTTGTATATCAAAATCCAAAATAAAGATTGGAGAAAAATGAAGAATTCGTGGTCCAAGTATGAATCTCTCAAAACTTCAAGTGAAGAAATTCCATTATGAAGAGAAGACTATAATTTCATGAACGTCTCTCAAGGTTTGAATTATAGGAACTTGCGAAAAGTTCTTGTTCTTAACTTGTGAGAGTTAAGACTTTCGCGTTTTATAGCTCCCTATATAAAAGCCTAGCAAAACTTGACATAAACACGTTAAGGATACTAGCTAGAGTAACTTAGATAAGTAAACTCGGATTGAGTCAAAAGATTCACAACGTTTGAAAATTAAAACCACTTATTTAAAGATTTATTCTAACAAAGGAAGATAATAACTATACAAAGGGAAAAACTAACGGGCCAAAATAGATCAAAAATTTTGAAAAATGTCGAAAAATTGATTTTCCGGTTAAAATGAGGACAAATACAAGGAAAAGGCCACTTAACTTCGATAGATGTAGAGAGCCAATGTTTCCTCCACCTTAGCAAACCCTGATATGACCGAACTCACCCGCATGATGACTGAAATGAGCAAAAGTATCACGCTTCTCGCTTCAAACCAACAACAACAACAAGTTAAAGCGGTTGCTAATCATTGTGAAACATGCGGCGTTCCTTACTCATACACCGATTGTCCTTCTACTCAAGGAAATCCGGAAAATGTGTATGAAGCTTATGGTAATTAGTCACCAATCCGCGAGCAAATGTGAGTGCTATTACTACTCGTAGTGGAATTACCATTGTCAATCCAACGATCCCACCCCCATCATCTACACCTCCTCCACCACCATTTATCCCTACTCCTCCTACACCTAGTATTAGTGCACCGTTATCGTCTCCGCCTCGTCATGACGATGTACCTAGGAAGGAACCTTCAACATCTCAACCTTTACCTACTACACCTGCACCTTCACCTCCCAAACCCAATATCCCATATCCCTCTCGTTTAGGCAAGACCAAAATGCTAACCAAGGATGACTCTGAAGTGTCACGCTATGTGAAGATGATCTCTCAAATGAACTTCAACATTAGCTTTCTTGAAGCACTTGTCCACATGCCCAAATTTGTTAAAGCATTTAAGGAATTGCTTAACAAGAAGGAGAAGCTGATTGAACTCGCCAACACTCGCTTAAATGAAAACTGCTCTGCAGTTATTCTTAAAGAACTTCCGGAAAAGCTTGGAGATCCCGGTCACTTTGTGTTGCCTTGCGTTTTCAACAAAACTGAAGAATTTACTGCCCTTGCTGATCTCGGGGCCAGTATTATTCTTATGCCTTTGAGTGTTTGGAAAACACTATCATTGCCCGACCTCACTCCAACGAAGATGACTCTTGAACTTGCAAATCGCACTCTCGCTTACCCTGTTGGTATTGCCGAAGATGTGTTCATCAAAGTTGGCACATTTACTTTCCCGGCCGACTTTGTCGTTGTTGATTATGAAATGGACCCTCGTATTCCTTTAATACTTGGTCGGCCATTCTTGAGAACCGGACGAGCTCTAGTTGATGTTGCCGAAGGTGAGTTAATCTTAAGAGTCGGGGATGATGCACAAGTTTTTAAAATGGGGAAGCTTACAAGCAAATCCTATGGACGAGAATCAGTGAATATGATTAATGTGCTTGATGATTTTGTCGTCTACAACAATCCTCTATTCGACTCTTGCATTGATAATCCAATTTTTCAAGATGATGTGGATGATTCTCTATCCAATTTGGACGCTTCTCCCATTTATGATTCTCCACCGGTCTTTGATGCTTATTATGATGAATCTTGCTCAGATTCGGATGATTATAATGACCTTACTTCCGAGTATCCCGAGATGCCCACTTTCGATGATTTCGATGAGGCTGATACTCTTTCGAGCGATTCTTCGCATGATGAAGATCCTCCGCCATCACTCGATCCTACTTTGGACGATTACTCATTTGAGGAAGATTTCTCTACGTTTCTCAACACTTACTTCCCTCATGAGAGTGATGCTCCTCCTTATGATTTTGAAGATTATCGTCTTGATCCTACTTTGGATTTGAAGAACATTCTTTCAAAGGAGAAGAAACCGGTCAACACCAATATCCGCAGCACGTATGAGTTAACACCTCTGTGTCCCCCTTCTGAGGACGAGGTTGTGCTTCTTCGCGGATCTTCTTCACACTCTGCTGAGCCTGAGTGCTATTTTCCCTTAAAGGAAAAGGTGTTCGACCCCGGTATTGATATTCTACAGCCATCTCAGTATCCACCTGATGAAATAAAAGGAAATATCTTTGGAACTTATGGAAATCTGCTTTTACCACTTCACCCTTGCTTCCACCGTGCTCCATCGCTGCTTAAGGGAACCTTGCCTACTCTTCTTTGGCTTGCCTTGTTCTCCTTATGTTTGTGTTATTTGATGGACGAAAACTATGTCTTTGATCCTAGTGGAAATGTTTCATGCTTCTTCCTATGATGATCAAGGTCGAGTCAGGCTCACGAATCGGTAATCAAAAATCAAGCGCTTCTTGGGAGGCAACCCATGCATCTATCTTTTAGCTTTCTTTATCATAAGTGTAGGGGGAGACCCGTTGGTTTGCTTTCCTCTCCTCTCTTTATCAGGGATTCGAGCTTCAAAGACACACTCTTGATGATTCTTGACGACCCGTGATTCCGTGTTCCCTTCTTCCCGGTTCTATCCTAAACTCTTTTCGATTCACTATTTTATTTTTTCTAATATTAAAATAGGAATCTCTTTAGTTGTCTTTTCCTTAAGCGAGATTTAAATAACGTGCACAATGTCCTAAGTGTAGGGGAGTTTACTCCCACATGCTTAAACATTGAGGACAATGTTTATGTTAAGTGTAGGGGGGACTTCTATCGAAGTTAAGTGGCATTTTCCTTGTATTTGTCCTCATTTTAACCGGAAAATCAATTTTTCGACATTTTTCAAAATTTTTGATCTATTTTGGCTCGTTAGTTTTTCCCTTTGTATAGTTATTTTCTTCCTTTGTTAGAATAAATCTTTAAATAAGTGGTTTTAATTTTCAAACGTTGTGAATCTTTTGACTCAATCCGAGTTTACTTATCTAAGTTACTCTAGCTAGTATCCTTAACGTGTTTAAGTCAAGTTTTGCTAGGCTTTTATATAGGGAGCTATAAAACGCGAAAGTCTTAACTCTCACGGGTTAAGAACAAGAACTTTTCGCAAGTTCCTATAATTGATCCTAGAGAGTCGTTTATCAAGAGAACTTTAAAATGCGATTTCTAAACTTGAAAAAGTCTAAGAGTTTGCAAGATCATATAGGCGACTCGAAAACCCAAAACTTTGATTTAATAGGCTAAGCATCCACGAGTCTCATTACTTGAGATTTTAAACTGTGGAGAACGAGAGATGATAGAGCCAATTATAAGTTTGGTATTCTTTCGTGAATTTATGTGAGTTAATTATGAGCCTATTCTCCCATCGCTTGCTAATAAATTTAGCTGTAATAAATAAGGTTGTACGATTTAAAAAGTTACTTAGCTTCTAGCCCAAGATCGTTTAAAAGTTGCTCGGTATGGATTAGAGTTCATAGCCAAGGCATAACTTATTGAAGCGGGATGCGAAGATTGGCGAGTCCGAAAAGGCCCTAACAAGGCATGAGGGCTATATTTTTTTGCTAAAGATCCAAAGTGATGTGAAGAATCATTTAACGAAAATCAATATGAAGGAACGAGACACACGACGAAAAGCAAAAACTCCCCAAAAGTCATGGAGAAGTGTATCCGAAAAGACCCTAGCAAGGTATGAGGATAAATAGATCCAAGTCATAAAAGGAGGCAGATCGTTGTATATCAAAATCCAAAATAAAGATTGGAGAAAAATGATGAAGTCGTGGTCCAAGTATGAATCTCTCAAAACTTCAAGTGAAGAAATTCCATTATGAAGAGAAGACTATAATTTCATGAACATCTCTCAAGGTTTGAAGTATGAAGTCGCTGCCAAATATCGGTCCGAGAAAGGTCTTAAATCGCGAAGCGAGTTATGCCAAGATATGAACTTTATGAGGTCCCGAGAAGCAGTTTTAAAAGATTTTGTCCTTTAGCTAACTATTGATTAAATTGTTCACTTTGTTTTCGGACTAAATAACTATCGAAATAAGTCAACAATGCATCTTCGTGATGAGTCAAGACAAAAATAAAATATAAGAGATACACCTAGGTATAAGGGAGTCTAAGTGAGAAATTGGCCCACATGAGTTCGTGTTAGTTTACTAACTTATAATAACAATGATCTCGTTTTTAAGCTTGGTTTGGAAAAAGTGAAAACTTGAGGATGATGATTATTCATGACATTTCCAAAACCCAAGGTATGCTTTTGATTTCTTTAATTTGAATGTTTGTAATTTTCTATCTCTTTAATAAAAGCCACTATGGATTGATTTTGATGAAAAATGTAAACGTGCGTTGTAACTAATGCATTGCATGAGGACATTGCAATGGTCAAGTGTAGGGGATTTGATAGGTGTGTAAACACCCCATCCTTTTTTCCACTTAATTACAATAATAACCGGGCCAAAACGTGTAATTTATGTCTTTTATGTCGGAATTATGCGTGGTTTATGTTTTTGTTGTGATTTAGGACGAAAAGGTGAAAAGTGGAGAAAACACGGGCATTCACGGGCATTTACGGACTTTTACTGAAGAAAAAGATGAAAGACGAAGTCGAGAAGTCAAGAGTGCAAAAAGAACGGAGTCCAAGACCAATTCTGAAGATTTATCGAAGAAAAAGTCGAAAGACGGAAGTTTACTTAAAGCCGAAGAACTCAAGTCTTAATTATTGAAGAATTAAAAGGCGAGTTCGAAGAAATCCCGAGCCAAGAGTCATTTAAGTCCAAGATTAAAGAAGATTTAAAGGCTTAAGGACTAATGGTGCAATTAACAAAGAGATTAAGAAGGAAGGACCTAATGATGCAATTAAGAGAAAATGAAGGAGGGGAGGAAGCTTCCTAATCCTCCCCTATATATAGATCATTAAGTTAATTTTTTCATTTTTGTTGGCTAAGGTGACAATTAGTCTTCCATCTTTATTTTTCTTGCACTTTAATTACTTGTCCATTTAAATACTTGTCTTGCACTTTTAATACCTTTAATTTTCCAAGTAAGTGTTCTTTAATTTCCTTGTTTTTATCTCTCATTCTACCTTTCTTTCTTGCTTGATCTTTATGTTTACATGTTTATTATCTTGCTTATTTGATTAAAGATTGTGTTTTTATGCTTTTGATTGTTTTAGATCATTGATTCTTATAGCTTATTTGTGTTATTTTTAAGTTTTGTAAAGTTTTTATAAAAGTTATTTTCGTATAAAGTTTGATTTCGTGAATCTTATTCATTTCGTTTTATAAAAGTCTTTAAATTTCAGTTGAGTAGCTTTTTCTTATACGGTTTACCTTAGGATTTTCGTCTTGTGCTTATTAGATTTATAGCTTATTTTTCTAGCTTATTTTGTGCTCTTTCTTCCGTATTCTGATCTGGTAAATCGGAAAGGGGTTAAGCATTCCGACCAGCACTCCACTGCTTGGTCGGAAAAGGGTTTGTAGTATTCCGATTGGGAAGTGTTTGGTATTCCGATCTGAAGGATTGTGAGTATTCCGATCAGGGGAGTTCGTGATATTCCGATTAAGTGTGTTGGTATTCCGATCAGTAAGAGTGACAGCTTTCCGATTTGAGTTCTAATAACATTCCGACGAGGAGGATTCCAATAGCCTCCTTTTTCCCACTTTCCGATTGAAGCATTCCGACCAGGTAGGTTTGTGGTATTCCGATCTGAGGTGTAAGTTTGGTATTCCGATTTGGCCATTGGTGACAGCAATTCCGATCGGTATTCCGACGACAACATTCCGATCAGGTCAAGGTGAGTCTGATCGGAATATATTCCGATTGGTGTTAATTTTTATATTTTGTCTTGTTTAATTTTTACATTCTCATTTTAATACTTTGTCTAATTTTAATTCTCGTCACGCTTTTAAATTCAAGTCATTTAATTATTTTACTTTCCGTCACGTTTTTAAAATTTGCACCCATTACTTTTAATTAGTCTTAGATTTAATTTCTCGCAGTTTTACTTTAACGCTTTTTATTTTACACCTTTTTACATTTAAGTCATTTACTTTAACGTCCCGCACTTTTTAATATACTACAACGACACACTTTTATTTCACCAAAAGACGACTGAGTCGCACATAAACTCCTTTTTCAATTCGAAGAGATTGGTACAACGATAATTTTTAACATGAGTAAAATCTGAGTTATCAATACTTTTCGAAAACATTTTATTCTTGAAGATAGCGAAAAAGCATCATCACTTTATCAAGTACAATATCGACATCCTCTTCACTAACCCATTTCATTCCTTTCCTTAACTTATCATCCACAAACTACGAGATAAATTCAGGTGACCGGGTATTTAAATTAATGAAATACTCAAAAGACGAATTCAGGGAATTTTGGAACATTTTGTCATTGTTAAATGCAAGATTAATGATCTTATCATGTTTATCTTTTATATCTAACAGACGCTGTACAAAGTCCACAGGATCTTTGAGTCTTTCTCCATCACTCACCAAATGCTTACCCGTTTCCCGGAGATGTGCAGTCATTACATCCCTTATTGATGTCAACCCATTAGGCACTCTACGGAACAAATTATACATTCTATCCAAATCATCATATTTATCATCTACAAGCATATTAACTAAACCTAAATTTTCCATCTGAACTAGCCTCGTCATCTGACTTTCTATCATCTCCTTTTCCACCACATTTGTTATCTTCACTTCACTTCACTTTACTTCACTTTACTTCTCGCATCCAATCATCATTATGGTTGGCGATACAACTCGTATGACATGAGGCATATGCGTCACGAGTTTAGCCAAACCACAAGAACGATCTTTACTTTATATATTACAAGTAGCAAATAATCGATGTTAACTGGCTTGCTAGCCATATAGTGGTTTGCTTTTTGTTTTGATTGTTCATCAATATACATATACTCAAAAGTCTACTAGTAAAGGTTGGTTTCCAAATCTGTCGTAATTAGATTATACTTGATCTCTTACATTTATATGTTAACAAAATCTTTGTTTTTACTGCATTCGTCCAAAATTATTGTATGTCTTTCGTTTTTCATTTGTCACAAAATTATTATCCATTTAAAAGTAACACAGTAGTTGAGTTCGTTTAACTTAGTCTAAACTGATATTTACAGAAATTAAAAAAAACAAACATAAATTAATTATGAAATAGTAAAAGTATCTTTTTTTGATTTAGTAGAAATCAAAGAATTAGTTAACGCAATTTTTAAAAATTGTGTATTTGTTGTTTGTTGACAGTAATTGGAGAAATGATTTACACGACTAAAAACATGACTAATTTTACATTCAAACCTTGTTTTCATTATTGAAAGTTTATGAATATAGTGTTAATATAATTAAAGTTGGGTTTTATTATTTTTTAGGAGGGGGATATCGAAGTATTATGATGGAAAATCGAAGACGTATGGAAGCCTAGCTGATGCATAGAACATGCCGTCTATTCAAGACATCGGGAAGACAGAAAATGCTTATAGTCGTAAGCGAAAAAACATGACCG
This sequence comes from Glebionis coronaria, assembly GCA_025667525.1. NCBI lineage: Eukaryota > Viridiplantae > Streptophyta > Magnoliopsida > Asterales > Asteraceae > Glebionis > Glebionis coronaria. The sequence goes on along the minus strand of CM046880.1, from coordinate 503,260,808 downwards.
CTCACACTGTGTTGATGGAGAAGCTGTGTGATTCTAGTAACGAGAATGGGGTGTCGAAGAGGCTTGCTAGTTGTGAAGAAAGTGGGGAAACTGTGAAAAAGAGTAGTTTGATGATGGGTGGTAGTCGTCCACCTTTGTATAGGAATGGTAGGAGGGGAGTGAATGATGGATCATCAGATTCATCTCGTAGAGTGTACAGGGCGCCGAGGAGATCATGGTCTCTCTCGAATATAATGTCGGAGGTCACTGGCTCGGTGAGTGGCAGAAGAGACGATGAGGTCTAGCTCATATTAGATGTATAGAATCAGAAAAGTTTTTGGTAGTGTTTTGTGGTTCTGTTTTCTAGTTTTGCCTGTTGTAGATGCTTATTAGTTATGGCATCTGGCATTTTTAGAATTTATAGGATGTCAAGCGGGTTGTAGTTTTGGCTTGTATTCAGTTGTCGATAATATGAAAAAGAATGCTCGCTTTTTTCTTTTTAGAACCCAAATGTTTACCCTATTCTTCTCCATGTACCAATCTTTGTTATTGTGCAACAATGCTAAATGAAGGGAAAACAATGAGACAAGATTTGGATGTATTTAATTAGAATAAATCAAGCGCGTAATTCTTATATCTTGACGTGAGATTGAGGGTTAGGAAAATAGCATGGTCTGTAACTCTGTATGTCCCGTTCTGCAAATGGCAGACCAGATCTTAACAAATGAAGCAAATTGCTAGTTCCCTTGATGTGTGCTGTAATCAAAATTACCCGTGTATTTTGCAATTTGCACGGGCAATTATATCGATGAAGTAAATTATGCATCATAAAAGTAGTTGTGGTATGAATAAAGGCATTTCACTTTGATTCATTGTATTTGTAGCTTCTACATGTTATATGGTGAAAATCTCATGTGGTTGACATGCCAATTCAGTGCATATGCAGGACGTTGTTATGGACAGCAGACCGTTTGCTTGACTATTTTTCTTTGCTATAGCGTGACGTAATTTTGTGCCAATGGTACCTGGGTAATTTTTTATCCGTAAGAGTTACCAAAAGTCAACTGATTTTTTCACAAAAAGAAACTACGAAAATAAGACGGTCTCATTAATGTATTTTTTACTCTGCAAAAAACATTGATATATTCTTTTCCTTTACTGGTTTCCTAGCGTATACAGAAACCCTTTAAGAACAACCAGAAGATGCATGTTCGTCTAACCTGGGGTACTGGATTAGTGGTTCAGTTAAAAACATTATTCAAATAGGAAAGGGCTGTCCGATTTGAGGACCTAACAATCCAGACACAAAAGAGTTAGCTAGCAATTGGTTTAGAAGTAAGGTTAGAATGTATAATTTCCATGTACGAAAATTTTTGAACATGTTTCTTACAAAATGTTTTAAAAGACGCAGACATTAGCCAGACGTCAAGTCAAATGGAAATTGCATCTGTTGGTTACGATAAAACAGATTAGCAGGATTAATAAGAGTTCAAGGGCTACGACTGCTTAGGGAAATGGACGACCTACACATGCACTTTATCTAAGTATTGAGGTTGCATTCTGATATATAAAAATAGATCAAACCAAGGATTCCAATTGCAGAGTAAAAAAATAAATAAAGTCACTAACAAAAGCTGCTTACTCACTACAGGTACAACTAATCACATTTGTGACAAGAGATTAATGACGATTAGGAAAAAAGATTCAATGATCGGTACTACAACATTAGGATTGACTCAACAAGCTCGTACAGTGGTGCAAGTTCCTCCTTATCGATCAAGCGGAATTCCTGCCCATCCAGTGAATTAAGCACTAGTTAGGTTCAAATATGTCTTACTGTTTTATGGGTAAATATTTACTGTTAACTAGTAGTCAAGGTGAAATAGCTCACCCATGTGAAGAGGAAAAAATGCTTGAAACAAGTATTTAGACGAGCTTCTTCTTTCAAACTCATAATCATCTGAAAATGTGAATGATATATGTGAGCATACACCCTAAACAGCCGCTTGAATACTGTCTTCACCACATCCTGGAAATTTTGACGAAATGGCGCACCTGTAAACACACAAAAGTTAGATGATTTAAAATATTTAAAACTTTTTTTGCTGAAGACTAAATTTGTAAAATACTATGTAAGATTTATCACACACCAAGTTTTTGAGGGAATATTGATTCGTTATCAAGTTGAGTTTCAATCCATTCCATCAAATAGTCCACATATTCAGGAGCAAATACTACTATCGGTTTCTTAATAGTAACTTCATCAGCGCACCTGTACTCGAATATGCAAATATTAGACTAATAACATTAGACTGGATCTATATCGCATACATTACGAATCGTATTTGATCGTACTAAACTAATCTTTATACACAGTTTAATTTGTCACATTGTTAGGATTAGGCAACTTACTTTGCTCCATCTGTCATTGTGGGGCATGTTGATGACGTGCGGAACTCAGTAAGAGTGCCATAAAGAAGGTTCACTTGATTAAAGAAATCAACAGCTGCAGAAACAAAAATGCGCTCAATTGCATATAATTCAGCGATGAGATACTAAAACTCGGCAAAAAAGATTTCATATGCTAATTTACAAATTATAAACATCAAATATCAGTAAAAAATTATTTACATTTATGGCTAGCCACTCATTAAGATCTTCTCCACGGGGATAGGCGCACGACTTCCCTCAAATTACCACTACCCAAAGTAGCATCAATGTGTTTTTTAAGTTGTGCGCCCTGCATCCATAAAAACTCATCACATTAAATGGGTTTGAGCAGAGGAATAAGTTCATATAATGAAAAATCCATCGATGTTTGTATAAGTTGTAGCTAACTACCTTGCTTCCTAATGGTGCACTCTTTTTTGGTCGAAAAGTCTTCTGGTTTCTGCAAACACCAATGTTAAGGGAGGATCAGCAAATGTATAAAAGATATCGAATCCGAACGAGTTTTATGCACATTAATATCTAGTAGTGGTCTTTAGTGTGAAACTTGAAGTTCCTAAATTTGACTATCATTTCCATATCCAGACTCATGTCTCCACAGATACAATGGTGCCATACCAATCACCGCCAACTAAATAAACAATTTACCTAAAAACTATTAATTTAGTCTATGATTAGTTGGACTGGATCAAGTAAAGGTGTATATGCATCAATATTGGTCCAGATATAGTTATACATCAATAAGTGATTGATAGGTGTGAAAACACCCATCCTTTTACCACTTAATTACAATAATAACCAAGCCAAAACGTGTATTTTATGTCGTTTATGTCGAAATTATGCGTGGTTTGTGTTTTTGTTGTGATTTAGGATCAAATTGTGAAAAGGGGAGAAAACACGGGATTTCACGGGCTTTTATCAAGGAAAAAGACAAAAGACGAAGTCAAGAAATCAAGAGTGCAAAAAGAACGGAAGTCCAAGACCAATTCGGAAGATTTATCGAAGAAAAAGTCAAAAGACGGAAGTTTACTCAAAGCCTAAGAACTCAAGTCTAATTTATTGAAGATTACAAGATGAGTTTCTTAATCCCGAGACAAAAGTCGAAGACTTTGGAAGATTAAGGACTTAACGAGTAATTAAAGAAAGAAGAAGGAGGGGAGGAAGCTTCCTTCCACTAATCCTCCTCCTCCCCTATAAATAGATCATTAGCTTCATTGTTTAGTGTTGGTTGGGTGGATTGACAACCCATTTCTTCCACCATTTTCATTTTGCACCTTAAATTCTTGCACTTTAATTTCTTGTATCGCACCTTTTAATTCCTTTTAATTCCAAGTAAGTTTTATTTAATTGTTGTTGAATCTTTACTTTTCTTGTTTAATCTCTCATCTACGTTTCTTATTTGTGTTTAATCTTTGTGTTCATGTTCTTGAGTGTTATGATTTTCAATCAAGTGGGTTTTGATTGATTTGCCTTTATTTGTTAGTTTTGTTGATTTGTTTTGATTGATTATTGTTAGTTGTTGTTTATTGGTTATTTTGGTTTAATCTTTTGGTTTGTTTTGATTAGATTTAATTAAATTCATAGCTTTATCTTGTTTCACTGTTCTTTGTGTTCTTCCTGTTCCCAGATTCCGAATGAACCTTTTCTTCAGTTATTCCGAACGAGAAATTTCTTTATTTTATTCCGCATCAATTAGATATTCCGCATGAACCTTTTGTTTATTTATTCCGAACCAGCATGTCACTTTGATTGTTCCGAATGAAGTTTTCAGTAAAATTATTCCGGATCAGTTTGCTCATCCGGAATAATCAATATTCCGGATGAGTAGCATAATATTCCGAATAAAGCAAAATTATTCCGAACCAGTTATATATTCCGGATGAAGGTTTTCTGCAAATTATTCCGAGTCAGTGAATTTATTCCGAACCAAACTTATTCCGGATGAACAACTTATTCCGGATGAACAACTTATTCCAGATGAACAACTTATTCCGGATGAACAACTTATTCCGAATGAATGGTTTATTCCGGATGAAGCTATTATTCCGGATGAGTGTTTATTCCGGATAAGGGACTTATTCCGGATGAAGGTGATTTTCCGAATGAGCACTTTTTCTTGGTTTTTATAATTTCAGTTTTAGTTTATTTTTAAGTTTAGGTTTACTCAGTTTTAAACTTTATTTTTCCCTCCTTTTTACTTAATCGCACTTTTAATTTACTCGCATTTAATTTTAGTTTACCTTATTTACTTTTAAGTTTGTCTTTTTATTTCTTGTCACGTTTTCAATTTCTCGTCCTTAATTTTCCGTCAAGTTTTTATCTTTCAGTATTTCTTTTTACCGTCTTTACTTTATTTTTATTTGTTTCAAGTCTTTATTTTTAATTAGTTTACAACGACAACCATTCTATTTCTTTTCTACCAAGAACAATTGAGTCGCACATTGAACCGGAAATCAATTCGAGAAGATACCGAGAAACGAACTTTTCAACTAGCAAAATCTTTACATTAGTGATCAAACAGAACAAATCACAAATTGCCCTTATAGAACATCAACTTCAAAATCAAAATCGATTTCATATAACTTCAAACTGATAAGCATTTATTGAATTAAGAGTAACAACTATACAATGTCAAATCTTTTCAATTAGATCAATGATCTAAACCTATGACCTTCCTATTCCTATATAAATAACCAGCTAGACTCATGCTAAGATTGAAGTAACTAAGGTGTAGGGGAATATTTACACAACTCACAGAACTTTAAAGGCTCCTATCCCATAAACATAGTAAAAGTATAAAGACAAAAATGATCAATGTAAGAAATTATTATGTATCAGTAAGTGGAGTAAAACCAAAGTACCCAACAAACAAAACGAGATGCAAAGAGGAATGCACAACTGAGGACTGAGGTAATATATGATGTCTGTTATTTGGCATCAATGCCAATTCACAATAACAACAAAGGTGCACTATTTCGAACATAAATGATATAATGAAGAAACCCACCATGAGTTCATTTCCAATGACATTCTGGCATAGGACGGTGACCACTTCAACATAATTACTGCTGATTTTGTGAGTTCCTTTATTGTTCCAACATAAGTGTATCTTTACCATTACTTAAGACCTTCTCTGCCAACTTCCATGGAACTGGCGAAATATCCTGAAAGAAACACAATTATTTTAGAAACATAGGATGTGTAAACAAAAAAGGGAAAATACGAGAAACTTAAGGACCTGTTTTTCTTTCCTGACATAGGATGTTCCTTTATTTATAATAATTAGATAATAAGTTGTTTGAGTATTTGAAAAATTCTTGTTATTTGAGGATTTAGATGCAAAAATGACCCTTAGCTAACAACATTATCTTATTAAATTCATTGCAGGCGGTTTGAAACTAATCAGTACCATAGTTGTGGCATACCACTTTGGATCTAACGACTGGCCTAGTAACCTTTCGGAATGGGGGATACTGATTATTTGACTCCAAAACAATCAGACGGGGTTTGGGATTGCTAATTTATAATGATTAGATATCTCATACACTTGATGCATTTTGATACGGTAATTAGTACTTTGAGGATTTTATCTAGAAAAACAGTATATGATACTTATGACAACTCTACTTTTATAATGTATGATCAGATTTTGTGAAACACTCGAAAATAGATTATCTGCTTCTGAATAAGCATGTCCATCCTACTTTTGGATTACATATTTTCTACTTATGCTTAATTTAGGCACTTGTAAACAAGTACTTCTAGGCTCTTATAAATAAATGTCTACGTGAGCACAAACTAAACAAATACACTGCCTATTATTATATCTAAACACTCAAAAAGTGGTTAAGCTAATGAGCACTTGAAACAATGCAATCTAAAACACCCTATTCGAAGTCCTTTAGACTCAAATAAGGAAATAAGCAATTTTATCCAACGCCTACTTGTTATCTACCTAAAAATAGAAAGATAAGCAGTCCCAAACAGCCTCTATTGCTTTTCTAATAAGAATATAAGTAAATCCAAGCACTATCTCCTACATTGTGTTAATATGATAAACTTATATAATCCCATACGTCCCAACATAACCCAGAAAATAGATTTCGACTATAGCCATCTAACTTTTCAAACGTTTTTTTTAATTTACACGTTTCATCAAACAGTTAGTGTGCATCAGTTGGTTAATGAATATCAATTCATGTTTACCTTTATTCCAAATTTAAAACTCATACATGATAATGGAGATTAATCCCATACTCATCTAATATGTATTATAGTAATAGAATATGTAAAAACGTAGCATAACTAAATAGATGTATGAACTTAGATATATAAAAAGCCTAATTAAACAAATAAAAAAACAGATGTCATACATGTATTTAATTTGATACCTGATGAAAAGATATGAAGATGAAGCAAATGTGATATATTCAAAATTTGTAATTTTTCGGTTAAGAGTTGTTCTTGTTTTCTCCCAAAAGTGAAGTTTCAGAAGCTTTGGGTTGGAATTTTTAAAATGGGTTATAGATTTTTATAGTTCCCAGTATTTCTAAATATTATTTGGGGATCGATATTAATTATGTAGATTGAAAATTTTGATTTACGGTTTTATATCTAGAGATAAATATTGGGGTACAATTGGGGTAAATATGGAGTAAGGATTGGGATGAAGGGGATGAACTATTGATTGCCAAGGGTGGGTTTAATGTGTGTGTGAAAGGGTTGATTTGGGGATTGAGTTTAATGGGGTAATAGGTGAGGTTTAGTGTGTGTTAGTAAATATTAAAATTAACTATAAGCTAATTAGTCATTTCACATACTGTATAAAAAATATAGTACAAGGTACAGTCGCATAAGTTTGAAAAAAGTTGCATAAAATAATAATAAGTTTAAATAATATAAAATGTTTTTTAATGATTTAAATAATATTAAAATTAAATTATAATTAATATAAAAAAATTCGCATAAAAAAGTACCCTTACACATTTCTTACAAAAAAGAGTACTTTTTTTTATGAATAGTATTTTTATTAATTTGAAAATAAAGTTGCATAAGTAGTTTAAGGTTGCTTATGGTAGCTTAACGTAGCATAAGGTGGCATAAGGTGGCTTAAGGTCGCTTGGTCTAGTTTTAGAACTTTAAAGTATTAGGGTAGTTTGACACATGCACTTCATGAATGGTCTATTTAGGTAATTAGCCCCATTTAAAATCAGCATCCGAAATCCATTTACTCATTCTATCTTGATTTTTCAACCCTCCATGGAACCTAATCATGTCAAGGAATACATCGACTGTTTAGCTTAGACCATGGAACCTAATCATGAATCTACATCATTTCACACATTCAAAACCGAAAAATCTTTTAATCAGCCTTTGTTGACTTCTGTTTAACGTTTGTTTCTCCAATCGAATACAAACCGGAGGAGGGGCAGAAAACAACCGTTCAAAACTATCCAACTATTATCATTAATACTGGAAACATTTTCATTCACATATACACACAACTATCAAATTTATGTATAATGCATTTCTCTTATTTCCAAGGCAATCATATTAATTAAAACAAATTAGCTAAAACTACACCTACCCTAAACTTGCAAATGTGAAAATCTAAACAATCAAAGGAGGACCCACACAATCCAAACCCTTCCAACCAAAAAGCGTGACTACTTAGGTGTAGACGTGTAGTCACTTGGTACTCTGAACCATGGGGGAGAAACGCATCGACCTATACTTTGCACAGGAAGAATTGAACAGTCTTTATTTTTTGGAAAAGGAAAATATATTAGCTCCAACCAACTAAAAACCACACCACGGCAACCATGAACAAATCTCATGGGGCATAGAAGTTTAATACACAAATAAAAAACATACTTCTCACCAAGCAATAGACTAACTAGCCAATATACTAAACTGCATGATCCAAACTTCAAATACAAACAACAAAGAGCATAATACTAAGCTTAGCCAAATATAGAATCCAAGCAGCAGATCTTCAAGCATACAAGCATAATATCCAAGGAGACTACCTCCCTAATAGACTTGAATAGCTGAATGTGTGTCAACTTTTTTATCTCTATACCTTGTCATCGTCTTCAATAAACGATATAATTCGACTCATCAAGTAAGAGTAGAGTTTCCATGTAACAATTAAATGAAAATGAGCCAGAAACTCCATTAATATCCATACCATTGATACGTCATGAGGAGGGGTCATAAACTTCAAGTACAGACGAGTTTGTATCATCAATACTTTCAATTATAACTTCACCATTATTTTTTAACTTTAATATATTATAACGCACCCAACTATCTGGCACCCAACTATCTGGTGCCTTAATACTAAACATCTTAGTAAACGACTTGGTAACACTCTCCTTAATTATCCATACATCACAAAATTTGTCACCATAATTATAATACTTAAACAAACCAAGAGATTCATAGACCTTCGAGACCGTTAACCCATTCGTGTGTACTAAACTATCCGGAAGACACACTTTACCAAACTCGTGACTTTTCAAATCAAATGAAATGACCAAATTAGACCTAGTTCCAACATCTACATTAATATTATAAGCAAACCAATAAATAAACCCATTGACAAAAGCCGAATGAGACATCAAATTACAAGTTATTAAAGCAGGAGCAATGTTAGACACGCTTTTCCAAACATGTGTACTTAACATAAAGACCTCTACCTCCCAGTTCACAGTCGAATGGCCAATAGTATTAATTCTAACAAGCGTAGGGTCACTTGTGTCGGGAGAAACCCCAAAACCAATAAAAGTAAGTCCATTTGGACTTCGCAATGAATTAGATATAGTAACACTAACATATTTTCTAATAGAAGGATTCCACAGAACAACTACCTTCTCTAAGTTGCCGCCATAGGCAAATAAAACATCTCTGCGCAAACCGAAAATACATAACAACCCGTTGACTGAACTGACTGATGATATATATCCAAGTTGGCTAACGGGCTGTGGGACGGTTAGGGGAGATTTCTGGTTAGGGAAAGTATCATCGTACAAAATGGAAACATATTTTGCTTCATTAAAAGCATATCTTGCTTCATTAAAATCTAGCTTATATTTAACAAGTAGATGTTGTTGTGTGTTTTTATAACTATGTATGAATTTAGAGCTATCAATAACAGATTTCCATAGTTTTGAAACTGACCTGCATCGAACAACTGATTTTATTGGAAGCTTTTTGATGATTTCTGTTTGAATTTCGAGTGGTATGTGGTCTGACATTTTTGTTTTGGTTAGGGTTTTGAAATGAAAGTAAAGTGGAAGAACATAAGCAGCAGCATTTGATGCTAACGCAGGTTGTTTTTATTGTTTGGGCCACTGGTCTTCGTTTACAATAGACCATAAACAAGTGGAATTTTCGCAACAAAGTGCCACGTTAGCCCCATGACAGTTAAAATTTTTCTGTCGGCCCAAATATTTTTCAAGTAATAGTGGTTACTCCGGTAAAGTATAAAATGTCTAAGCACGATGGAATGTGAATGAGAGATACCAATTAACATTAAGTTAAGGTTGGAGTATCACTAAACTATTTGTGACATGCCACCAAATGATATTAAAGAACCAAAATAAACATTACATGCCAAAAATCCAAACGCCATTTACACATCGAACCAAGTCAGCTTTGAGCACCGCATATCCGAAAAGAAATCGACATCTTCTGCATCGAGCTTGTTCTTGAATTGAAATGTAATAAGTTTAAGCCGCACCGTAACCATCGGACGAGTATTTTATAACGTGAAAAGCAATAAAAATGGCTCGAGTATCGGTTTAAAACCGAACCGAACCACGAAAACTCAACCGAACTGAAAACCGGATTTGAGAAAAAAAACATGAACCGAAAACCAAACATAACAGATAGTTAGGCGTACTTATCTTTATTTTAACCCAAAACTGAACCAAACCGCGAAACCAAAAACAATAAAAATACAAAACCGAAATTGATCGATCTATTTTAGTTGACTCGACTCGGTTTGTCTGTTCAGTTTGATTTTCGATTGGTTTTGCTCAATCTGAAATAAGATATTTATCATCGGGCTCTTGATAATATTAAAGGAAACGTTTACGTTCAACATTTAGCTACACCACTACTTTACGCAGTTGCCACTAATTTATACAGCTAAAATGATACTAACATCTAACATAAAAAACATGATCAATAACTATTTGGTATGTTAACCTTTAAAAAACCGGTAACTGATATGGGTCATATTAGGAGTCAACCAAGTCAAACTTAATAGTCAACAACCATTCATTGTATAAATATCCAATAGGTCATTTCATTCATTAGCTAATCAAATTGTAAATCCAAATTCTCTCCTTTTCTAATTTTGTAACAAACTCTTTGTAACAACTATTGTTCGTGAATGTAATCTAATTACAAGTTCATTTCTTCTTATACGACTTCCAGATTGTTTTACTAGTGCTTCTTACCATTTCTTAAGTGAGATCTAAAAGGCACATATCATTTGGTATCAGTGACTTCGATCTTATAACCAAGATTGTGTCTTGTTCTGATTTCATTACATGCATTACCTAATAACAACCATCACAATCCGTCATTAACAATCAATACACCAAATTTAGGGTTCTTGATTGGGGTTTTGAATAGTTCGACAATTGGGGGTTTGAGTAATGCCATTAAATTGACTCGTTTCATATGGGTTCTGATCAGAATGTGGGTGGTAGTGGTTCTTTTCAAGTTCTTAATTGGGATTATTGGGATTTTTTTCAAAGTTCTTGATTGAGTTGTAAGAAATTTGTTGCAAGAAAGTTAGTTACATCAGTTCTTGTAGTCATACTTTGTTTTTTGGTCATGGAGAAGTTAAGGGATGAAGTGTGGAAGAATAGTTGGACAACAGAACTTCCAAGATCTGGGGGAAGAGATGTTAGGGGTTGGTTATCCGAATGCGAGCAAAATTTTAAAGCTAATAAGGTGCTTGATGAACATAAGCTATCACTAATTTCTAAACATCTTTTTGATATTCCTTTACCGTGGAACGAGTTGATTGTGAAAGTAGTTGGAAGAAATATACCATGCTTGATTTACAAACATCCAATATTGCAAAGATTTGGTAATGATAAGACGCACATTATACTGGAAATTCTTAGAAAAGCGGACATTGTTATGGAATACTATGATGAGTTTTGGAATATGTTAGGTGTGGGTTTTTTAAGTGATATGGGTAAGGATGAAAGTATGAAACACATTATGTGGATCTTTTCATTGAGGGGATGCAGCTAGAAATTGGAATTATGGTTCGAGAGTGTAATCCCAAAAGCCTTTGGAATGCTTGTTTTTTGGCCAACTAGGAAGAATCAATGGAAATGGTTGTAGATGTCGACGAGTCAGTCGAGGTGAAAATGAATTAGTTGGTGAAAAAAGTGATATAGTAAGTACTGGTGATGTAGAAGATGAGGTCGAGGTGGAAGTTGAAGTAAGGGAAGGCGGTAATGCTGATGTGAATACAATAAGTGAATTATCTCTAGAACAAGACGGGTACGTGGAAAGTAAAGAGTGGGAAGAAGAAAATAGTTTAGGAACTATGGTGGTGGTGGTTCATTGTTCCTTACACTTGGTTTGTATGGGTTTGGAGGTCATGATTAAGTAAATGAATTTGAGTTCGAGAGTTTAAACCAAATATTGCAATGGATAATTCCAGAAATGACAAGTTTAAATGGAAACTCTCTGCTTTTGGACTTAGAGACAGATGAAATACATGAAGTGATTCTCGGTCATTTGATGTTTGGTTTATGGAAATGGGCAATTAGAGGAAGGAATGGAATAAAGTGTAAAGTAAAGAATAAAGACTAGAAGTTTGATATTTTGGAAGGAAAAAAAGGGAAGGAAACATGTCAGAAAAATGCAAATTGGGGTATAGAAGGTGGAAATTTAACGTTTAGAGATTGCCTAGGATAAGGAAGAAATGAGAAGAAATGTTGGTATGGTGTAGGATTTGTTGGAATGTTGTAATTAGGGGTGTTAAAGCTTTTGAAGTAGGGGGTTGTGAGGCAAGCTATACGTTTATGAATGTGGGGGAAATATCTGGGTAATACAAGAGAAAGTGTAGTCAATCATATTTTTTGGAATCATATCAGATCCTTATATGGTGGGCGTGAGGAAAACAGACATGAAGTTGATGTTAAGAAGGGTATAGTGTTGTGGTGATACAATGGATCAATAAAGGAGTGTGCAACTTGCTACTAGAACTCTTATTGCTTGCGGACAAGCAATATTTGAAGAGGAAGACGTTGATATGGGTCATATTAGGAGTCAGCCATGTAAAACCAAATAGTCAACAACCATTCACTATATAAATACCCTATAGGTCATTTCATTCATTAGTTAATCAAAGAGTAAATTGCAAATTTTGTCCCTCGACTTCGCAAAAACGGCAATTTTGCCACTGAGTGCAAACTTCAGGCAATTTTGCCACTATACTTGCATTTTCCATGAAAATGAGCCCCTGAGTTAACTTTCGCCCGCTTTCCTCGTTAACTCCCACACATGCCACGCGCGTGAGGATATTTTAGTCATTTCCAGCCGTTTACAGCCTAAACCCTTTACCCACCTTTCGTTTCATGCAAAAACATCCTCCAAAGGATTTTCTCACTTGACAATTCAAAAGTCACCTTTCGTAACTGCAAATTTCGTCACTGAAATTTAATTTTCCGTAAAAAAAAAGTTGGTAGTCCCCTTTCTGACAAACTTTCAAGGACGTATTTTGCACGACCTTTGAAATACATACAACACTTAACCCCTTAGACTCTTCGATCCATGGACCAAAGTTGCAAACTTGTTAGCAACATTCACGACAGTTCATGAACATCAATGTCATTTGCACTCTACCCTATAAATGTCACTACCCCTAACCACAATTTCAAACCCAAACTTATAATTAAACAGTTAATAACTTAATGGCAGACAAAGTCGACGGTTCTAGGAGATTGGTATTATGTGGTAGATTGGCCAGTGATGCAAACTCGTCTCACATGGAGAGACGATTGTTTGTTCAATTTGGTATGGAAAGAGATCATAATCTTGCATATGCTACGGACCTTGAGGTCCTAAATGATGAAATTCAGGAGAGGATCAACCATCGAAACCTCTTGATCAATGAGGTGGAAATTCTGACGAGTTGTATTCCTGCGGTTGAAGGTGCCGTGGAATTGAAAAATGCTCGTGAACGTAATGAGGAAATGGTGGCGAAGTTGAACTAGTTGGTGATCGCAGCCCGCAGTGCCACAACAACCAACACTTTGTTCATGATTAGAATGCTTTCACATCTTAGTGATTATGTGTGGTTTGTTTGGGTGTTTATAAAATGTTTTGTAATCTTATATCATAATCTAATGTACTATATTTTTCACTTATGAAATGATAATGAAGTTTTATGGTTGTGGTTCTTGTTAAGGGGCGTTTGAAGATCCTGGAAAGGGCTTCGATGATCTTGAAATCAAGATACAAAAGTTAGAAAATATTTTTCAAGCAGCAAAGGAACAAATGCTATTGAAGAAAGGTAAATTGTCGTAAACATTTTCATTAATCAGTCTCGGATTTAAAAAAATGTTTTGTTTCAAACATCCACTTTAGAATTTAATTTTTACCCCTAGAATCATATCCTAATTGCATAAGTAATAACAACTGAGTCAGACACCGGCACTGAAAAACATGAAGTGAATGATCCTGTTAGGCCGTGTTCAACCTCTAATGATTATGAAGCTAAATTAAGGTTCAACAAGAAATTTGAACAACCTGTTGTTTTAGGAATAAGGCCACATGCAATAAGGAATTTCATCTTAGGGCTTGCATCAGTGACCACATGGGACAAAATTGTGAAGAAAGAATTTGACAAATCCTAAATAATCAATGTAAAAACAATTGAAAATATTGTCTTGCATCTTTTGAAGAAACTTTATGTGGCTTATGTTTGGGTTGTATTTTGATTTTGACTTTTTTAAGTCAACCTTTTATAAAGTTGTACCTTTTATTTTGGTCAATGATCACTGCTTAGTCTTGCTTTTGATTGTGATAGTGTTGTGTATAGAAGTTCAGGCAATTTTGAACTTCCAAATTTAACTTGCATTAATAAAAAAAAGATTACAAGAATTGACAAAGCTTTAAGGAATGTTTGGATTTAGGTCATAATTATTCATTACTTGCATATAGGTGTTAGGCTTAGTTGCTTTAGTTCATCTAGGATTAGTCAAGCTTATTTTTGTCTTTGTTTATATAAAAAAACATAAAACACAAAAAAATTAGGTAGTGTTAAGTTTCTGTCAGTTTCATATCAGTTTCTTCAAATTTAGGATTTAAGTTGTTAAAACTCGTTAGATTTAGCTTAAATTTACTTGTATTATTCTTTTGTGAGGTTTATAAGTAATACTTTAAGTTCCATACGCTTATAACTCAAAATAAGTCATCTACTAGTTCATACTTGGCAAAAATTAACCAAGCATTTTATACAACACACTAGCAAGGATTTAAGGGGTCAAGCCTAGTTTTAGGAATTAAAACTTGGTATACTCTTAGAACATGTGGTGAAGTAATTTTGTTTGAAGTTTGCTTAGATTTTAGAGTTGAATTGTAGCTTATACTTAAGCCCAAACTTCACTATTAGTAATACTGCCATAGGATTAGTACTAGCAGTGGTAATAAATTTAACTGCTAGTGTTATTTGAGGTTTTTCAAATTTGATTTCTAGCTTATTTGCTATTTGAGTGAATCTATGTATTATAACTTGTTGCTTGTGCTTATATTTATTTTTATACTAGCTATAAGCAAACTGTTTATAGTCCAGCTTATTCTACCCAAAAAGTAAATTAAGTCCGTGTGAAGCAAAAAGGACACAAGGATTCGACCTTGTGACCTCCTCACACCACACAGCTTAACACACACTTACTTGAACCAGTTGCCTCTTAAGATTTTTTCATTTTTCTTGTCCTTCTTTTTCTTTTATTAACTGTTTCTATTAATAATTTGCGAAACTACTTATAGCTTATTATGCTTAATGTAAACCGTTAAGTGGGTATCCAAGATTTCGGTTGCTAACCAATGATCCAAACAACCCTTAAGTAGCAGCAAAACAATCAACATATATGAGTGTTAATATGGTAAATTCGAAGATATTCATACAAAACACTGAATTTGTTAACAAGAAAACAACAAGCAACTACAACCTAGAACAAGTAAACAACAAGCAACACATGATACTCAACTTACATTAACACTAACGCCACTACAATTTCCAATGAATGTGTCCTTCTTGAAAACCTTAACTAAGTTTTTTTAGTAATATTAAGATAATGGATGGATGGTTTAGGAGTGAACACCGAGACATTACGAACAATCAAAGCAACTATACAATAATATCCTTTTTAAGATCCTCTACAACAAGGACTTTGTGGTGAATTGCACCAGAAAGAGACCCCGAAAGGTCTTTAAGTGTTACTGTTAGATCACCCAAAGCATTCAGACTACAAGACTTGATTATCGCAATCACTTGCTCAAGTTTTCCATTGTTAAGAAAGTTATTCACATTGCCTAAACACCCACTCACAATTAGGGGTGTCAATATTTCTGACCTGACCCGACCCGAACACGACCCGAGCATATTCGGTTCGGGTTAGTTAGGTTTAAATTTCGATTTGTGTTAATCGGGTCAACCCGAATAACCAGAATTCAAAATCGGGTCGGATGTCGGGTATAAAAATTATATTGAATTCGGGTTCGGGTCAACCCGATTGACCTGAATAAGAATTTATTTTTTTTTAAATTTAAAATAATATAATTTCTTTTAAAAAAGAGTAAATTTTTTTTAAATATTTTACCCGACCTCTGGTTGACCCGAACCCAAGTAACACGAGTTCAGTTCGGGTAACTTATTTTTAGGCTTGACCTGAATTCGACCTGACCCGATTGACACGAACCCGACCAACCCGACCCGATTCCCACCCTACTCACGATACCCCCATTAAAATTTACAAACTAAACCGCACTAACCCACGAGCCACGACTAAAATCTTCATCCTCGTCTACATCCTCAATAACTTTCCTAATTACTCTTGTGTAGACATCACGACCTCCTGGGCATAATCCCGACTATCCGCTAATTTACGGATTTTGGCTGCTTGAACAATACCAGCGGGGCCTGGTATTAACCTAACCGTTTTTGCATCTGAATTATCAACAATGTGATTTTGCAATGAAACAATGGTTTCGGTGGTGGTGGTGTCCTAACCGGTATTTCATCACAATTATCAACATTGTAACATTGTGGTTATCAACAGTTGGGTTTCACTACAAAAATCGAATGAACAGGTGAAGGGTGTTTCCCCGACGACATAATGTCGCCGGGGAAACATGATAATCCCTGGCGACATTGTTGACGTGGCAAAAAGTCATGAAGACGTTTTGGTAAAAGTTTGACCGACTTATCCCTGACGACATGTCGCCGAGGAATCTTCGACCAAAATAATCAACCAAAAGAAAAAGCGGGATATTTTCCCTCCCGAGTATCCCCGACGACATGTCGCAAGGGATAAGTGATCCAGGGATAACTAACCTTAATCTTTCTGGTTAATAATCTGAGGGAAGTTTCCCTGGCGACTTGTCACTAGGATACTGCCGCTAAACAACAAACTCTCGAATTATTTAGCAAAATGGTTGGCGGGCTTTTTCCCGCCAAAGTTTCCCCGACAACATGTCGACGGGGAAACCTTCTTTCAAAATTTGTTAATTATGTTTTCCTTATTATGAAAAAATTATATAATTATTATTTGTTTTTTTTACTTATTTAAGATATAATTATTATATAAGAAAAAACTATAAAATTATTATTTCTTTTTTTACTTATTTAATATAAAATGTAACTATATAACTATCGATCCGTTGTTATTTTTCGCGACATTTATATAATATAAAATTAGACTTTTGAAAAACCAATATTTATTGATTGAAAATATTACATATATCCCGTGTGTAAACACATGAGAGACTTACAAACTGACATGCCTAAACATAATTTTATTCGACACAGACACTTAAACACGTGCTTAAGTAAACATGGATATTACAACAAAAAACACATCACAAACTAGTTCAAACTAATGTTCCCCATGTCATCGTAAAGGTCATGAAGTTATGCAGCTGAATCCACTGTGTGCCTATCGCCATGGCGGTACATCTCTACTGTACTCTCCTTAAAGTACCTTTATCTTTCCATTCAAGTGCATACAGTTTGCACATGTTGAAGAGCTTGGAGAAGAAATTGGAGTCCTTGAAGGTCTCGAAGATGAGCTTGGGAGAAAAGCTCGTTGAAGGTCTCAAAGAAGAGCTTAGAGGAGAAAAGCTCGTTGAAGCTCCAAGATAATTGACAAGTAGTCTGACTCGTTCGTTTTCCATAAAAAAAATTCGCATCCATATGAAACTGGATGTTCCACCTGTGAACGTGGACAAGCATAGTACTGTCTACCAATGGTTGAGTCAGTAGGTTATGGTTACACGTTACATGTTTAATGGATGAGTCGGTAGTTTATGGTTACACATTACATGTTTAATGGTTGAGTCGGTATGTTTTCCTTATACGTTATATGTTCAATAGATGAGTTGATAGGTCATGGTTACACATTATATGTTCAATGGATGAGTCGGTAGGTTATGGTTACACGTTAGATGTTCAATGGATGAGTCGATAAGTTATGGTTACACATTACATGTTCAATGAATGAGTCGATAGGTTATGGTTACACGTTATATGTTCAATACATGAGTTGGTAGGTTATGGTTACACGTTACATGTTTAATGGATGAGTCGGTAGGTTATGGTTACACGTTACATGTTCAATGGATGAGTCGGTAGGTTATGGTTACACTTTACATGTTCAATGGTTGAGTCGGTATGTTTTCCTTACACGTTACATGTTCAATGAATGAGTCGATAGGTTATGGTTACACGTTATATGTTCAATACATGAGTTGGTAGGTTATGGTTACACGTTACATGTTTAATGGATGAGTCGGTAGGTTATGGTTACACATTACATGTTTAATGGATGAGTCGGTAGGTTATGGTTACACGTTACATGTTCAATGGATGAGTCGGTAGGTTATGGTTACACGTTACATGTTCAATGGATGAGTCGGTAGGTTATGGTTACACGTTACATGTTCAATGGATGAGTCGGTAGGTTATGGTTACATGTTACATGTTCAATGGATGAGTCGGTATGTTATGGTTACACGATACATGTTCAATGGATCAGTCGTTAGGTTATGGTTTACACGTTACATGTTCAATGGATGAGTTGGTAGGTTATGGTTACACGTTACATGTTTAATGGTTGAGTCGATAGGTTATGGTTACACGTTACATGTTCAATGGATGATTCGGTAGGTTATGGTTACACGTTACATGTTCAATGGATGAGTCGGTAGGTTATGATTACACGTTACATGTTCAATGGATGAGTCGGTAGGTTATGGTTACACGTTACATGTTTAATGGATGAGTCGGTAGGTTATGGTTACACGTTACATGTTCAATGGATGAGTCGGTAGGTTATGGTTACACGTTACATGTTCAATGGATGAGTCGGTAGGTTATGGTTACACGTTACATGTTTAATGGATGAGTCGGTAGGTTATGGTTACACGTTACATGTTCAATGGATGAGTCGGTAGGTTATGGTTACACGTTATATGTTCAATGGATGAGTCAGTAGGTTATGGTTACACGTTACATGTTCAATGGATGAGTCGGTAGGTTATGGTTACACGTTACATGTTCAATGGTTGACTCGGTATGTTTTCCTTACACATTATATGTTCAATAGATGAGTCGATTATAAACCCGCATGCTTTTACCATGAACAATACATATATAATCGTACGTACATGATTAAAACTTTCCTTTTATAACATGTTTACGTTTCACGAATATTAAATACAAGTATTACGTACGTGTTATTACACGATAAGTATTTAATACGTATTAAGACACGATAATTATTATCATCAATAATTATAATCACGAACATGAAAACATGAACGTAAATAATCACGAACATATTATTATGTACTTACGTAATTATTATTACGATTACGTATAAATATATATTATAACATGAATAATTAATAAATAAATCACGTAAACACGACCACGAGAACAAGTAACTATTTAGAACACGGAAAACGTCGGGTGTCCCCTTGTGGGCCCCACATACCCGCGGACAAGACAAAGAAAAGGGCCAATCCCACTTTAATTTTACTAAATAAGAAAAAGGGGAAAACATGTTTTCATATTACAGAAGATTTATAAAAATTACAAAACCCTAGCCCCTTTTTCTTCTCCCTTTGGCCGCCGGTTTTAACACCACAAGGAAGGGGTGTTTGTTGATATTGGTTGATTAAATTCAAGTGGAATCGTTCGTGTTATCGTTCTCCTTTTGTTTCACGCATTGGTAATCTTATAACCTTTTCTTTTTAATTATTTTATTAGATCAAGAACACATGAAATCATGATAATTAAATAACAAGATTAAAAACATGTTAATTAAATCATGAGGGTAAATAACATGGTGGTTTTTGGGTGGTTTGGTTCGGCCGACACACACAAACCGAGAGCCGAAGCTCTCGGTGTCTCACGTGTGACCACAGCCAAGACTTTTGGGTCTCGGTGTTGTCTTTGTGGTTCGGCAGCATGCGAAACAAGGGACCCCGACGTGAGTCGGGGTGGCCTTGTGGTTTTTGGGGGTCTCGGATGAAAACAAACAAGCACCACCGGCCTAAGCCGATGGCTAATATGATCAAGCAGGGGGAACTCGAGCCGCTACAAGGGGAACCACCGGCTAACTGCCGGTGGGAACTTTGCATGGGCAGCGGCTAGCCAAGGACCAAGGAAACCACCGGCTTAAGCCGATGGCAGTGAACCAAAGGCAGGGGCAACCGGCTGGGGCCGGTTTGCCACTATTTTCGGTGGAGTTTAATTCGGGCCTGTTCACGGGTTACGGGTCCGGTTCACGGCATGTTTTTAATAAAATAATACATGGGTTCGTTTTATTATTTTATTTTACAAGTTAATTATTTTTACAAGTTTATTTATTTACAAGATTAATTAAATTAATTTAACATGTTATATAATTAATTTAATCCTCGGTGACATGTCATCGGGGAATATTTTCCACATCCCTCCCAAAATTTTTGAGTAACGCGCGTTTTTTGCTAGACGACAAAACCCAAAGAATCTCCAGCGACATGTCGCCGGAGAAAGTGTCGTAAAAATGAGACCCCTTTGGACCAGATCTGCTAGACGAAAAAACCCAAAGAATACCCGGCGATATGTCGCTGGGGAAAGGTTCGTAAAAAAGAGACCCCCTTTTGACCAGATCTGCTATCCACAAACACACATAACACTTATAAAAAAGGACATGAGAACCATTCCCATCACCACAATCATCACCACAAATACACAATTAACACCACAATCATCACCACCTTCGTCATCACCACAACTGTTCCAATCACCACCACTCCATCTTCAACTTCATTCACCACCATCTTCCATCTTCAATCACCACCACTCCACTCCATCTTCATTCGTCGTCGTCACCACCACAGGCACCACCACCACTCTTCAATAAAGGTATTAATTTTAGATTATTTTTTTATAATTGTTATAATATTTGATATTGTAATTGATTTTGTTAATATAAATGATATGATAATTGGTTTTGTTTTTATATATCCCGTCACCATAGCCGAGCCCCGACCATAGCCGATCCCCGACCGCAACCGAGCCCAACCACAGCCGAGACCCGACCGCAGTCGAGACCCGACCACAGCCGAGCCTCGACCACTCCTTAACGGTATGTTTTTTTAATTGTAATTTATGATACATTTGTTTTTTTTAGATTCCCCGGCGACATGTCGTCGGGAATGCATAAACTTGTTAGTTTTTGTTAAACATAAATCCAAACACTCCTTAATAGTGTAAAACGCACATCCAAACAATCTTTATGCTGCCTATTTTATGAGAATAAGCTGATAAGCTTATCCGAATAAAGTTGTTTTCAAACAGCGTATCCTGATAAGTTGTTTGAAAATAGCTTATTCAGAATAAGTTGTTTTCAAACAGCTTATCATGAATAACTTATTCAGAATAAGTTGTTTGAAAATAGCTTATCAGGATAAGTTGTTTGAAAACAACTTATTCGGATAAGCTATTCAGGATAAGTTGTTTGAAAACAGCTTATTCTGAATTTGTATATGTTATGCTAATAGTACTTGTACAGTTGTCGTCAGCAGATGTTGCACGATCACACGATGGTGACGGTGGCGGTGAGGATGAACCTCCTACGCCAAACATCCGCACCGGTTGCTTCGATTTGTTTAGAAACAAATGTAAGAATATTTGGATTATTGTAACACAATAATAAATTTGGTACATATATGTTGCTTGCCTTGAAAATTTATGACTTTGTCACTCATTTGATTTTTGCAGGTAAAGGCAAAAGGAAATAAAATTTGGGCGGCAGACCGGCCGGTAGGTTAAAGACTCGGTCCATTAACAGAAATCTTCAGTTGTTGAAAGCCGTTGAGATGAATGGCCCTGTCCCGATACAGTTTGAGTCGCGACCACCCTTTTCCGGCCTTTCAGCGACCATGCTCAGCATTTTTCTTACTTCATCGGGGAGGCTCTCAGGAGGCTCGTGCCATTTTACTACCCAAGTTGGATAGCCATCCCTCAAGAGCTCGAGGCGAACATTTGGGCTGAAATAGAGGTCAGTTATCATTTTTATGTTTATTACATTATTGTGTTTATTTATTTAATGACGTATATATTTATATAAATTTGTTTATTTATTTATATCATATAAATAAATAACAAATTCAAATAAATATACAAATTATATCTTATTTATTTATATCATATAAATAAATAAAAATTTAAATAATTATATATTTGATGAGAATAAGCTAATAAGCATCTTTGGATAAGCTTTTTTCAAACAGCTTATCCTGATAAGCTTATCAGAAAAAGATGTTTGAAAACAACTTATTCTGATAAGCTTCTCAAGATAAGCTGGTTGCTTATCCGAATAAGCTTACCGGAATAAGTTGTTTTCAACCAGCTTGTTCTGATAAGCTTATCAGAACAAGCTGTTTGAATACAGCTTATCCTGATAAGCTTATCAGAACAAGCTATTTTCAAAAAGCTTATCCTGATAAGCTTATCCGAATAAGCTGTTTGGATGCACCTTATCCTGATAAGCTTATCAGGGTAAGTTGTTTTTATTATAAAAATTTAAATAAATATATACGCCATTAAATAAATAAACAAAATAATGTATAAATTATATCTCTAACTCCAACTCCGTGTTTGTTTTATTTGTTGTATATGAATACAGACTAAGTTTGATCTAACACCCCACAAGCGTGATAATAAAACATGGGAAACTATAAGTGACGGCATAAGTTCCATGATTTAGAAGACTTACTATTCGAACAAATCTAAGTTCAAGTCAAATCATTGGCGTCGAGACACCGAAACCGGTAGGGTTGACTTAGACAGCATCCGGAGTGCGCGTCCTGAGAAAATTACTACTGAAGAGTGGGAAAATTATATAACCTTTTGGAGTGATCCGGACAACGAAAAAAGATCCCATATAAACTCGTAAAATCGGGCTAAGATAAAGACCCCGAGTCGACAGGGATCCCGATCACTAGCCCTCCTTCGTGACAGATTGGTGAGATATTCTATAATTAGTTTACATACATATATGTCTTTGATTATATGTTTTGGTGTGTTGTGATTTTTTGTTTTGAATTTGTTTCATTCTATATGCGTGTCTATGTATGTACAGACGCAAGCTGCAGCTACAGCTGATCAGAGCCCCCCGTCTCTCATTGATCACTTCTTCTTGACACACACCAACAACAATGGACAATTTATTTGCGAAGAGGACCGCCTTATGCATGTAAGTATTTTTTTATTATTATTTTTGGATATACCTTGGTTTCCGACTATTCCCTGCCGAGAAATAATGTAGCAACCCGATTAATAAATAACATATTAACTGTCGTCTGTTTTTGTCACTTCATTAGGAGGAGATGCTTGAGTTGAAGGCTACAGGCAAATATACGGACGATGAGATCAACCGTAGAGTCAGACGCGGTCACATGCCAGGTGTCGGTCAGATAGTGCCGGGAAGGCGCCAAAATATCCCATATACTCCCCCACCTGCCGTCGACCTACGAATTGAGCAAGTGTATACTTTATTAGCAAGTGACTATAGGTTCGCTGATGCGTTCTCACAACACATATCGGGTGGTGCTAGCGGGAGTGGAGCGGGCGGGAGTGACGCCGATGGGAGTGGAGGTAGTGGTAATGAGAATCATGACGAGTAGAATGGCACTAGTGGTTAGTATTTCTTGTTCTTCCTACCTTAGCATGCAAGTTTCATAATTGTAAACCCCGAATTGCAAGTTTAATAATTGTAACTAGGAACCAATGTATTTGTACTCAAGTTGCGATGTATGTATTTGTATTGAGTTAATCGATCGAGAGGTTACATGTTATTGTGTTTTGGTACTAGCTTTGTGGATGTTTTATAGCAGATTGTATTCCCAGGTTTTGGTAGATTTTTTCCAGAAAAATTCTAGAAAAAATCTGGAAATAGCTTGCTGTGTAGGCTTCACAAAAAAATATCGAAGTTGCCCCGACGACATGTCACCTGGGAAAACTTTGGCGCGGTTGAATTTTTGAAAAGTCACTAGTGTATCCCTGGAGACATGTCACCGCGGGAACTTTGTAAAAAAAATTTGCAACGTGGCCGGTTTGACTTGTCAACATAAGGGAAGGTTTCCCCGGCGACATGTGTCGCCGGGGAAAATTGGAGATCAATTAACATATTAGTTAAGTGTGATTAATCACTCCCATTTTCCCTGGCGACATATGTCGTCGGGATACCTTCCTTTGCAAGAGCCAGCGTGGCACTAATTCCATGACCAAAAAGCAGTGGGGTCCACTTAGTCGCCGGGGAAAACTTTATTTGTCGCTAGGAAAACTATCCCTTACGCTGATCCCTGACGACTTTTTCCTGGCGACTTGTCGCCAGGAATGTGTTTTCCCGGCGACATGTCGCCTGGGAAAAGGGCGAAAATTAGCCGGGGAAGGGCTCGAATTTTGTAGTGTTTTACGTTGAAACTATGGTTTCGGTGGTCGTGGGCCTAATCGGATTTCAGCACAATAATCAACATTGGAGTTATCAATAATTGGGTTTTCCGATGCAACTATGAGTTTGGTGGTGGTGGTGTTGGCAACACTATGTTGGCTGTTGCAGGGACGGATGAAGGGCGTTAGTCTGAGACCGGAATCGTCTATATCAAGCGATAATACCCAATCATGATCATCAGTTAGTAGGGAATTCATTTTGATACTGGCTGAAATGAAGTGTCAAACGACCATTATCATGTTGTGCAAGCCAGTGGTTGTGGCTTGAATGGCGGGAAAATTTTTTCGAGGACGTTTTTTGCATGAAACGAAAGGTGGGTAGGCTGTAAACGAGATGAAATGATGAAAATACCCTCACGTGCGTAGCACGTGTGGGAGTTGACAGAGAAAAATGGGCGAATGTTAAAAAAGTTAACTCGGGGGCGCATTTGCATAAAAAATGCAAGTATAGTGGCAAAATTGCTTAAGGTTTGCACTCGGTGGCAAAATTTCCGTTTTTGCAAAGTCGAAAGACGAATTTTACAGTTTACCCTTAATCAAATTATAAACTCAAATTCTCTCATTATGTAATTCTGTAACAAACTCTCTGTAACAACTATTGTTCAGTGACCGTAATCTAATTCGGAGTTCATTTCTTCTTATATGAATTCCAGATTGTTTCACTAGCGCTTCTGTTGGATCACAAGTATATGTTGACAGTGACAATTAAAGAGGAATATATAGTGATTGCTGGAAGATTGATTTCATTAAAGGAAAAACATACAATACTGGAATTGATGATAAACTACTGCTCCTACCTTGCTTAAATATGAAAAAACAACTGAACAAGTAAAGTTTAAACATAAGACTAGGAGATAAAAGTGCAGCCACTTCCTCCACTTATTTGACTACTCCAGGGATAATCCTAAAGATACGGTCTTCCAATCGAACGTGTAGAATACCTATTCTTATGTGTTGTTGGGCCATATAAAGACTTGCTGACTGGGTCAAGTTTCTGTTCTAGACCAGCCCAAGTCCAGTTTACAGTCCACAATCTCCCCCTTAAACTGGACCAAGCTCGGTGTTAGTCAAACCGAGTTTGTATCGCATTTCAATGAACTTCACTAGTCCCAATGCCTTAGTAAAGATGTCTGCCCTCTGATCGTTTGAGTTAACATGTTCAACAATCACCTGTCCTTGTTCAACACATTCACGTATGAAGTGAAAACGGATGTTAATGTGCTTACTTCTTCCATGAAAAACAGGATTCTTCATCAAGGCGATTGCTGATTTGTTGTCAACAAACAGGGTGATTGGTTCAGCGTGTTTACCCGTTAGTTCCTTCACTAGATTTGCAAGCCAAATAGCTTGACATGCTGCTGATGTTGCTGCCATAAACTCAGCTTCACAAGAAGATAAAGCAACCGTCTTTTGCTTCTAAGATTTCAATGTAATTGCATTCCTTCCAAGGTAGAAAATCATACCGCTCGTACTTTTACCATCGACAGCGTCACCACCATGATCACTATCACTGAACCCGACTAAGTCTTTGAATTCAGATCCTTTCTCATAATTGAGGCCGTAATCAAGAGTGCCTCTAATATACCTTAGAATACGTTTCACAACTTGAAAGTGCAAAGTTGTAGGTTTTTCCATAAAGCGGCTTGCTATCCCTACACAATATGACAAATCTGGACGAGTGTGAGTTAAGTACCTTAAGCATCCAACCAATCGCCTATATTCAGTAGAGTCAATCTCTTCGCCACCTTCGTCTTTGTCGACCCTCAACTTAGGTTCCATGGGACTTTTCGTTGGGTTGCAATATTGCATTCCAAACTGCTCCAAATCTTCTTTGCATAACATGTTTGTCGCAAAGCTATTCCCCACTTCTTTTGTGAAACTTCAATTCCAAGGTAATAAGCTAATAATCCCAGGTCACTCATTTCAAATTCATTCTTCATTTGCTCCTTGAATTTGATAATATCCTGTGTGTGTGACCCGCTAATAATTAAGTCATCAACATAAACTCCAACAATAAGAGTTTTACCTTTGGTGTTTCTGGTGTAAACGGCTGGGTCTTGGGAGCTTTTCAAAAACCACAACCCTTTCATGGTTTTGTCCAATCGCACATTCCAAGCTCGAGGGGCTTGTCGTAAACCATAAAGAGCCTTGAAAAGTTTAATCACTTTATCACTTTGACCTTTCTTGACGTACCCTTCCGGTTGAGTGACGTACACCTCCTCCTTGAGGTCTCCATTGAGAAGAGCTGACTTGACATCTAAATGGTGAACACTCCACCCATTTTGAGCTGCTAAGGCAAGAATAAGCCTTATGGTGTCGAGTCTAGCTATGGGTGCGAAAACTTCATCATAATCCACCCCCTGTTTTTGCACACACCCTTTCGCGACGAGACGTGCCTTATACTTAACCACATTTCCCATGTTGTCTTTCTTCACCTTATAGACCCACTTCAAAGCTATTGCTTTATGACCCGGTGGCAAGCTAGTAAGCTGCCACGTCTTGTTCTTTTCGATCGCATCCAACTCAGCTTGCATAGCCTCCTGCCATGCCTTATGTACCACTGCTTCTACAAATGTTGAGGGCTGATCCGTTTCAGCCATCATAAGTTCTTCGGGTTCAAGTGTCACCTCATGAGTTCTAGCATAAACATTATCTAAGGAACGGAACCCTCGAGGTCCAATAGCATTTGGGGAGTTACTTGAATGTGATGAGAAGGGGGAAGAAGGGTCAAAGGCTGCAATGTTTGGGTCTGAATTGGCTTGCACATCTTCGGGGTAGGGCTGTCCCGAAAACGCAGTTTCAAATTCGGGATTTCCTTGTTGGTTAAGTGTGGTTTCGGGGTTATTTTCTGGAGTTTCTAATGGTACTTCGGATTGTGGTTTGATTATAGTAAAGGTGTTTGATACTGGTGTCTCCTCCTTCATATTTTTACACCAATCCCAGCTCTCTTTCTCATCAAACACAACATCACGACTGACCCGCAACTTCCTCTCTTGTGGGTCATACAAACGATTTCCTTTTGTTCCATCTTCAACTCCAAGATACACCATCTTCTTACCCCGATCATCAAGCTTTTTTAAGTGCCCACCTGTATATTTAGCAAAAACAATACAACCAAAAATCTTTAAATGTTCAAGATTTGGATTTTTACCATACCAAGCTTCATACGGGGTGATGTCGGGAAGCGACTTTGATGGTAAACGGTTGAGAAGATAGACCGCGTGTCTAACAGCTTCACCCCAGAATTCTCCAGGTACTTTCCTTCCTTTAAGAAGGCTCCTTGCCATCTCCATTACTGTTCGGTTTCGCCTCTCCACAACTCCGTTTTGCTGGGGCGAATAAGGGGCTGTCAAATGCCTTTTAATACCATTTTCTTCACAAAAATTTGCGAACTCCTTTGATGTGAACTCTCCCCCGCGGTCGGTACGAAGTGTCTTTATTTTATGGCTCGAGCTTTCCTCAATCATCTTCTTATACCGTTTAAATGCATCAAAAGCTTCAAACTTTCCAGAAAGTGTATACACCCATGACCACCTGCTAAAATCATCAATCAAAAGCAGAAAATACTTACTTCCCCCGACAGTTGTGGGTGTGATCGGGCCACACAAATCAGCGTGTACAAGCTCGAGAGGTTTTTTAGCCCGAAACACCGCTTGTTGTGGGAAAGGAATTCGGGTTTGCTTTGCTAGAACACACCCTTCACACACCTGATTTGGGTGAGTTATCATGGGGACACCTGTTGCCATATTCTTCTCAACCAATCTCCTTAGCGAGTAAAAGTTCACATGCCCGAGTCTCAAAGGCCATATCCAAGCTGGTTCGTCCCATTTTGCAAGAAGACAAGTAGAATGACCTGTTTCTAAGAAAACTTTATAGAGACGGTTCAGTGATCTTTTCACCCTCATAAGAAGATTTTTGCTTCTATCAAAAACACTTAATAAGGACCCTACTAATTCAATCCGACTCCCCTGTTCTGTCATTTGACCAAGACTAATAATATTACTTTTTAAACTTGGAATAAAGTATACCTCATTAAGGAGTCTTTGATCACCATTTTTGCAATCAAATAAAACAGATCCTTTCCCCATAATAGCTACTGTCGAACCATCTCTGAACTTTACTCTACCCGAAACACTTTCATCCAGCTCGTGGAACTTCGAACGTTCTCCCGTCATGTGGTTGCTAGCACCGTTGTCGAGATACCACACATCGGAGTTAACTCGAGGTTCACCCGTTTGAAGAAGATTGGCTGTAACTTTCTCTTCATTCAAAAACACTTCACCATAGGAATCCTCTTGTGAAATTTTCATCATCAAAGTAGGTTCTTCATCAACACTTTGAGTGAGGTTAGCTTCCTCAGCTAGCCTTTTTCTCGGACATTCAGACGCATAATGGCCAAGTTCGTCACAAGAAAAGCATTTTACTTTGCTCTTATCTTTCTGGACATGCTTTTGATCATTCCAATTTGTTTTGACATCATGAACATCACCTCGACCACGGCCACGTCCGCGACCTCGGCCTCGACCCCGACCTCGGCTACCATAACCTCCTCTTCCTCTTGGAGCACTCTGCGAGTCCCTCTCCTCGGTTCTTTTGGATCGTGATAACCACTCGGCATGAGTGAGTAGTAGTGTTTGTTCTCCTTTTGGATCTCCATAACCTCGGAGTCTCTCTTCATGGGTCTTGAGACGACCTACTACCTCTTCCACTGTCATAGTCTTCAAGTCCCCAAACTGTTCAATCGATGTTACGATTTGCATAAATCGTATCGGAACAGCCCGGAGGAACTTTTTCACCACCGTAATCTCCTCGATCTTGTCACCTAGAGATCGAATACCCGTCACAATGGTATTAAGTCTCATCGCAAACTCGTCCACTGATTCACTGTCTTTCATTCGGATCACCTCGAAGTCGCTTCTCAAGGTTTGTACTTTAGCCTCCTTTACCCTTTCTGCTCCCATGTGCATAGTACGAAGCGTCTCCCACGCTTCCTTAGCCGTATCCTTATCGGCTAACATTAGTAACACATCTTCTGGAATCGCCTGATAAATGGCGGCTAGAGCCATCCGATCTTGCCGTTCGTCAACCCCTTCTCCTTGAGTGGCATCCCACACTCCTTGTGCTTGCAAGTTCACCCGCATCTTAATAGCCCACACAGCATAATTTGTCTTTGTGAGCATCGGATAACGAAGGGTGACACTACCCTCCTTTCCGGTCCCTTGAACATCATCATTAATTGAAGAAGATGAACTTGCTACCATGGTTGTTCTTGGCATGCACTTGACCATACACTAACACAAGCTCTTGATACCAATTGTTGGATCACAAGTGTATGTTGACAGTGACAATTAAAGAGGAATATATAGTGATTGCTGGAAGATTGATTTCATTAAGGGAAAAACATACAATACTTGAATTGATGATAAACTACTGCTCCTACCTTGCTTAAATATGAAAACACAACTGAACAAGTAAAGTATAAACATAAGACTAGGAGATAAAAGTGCAGCCACTTCCTCCACTTATTTGACTACTCCAGGGATAATCCTAAAGATACGGTCTTCCAATCGAACGTGCAGAATACCTATTCTTATGTGTTGTTGGGCCACATAAAGACTTGCCGACTGGGTCAAGTTTCTGTTCTGGACCAGCCCAAGTCCAGTTTACAGTCCACAGCTTCTTACTATTTTATATATGAGATTGTTTCACTAGTGCTTCTTATCATTTCTTAAACGAGATCTAAGAGGCACACATATCATAAACATAAAACCCTAAGGATTTATTTTTGATAATATTACTCGCATGTACAAATGAATTTGTAAGGTATAAATCGTCAAAATCTATAGACATGTTGTGGATTTGAAATAAAACAAGTTGTGTAGTTGTTCTCTAACTAAAAACAAATCAAAGAATGGAAATCAAATCAAAATTAAATTTAGCTTAAACAATTATACATTGGCCACTTGCAAAATTAGAATAAACTTACGTTTGTAGTAGCAAAAAAGATAGATCCAGAAATCCAGAATAATATATATAAACATAGGATGTGTTTACCGTTAAGTAATACTATAAGAATATTACAGTACTTACAATTCAAAGTAGGCTTTGAAAACAAAATAGGAGTAGTAGTTGACCCATACATACATTTATCGTAAGAATTTAGGGGCAGAGACACTGAGAGACCAGACAACAGAATAACGTTATTCCAAATCTTGCGTTAAGGTAAAATCAACAACTTCACATATAACTGCATTAAAAGAATGCTGTGATATATAAAACCAACAACTTTATAATTCATAGCAACTTCAATATATACAGAAGCCATACTTAGAATTGTTCAGAGAAATGGTAGAAATTACAAGTTGGCAACATGAAGTTTGTTTTTGTAAGGGTGTATTTATGAGTCTATCTTTTTTTACTTTTCAAAAAAGGATTTAGATAAACTGAAGTTAAATTGAATGACTCGCTTTCTTATTCGCCATGAGATTAGATAATTACTAATATGTGACACTAGAATAAAAAGTAAGAAAATTATTAAGAATACATAGTTATATATTATAGCCCATAACTAGTAAAGAACAAAGAAGACGATATTTTATTAAACATGAGAGAAACAATCCAGGATATTTCATAACATTTACAGCATGAAATGAAATTACAACCTGATAAAAATCTCATGAAAAAGGGAAAAAAAAGTTATATAAACATACCCAATAATTAGCTAGATCTTAAGCCAAAAGAAAAAAAAAACTTAAATTAGTACTTTTTATTTATGAGCTAGCTAGATTCTGAGCAATTTGCTTTAATGACAGCAAGTTACAACGTACGATGGTCTCAACAAACACACACGTTTCCTCCTTAGTATTCTCAGACGGCACATCAACAACATACGACTCCACAACAACCGTAGTCCCATCACACGTTGGCGAAGAATGCAACGTCGTAACAGACTTGTAGTTTCTCAAACGGTGCTCCCCTCCAACAACTTTAAAGCTCATGACATGCTTTTCATCATCAAGGATCTCTAGCCTCTCCATGCTCGATCCAGCTGGTAGCCCTGATATCACCTGGACCTCCCTGATGGACCCTACGTCCCCATCTCCTACCAGGACATGGCAGCTTTTGAGGAAATGTTTGTAGGATTGAGGGTTGTCGAATTGGCGGATGATGGACCAGACAGTGTCCAAGGGGGCTGAGATTATTTGTGTTATTGTGGAGGAACATTGGTTGTGTGAGATTGCGTGTGTGTGGTAGTGGTGGAGGTTTTCTGGGAGGTATATAGTTGGTGGTGGAAATTTCCATGTTGTATTATTAGCTGTTGTGGCGCTGATGTGGTGATGGTTTATTGCGGTTTTAGGGTTGTTGTCTTGAATTCTTTCGAACTGAACCGAGGAAGGCATTGCTTGATTTTCTTAAAACTAAACTGATACAACTACACGTATGTGTATATATAGAGTTGGAATCGAGCAAAAAGATGTCAGAAACACAAAAATCAACAAATTCACAACTTTGCTATATTTAGATTGCAGATAGGTTTGGAAAGTTATGAAGAGGTTACTTTGTTATATATCTCAAGAATATTTAGCAAATTGTTTCAATATATTATAAAACACACACTTGCACATGAAATATGTGTGGAGATTAAGAATGGGGGGATTGCTTGCAAGTTGCATGCAATTAGTTTGAATTTGGTTGGGGAACATGCAACTAGGAGGAGCAACTTGCATATAACCTTTAAATTTTAGATGCCATTTGGCTTTATAATTTACTACTTGACAATGTGCATTGTGCAAGCTTTATGTTCGTTTTCTAGAAGAAAATGTACTAAAACGTTTCTTTCATTTTAGGTAACATAATCTATTCTTTATAAATGAGTTGTTTAAGACTGTTAAGTCTTCATTTTAATAAGTACATCCTATTCTTTATGTCGGTGATGTAAAATTGAGAATGCTTCATAACTTCATTTTACATAATCTTGTCTTTTTTGCGATACATCTTGCAACATATGTGACCATATTCTTTAAATCTAGGCATTTTGCAACGTATAGTTTGCTAAAGTTCTAATCAATTAACGTCGCATTATTGTCCAGACTGAATTGAAAATGTGAACATAAAATTGATGATGACAAGTGTTGTCTTACGACCACATACTTGTCTTGATCTAGACTTCAATTGTTTAGATTGCACGATTTATATATTATTGTAGTAACATATTTTTGTTTGCGGATATATTACCCGGCCACATCAATAGTACAATTTCACTATAAATCGAGATCGATACACCTAATATACAGCAAGATTGGTAATGTACAAATTTAGTCTTAATCAAATGCTACTAGCTCATATTTTATGCTCGGCCGTATAACCCTTTATATAAAAAAAGTGCTACTTGCTTATTTTTACTACAAGACCGTACCATAGGTTAAAAATATATTAAAAAAAGGCATATATAAAGAAGTTGTAATGAATAAGGACAATCCAAATACCATGAGTAATGAGTAAAACAAAAACTAATATAAAAATAACATTAGTTTAAACCAATAAGTCTTATTAATGTACTTAAAACATGTAAAATTATTCTAGTTGCATTTGTAAATTGTTTTTATATGCTTTTTTTGGATAGTTGGTTACTTTGGAACTTTAACCTAATTTTCTACAACAACTACTCTTATTTTGTCCAATTATAATATAGTAAAAGTAACTTAGGCATCCCAACAACTACTATAATCAACTTGATTGTTTCATCATGACCGGAAGCAAACTTCAATTCATTACATACCATATTTTCTTCAACGCGATCCAGTTGATGTTGATCAACATATATTCAATTCATAATTTTGACTCATTTATAGGTAATCAATTACGTAATATAAAAAATATATGAATAAGATAATGATAATTGTACAAAAAAATGTATTGGTTGTTAATATTTATGACAATAAGACATTAAGGCTTCGTTTGATTTGTTGCAATATACTAGTAATGTAATTGGATATAATGTAATTTAATTATATTATATATGGTGTTTGGTTCACATAATAAGAGTTAAGATTTATGTAAACAAAAAATTAGTATATACTTATTTAACCAATTATAATCACCAATTTTTTTTAGAACCCACTTCCACCATTTTTTAAAAATTAAATATCTCACAAACGGTAAATCGTCAAACGAAAAAGAATACACCATTGCAACGAAAATTAAATCATTTTTCTATCGAGGGGCACGTGTATATGCTTTCGACGAACTTTTTTTTCGAGTTTTTTTCTTAAGTCACGTATGAGAGAATCATATATGATTCGTGATATGAATCATATACTACGATTTTCTGAAAATCATATATGTTTCGCGACGAATCATATATAATTCTCTCATACATGACTTAAGAAAAAAAGTTGAAAAAAAGTTCGTCGAAAGTATATACATGTGCCCTCGATAGATAGATCATTTAATTCTCGTCGCGATTATATGTTTTGTTTTACGTAACGATGAACGGTTTATGAGATATTTAATTTTTAAAAAATGAGTTTTTTTGTTACATGATAAAAATGGGTGGTTGTGATTGGTTGATTGAGTATATGTTAAACTAAGGGTTTATGTTGAACTTTTTCCCACATAACAAAAGTAATTGTAATTTACTTTACATTACGTAAGATGTTTGGTTTGCATTGTAACTATAATTCAAACATTACAATTACACTTATTAAGGGAATTTAAATTACATAGGAAGTTGGATGGAAAGTTTTAAATTACATTGTAATTCAGTATTTTTATACTTAACATCAATACTATTAATAATAATAATAATAAAATAATTATTTAAAAAATAATAGTAATAAAAATTATAAAATAATAATAATAATTATTATAGTTATTATAATTACTATTTTTGTTATTATTAATAAAAAATATTATTATGATTAATTAATAATAAAACTATTATTATTATATTAATAAAGTATTTATATAATATCATTAATAAAATAACTATAAATATATTAATAAATATTAATAAAAAATATAACTTAAATAATTATAAGAACTTATATATTATAAAATAAAATAAAATTATTTATTAATAAAATATTTATTAAAATATAATTCTAAATAAAAATTACTATTAATATTAATATTATTTTAAAAATATTTTAAAAACAATACTAAAAAAACTATAAATTAGATGGTTATTAATAGAATAATTATCATTAAAAAACTAATTAAATTATATAATTATCATTAAAATAATTACTATTAATAAGAAAAATATTTGTGATATTATTAATATATTAATACAATAATTATTAACAAAAATAATTAATATAAAAATAAAAAAATATTAATTATTATTTATATCGTTATAAATTATTTCTTATTAAAAAGTAAAAAATAAAAAAATACAAACAAATATTATTTTCATCATTTTTATTATTAATATTTTAATATTTACATATTAACTAATAATAGTATAACAATAATAAAATAATAATAATAATAATAATAAATTATTATTATTTATTAAATATTATTAATAATTTATTAAATATTATAATTATAATTTAATTATTATTTATTATTATAATTATTCAATTTTTAAATTATTTATTATTATTACTTATTAAATTTATTAAATTTAATTATTGTTAAATTTATATTATTTATTATTATTATTATATTTTATATTTTTTATTTTTATTATTACTATTTTTTATTACTATTATTATTTTTAATTATTACTTTTATTCAAAGTTTTTTAAAAAAAATTGAATTACATTATGTGGGTAACAACCAAAGAGAATGATAAAATTTATCAATTATGATTCCAACACATTACCATTACAACATATTATATATCTTTTAATTACAATTTTTTTTACCAATTAGAATTCTTTTCAAAAGATATTGTGAACCAAACATACAAATTTTTTCACCAATTACAATTACATTACGTTTTAATCTTGTCACATTTCAAAACATGGAAGAAATGTATTTTGATGAGTTGTATTTCTTGCTTTAATCTAGTCACATTGCCAAGTTGAGCAACATGATTTAGATTATTTTCCCTAATTAAGTAACTTTTAATTTCCCCTTGGTATTTTTTAATGTATGTTGTATAGAAGAAAATATATAGATCTAAATTTTTATAATCATATGATCAATAATGGTATTTTGTGTACATGCCTGCCTGCTGAATAATCAAATGAATTAGAATCATGTTGCTCAAGTTGGCAATGTGACAAAAAGAAAGTAGAAGAAGATAGATATACGGGGACAATACCTATATCTAATGCAACTTGTCTTGTTTTTTTCTTTTGGGTGAATAAGTATTTATTGTGGTATGTTATATGTGTTTATGTTTTAGGAACGTTATAACATAAAACGGGACGTAGCGGCGCCTATAATACTTATAATGTGCAAGTGCACCTAGCACTTTTATATCTCATATAATACTTTCCATGTACGAACCTAAAATAGTGCTTTGGCGAAGTCATAAAAATTGGACGTGGTCTTTATCATCTCGTAAATTATAGGTTGTAAGTTCAAGCTAGTAACCAACTTTTAATAAGCAAAGCACTAACTGAATGGACGAACAATTTTCTCAGATTGATCGACATGAATCTTGGAACAACGCATAGGTAAGCCTACAGCCTGTAATGAACAAAATCCTTATCCTTCTTGGTTAAGTTGTTCCTTTAATAGAAAAGAGCTTTGCTCGTCTAACTTGGTTGCGTGTAAAAAGCACGAAAAAGTTGTTCGGGGTTTCCGTACATACGATAGACCATCAATGCATGTGTTTGTGTTTTCTTGTACGTGACAATGATTTTGGTCTAAAAATAGAATGAAACGGTTTACATAAGTCTTATACATGCTTATGGCTTAGTGTGAACATGTGATATTTGATGTAGAATTATGCTTTGTAAAGATAAACATGTTAAAGACTAGCAACGTTAAGCGATTCGTACACACTGCACACGTACTGTTTCCTACAAAACAGTTTAACCTCGTATTCTAGTTCTTTAAGCAAATTCAAAGCTTATTAACTTAGATAGATAGACATATCAACACAAACTTAATCTAGCACGTAAAGATCTTTCAGTTTTACGCTCCCGTTAAGTAGAGATGAGTCGATCCTTCATAGGATTTTTAAATGCACAAGATTTTAAGGAAAATTTTGATCTTAATATAGGATTGTAAGATCTAGATCCGATTCGATTCTACTTTCCTTACATTGACCAAATAATGTTGTTGTTGTTTCTATTGGAACAAGTTACAATTTAGCTCTTCAAATGAGTAAGCTTATCTAGGGCACACACTCAATCACAGAGAATACGTTATATACTTCACGAAATGGTTTTCACTTGTTGCATTGTTTTATATAGAACCGAATAGTAAGAATGGAGGGAGAATAGATATTTGAATCCTATATGAATTGTAACATCCCGCCTACTTAGACCACAATATTGTCCGCTTTGTCCGTAGGCTCACGGTTTTGCTTTATGGCCCTCATGTAAGTACTTCTCGGCAGGTAACCCAAGCCAGTACTACTCTCACATGAGCACGCTTAACTGCCAGTTCCTAAGACCCCACTTGCAGTAGACCACAAAACGCATTGTGTCATGGTAAGGTGAATGTTATCTTATGAACCAAGATCTCTCTTGGCCACTGCCGATGTAGGATTTGCCTAGGGTGTCACAATCACCCCCTCAGGGACTCATCATCCTCGATGAGGTTTGCCATACCATCTTGAACGGCTCAGGAGTGGCTCCAATACAACCTGTAACATCCCTCTTACTCAGACCATAATATTGTCCGCTTTGCCCGTAGGCACACGGCTTTGCTTTGTTGCCCTCATGTAAGTACTTCCCGGCAGGTCACCAAAGCCAGTACTACTCTCACATAAGCACGCTTAACTGCCAGTTCCTAAGAACCCCACTTGCAGTAGACCACAAAACGCGTTGTGTCATGATAAAGTGAATGTTATCTTATGAACCAAGATCTCTCCTGGCCACAACCGATGTGGGATTTCCCTAGGGTGTCACATAAATTACGATAGAAATCTGGTTGGTTTAGAAGATTCAATGGTTGGTTTTGTTTTGAACTTGAAGTGATAATGACTTATAAGTTGATAAAGAGTATAAGTGATAAGTCTTGGTTGGAATGGGACTTTTTTAATTGGGCTTATGAGGAGTATATAAACTCCACCCCATACCTTTCACTCGTCCCTCACTATCATTCTAAAACCTAAAACCGGCCGAATCACTTCCTGTCTGATTTCCCTCCTCTTCTTGCAAGTACGACTGCTGCTATTTGTAGGACTCCATTGTGACGGTCAAAAGGCTTTCTTGTGTTGCTACAACTAGTTGACGCAAAGAAATAAGTAAAGAAAACCCTAACCTTAAATTAGGGTTTTGGTTAATATAGAAGAAGAAAGCAAAACCCTACCTAGGGTTTCTTTACTTGGAGCTTACTTCAAACCGAGCAAAAACGTACCCTACCTAGGGTTTTGGTGTTTTCGGTTAAGCTTTCAAGTATACACACGTGTTATGATTTATTCGTGAAGTTTCTACTAGTATCATGGTGTGTTCACTTGATGTGGTGTGCGAGCAACATAGAGACAACAATTTAGTTTTTTTGTTTCAAATTCAAGATCAAGATCAAGATCGGTTTATTTGATTTTATCATCTAAACCTAAAGGTTAGTATTACTTGTTTTATTATGTGTTAGCATATCTACCAAACTAGATCCAAGTCTTTGCTACGTACGTGTAGCTAACTTAGTTTAACTAGTTCTAAAATCTCAATTGTGGCATCACCGGTCAACTCGTTTGGTGTTTATGCGTTACACTTAGATAAACACGCTAGATCTGCTTAATACACTTTTTTTATTTTAATTATTATGACAATAAAATGCATTCTTGCCATCAAAATAATTAATCTTGAAATAGATATGATAAAATTGGTAGGTTAGTTAATTTGTTAATTGAACGGATTTTATTGTTTTTATTACCCGACTAGAAGACTTTAGCAGTCACTTTATGTGACGCATGCTCTTCACCGAGTAGTCGAGTACATAGCTCGAAAACTTGGTGAGGGTCTTTTGGTTCTCCAATTGGGGAAGACTCATTTAAGACCTCAGATCTTATATGACTAATTGCTTTCATATATAGTTTGTCTTCACATCTACCCATTTTTCTGTCTGTTTTTATGTGCTTAGTAGTTTTTAATTTAGATTTTCAAAATAAAATATGCTAGATTTTATTAATCATAAAAACATATTCTTATTTATATCGAAACTAGCTTTAATATGTCTCATTAATTACACTTATTTTTCCTTGTGAATCGGCTATGTGTTATTTATTAAAAATCATTTTTTGAACAAAAATTAATATGG
This sequence comes from Glebionis coronaria, assembly GCA_025667525.1. Lineage (NCBI taxonomy): Eukaryota > Viridiplantae > Streptophyta > Magnoliopsida > Asterales > Asteraceae > Glebionis > Glebionis coronaria. The sequence continues at coordinate 503,221,726 of CM046880.1, read as the reverse complement.
ACAAAAGAATTATGAAACTTGATTTTATTATAAGCTAATTATTTTGCGATATCATATTATCACTTGATCTTGGCTTAATACCGTAATTATAACTTATAAACCATCCTCTCAACAAAGTGATTTGAAAAATAGTGACTTGTAATACTTGTAATAACAACACACGTCCTGTGTTTTACTAATGATGATCTTGCTAATACATTCGTGTAAATTGTCAAGTCATCTAAGGTTTGAAGGATCTTTAATCCTTTCACGTGCCATATACATGCTCTGACATCTATATGGTAATTATCCCAAGCACTTGTGCCTTCAAGCACATGTAGAGTATGATATAGGGTTTGACCATTCTTTAATGTTTACCCACTAAGCTAAAAGTTAATAAAAGTTTTCTTAACTTATGCTACAAAGATGGTTGCATGCATCTTTTTTACACACTTTTGCCATTTATTTTCAAAACTTATGTGATACCCTTATTTGAAGTTTTAAGTCTGTGTCATCAAATCTAAGAGAACTTGCATTTGTGTTGGGAATTATGGATTCACACTTAGTACTATCAAGCTAAGTGTTTATATTGCTTTGCTTATTTATGAAGAACTGCTCAAAATGATCTAACACTACTAACTAGGTTAATACTGCTAGTGTTGAAGTTAGTACTGTTGGCACTAACCTAGTGCTGCTGATAGAGAGTTACAGTTGTTGCTTGAAGAAAACATGTGAAGAGATTAAAACGAGTGTAGAGATATGTATAAAGATATTTAAAGTATATCTTATATGTTTAGGAAGATATATATTCTAGAATATATTGTAGTTATCTTATACATGATTCTTTGTGCTATAATAATAGGTCCTAGGTCTTTGTCAGAGATACGATTTTATATAGGAATTACATAGCACTCGATTAGCTTCAAAGTTTTAAACCATAGTACTAAGTTAAGAGTAATTATAATAATCCTCCCTCTGTTATAAACTTTATGTTTTTTTATTTTGATTTCAAACGTAATCTTTAGCTTATCAAAATAAGTTGCTTTTAAAGAATTTATAGCTTATGAAAAAGAGCTTATGGCTTAATACGTGTAGAAAAATATAAAATTAGGGTTTTTTAGACCTATTTGGTTTGTAGAAATCGTACGTGAGCTTTTCAAGAGTTATGGCTTATTCAAGATGCTTATAAAGAGCTTATAGGATGTATAAAAGTATGTAAGAGCCTATAAAACAAGGAAAGGGCTTACAAAACTTATAAACATGTTTCTAGGGCTCAAATTAGGATATATGCTTACAAACGACTTCTAGAGCTTATATAATTATTTCTATAAGATTATTATCTGCTTATTAACCTTACTTGAGTCTTCTACGGTTGCCTTGATTTTAATTTGTATGTGTATCAAGTTTGAAGTAATGAATTGAAGGTATGCATATGTTTCAGATTTCTATAGGGCTTAGGATCTTGGTGGCCAAGTTTATAGGTTTTAAAGGTGTACAATGTGTAGGTTATGACTATGTATAGCTAGTATATGAGTAATGGGAGCTAGGATCATAGATAGGAAATGTGTGAGGTAAATTTTGAAGCCACGACTAATGGGGGAAAGGAGATTAAAAGTTGCTTACAAGTTTGTGATGGAGGTGGTAGGAAGGGTGCTTGGAGGTGCTAAGGTTGCATTAAGGAGATTCATAGTGGTGCTTGTAGTATAAAACTGGATTATGACATACACAGATTAAGATTTGTAACTAGGATTAGGGTTCGAATTCTTGGATTAGGGTTTAAATTAATGTTTAGTTTTAATATGGGGTGGTTTTTGTTCTTAGACATTATGCCTTAGGTGTTTGTAAAGTTGGTTCAAAAGGTTGCATAATTTTAAAATGGTTTTGGAGGAAAAATGCATAACTTAAATATTTCTGCATAAATAACATGTACTATGGATTTAGGAGGGTTTTACTATGATTTAGGATGAAAATATAACTTAAATGTTGTGCTATGTGAACTTGTACTCTTGGTTCAAACGGTGATACAAGGTTTTGGAGGGAAATAGTTGATTTTGAATATTATGCTTCAAAGGGTTGTACATTGTGCTTTAATGAGTTGTATTAGGATTTTAGAGGGAAAAATATTCAAATATATGTTATTGCATTTTGTACACATGCTTTGAAAGCTTATACATATGTTTTGAATAGTGACATTTCATGAAATTAGGGTTTTAGTATAAACTTTAATATAATATGTTTATTTCATAATAAAAGTTACAAATGGTATGTTAAATAAATAGCATATGATGAAATATTGATATTAGAACATAGACTTTACATATTACTTGATAGTAATGTTGGCAGTAATGGTTGAGTGTGTCCGTTTACTTTGCTATGTAAGTTACGTGACATACTTGATAGCATGGAATAAGGCAAACATTTCCCTATGAAAATGGTTTATATATATATATATATATATATATATATATATATATATATATATCATATTAGGAATGTACATTGTTGAAAATAATGGGTTGTTATATGATGGATATGACACAAAGTCTCAACCTGGATATGTCTTCATTATGAATGGAGGTGATGTTGATTAGAAAAGTGTAAAGCAGACCATCCATGCAACCTCATCTATAGAGGTTGAGTATATAGACGCTTCGGGAGCTTCAAAGGAAGCAGTTTGGATTAGGAAATACATTTCTGGGCTCGGTGTTATTCCTTCAAAATGAAGAACCTATGAATATGTTTTGTGACAATACCAGAGCCATTACTATAACTAATGAACCATTAATCACTAAAGGTGGTAAGCATTATCGTACCACAGTTCATTATATTAGAGAAGTGGTTGAACTAGGCGACACTACTATGAAAAAAGATTACACAAATGACAATGTAGTTGATCTTTTTACAAAGGCTTTAGATTATAAAAAGCATTCGATGCATACTTCGTATATAGGAATGCTTCCAGCTAGTAGTCTTATGTAATATGTGTTATTTTAATATTTGGATAATTTGGATTATAAGACACTTCTTATTTTTTGATGAATAAAGATACTTGATGTTTGTTTGTATTCATATAATAACTTTTGTCCTATACTTCCATGGTTATTCCTCAAATAAGTTTATTATTCTAAATATGTCAATTATCGGTTAGCAATATAAAAATATTGTTGCATTAAGGAAAATGTGAGTGTTGGTTAAATTTTTTGAATATATTGAGTGTTCCGACCAAACTCATATGTTATTCACAAGGGATTCATATTGAACACCTCGAACTTTTGAATATTAATTTTGGGTTCTTGTCATAAGTAAGATTTCAAAAATGGTTATTAATTCATCCTTAGACTTGATATGCAAACAAGTTTTTGTATGTGTGGATATAATTTCTTTATTATAATAAGGTTGCTATAAAGGATATAGTTGGAAATGTTGTGAAACAGCATCGACAACACTTGCACTTAATAAAGAATTTGTTCCTCCACTTGATAAGTGTAAAATGGTACCACTGGGCGCTCTATCGAATTAATAAAATATTTGTATAACCATAACCTAAGGGTAAGTCAATATGATACTTGATTACATTTGGTATATCTGAATTAACTTCTAGAATGAAAAACTAAATTTAAACTATATAGAATGAGTTGGGATATTTATCTACGGTTTAATGGTACCTATAACAAATGGATGAAATTAGCAAGTAATATAATAAATCATTAAAATTTGAGATGTTTCTTGAACCATACCTCAATCATTTCTCATTACAATAAAATGTTGCAAGACATCTTATTATTAGTGTAAGCGAGTTGCTCTAAACTCTTAACTAGGAGTTGTTGAAATAAGTGATTGTTAAATTACTGAGCCTATGGGAGGGGCACACGCTCAATCATGGAGAACATGTTATATACTTCACGAAATGGTTTTCACTTGTTGCATTGTTTTGTATAGATTTAAATAGTAAGAATGGATGGAAAATAGGTTTTGAATCCCATATGGTGTGGGATAGATATCCAGCTGGTTTAGAAACTTCAATGGAAGGTTTTGTTTTGAACTTTAAAATGATAAGGACTTATAAATTGATAAAAAGTATAAGTGATAAGTTCTAGTTGAAATGAGACTTATCTACTTGGGCTTATGAGGAGTATATAAACTCCTCACACCCAATGCCTTTTACGCGTCCCTCACTATCATCTAAAACCTAAAACCAAATCACTCCAACTCTGATTTCCCTCCTCTCCCTTGCAAGTACGACTGCTACTTTTTGTATTACTTCCTTGTGAGGGTCAAAAGTATTTCTTGTGTTGCCACAGCTAGTTGATGCAAGGAAAGAATTAAAGAAAACCCTAACCTTGAATTATGGTTTCGACTAATATAGAATAAGAAAGCAAAACCCTACCTATGGGTTTCTTTACTTAGATTTTATTTCAAACCTAGCCAAAATGTAACCTGCTTGGGGTTTCGGTGTTTTCAGTTAAGCTTTGAAGTATATTCGCACGTGTTGTGTGTTATTCGTGAAGTTGTTACTAGTATAGCGGTGTGATCGATTGACGTGACGTGTGAGCAACTATAAAGACAACAATTTAGTTGTTGTCGGGATACACGATCGTTTAGCCATTGGGAATGAGTGAGTTTATCAGGGGCACACACTCAAACACAGAGAACACACTTTATTAAGTATTTGATATTTATTTTTAATATTAAATATTTTATAAAACTTCACTTAATATTTAATTAACGATCGTTATAGTTCGTTACATGTTTTAATTGACAAAACGTACACTACAAAAAACATGGCATTTTCCACATATTTTTGTTCACACCATCAATAAGTGTATAAAATATTTCAAATTTATTGACATTTATAAATGTGTAAAAAAGTAGATACACAAATAAATGTGAACAAATTTTGAAAAACCACACTTGTATATGTAGCAAATAAAAGTCCACACTTTTTAGTGTGGAAAACTAACTAACTTCTCCACACTTTAAAGTGTGGACTCCATTTTGTGACACCAAGTGTAACACCCCCATTTTACCTTTACGCAGTGGAACATTGATCTGGGGTATTACTTTATAGTTCACAAGTCATAATAATAGAAAACAACTCAAAAGAGTGACAAAGTTTCTTTATATATCATTGAAAAATCAGAGTTTTACATTATAAGGTTCCCAAAAATCTAGAATAGTTTCAGTCTTGTGCCATTTCATGTAATCCTCATGCTGCTTCATTGTAACAATCCTTAAAACCTGAGATATATGCTTAAAATCAACACAATGGTTGAGTGCATTCATAGGTTTAAAATTATTTTGAATACAAGATCATTTTTCCTGAGCTACGTTACTATTAGCTCACATAAAACAATGTATTATTATTGCACTAGCTCATGCACCGCTACTAGACATACCGGAACCCAAAAATTTCCCTTACACAGGCAGTCTGCCAAACTCCTGTATTAGTAAAATAAAGTGTATCCGTTTAGCCTAGGTCAGAGCCATCAGCATTTCAGCAAGTGCGACTTGCCCAGATAGGGGATGTCAGTCTCCAAATAGTACTACTCACAATATTAGCGTTCATTAAATGATTAACAGTCACGATTAAAAAGAGATTTAATGGCAGAGTAAACGTAGTGTCAATAATTATATCTGAGAAGCATACCAAAAATACTTGTATTCTATTTTAACATACATCACCCTCGCGGGTTTTCAAATCATTTAATAACTAGATCTAGTGAGGCTATGAACTCACCTGGGATCCATAGAGCTAGATATATTTCTTTCTCAAATAAATAGCTTGATCACACAAACCACAAATTGGTCTTATAAACAACAGCTTGATCTCACACAAACCTGGATTTATACATTGTGTACAGTATCATGTCTTTAATATTTTGTTCAATCTCCTTATGTATTGGTTATATTTTATTTATTCCATATTTGGTTGTAATTCTAGCACCATTGTTCGGGTCATCATACTCAGAAGCCATTCTATAAACGTTTGAGGAGCGAGGGCACTTTAAATCGTAAACCCAACCACTTAGTCAGAACGTAATATCGAGATGAAACATCTTTGTAAAAAGATCTATACTAACATGATACTTTCATTACTTCCTCATATTTATAAATAATCTTCTTTAGTTTCAAAATTGGCAAAATTAGTCCTTTTTGTTTATACTTTGGCTTAATTATATTTTTAATCCCTTAAGTATATAGTTTTAGTACTTGCATTTTAAACCTTCAATATTTAATCTTAGGACCTCAAACTTCACAATATTTATTCTTATATATTTAAATTTCTTAAAATGACACTTTTGGCCTAATATGTTAAATTGTTTCAAAAATGACAGTTTTAGTCCCTATACTTATAAAAATCACATAACAACCTCAAAAATGGACCAAATGATCTATAACTTTAAAACAAAGTTCCAAAACATATTTATAATCATAAATAAAAACATTTCTTCAGAATTATAGCTTTTGAAATGGGTTTTTTGCTTATTATTTCATGTGAATTATAAAACTAGGGTTTTAAGACATCTTTAACTTATAACTTTGATTTAAAATGACCAAATGACTTAATTATTTTTAGATTATCTTTCTAACAAAATTTTGGCATTATAAATAGTCTAAGAATTCATTATAACAAGATCAAAGCATAATTAACATAGAAATTACGTTAGGATGCTCCAAAAAGGCTCCTAATGGCTTCTTATGAACACTACTTGCTATCAAAGCTTCAAGAGCTTCAATGGATATCTTCTAGACCTGGTTTCTAGTCTTGTTACATGTCCTAGGACGTATATAGAAGTGGAAATGGATAATGGGTAGGAGGTTAAGAGAAAACAGGGTGCAAGTTCTAACAATGCCTGTTCGCCTCTATTTATAGCATTTCCAACACTTAGGCTCCAAGGTAAAGGGTTAAATGCATAATCTTATGTAGATTAGTGAATAAGGGGTGTCTAGGGAAGGTCTATGCACGTTTTCCAGGAGATAGGTTCATGTTAATCTTGGTTTTGTGGCTAAAAACATGTCACGATAATATATGATAAGAATGGTGATGTGTAGCACACAAGTAGGTGATGCAGCTACTTGTAAAGGCTTGGAAAATATCTTACAACATGTGAAATATCTGATTTTTAAACTTAGAATGGGAGGGAATGGTTTGAAATGGATTTTTGGAGGGAAAACCTAAACCGGGTCCGAAATTAGGGGCTTGTAACTTGTAACTTTGTAATTTTGGTGATTAAGAGTTTAGGAATGTGATTAGTGATGTATTAGGGCTTAATTAGGGTATGTACATTGTATCTAAGAATTTTGGGTCTTTGGTTTAAAGTTTAAACAATAGTTTGATGTGAAAATAGGAAGAAAACTTAGGCGAGTTAGGGTTTCTAATGATTTATGGTTAAGTCTTAGTAAAAGTGATTATCCTTCAATTAGCTACTGATGTAACTCATTTTATGCATCCTACATTTTCCTCAATGTGTTCATGAAGTCCCTACATTGGTTTATTAAGTTATTCTAAGTAAACATGTCTAAAGGGTGAAAATACTCATTTTGACCTAATTTACAAGTCATGCATTGAAATCTTGTACCTTATACATTAGGGTACTTGCACATTGTCTTAATATAATCTTATAGCCTTAATAAAGTGCTATGGTTGTTTGTAGACTTGTCATAAAAGAATAGGTAGTGATTCTATATAGATTTCTTAATATAAGGGTTTTAGGTCATTAATCCTAATGACTTTGTATCTTGGGTAATTAGGATTTATATCCTAATGTATGCTTATTCTAGGGCGTATATAGTATGTTTATGACTTCTATAGTTTCTTACATTCTTGGTTTAAGGGTTATATAGGTTGATCATACTCTAGGGATAATTATGGGAGCTTAAGATCCTATGCTTTGATAACTTGTACCTTATGCTTTATTAACTTGTACTTTATATTGAAGTAAATGTATAATCTTAATATGATACATAATTGAGTTTTATAATTAGTGGCAAAAGATTAGACTCTAAGTCAATGTATAATGGATTTTATATGCTAATCTTGGTAACTAGGTCTTAACTTGTAATTAGCCTTGGATTAGTGGAATATTAGCATTTTGTGATCAATTACCTTTCCTTTATATGATAGATTATAATTAGTAGAGTATTTTGATACTTGTGCATAGATATTAAGTAGTTATATTGCTTGAAACATTGTTTTACCAAGAGTTTCTAGGTGGTGATCTAGACTATTATGTACAATTACTTGTACTTAGCTTTGTATGGTTTTGTTCTTACTATTCTTAGGCATTATTATGTCTTTAAATGTATAGTTTATAACTTGTTTATAATCCAAAATAACTTACTCATATGTGTTATCCATTCATAGTTTACCATTCTTGAGTTTATAATTCATTTAAATGGTTTCTAGGGTTTCTAGGGTTTCTAGGGGAAATTAGGGCATCATAGTTATATTTAAGATGTTCTTATTCATAATGTACTTGTAAAATTACTTTTAGATCTTAGACTTGATATATACATTGTATTTCCAACATATAGGGATATGTTGAAGTGGAAGTTCAGGTTGTGAGAAGCAATTTATCTTACCAAGTAATGGTATAAAAAGCAAAAATTTCTAATGGATTTTCCATTTTCTTTAAAGTATACTATATGTGAACTTTATGGGTTTTCATACCAAGGTTGTGTTTGGTAAAGAGCAGTTTGAAGCATTTTGGAGCGGTAAGCGACAAGAAGCTATAGTTTTTATTAAAAAGCTTGTTTGGTAAAGGAGCAACTAGCGTTTGAATATTCTCTAAATGCTCCGATCTCAAATGCTATCTGGAGAAGCATTTCAGAAATTCTCCAAGCAGAA